>OX336388.2:578190393-579394661 GCA_946902985.2 Meconema thalassinum | reverse complement strand
ATCATCTATCAAAAGGTATTTCCTCTAACATATTAAATGAACAAAGCTCTCAGCTTTACAAATAATAAAAAGGTTTGTCAACGTCGTAATGTTTTTCCACTATACACAAAGAATGTTTATAGGGGTTAAGACTTCGGTCTTATCAAACGACTAGTATTTCCCAGATCTACGACAGTTTATGTACAATAATGATATAACAATATAATTCGATGTTTCTTCTGTTCTTGAAGTTAGATGTTGTTACATTCAAGTGCTCAAAATAAATTTAAAAATAATTTAATTTGAAGCTATGACACAATGTCAGAATACTTGGTTTAAATCAACTTATTAAAATTCGAGAGTCGAAACGAGTAGTCTTCTATGAGGCAATATGATTCCTCAAACACAATTTTTAATGTCAGTTCCACAACTGATCCGTAGAATAAAATTTAAAAATAGATGAAAGACAATCATCTCCTAAATAATCTTGAAGCATAAAAATCTTAGCACACATCTGAAGTATAAAACAAGATGGTCAGTAAAGAACATATAGCCTACTTTCTCCTAAATGCATGGGTATTGTTATAACTCTTTGTCCTTTTCAAGGAGTATAATTGAATGTTGGTTGTAGTAGCTTGTTGAAATACAACGTGCTATAGGGATATTAAACATGAATATGAGGTGCCCTTTGCTAGTATATATATAACTAGCAGAAGTACCCGTTCTTCGAACGGTGTTCGGTGTTAACACCAGACATTATCAATTGAGCTACTGTTGCAATGGTTAACGGTTTGTCATTCCTTCATAAGTTTATCAGAACGAAGTTAGTTTTCTGGGAATATCACAAACACTGTTAATTTAAGGGCCTTAACATGTGGTTTTCGGAGACCCTATATAGACTCACGAATCTTGTGTCTCACATTGAGAAGCGCAACATATGCTTTGGTCGTCCTTCTAGGATAATTTTTATATTTCGCCTATTTCAGCATGTATTTTGAGAAGTTTTTCCCTATATCCACCCTTCTACTGTATGAAAAGTACGCTGAAGAGTTTTATAAATGTTTGGTGTATTGAGTCATGTTTACCATACCTAATTTTACGATGCACAAGGCATCCGAACACGAGTTATAGGCGTACATAAAGATATACAGATTGTCTACAACATATCACCCAGATATCCAAATATGGGTATATCTACCACACATTATCAAACAAAACCATCCCTACGATGAACCCGTATGTCGACAAAAGAAAAAGATTTGTTAAAATGTGCTCTCAAACTAAATTCACCTAACGTGTACTTCCTGACGTGAAATAGAATTGAAAGCCTTGTAGACGAAACGCAATACACGTCACATAAACACTGACCCTCTATGTTGTGTTAGGTCACCATACACAGGAAGTCCTCTTTCATAAATTATAAAGGCTTGTGGTGCACGGAAATTCAGGTTCTTTAGCCTCAAACGGCCCAAATTCCTAAAAGCCGCAAAAAATGCTGATTCGATTCAGGAATTTTTGAAAATAATGTTGCTGTTTGGAGTTATAATAGACCTACTGTACTACATGTCGCACGTGAAAATTGCATGAAAAAATTCTAGGTTACCCCTCGACCCCCTCAATTGAATTGATGAATTATACAGTATACTTTGGTTCCGTGATTACCTTATAGCCATTTGCAAACGTTCACTTTCACAGAAATCTAATAAATGGAGTGACATTGCTTCTTACAGAAATAGATGGAAAGTTGGATAATGAGATAATGAGACAATGAGATAATGTTGTCATGGTTACCGATTTGAATTCCTTCATTAGTTTGTTAAATCAAATCAAATTAGTTTTCTGGGAATATTTCAGAAACTGTTAGTTTTAGAGCCTTATAATGTAGTTTTCGAGGACACTTTAGGGCCCTCAAGTTTTGTTTATGGCACCGAGGGTCTTTGTCTCGTGGTTGTACGCCATAATATAATACTAATAATAATTATATAATATAGGGATAGGAATATAATATACCTGCCGAACCACCGCCGCAGGTTTAAATCGCGTGAAATAATTCTAGAGTACCCCTTGACCCCCTTAAGCGCATTATACGTATTGATGAATTTTACAGCTTAATGTGGTTCCGTGATAACCTTCTAGCCGTTTGCAAACATTCACACTAATGTAATTAATGGAATTGCAATGCGTCTTACAGCAATAGATGGACCTCTGAGAATCGGTTGCCATGGTTACCGGCATGCATTCGTTCATTAGTATATTAAATGAAATTAGTTTTCTGGGAATATCTCAAAAACGGTAGGTTTTAGGGCCTTAAAATGTGGTTAGGGTCCCCGAGTTTTGTCTGTCACATTGAGGGGCTGAAAATGAGCTTTGTCTCGTCGTTGTAGGCCATAACATATTAATAATAATAATAATAATAATAATAATAAAATAATAATAATAATAATAATAATAATAATAATAATAATTGTTACGTGCAAAGCCGGTACCAACGTTTTTAAAATGCATCACCCCTATATACTTGTGTTCCCTGCCTTTCAAAGCGCCCGCCTGATGGCTTGGTTCCGCTAATGAACTAGAGGCGGCAGCATCTATCGACGTCTCTAGCCGGAGTTGTATCTTCGTCCGCTAGAGTGTGTGAGTGGTGTCTTCTGATTTCATCCTAATCAAGACATATTTAACAAGAAGTTCCGTTAAGAACTATACAGCCTACTTTTCATGCCAATGATTATTCTACAGAATATGAACCTATCTAGAATAATGACGAAATTAAGTTGGTAATATCGAAATATCTAATTAGTTCAAAATATACCTGGTATAATGTAGCCTAATAGAGCACTACAGTTGGCAGCCCTGCTGACTGAATATATTCTTAGTTCCATCTCTTAAGGTACAGAATACAAAATTTGGTTGAAGTCCAATGGACGTTACATGCAGTTAGACACTGGATCTATCAGCAGGCGTAGAAGCATGTTGCCAACAATACCATGCGTGTGCTGGTCAGAAATAATCTGAAATATTATGATATCTTGTTGTGCCAATTTTGGATGAAATCCATTTGTTAGTATAGAAGTTACATGTATTTTAAAATTGGACATATCAGCAGGCATAGAATCATGTTGTCAGCACTGCCTTGTATTAATTACTCCAAATTAATCTAGAATGTCAGGTGCTATACGTGTGCAAAGTATAGAGCTGTTGGCTTGCATACTTTCTGATATATTGTTATTAGGGTAAAAAAATATAGACAGCATTTATTAACAGTTGGCAGCCCTGATTGCACTGAAGAATACTTATAGTCATATCTGATATGTTACACATAGCACATGCGAAATTTGGATGAAATCCTACTGATAGTATAGAAGTTACATGTATTTAAAAATTGGCCCTATCAGCAGGCTTAGAATCATGTTGGTAGAACTGACGTATATAAGTTACTCCAAAATTAATCAAACATGTCAGGTACTATACGTGTGCATAGTTTAAAGCTGTCGGCTTGCACACATTCTGATATATTGGTATTTGGATAAAAAAAATAGAGAGAGCAATTATTAACAGTTGGCAGCCCTGGTGGCTCCTAAGAATACGCTCAGTCATATCTGTTTATGTACAGATATTACATACAAAATTTGGTTGAAATCCAGTTGATAGTGTAGAAGTTATATGCATTTAAACATTGGACCTATCAGAAGGCTTAAAATTATTTTGGCAACACTGTCATGGTTGGCCTCCTGGAAATTAATCTGAAATAGTATTATCTACATGTGTGCCAATTTTGGAATAGCTCCTATGCATACCTTGCAGGATATCCAACATGGAGCTCAAATTTCTAGTGCGTTTTTTCAGCAGTTGGTAGCACTGACATCATTTTCAAATATGGACGTGAGCTATTCCGGTGCACATCTTTACTCATACTAAATTTGGTTTTGATTGCTGCAGCCGTTTAGGAGTTGATAGGGGGGGACACACACACAGCCAGACAGACAGAAGGACAGACAGACAGACAGACAGACAGACAGACAGACCGACAGACACACATTTGCCCGATCTCATAAGACTACTTCTTCCTCATTTTTGCAAAATGTGAAAAGTAGGCTAAAAATGTAGTATTATACGTCATTAAACAAAGAACTATATATACATCATGCCGCCGGAACATTTTAATGGTGTCGTGTGAATATTATTTGGTTTTCACATTGTCGTAGTGTGTGTGGCGAATTGGGATTGGTCCAATTTAAATAAACCTGGTGCATGCTGGGTGGCCTTCTTCGCTTTTGTCATCCATCTTGTGAATAATGAGTTGTGACTAATTGCTGGGAGAAGAACTACGCATATTGTGAATCTCGCCAAGGGGGCGAGGGCTTTGCCCTCGTCCCCGCTAACTTGGGAATATATCCCAGTATTTGATAATACAAGAAGAATTATCTGTACAACTATCATCTGTGATAATCGTGAAAATGTTTTCTTGGGCCTTAATATGGAAAGGCGATGTTTGGTGTGCATCTCTTCGACAGCGACTGGCAACCATCTGCTATTTTAGTTTATTTTTTGGTGATATAAATCCTTTAAGGATATATAATTAGTGTTAAAAAAATTAGTGTCTCCCCTAAAGGTATGTATTGGCATTTTATTTATTTTAAATTATTGGAGCTCCATATTTTGCATTGTGTACTGAAAGTTTTTTGTTCTGAAGGTTGACTTTGGCCTTGATATGTCACCTTTAAAAATGTAAAATTTTGTTGAACAATATAAGTCCGGGGAACATTTCTGTTTTTCTTCTTATTTTATTATGTGGCGTCTGGCTAAAGCTTTTTTTCCTTTTATTACATTCTAAAACTGACCAGACTAATCTACGGAAAAGTAGGCCTAATTTGATCATTAGTCGATCGTTTTTTTCATTTTTGATCTGTTGCCTTTTAAAAACATTTTGACCTCGTAATGTCAGGAGTTTGTTTATATTTTGCTGTTTTCTCACTGGAGGAATTTTTTTAAAATGTAAAATTAGGCGTTTCACATAAATACGTACTGTTGTACCTTCAACTGTTCTTGGTCGCCATGGTAACTTGTTGACAGAAGGGCATTATGGGTTTTTGTTTCTGGCGTGTTTTGAAGTGCACGTTCTTGGGTCATGGTGGTGTTGGTTAACTTATTTTGTTTTTAAATTATCCTTTGGTTTTCCTTTTTTGGAGTTTTCTTTTTGTACTCCTACGTTATTCTTTCGGTACCTTTTTATGGTAAAATTTTACACTATTTTCTTTTTTTGATTCTCCAAGGCCCTCATGGTTCAGTTGAGAGTATGTCAGGTGCTTATTTAGTGTTTTTTTGGTTTGTAGCTTTCTTTCTCTTACCTCAGGTAATTGTTAATTGATATCGACCTTTAAATTTTTTTAAATCTACAGTGAGAATTCTAGCTGAGGTTATATTTTATTTTTTGTAATTTAATGCTGGCTGATGCATGTTCTGTTTTCTGGTGGAGGTGTTCTTTTAAATTTTAACATTAAATATTCTTTTAAATATTAAGCAACTGTTGTGGCATCTTTTCGTTGGTGGCAGTCCTGTCGGTTATCAGACCGTGTCTGTAGACGAGCCTGTGCGTTTCCCCTTCTCCACCTTCTTCCACTCTTTTAGGTGTTCTTCTGTTGGGGCATGTCTTCTGGCGGTGTTCTTGCAGATAGCGCTGCGGACCTCTGAAAACAGGTAAGTAGGGCCCACCCCAATCCCAGGTGGTCGCAGTGGTAGCAGACCGAGCTCGTGTAGCGCTTCTGCAGCCATCCCCTCCTCCATACCCGCAGGCTCATTTTATGGACCCTTCTGATGCTGGTAGAGCGGTTGCTGATGGGATGTGTCATGTCAGTGCACTTAATGTTATTTAATGCTAATCCTTGTCATTTGTTCTGTTTCATGTTTGCCTCTGAATATCCGTGTGGCGATATGTAAGTGACCTGTTCCAAGCGAGGTTTGTGTGCTGAATTTTATCCTGTTTGTGATGCAACATTTGCGGTGAAAAAAGAAGCTTGGTAGTGACTGGCATGTGTTCTTGGCATGGGAAATGTGGGTTTCTTGATTTTCTGATAGCCTACATGCTACTAGTGAAGGCATCGAGGAGCCCTGTCTGAAGCTGTTCGCCATGTGGTTTGTGGCAATTTTTGTAATTTAGCTTCCTGATCTGGAGCCTAGCAAGGGATGACGTCTGCTGTCCTGAGCAACGTTGTGCATGATGTTTTTTTTCGAAATTTCTGGTATCGAGGCAGTGTTGGTGTTTAAGAAGACTGTTGTGTTCCTGTAAGCTTCTTTTGCATGAAATCCTGTTGTAATATGCTGTCCTCGTGATATATTTAATATGGAACTGTCACGCCTATTGGTGTTATTGAGAAGTGTAGTCCGATTAAAAGGGCTAACCTATGGAATTCTGCCCTCCCTTTGTCCCTACTGTGATGCCAAAAGGCACATTTAACGTGCATGTCACTATTATTTGGCTAGAAATTCTTCCTAAACTTATTAAAGGTAAGTGTTTGTTTTGTGATGTTTTTATCGCAGTGTGCGATTTGTAATTTTTTGTTCTTACACTTACATTATACTGCAATCCTTCTGGGATAAGTGTGCATGTTGTGCAAATCGTGTCTGGATGTATGTGTTAACGTTAGATTTTGATTTAGATTTGTAGGGTGGGGTAATTCAGGGTTTGTTGTGTTTGCAAAATTAAGTCTAGGATCGTATTTTTATTAGTTGCTTTCTTTGTAATTTTGAACTAAACCTAATATGTGGGTCTGTTTTACGTGGAGATATCTACTGTCTGGGGTTAGCTAGGTTAGAAGTATGGGATTATTTCTTGGTTTGATCCCTGGGCAGGTTGTATATAGGACTTGCACGATCCGAAGAGCCTCAGGTATGGGACTGAGCTGGACGGTGACATGCAGGTATGTGTCATGTAATGTAATTGTAAGGGTATTGTGTTTTTAATTGTATTTGTTTGTGTTATGATATCTCTACGACTACATAACTCGCATATTTGAGTATTAATGGGAATTATTGTTGTGGGTGGGTTAAAAATTACGTACCGCTGTTATTGGAGTATGTTGTGCGATGAATGTGTTGTTGCGAATATGAGGTCTCAGTTCGTGAACAGTCATAATGTAATGTGCTTTCGGGTTAGTTAATTAATATAGGGTCTTCTAAATTTACTGGGGTTAAATATCTGTTGGACATTGTGGTCATCAGCTTCTGTAAGTCAACTTGTTTTGAGTTGTAAGCCAGTAATCTGTTGTTGCTGGAAATCAGGGTCATCAGTTGCCTCATGTTAACTGTAAATGACATAGGCCTTCTGTTTTAGTTCATGCTATGGCAATCTCGGTCATCAGCCACTGTAATTTGAGCAAAATTTTCTGCCTTTAACTGGTAATTCGAAATTTTTTTCTGCTTAAATCGTTAGGAATGGTGCGTTTGTGTTCCCTGTTTGCCTCGTCTTTCAGCAAGAGCAGCTTGTTTTCTCATCTAACCGTATTTTCAGGCCATGTTAGGCATCCTTTGGTTGTACGTATTCGTGTCTTAAACCTGAACGAGGAAACCTCATTGTACCTCGTGTACTGTTGAACTTAGTTCTTTTTATGTTGGATTTTTCTCACCCAGGCGGATTTCGGCTGTATAGGCATCTGGTGTCGAACCTCAATTTCGTTCCTCGTGTTAGTGTATTGGTGTTTTGTTTTCTGCGCTGCCATTTCCTTTTCGTTTTTGTCGTTACGGTAACTGCGTTTGTATTCCTCATTATCCCCGTGCCAAGCAATGTGTGCCATCACGAACCAAGAAATGTAGATGCATACATGTCAGCGTAATTAGTTTTCTTATTCGAAACCCTAAGACCAACAAAATATCCTGAGTGCATCTGTCGCACAAAAAACGAGGTGGAGAGAATTGTAATGAGGAAATGCTACCATAAAATTTGTAAACTGATTGTTGTATAATGTAGAGTATCCCTAACCTTCATTGAGGCCTTCAGGCATCTGTTCCTTCTGGAATTTTGAATTAGGTGTGCAAACTCTAGTGGGATACAACTTGTAACTGTTGGGTAATTCCCATTTAATGGTAAATTGTAAAATTGGAACTAATGTTGATCTTCTCGTAGAAGATGCTAGCATGTAAGTAGGACTCGGTGGGAGACCTAACTCATGGTGATATTATATACCTGTTTCCTTGGGAATTTGAGTGGTCATTCCTCTACCGTAGTTCCTTCTAAATGTATGATCGTTCAACGCGTGTACTCTAGAAAAGTACTACTGGTCTGTAAAAGGGTAACTTTGTTAATGAAAATTTGTAAGCACGGATCTAGGTCACGGTCAGGATTTTCTTCATATAAGTTCAACATTGTTTCTCTTTTATAAAATGTATTAAAAATTAGTAATTTCTGTAAACCTTTATTTTTGAAATTAGATTAACTTCTGTTTTGTAAATGGCTGCCCACTCGTCGCACGATAGCTTGCACATTGTTTCCTCCTACTTCGTCTAAAGCTAACAACATCGGACTTATTGAAAATTTACCTAACGCGTCTCGGACTCTGAAAGCACTCCAGGTGCTGGTGTTCTGCGTTTCTGAAGACTTATGGACACAGTGATGCTGTTAACTAAGTGGTTTGCGAGGTGATCAATAATCCCATCACTGATAATCTGACCCTGCACTCTTCCTAACCAAAACGATGAGGATTTTATCCATCAATTGGAGTTAACTGGTGAACATTATCTTCTGGAAACATGCTTGGTGAATCGATTAGTTATGGAGTACTGCCTATGCCTAGGCATATTCGTGAATGGTGTTCACGCTTAAGGGAGGGAGACTGTTACGTGCAAAGCCCGTACCAACGTTTTTAAAATGCATCAACCCTATATACTTGTGTTCCCTGCCATTTAAAGCGCCCGCCTGATGGCTTGGTTCCGCTAATGAACTAGAGGTGGCAGCATCTTTCGACGTCTCTAGCCGGAGTTGTATCTTCGTCCACTAGAGTGTATGAGTGGTGTCTTCTGATCTCATCCTAATCAAGACATATTTAAAAATGTAGTATTATACGTCATTAAGCAAAGAACTATATATACATCATTCCGCCAAAACATTTTAATGGTGTCGTGTGAATATTATTTGGTTTTCACATTGTCGTAGTGTGTGTGGCGAATTGGGATTGGTCCAATTTAAATAAACCTGGTGCATGCTGGGTGGCCTTCTTCGCTTTTGTCATCCATCTTGTGAATAATGAGTTGTGGCTAATTGCTGGGAGAAGAACTACGCATATTGTGAATCTCGCCAAGGGGGCGAGGGCTTTGCCCTCGTCCCCGCTAACTTGGGAATATATCCCAGTATTTGATAATACAAGAAGAATTATCTGTACAACTATCATCTGTGATAATCGTGAAAATGTTTTCTTGGGCCTTAATATGGAAAGGAGATGTTTGGTGTGCATCTCTTCGACAGCGACTGGCAACCATCTGCTATTTTAGTTTATTTTTTGGTGATATAAATCCTTTAAGGATATCTAATTAGTGTTAAAAAAAATTAGTGTCTCCCCTAAAGGTATGTATCGGCATTTTATTTATTTTAAATTATTGGGGCTCCATATTTTGCATTGTGTACTGAAAGTTTTTTGTTCTGAAGGTTGACTTTGGCCTTGATATGTCACCTTTAAAAATGTAAAATTTTGTTGAACAATATAAGTCCGGGGAACATTTCTGTTTTTCTTCTTATTTTATTATGTGGCGTCTGGCTAAAGCTTTTTTTTCCTTTTATTACATTCTAAAACTGACCAGACTAATCTATGGAAAAGTAGGCCTAATTTGATCATTAGTCGATCGTTTTTTTATTTTTGATCCGTTGCCTTTTAAAAACATTTTGACCTCGTAATGTCAGGAGTTTGTTTATATTTTGCTGTTTTCTCACTGGAGGAAATTTTTTAAAATGTAAAATTAGGCGTTTCACATAAATACGTACTGTTGTACCTTCAACTGTTCTTGGTCGCCATGGTAACTTGTTGACAGAAGGGCATTATGGGTTTTTGTTTCTGGCGTGTTTTGAAGTGCACGTTCTTGGGTCATGGTGGTGTTGGTTAACTTATTTTGTTTTTAAATTATCCTTTGGTTTTCCTTTTTTGGAGTTTTCTTTTTGTACTCCCTCGTTATTCTTTCGGTACCTTTTTATGGTAAAATTTTACACTATTTTCTTTTTTTGATTCTCCAAGGCCCTCATGGTTCAGTTGGGAGTATGTCAGGTGCTTATTTAGTGTTTTTTTGGTTTGTAGCTTTCTTTCTCTTACCTCAGGTAATTGTTAATTGATATCGACCTTTAAATTTTTTTAAATCTACAGTGAGAATTCTAGCTGAGGTTATATTTTATTTTTTGTAATTTAATGCTGGCTGATGCATGTTCTGTTTTCTGGTGGAGGTGTTCTTTTAAATTTTAACATTAAATATTCTTTTAAATATTAAGCAACTGTTGTGGCATCTTTTCGTTGGTGGCAGTCCTGTCGGTTATCAGACCGTGTCTGTAGACGAGCCTGTGCGTTTCCCCTTCTCCACCTTCTTCCACTCCTTTGGGTGTTCTTCTGTTGGGGCATGTCTTCTGGCGGTGTTCTTGCAGATAGCGCTGGGGACCTCTGAAATAAGGTAAGGAGGCCCACCATCCATTCCTGAGCCTAGGTGGTTAGCAATAATAATAATAATAATAATCTATACTAATATAATAAAGCTGAAGAGTCTGTGTGTTTGTGTGTTTATGTGTTTAAACGCGCTAATCTCTGGAACTACAAGTCCGATTCGAAAAATGCTTTTCTTATATTGTAGCCATATTCAAGTGGAATAGCTTAGGCTATGTAGCATTAGGCTACACCTCTCAGGTAACATTCATGATTGATTTTTGCTCAGTAAGTCGGTAGAACAAGTGCTTCCGAACAGCTCCATCTGCATGCGCTGGCGTTATTGTTAGTGACACGTACACCGTTTCACCTATCTGAACCAAATTTTGTATACTTACCCTTTGGAACCCTGATGGTAACACTGTCTCCGTGAAATTTATGACAGACCAGTCCTTTCCCTGCATTTAGGCCCTTTGGATCAATTCTACACCTTTTCCCCGATCAGAACCAAAATTTGTATACTTACCCTTTGGAACCCTGCGATTAACACATTTTGCATGGAGTTTCGCACAGACCACTCCATTTCCTGCATTTAGGCCCTTTGGCACAAATCTACACCGTTTCACTGATCTGAACCAAAATGTGTATACTTACCCTTTGGAATCCTGCGAGTAACACTGCCTACATGAATTTTATGACAGACCAGTCCATTTCCTGCATTTAGGCCCTTTGGCACAAATCTACACCCTTTCACCAATCTCAACCAAAAGTTGTATACTTACCCTTTGGAACCCTGCGAGTAACACTGTTGACATGAAATTTCGGACAGACCACTCCATTCCCTACATTAAGGCCCTTTGGCACACATCTACACCGTTTCACCGATCTGAACGGCAATTTGTATACTTACCCTTTGGAACCCTGCGAGTAACACTGTCTGCATGACATTTTGGACAGGCCACTCCATTCTCTGTGTTTAGGCCCTTTGGCACAAATATACACCGTTTCACAGATCTGAACCAAATTTTACATACTTGCCCTTTGGACCCGACGACTAACACTGTCTGCTAGAAATTTCGGACAGACCACTCCATTCCCTGCATTTAGGTCCTTTGGCACAAATCTACACCGTTTCACCAATCTGAACCACATTTTGTATAATTACCCTTTGGAACCCTGCGGGTGACACTGTCCATTTTAAATTTTGGACAGACCACTCCATTCCCTGCAATTAGGCCCTTCATCACGAATCTACACCGTTTCCCCTAATTACACCAAATTTTACATACACTTTGAAACCCTGCTGGTAACACTGTCCACTTGATATTTTGGACAACGATCCCCATTTCCTACAATTATAATAACAGACAAAATGAACTTGAAAACCACGTTTTAAGGCCCTACAACCATTCATGTCCGTAGTAGTGTCTGTACGAGTATTTTATTAAGTATGTTGTTGACGGGCAGTTCAGGCTGCATCACGTCTCCCCTACAAGTGTTCTCGTGCAGAATTGCGAAAATAGTTGCATCTTGCGCTGTTTATAAATTACAGTCACGGGAGGGGGTGGGGGGAGGGGACAATTAGTGAAAAAAGATTTCTTAGGCCCCTTAAAACAGTTATCATCATGAAAATATTATGACTCTGTATAAGTGCAATGGTGAGGGTGCAGTACATTGAGGTTATCAGCTGCAATAAGCGTTGGTGCTTTCAAATTTACCTTCATTTATTCCGAAACTTATCGTTAAGCGCTTTGTGGCGATAAATGATACCTTTGCTACCTCAGTAGCTCGGGTCAACCAAAGTTTTCCAAAGAGTCCTGATTATTTTCCTACGGCGTTATGCGACAAAATACGACGCTGTTGGTCTCTACATTTCTAACAGCCAATGAAATATATGCCCTAGGCAGTGTCTTTTATTACACTTACTGCTCTTTCTATTTTTTTGTGTAAATTTGTTTGTAAATTACATGTGTCAGTGCTGTAGTTAGTAAATAGCTGTTTCTCTATTCATAATTATCATTACGGGAAAATGACCAGAATGTTACATCCATTATACTGTACTACTTATCACCCCCAGTAACACCACCACCACCACCACCACCACCACCACAAAAATATATATATATTTTAAATATAGTTTTCTGTTAGTTTAAGTATCATGTGCCAGTTCTGTAGTAGTATTCATTATCATCCATAAAACAAATGAATACACCGGCGAAGCCGGGCACTACTGCTAGTAATATAATATAGGGACAGGAATATAATAGACCTGCCTTACCACACCCGCAGATGTAAATCGCGTGAAAAAAATCTAGAGTACCTCTTGACCCCCTTAAGCGCATTATTCGTATTGATGAATTTTACAGCTTAATTTGGTTCCGTGATAACCTTCTAGCCATTTGCAAACTAATGTAATTAATGGAATTGCATTGCGTCTTACAGCAATAGACGGACTTCTGAGAATCTGTTGCCATGGTTACCGGCTTGCATTCGTTCATAAGTTTATTAAATGAAAATAGTTTTCTGGGGATACCTCAAAAAAGGGTTGGTTTTAGGGCCTAAAAATTTGGTTTTCGGGGACCCTTGAGGTTTGTTCTCACATTGAGGGGCTGAAAATAGCTTTGTCTCGTCCTTCTACGCCTATTTCAGCATGTATTTTACGGGGGTAGGCCCCCTTTTATGAGAGGTACGGAGAAGGGTTACATCAATGATTAGTGTCGTGCCTCTGATGGATATCTGTACCAAATTTTACGTTGATACACCCAGCCGTTCTCGAGTTATAAGGGATCAAAATTGTCCACAGACAAGCAAACAAACAGACAGACCAAAAAATTGTTTTCGCGCGCATCCGTCATAAAACAGTCTAAAACGCGTAAATAACTCAAATTTCCGTAGAAATTCAGAAAAAAACAGACAAAATTTCATTTTTATACATGTAGAGACATACTGCACCGCTCGGTGTTGACCATGTTTTATTACACAAATTTAGTTTTTACTCGCTAACCGTTGGAGATACACGAAAAGTGATAAAGTTCTTTTGGATAGAACATTAAATGATAAAGCTCGTATGTTCCATCAAAAGTTTGCTATTTCTTAGCGTTCTCTTTTTATTTGACATGGAAATATCAAATTTTGAAACCAAAGGGTGTAGTGACGTCACTAAAATGGTTGCCATGTTTAAATAGTGCAAAATAACAGAATCGAAAATATCCTATATGTAAACCTGGTAAATCAGCTACTTCCATGCAAAATTTCATTTTAATCGGACCAGTGGTTCTTGCGTTATTGAGTAACAGACAGAAAGACAGACACACACAATCTCATTTTTAGCCTATTTCCATTTATGAAAAAAAATAGACTTATGAGATCACCTTTTGTCCGTGTGTCTGTCTGTGTGTGCGCGCGTGTGTGTGTGTGTGTGTGAGTGAGGATTTTTGTGTATTCCCCCCTAATAACTTCTAAACGGCTGGAGCGATTTCAATGAAACTCGGTAAGATCATAGCACTAATCCAGGCGATTCCGATCGTGCCCTTCAAATTTTGTTACGTCTCACCAATCCAATATGGCGGCTATGCGAATTATTTTACCAGCATTCAATATCTCCGAAACTATTACATATATATCACCCTGGAATGTTTTACGGCGATAAAGGGAACTACTAGAAGTTCACCTATGTGACTATTGAAAACCTGGTAGCTACAAAACCAACATGGCGGCCAAGCAAATTTGCGACATTTAAATAGACGTTTCTCGCGATTTAACCAACTAAACGCAATGAAACTTGGTACAGTATATGTTTATACACATTGAAATGCGCCGACATCTAACTTCGTTCAATTGTTTGCATAACCTCAAGATGGCGGCTGTGCAAAGTATTTCACCGGCATTCTATAGCTCGGAAACTATTACCGGTATCACAATGAAATTTTGTACGGAGATAAAGGACACTACTGGAAGTTAATCTATGAGACTTTCAAAAACCGGTTAACTGCAAAACGAACATGGTGGCCAAGCGAATTTGAATGTTTAAATAGATTTTTCTCGAGATTTAATGATCCAACCGCAATGAAACTTCGTACAGCATATGTTTATACACATTGTAATGCACAGGTGTCGAAGTTCGTTCAATTGGTTACGTAACCTCAAGAAGGCGGCTGTGCGAATTTCAAAAATTAAGTTTTTATTTCTTGTGTTGTAATCATGCGATCGAAATCAATATTTGCATAATGAGCGTACACAATAATCATAATCTAATAGTACATTACTCTATGGCCTACATATATTAAAATCCAACATGGCGACCATCCGAAATATTTAGTCGGTACTCAATATCTATTAATCTTCTACAGCAATGAAACTGAAATATTGTAAGTGTATAGAGGCTATAAGCATAAGTTCACCTATGGGACGTTCGATAACCTGGCAAGAACAAATCCAAAAATGGCGGCGACGCGAAATTTAAACAGTCAAATGGATGTTCTTTGCGTTTTAACCATCAGAGCGCAGTGAAACTTGATACGGTATATCCTTACTGTATACAAATTTTAATCGACTAGCATCTAATTCATTTAAATTATTTTCATAACCACAAGATGGCGGTTGAGCGAAATTTTAAAATCCCGTTTTTAATTCTTGTGTCCTAATCATGCGATTGAAATTTGAATAAAACACCTACACAATATTCTTCATGTAATAGTATTTAAATTTAAGGCCTATAATATAAAAATCCAACATGGTGACCATCCAAAATATTTAAACGGTTCTCAATATCTACGACTCTATTACAGCAATCAAAATGACAATTTGTATGTTGATAGAGGCAATTAATATTAGTAGGATATATGAAAATAGGCTATTTAGTTCTTCACGGAACTACTTGTTATATATGAGTATGATTACTTGCAACCAATTACATCGTAGGCAAGGGTTCACTAACTGGCCGGTATAGACTGCAGCTCGCATTTAGTAGCCCATGGTTAGCTCTGGCATAGTTCAACCGGTTGCTAGTAGATGTCACTCGTGCACATCCAGTGGAGCCCGTTGATTTAATTAAATATATATTTTCCATTGGAAAATGCACAATATGACGCTCAATTTTATAACGTCTCAGTACTCAAGATACAATGAATATATAAAACTTAAGCAAAAATGCACTGGTGCATCCATAATAACCCATTTCATATTATTTCTATCAGTAGGTTATATTGCATGCAGCATGCAACATACTCAAAATAGTGAAATATAGATAAGAACGAGAGATCAGCTGCCATCTTGTCTTGTAACCCACATGACTCAGCTTTTCAAAGTCACTTCTCCACTATAATATTACAATATAAACTTTTAATTTCGAACGGGCCACGTCCTTTAGAACAGTTTAAACGATTCTCGGTTCGATAATCGGAACTGGTGGGACCCATGTTATGGTTTATAAAGTTTTCATAATTTCTCACAACCGCCATCCTGAAATGGTACGGCCGATGACCTTGAAGATTGGGAACAAGACGCATTCCATATGAAGGTATGTTTTTTACCAAATCTGGTAAATATCCGTTGATTAGTTTGGACGTAATTTAATTTTATCTTTTAACCATTTTAGTGGCCGCCATTAAGTTTAGGTATAGACTGCGGCAATATAAAACATGACACTGAGGCGCCCTTAGCTAGTGCTACCTCTGTACGAAATGTCGTTCAATTTGGTTTCGTCGCGTTTGAATTGATATGGGGGTGTGGGACAGACATGCAGAGCACATACACAAACACACACGCATACACACTCACATACACACACACAAAGTTTTGGCAAAAATCGAAAGTAGGCTGTAAATGTAATAGATTTCCCCGAACCAAGCTCGGAAATATATAATAAAGTTGCTAAATTTACTGACACAATGAGACTGCGCCGAATTCACTTTTTAAGTCACTTTGAAAGAATAAAGCATACCAGACTTACTCTCCGAATACACACGCTTCGACAAATCAAACGCACGAGATCAAAATGGTATAAACAAGCGGAGAAAGACCTCAGTGAGTTAGGATCACCGAAACTTCAGGATAGAGATGTAATAAGAAAGATTGTCCACTCATGGGAATTTGAGGAAGATGGGAAGAGACCAACACGTTGTATCTGGACGGAGGAACAGAGATTACAATAAGTGAAAATGAAGAACTATTGGGCAGGGAGAAAACTCGCAAAATGTTGATTCCGCGTGGTCCTAAGTGAACCAATTGCGAAGAAGAAGAAGAAGTCTATGTAGGGATATACTGTATATAATATAAATTTTTATTGGCTAATACGGTAGTTACTGATAATATAACCTCGTAGAGAATTCATTGTCCGCAATATGTACTGTGAGGCGAAGCCGGTAAGATGCCACCAAATGGTCACCTATTTTAAATGGCAGTGCCTACTATTGATTAGCTTTTGTATTTGGCCTTACAGATTGACCTTTATAATTATATCAATGATGGTTATATTTGCTAAGGGAATATATGCTAAAATAGGAAAGTGATATATACGAATGTTAAAGAATACCCTGTACTGTATGCGAGTCGGGGAGAATAGTGGAATACATTTCTATGTGGGATATGAATAGACTGGCGTTGTGAACTAGATCTCACTCATTCAAACAAAGATAACGTCAATTACATTTGTGCACCAAGAGAAGTCGTAAAATGAGTGGCTCTTCGAAGAACATTCTACAAGGTGCATTACGTTAGTTAGAACTCCTGTTTTAAAGGATATCATTTTTGCCTTCATTTCCCCTTCTGCTCCATGTCAAAACTTAGAACATATATCAAGTTCCTCAGAACCTCAGACCATTGGCTATAGAAATTAAATTTTCTTCTATATATTGTAACCTTTATGCATCTGTGATTGCATAAATTCTACATATTTATTTCAACAAGATTTTATTCATGTTTCAAAGCTGATGTAAGAAAGACGTTGCCTGTAGGCCAGAGGACAACAAAGGAAGACCCGTACGTGCTTTTTCTACAACTTTCACCGAGCGCGGACAATGGAGAGAGGAAAAGAAGGCCAACATCTGGTAACCAAATGGGCTTAGACAACGCGAAACGGTCATTCAACCAAGCGGGTAAATACGAAAATTTCAACGATCACTTACTAGATAAACCCAGCCCATTTGAGAGAAATTGGAGCAGTAATTAAAATGCAGAAACAGGAATTACACCATCGTATAGGGGACAATCCCAGCCTCTCAGAAGTATCTTCAAAATTTTAATTGAGTCATTCTGTGATTTTTGCCAGAATTAAAAGTAAATTAGGGGGTGGATTTGAAACTACCAATAGCAGCGAGGGACGTGAGACGCGACCAAATCCCGCCGAAATTAAGGAACAATGAAGGGAATTACGGAGCTCATTATCTGAGTATCCAGCGATCGGATTTTGGATTAAAAGAAGCCATGAGACATTGAAAATAAGGACGTTCGAAGGAGCTAATTTGCATATTCATGCGGGTGTTATTATAGAAATAAATTCTAAAAGCTCCCCACTCCGAGTACTTCTACGACAACTCATATAAATAATAGCTGGAGACGCAGCGAATACAGTTTCTATTTGGGGCGCTGCTGGGGCGTAAGCCCACGCTCGTGGCGGTCTGAAATATTAGAATTTTTACAAGTTTCTATTTGGGGTGCTGCTGAGGCGCAAACCCACGACCGTTGCGTTAGAACATTAACAAAAATTTGACGAGTCCTACAGTTTCTACTTTGGGCACTGCTGATGACGCGAGCCTACGATCGCCGCGTTCAGAAATTAAGAATTTTTTTTAAGGATAAGCAGTTCTATCTTGGGACATTTTTGAATATCGTTAAGTATTCGCGATTGCGAATCGGAGCAGTACCGTGAGTGTGCATATCGTTGACAGTACGAAACAGTTATATGATAGAGATAGCCACACGTGCTATTAGCAGCAAAGTCAGTGAGATAGAAAGCTATGAACTATCAGCTGAATTGAGTAGGTTCATGATAGCTGTAGAAAGTAGGACCTACACACGCGAGAACCGTGTATTGTAATAATAATAATTCACAGTAGACCTTTGCTTTGGTGAATTTTTTGGAAACCGTGTGTAAAATTCTCCTCCTTGCAAGATGAACCAATTGATCCAGAAGACTGATATCAAGGACCAGATCATCACCAACATGATGTGTACGAGATAAGTTGATATTGCATGGGGCATGTTTGCCATAGCGTATCCCATCATGGGAATCGGATAAGTTTATGTCGATCATAAGCAATTATGATAAAATAGGTATTTTGGGCACAGCAGGCATGTTTTGTGTAAATTTGTGTATATTTGTCATTTATGATTTTTGTGTGTTTTATAATGTAAGATTCGTATATGAGCATCAAATCTTGTTTAAATGTGTTTTGTTTGAGGGTGTCAGTAACTTTGCTGAATGCACATTTAAGGGAATAATTGGGTTGATAGTGCTTATGCACGACCATAACGTTTGATAGCTTGACATTGTGACAAAGACCAGTAGTGACACTGAAATTAGGTGAACAGTAAGTAAGGTATTGAAGACCACACCAAGGTAAAGAAAGTTAAGATGGAATGGCTGGATGATAATATAATATTCTGAAAAGGTTGAGAGTTGATCCTTGGTTGAGCTGAAATTAAAAACGGAAGTGGTATTCCCGTGTTTTACGATGATATAAAATGGTAAATGAATTAATACGGGAGGCGAAATTCCCGCGAGTCTACGATGAAATAAATGGTAAGTGAATTAAATAGCGGAGGCGAAATTCCCGCGAGTCTACGATGATATAATGGTAAGTGAAATGATTGAATTCATTGTCTGATGAGAGTGCACTATAGCTCCGTCGGAAAGGTAACTGTACAGCTCGAGCCCAAGGCAGTCATAGGAAGCAGGTATAAAGATTGTGGTCAGCCGTCTGAATTCTGAAAGGAGCAGCGAAGGTCGTTTCCTGCCCAGTTGGTTTATTATGGTGTGAGGGTGTCTGTCACAAGGTCGGGAAACCTCGTTGGATGGTATTGTTTTCTTTTGAGAGGGAAGGTAGTCGAGCTTCCCAGGGTTTGTTTCTTTTTTGTACCGCTTCAGGAAGCGACGTCATGTCTTGTGATATCATTTTGAGTGCATTCATTATAGTTGTTTGTTTATTAAAAGTAACGGGGCATTGGCCACCGAAGTATGTTTATTTGATGCTTCATGTATTTGACTTGTTTTAGTTTGCCGTAATCAGCAGAGTCATAGCTCTGAGTGAGTTAATTGTTTATAAGCTACAACATGCACACATGCCTGTGGCCTGGAATAAGTCTATTGCCTTCATCATTTGACTCTTGTGAGGAAGAATGCTGATTGTACGAGAAAGCATGTCCGAATCCCAAAATCCAATTTTGCAATTATAAACATGAGTGCGCATTATTTTTGTCAGAATGGCTGGGTTATTCAGACCATAGTTTTGATGAATTAAGTCTGCTGACGTTTTATTTTTGAACTTGAACAGTGGACTGCAGTGAATTAGATTATTTTCTTTTCCTGGTTTCACCCAGTGTGATTATAATTTACCTTTTACAATTTGCTTTTGTGTTCAGTATAATTTAAGGGAGTATTTTTTGTTGTTTTATTGTCTGTGGATGGGAGCAAGTTGGAGATGATGTTTTGTGAATACATTATTTTATATTAGGAGTTCTCTGACATACTGATTTTAAGTTAAGCCTCCTGTGATCCTTGACGATATCCCTAGGGTGTTTAAATTAAGTTAGAGCCACACCGGACAGACCATTACCCCGAGCTAGAGTCGGCATCCTAGGAACCATTGAAGGGTACATATGGATTGGGTGATAACACTGTAGTTATTCAAGTCCATATCAGTTTTCTTTTATTAATTAGTGGATCAAAGTGATGGAGATTGTCAAAGAGTAGCTAGCCGGAGCCTACTGAAGTATACATGCCGTGTCAAGGTTGTGATAAAACATGGTGGCCCATTTTGGTCTTTATCCAAGAGGGTGAGCATTGAGCTTGCAGTATCAAACCTTGAGGACGTGTAAACAGAGGTAGAGTGCCCCATATCATGGCGCCCAACGTGGGGACAAATTTACGGTAATTCAGGGGAAAGTAAAGCCAGGAGTTTGTTTAAAATAAATAGTCGAAAATGCTGAGTTTATTTTGCATATTTAGGTAGAAGCAGTGTTTTCGTGGCGCCCTTATAATTGATTGATTAGTAACAAACTCCAAATGTATTTTGTAGGACGGAGTGAACCGTGAAAAGTAATGTCAGTACTTTATTGACTGGACTGGGAAGTTAAAATTAACGCAGAAGGGTAAACTGAAAATTTATTCATGAAAGCAGACATCAAGTAGGCAGCTCATCAAGCAAATAAAAGTAATTAATGGGAATAACGTAGATTGGGATTAAGCGACTCATTTTATAGATACAGAAGGTGGGTAACGTGAGGCTGCATGCCCAAGTTTTCTCAAATAAGTGTTTATATTTTGTGCTATGGCTTCAGTGGAAGAAATTCGAGCGATAGTTGAAGGTTCGGTAGCTAGAACAATGGAGCAGATTGAACAATTTAAGATGGAGTGTAGAGAACAGAGCGCAATAAACAATGCACGTATTTCAGAACAGATAGCGAAACAGAGTATAATAAACAATGCACGTATCTCAGAACAGATAGCGGAACAGAGTACAATAGACAACGCACGTATCACAGAACAGATAGCGGAGCAAAGTAGGATAAATAATGCATTACTCGCGGAGCAAAGTACAATTAACAATACACAGCTAACGGATAAATTAGCAGAGCAGATAGCTAGGATTACACTTGAGACTACCGCACAGTTAGGACAGATGGAGATTAACCTAAGACAATCGATAGCATTCAGTGAAGAGAAGTCGGCAGCGAAACTCTTACAACTGGAAGAAATATGTAACGCTAATACGGAAGAGATAAAGTTAGAACAGTTAACAATCCAGGCTACGATAAAATGGGTGGACAATGAGGTTAAGTTTGCGACAAAGCAATTACACAGCTTAGAAGAGGATGTGACAGAGATCAGAACAGAGATAGACAAGACAGCTTTGACTTCAGCGGAACGGTGGAGTTTTCAAGAAAATGAGAATGATGCAATTAAAGACTGCATTCGCGAGAGTAATGAACTGATAGGAGGATGGCTCGATCAGCTGGAAAGCGATAAGAAGGATGGGAAGAGAAGAGAGGAAGATAGATATGATGCAAAAAGAGCAGAAATAAATAAGACATGCCGACAGATTGGAATTGACGGGAAAGAGGATAGAAAGAAACTTATAGAACAAAAGGAAGAGAACCAGAAAAGGATAAAGGAGGTCGAACTGCAGTTGCTAGGTAAAATAGAGGGACAAGAACGGAAGATTCCTAAGACGGATATACAATCTTTACAACAGCAAGACATGCTTCTCGAACTAAGAGCATATAATAGCACTAAGGGAACAAACGGGACAGCTAATAACTTTAACACGAGCCAGACTCAGGTAGAAGGAATGAATGGACATAGTCCGGGGCGCGCAACTACAGGTAGCGAAAGTAACGATGGATTCCAAACGTTTAGAGGACACGCCTCGACACCTCAACAGCCGACTGACAATAATAATAATAATAACCCAGCTACCCAGTATGCACAAATAATCAGAATGCAAGAGGACCGCCCACGCAAATTCAATAATGACGGGTCACAAACGCCAAATGCTTTCTTAAAAGATTTAGAACACTACCTCACAGACAGTAACATTCCTGAGACTAAGAAACTCAGAGTAACAGAAAAATTACTTGCGGATAGCGTCTTGACTTGGTTCAGAAGTTTTCGCTTCGCTTTTGAAGACATGGATAGTTTCAAACAGGCATTTCTACGCCGTTATTGGAGCATGTCAATACAACATAGTCTGAGAATGTAGTTGTATAGCAGGAAGTATCACGCTTCACAGCCCACGCGCTACTCAGAGTATTTTTCGGCTCAGCTACTCAGGTTGAAAGATATGGATATTTTGCCACCGGAATCAGAACTGGTGATGACAATTGGTAAACAGCTTCCATTACCAGTACAGCAGTTCTTAATTGCAGCAAACGTCTCGAGCGCACTACAAGCAGAGGAGATTTTACGCCAACTGGATGAAACTTCATTAAACACTCAGAATAGGCATGTCAGAGCAAGTGACAGCGCAGCGCTTGTACACCAGGCCGAGCTTGTTAGTACTAGGGAACAGAGCATCAACACGAATATTAGCCATAAGAGCGGAAAACAATGGAAGGTCAGACTTTCCAAGAGAAGAGCAAAGGAGATATGAACCAAGGAACGAAAGGAATTGTCAGCCGCGACAGTACAGGAGAGATGACTGGAAAGAGCGTGGTTGCGAAGGTCCATATCATCACCGCAGATATGACAGAAGTGAAAACAGAACGTGGAACCGAGGACGAGATGAGAACCCAGGATACACTGAAGTAGTAGCACCATTACAAGAGATGCTAAAAAAGAATAACCGTTGGTTTTGGAACGAAGAGTGTGAGATGTCATTTGTAGCTACGAAAGAATTGATGTCAAAAAGCATAAAACTGGGTTACCCCGACTTTTCTAAGAGATTCATAATTCAAGCAGATGCATATTTAGTGGGCATCGGAGCAATGCTTTTCCAAGAAGACGCAGAGAGAACAGCAGGCCGTTCATATTTAGCATTTATCAGCAAGAAGCTAAAAAAAACATGAGAAAAGTTATACCATCTCAGAGCTGGAGCTTCTGGCTATCATACACGCATTACACCAGTGGCGTCGAATAATTTATGGGTTCCCCGTAACAATCCGCACTGATCACAAGGCGCTGACTTTCTTATTTAAGACCACCATGGCAAGTGAACGTATCAACAGATGGGCCATCTATGCACAGCAGTTTGACCTACACATTGAGCATGTATCAGGAAAATTAAATGTAATCCCGGATATTTTGAGCCGAAATCCAGAAGAGGAGGCGCAGAAGGATGAGATGTTATGCAACACATTGAGCTGACAAACGAAGACCATGACTTCCTACAAGAACTGAAGAGGTTACCGCAGGAACAGGAAAAGGAGCCATGGATGATACAGATGATTAAGTTCCTCAAGAGAGAGTTAACACCTGATATACCAGCATACCGAGAGATTGAAGCTCAAGCGAGAAATTATACTTACTTCAACAATATGCTCCATAAATTTATAGATGAGGATCATGTTAAGTTACGGATATTGTTACCAGCATCTTTACAGAGGAAATTATTGTGACATACTCATTATACACTTGGTCACATAGGATTAGACAAGACACAAGCAACGATAGGTGAAGCTTTCACTTGGCCACGGATGAGGATCACAATATGCGATGTCCTGAAGACATACGATATTTGCCAGCGTGCAAAACCAAATAACTTCCTCATGAGACAGTACCCAAAGCCACTCTTGCCACAGAAACCATTAGAGCTCTTTGCGACAGATTGCCTGGGGCCACTGCCGAAAGGACGTAGATGAGTGTGACATGTCCTTGTGTGTGTGGACGTCTTCTCCAAGTTTGTTGTCATATGTGCTATCCAGAAGACAACATCGAAACAGGTCCTAAGCCGAATTAAGAATCGTGTTATACCTACGATGGGAAAGCCAGAATTTATACTTTTCGACCATGGGAGTTACTTCACATCAGCAGAATTTAAGCGTGGAATAAATGAGCTAGGCATCAAACATGTATTATCTAGCGTACGCAACCTCAGAGCAATCCTAGCGAGAGAGATTTACTAGATGTTTCTAAGCATATCCGTATGTCCATACCCACAGAGCATCATCGTTGGGCTGATACCTTGAAAAACATTGAAATTTGCATTAACATGACACGTCATGAGTCAACTGGACAAATTCCATATGCGTTACATTTGAACCAGCAACCACCGAGATCTTGGACAACAGTGTTAGATTGCCCAAGGGACCCGCAGTCAGCACCACAACTGAGAATCGCACGAACGGTCAAGTATATGAGAGAACAAGCTGACAGGAGATTGAGAAGACTAAAAGGGAAACGCTATCAGAGAGAATTGAACGCCGGTGAGTTAGTTTTATTAAAGAGACCACCTATCTCTGATCCTGCAAACAAAGTGTTTCATAAATAGTGTTTCCCGTACATCGGACCTTACCGCATCATAAGAAATTTGGGAAACAATGCGTATAAGATACAGGACATAAACGGCGGAAACACGTCAGTAGCAAACTGTTCAAACCTCAAAGTGTATTATGAAAGGGAACCGTTTGATCAACCACGGTATACCGCGGGTGTCAACATTATGGAAATCGGATAAAGATGAGTCAAATACACGTGGAACGAGGAAGTAGACAGTCTTAAACAGACATGGTGTTTACAGTGAGCGACTGAGAAGTGAGAGTACTTGGCGAGACACGCAGACAATAGCTACCTGCACCAGACGGCCGAGACACTAATCCTACCAAGAATGTGGAAGGGGGACACAGGAATAGTAGCAAGAGAATCCCTGCGCGCGACCAGCAGTGGCTAACCATGTAAGCAGAATAAGGAGTGACGGCGGAACCTTACAGCATCCGTGAGGCGGATCGGGATTGAGAAAAAAATCATACGATCCATATCGATTTTTTCCTTGGCAGAAGGATAATGTAACCTTTATGCATCTGTGATTGCATAAATTCTACATATTTATTTCAACAAGATTTTATTCATGTTTCAAAGCTGATGTAAGAAAGACGTTGCCTGTAGACCAGAGGACAACAAAGGAAGACCCGTACGTGCTTTTTCTACAACTTTCACCGAGCGCGGACAATGGAGAGAGGAAGAGAAGGTCAACATCTGGTAACCACATGGGCTTAGACAACGCGAAACGGTCATTCAACCAAGCGGGTAAATACGAAAATTTCAACGATCACTTACTAGATAAACCCCGCCCATTTGAGAGAAATTGGAGCAGTAATTAAAATGCAGAAACAGGAATTACACCATCGTATAGGGGACAATCCCAGCCTCTCAGAAGTATCTTCAAAATTTAAATTGAGTCATTCTGTGATTTTTGCCAGAATTAAAACAAAATTAGGGGGTGGATTTGAAACTACCAATAGCAGCGAGGGACGCGAGACGCGACCAAATCCCGCCGAAATTAAGGAACAATGAAGGGAATTACGGAGCTCATTATCTGAGGATCCAGCGATCGGATTTTGGATTAAAAGAAGCCATGAGACATTGAAAATGAGGACGTTCGAAGGAGCTAATTTGCATATTCATGCGAGTGTTATTATAGAAATAAATTCTAAAAGCTCCCCACTCCGAGTACTTCTACGACAAATCATATAAATAATAGCTGGAGACGCAGCGAATACAGTTTCTATTTGGGGTGCTGCTGGCGCGCAAGCTCACGCTCGAGGCGGTCTGAAATATTAGAATTTTTAAAAGTTTCTATTTGGGGTGCTGTTGAGGCGCAAACCCACGACCGTTGCGTTAGAATATTAACAAAAATTTGACGAGTCCTACAGTTTCTACTTTGGGCACTGCTGATGACGCGAGCCTATGATCGCCGCGTTCTGAAATTAAGAAAATTTTATAAGGATAAGCAGTTCTACCTTGGGACATTTTTGAATATCGTTAAGTATTCGCGAGTGCGAATCGGAACAGTACCGTGAGTGTGCATATCGTTGACAGTATGAAACAGTTATATGATTGAGATAGCCACACGTGCTATCAGAAGCAAAGTCAGTGAGATAGGAATCTATGAACTATCAGATGAATTGAGTAGGTTGATGATAGCTGTAGAAAGTAGGATCCACACACGCGAGAACGGTGTATTGTAATAATAATAACAATAATAATTCACAGTGGACCTTTGCTTTTGTGAATTTTTTGGAAACCGTGTGTAAAATTCTCCTCCTTGCAAGATGAACCAATTGATCCAGAAGACTGATATCAAGGACCAGATCATCACCAACATGATGTATACGAGATAAGTAGATATTGCTTGGGGCATGTTTGCCATAGCGTATCCCATCTTGGGAATCGGATAAGTTTATCTCGATCATAAGCAATTATGATAAAATAGGTATTTTGGGCACAGCAGGCATGTTTTGTGAAAATTTGTGTATATTTGTCATTAAGATTTTTTTGTGTTTTATAATGTAATATTCGTATATGAGCATCAAATCTTGTTTAAATGTGTTTTGTTTGAGGGTGTCAGTAACTTTGCAGAATGCACATTTAAGGCAATAATTGGATTGATAGTGCTTATGCACGACCATAACGTAAAAGCTAGTATGGGGGAGATAGCTTGACATTGTGACAAAGACCAGTAGTGACACTAAAATTAGGTGAACAGTAAGTAAGGTAATGAAGACCACACCAAGGTAAAGAAAGGTAAGATGGAATGGCTGGATGATAATATAATATTCAGAAAAGGTTGAGAGTTGATCCTTGGTTGAGCTGAAATTAAAAACGGAAGTGGTATTCCCGTGTTCTACGATGATATAAAATTGTAAATGAATTAATAGCAGAGGCGAAATTCCCGCGAGTCTACGATGATATAAATGGTAAGTGAATTAAATAGCGGAGGCGAAATTCCCGCGAGTCTACGATGATATAATTTGTAAGTGAAATGATTGAATTCATTGTCTGATGAGACCGCACTATAGCTCCGTCGGAATGGTAACTGTATAGCTCGAGCCCAAGGCAGTCATAGGAAGCAGGTAAAAAGATTGTGGTCAGTCGTTTGAATTCTGAAAGGAGCAGCGAAGGTCGTTGCTTGCCCAGCTGGTTTATTATGGATTGGGGTGTCTGTCACATGGTCGGGAAACCACGTTGGATGGTATTGTTTTCTTTTGAGAGGGAAGATAGTCGAGCTTCCCAGGGTTTGTTTCTTTTTTTTGTACCGCTTCAGGAAGTGACGTCATGTCTTGTGATATCATTTTGAGTGCATTCATTATAGTTGTTTGTTTATTAAAAAGTAACGGGGCATCGGCCACCGAAGTGTGTTTATTTGATGCTTCATGTATTTGACTTGTTTTGGTTTGCCATAATCAGCAGAGTCATAGCTCTGAGTGAGTTAATTGTTTATAAGCTAGAACATGCACACATGCCTGTGACCTGGAATAAGTCTATTGCCTTCATCATTTGACTCTTGTGAGGAGGAATGATGATTGTACGAGAAAGCATGTCCGAATCCCAAAAACCAATTTTGCAATTATAAACACGAGTGCGCATTATTTTTGACAGAATGGCTGGGTTATTGAGACCATAGTTTTGATGAATTAAATCTGTTGACGTTTTATTTTTGAACTTGAAGCAGAGGCTGCAGTGAATTAGATTATTTTCTTTTCCTGGTTTCACCCAGTGTGATTATAATTTACCTTTTACAATTTGATTTTGTGTTCAGAATAATTTAAGGGAGTATTTGTTGTTGTTTCATTGTCTGTGGATGGGAGCAAGTGGGAGATGATGTTTTGTGAATAAATTATTTTATATTAGGAGTTCTCTGACATACTGATTTTAAGTTAAGCCTCCTGTGATCCTTGACGATATCCCTAGGGTGTTTAAATTAAGTTAGAGCCACACCGGACAGACCATTACCCCGAGTTAGAGTCGGCATCCTAGGAACCATTGAAGGGTACAATATCAACCAACTACATTTGTCGAGTCTCTTTGGCACAAATTAATTTATACCCCCAGGGGCTCACATCTAGTGGGACGTGGGTTGGCGACCACGGAGCCCCAGCTGAATCCGGCATTGCATCCACTTACTTGTGCCGGGCTCCTCTCCGTCTCCTTTCCTGTCGACGTTATTAGGGTATCCGAGGCCTAGAGAGTCTCTTCCTTTCCCGCCTTAATTGGCCCTTGTCTCATCTTTTCTGATACCCTCCTTCTGCGAGGGGTCAGCCTTCTTTTTGTTTTCATAATATCTCTTGCCTTCTGCCCAAGGCCCTCCAGGAGGAAGGGTGTATGTAACCCCAACACTTCTGGTGTACCCTGGATATTGCTACACCCTGAGGGGCTCACGGCTGGTGAGTTCGGGAGTTGGTGACCCGGAGGGATTCCTAAGTTGGGTCCGGTTTTCTCCCTTTTATCCATTACCTCAGGGGCGAACCCTCTTCTCTTTCACTGTCCTATCTGCCCTTCATGGCTCTCCTTCCTTCCAAGTCGCTCAATCCTCATTATTTGAGAATTGAGGGCATTTATTTTCCTCCTGTCCGTTATTTGCCTTATTCTCCTTTTGTTTTTCATGTCTTCTTCTAGTATATAAGTTCGTTTTAGTTAAAGTTTACATTTCATTTTCATCTTCACGATCACCCCAACCATTAGGGGCCGATAACCTAGATGTTAGGCCCCTTAAAACAATAATTATCATCATCATCATCACAAATCAGTATTCGGGAGACTTTGTTAAATCCGCAGTACGCCTAATTCCGAAGTACTTGAAATATACTTTTTCTGCAGAGATACCCCAGCACAAGTGAAGAGTTCATCGCAACAGTACCGGTAGTGTTGAGTCAACTTTCCGTTGGCTATGAAATTCGAAACAACAAATGCTACCACATGGCGGTAATATCGTGAAAATTTGTGTTGTGTTTTGTTTGGGAATTATATATAAAATTTGAAGCATTCCGGTGATGCATTTATGCTGATCTGGTAGCAATAGAGCATATTATTAGACTCATATTTTGACAAGGTATCGCTAATTTAGGCCTAGTACCACCAGTATACCAGGTGAATCAGCTACTCCTAATAATATTGTTTTATCAATCTCGTGTTGTCAGAAAGGTCGATATTTCTCTGCTTGCATCACGTATGATATTATTGCAACGCAAGCATATCCCGCAAACGATAATGAACTCTATTATATATTTTTCCCTCGTATTAGTCTGCAGTCAGATCGAGGGGAAAATAACAGTATCGTTTGGAGGATACGCTTTTAGTGCATTAGTACCATAGAGGACGCAAGCAGAGAAATATCGACTTTCCTGATAACAACGCTAGTTGAGCTGCATCAATATTATTATTCACCTGGTATGAAAATAAAAAGTTAACAATTTCATATTTCTTCGTAAGTCTTATGTATTAATTGATTTAGACAACCCACGCCAGATGAAATCTTAAGAACTGAAATTATGTTACAAATATGTGGAAAGCCTAATTTAATTTCTATGTTATTTTTTTAAGCCTTTCCCATAATTTATCATGTTTACCGTCAACCCCTTAATATTGAAAATTTAGCTGAGAGCCCCCTATCATGGATGGAAATGAATTTCCCAGAATTCAGTACTATAAAAATGCAATATAATAAAAGTCACGTCTTCCATGTGTGATTTTTATCATATAGAAGTGACTAAGGTAACCCTGTCAAAAATGTCTAAATTTTATGTAATTGGATGTTCATGGGAGAGTTACCTCCCAAATTTTCAAGTACCTATATTGATAGTTTCTTCGTAGCATTCATAACTTTCCTGTTATTCTTCCGGATTTTTCCCCGAACTTGATGGTTGCGATTGGGAACAGTTGCCTTTTAAATATTATAGCGCACGAAGAGAGGCACTTCAAAGACAAGGTGAACCGCTGCTTTTGAGGATTGATTACCTGGGGGCATTGGTATGCCTGAGAAGAGCGCCCGTAGCCCAATGCGGCGCGCCTGGCACTCATAAACAAGCAATGCAAACAGCTCGAGGGGCCAAGTAAATAGGATTGATTATTCTCCACCAGATGACGCCCTGCTCTCCGCCTTCTTACAAGCACGATATGCATACAGAAGGTACAAGATATCTGCTAGAATCATTTTTGTAGAATAATCATACTAATATAATTATAACAAGATGTTCAGTAAAGAACATATAGCCTACTTTCTCCTAAATGCATGAGTATTGTTATAACTCATTGTCCTTTTCAAGGAGTATAATTGAATGTTGGTTGTAGTAGCTTGTTGAAATACAACGTGCTATAGGGATATTAAACATGAATATGAGGTGCCCATTGCTAGTGCTACCTCTGTAAAAAAATCATTCAATTCGGTTTCACAGTGTTTGAATTGATCTGGGGAATGGGTTTGCTCACATACATGGCCGCTATTTGCAAACTATTGGGCTGATGACCTTGTAGTCAGTCATAAGATGCTTTCCACAAAAAGGCATGTTATTGCAAAATCCGGTAGAGATCAAATTATTAGGATGGTCGAAATTTGATTTAAGCTTTTAACATTTGGTTGGCCGTCATTCCGTTTCCGTCAAGATGGCGGCAATATAAAATATGACACTGAGGTGCCTTTTGCTAGTGCTACCTCTGTACCAAATTTCGTTCAGTTTGGTTTCACCGTGTTTGAATTGATAGGGGGAATCGATTTGCACACATACTTGGCCACCATCTGCAAACTATTGGGCTGATGATCTAGCAGTTTGGTCAGAATATGCTTCCCACATAAGGATTTGTTGTTACAAAATTTGGTAGAGATCGGATGATTAGGTTAGTCGTAATTTGATTTAAGCTTTTAACATTTGGGGGGCCGTCATTCCGTTTTTGTCAAGATGGCGGCGATATAAAATATGACACTGAGGTGCCTTTTTGCTAGTGCTACCTCTGTACCAAATTTCGTTCCATTCGGTTTCACCGTGCTCGAATTAATAGGGGCAATCAATTTTCAGAAATAGATGGCCGCCATCCACAAACTATTAGGCTGATGACCTATTAGTTTGGTCAAAGGATGCTGCCCCCATAAAGGTATGTTGTTACAAAATTTGGTAGAGATCAAATGATTAGGTTAATCGTAATTTGATTTAAGCTTTGAATATTTGTGTGGCCGCCATTACGTTTCCGTCATGACGGCGGCGATATAATACATGACACTGAGGTGCCCTTTGCCAGTGCTACCTCTGTACCAAATTTCATTCCATTCGGTTTCACCGTGTTCGAATTAATAGGGGTAATCGATTTTGACACAAAGATGGCCGCCATCCGCAAACTATTAGGCTAATGACCTGTTAGATTTGTCAAAGATTGCTTCCTCCATAAAGGTATGTTGTTGCAAAATTTGGTAGAGATCGGATGATTAGGTTAGTTGTAATTTGATTTAAGCTTTGAACATTTGTGTGGCCGCCATTACGTTTCCGTCAAGATGGCGGTGATATAAAACATGACACTGAGGTGCCCTTTTCTAGTGCTACCTCTGCACCAAATTTCATTCCATTCGGTTTCACCGTGTTCGAATTAATAGGGGTAATCGATTTTGACACAAAGATGGCCGCCATCCGCAAACTATTAGGCTAATGACCTATTAGATTTGTCTAAGGATGCTCCCTTCATAAAGGTATGTTGTTGCAAAATTTGTTAGAGATCGGATGATTAGGTTAGTCGTAATTTGATTTAAGCTTTGAACATTTGTGTGGCCGCCATTACGTTTCCGTCAAGATGGCGGCAATATAAAACATGACACTGGGGTATCCTTTGCTAGTGCTACCTTTGTACCAAATTTCGTTCAATTTGCGCTCACCGTGTTCGAATTGATAGGGGGGGGGGGCAGACATTCAGAGTACACTCACTCACACACACACACACACACAGACTCACACACACACACACACACACACAGACTCACACACATTTTTTTTCGCCCTGTAGTCTAATTTCATTTTTTGCAAAAATCGAAAGTAGGCTAAAAATGAAATGGTGTGTGTCTGTCTTACTGTCTGTCTGTCTGTCTGTGTGTTACTCAATAACGCAAGAACTGCTGGTCCGATTTAAATGAAATTTTGCATGGATGTAGCTGATTTACCAGGTTTACATATAGGTTACTTTTGAATTCGAAATTTTGTACTATTAAAAATTGCGACCATTTTAGAGACGTCACTACACCCTTTGGTTCCAAAATTTCATATTTCCATGTCAAATAAAACAAGATGTTCAGTAAAGAACATATAGCCTACTTTCTCGTTAAAGCATGGGTATTGTTATAACTCTTTGTCCTTTTCAAGGAGTTTAATTGAATGTTGGTTGTAGTAGCTTGTTGAAATACAACGTGCTATAGGGATATTAAACATGAATATGAGGTGCCCATTCCTAGTGCTACCTCTGTAAAAAAAATCATTCAATTCGGTTTCACAGTGTTTGAATTGATCTGGGGAATGGATTTGCTCACATACATGGCCGCTATTTGCAAACTATTGGGCTGATGACCTTGTAGTCAGTCATAAGATGCTTTCCAAAAAAAGGCATGTTGTTGCAAAATCCGGTAGAGATCAAATTATTAGGATGGTCGAAATTTGATTTAAGCTTTTAACATTTGGTTGGCCGTCATTCCGTTTCCGTCAAGATGGCGGCGATATAAAATATGACACTGAGGTGCCTTTTGCTAGTGCTACCTCTGTACCAAATTTCGTTCAGTTTGGTTTCACCGTGTTTGAATTGATAGGGGGAATCGATTTGCACACAAAGATGGCCGCCATCCGCAAAATGTTAGGCTAATGACCTATTAGTTTGGTCAAAGGATGCTCCCTCCATAATGGTATGTTGATGCAAAATTTGGTAGAGATCGGATGATTAGGTTAATCGTAATTTGATTTAAGCTTTGAATATTTGTGTGGCCGCCATTACGTTTCCGTCAAGATGGCGGCGATATAAAATATGACACTGAGGTGCCTTTTGCTAGTGCTACCTCTGTACCAAATTTCGTTCAGTTTGGTTTCACCGTGTTTGAATTGATAGGGGGAATCGATTTGCACACATACTTGGCCACCATCTGCAAACTATTGGGCTGATGATCTAGCAGTTTGGTCAGAATATGCTTCCCACATAAGGATTTGTTGTTACAAAATTTGGTAGAGATCGGAAGATTAGGTTAGTCGTAATTTGATTTAAGCTTTTAACATTTGGGGGGCCGTCATTCCGTTTTTGTCAAGATGGCGGCGATATAAAATATGACACTGAGGTGCCTTTTTGCTAGTGCTACCTCTGTACCAAATTTCGTTCCATTCGGTTTCACCGTGTTCGAATTAATAGGGGCAATCAATTTTCAGAAAAAGATGGCCGCCATCCACAAACTATTAGGCTGATGACCTATTAGTTTGGTCAAAGGATGCTGCCCCCATAAAGGTATGTTGTTGCAAAATTTGGTAGAGATCAAATGATTAGGTTAATCGTAATTTGATTTAAGCTTTGAATATTTGTGTGGCCGCCATTACGTTTCCGTCATGATGGCGGCGATATAAAACATGACACTGAGGTGCCCTTTGCCAGTGCTACCTCTGTACCAAATTTCATTCCATTCGGTTTCACCGTGTTCGAATTAATAGGGGTAATCGATTTTGACACAAAGATGGCCGTCATCCGCAAACTATTAGGCTAAAGACCTGTTAGAATTGTCAAAGATTGCTTCTTCCATAAAGGTATGTTGTTGCAAAATTTGGTAGAGATCGGATGATTAGGTTAGTTGTAATTTGATTTAAGCTTTGAACATTTGTGTGGCCGCCATTACGTTTCCGTCAAGATGGCGGTGATATAAAACATGACACTGAGGTGCCCTTTTCTAGTGCTACCTCTGCACCAAATTTCATTCCATTCGGTTTCACCGTGTTCGAATTAATAGGGGTAATCGATTTTGACACAAAGATGGCCGCCATCCGCAAACTATTAGGCTAATGACCTATTAGATTTGTCTAAGGATGCTCCCTTCATAAAGGTATGTTGTTGCAAAATTTGTTAGAGATCGGATGATTAGGTTAGTCGTAATTTGATTTAAGCTTTGAACATTTGTGTGGCCGCCATTACGTTTCCGTCAAGATGGCGGCAATATAAAACATGACACTGGGGTATCCTTTGCTAGTGCTACCTTTGTACCAAATTTCGTTCAATTTGCGCTCACCGTGTTCGAATTGATAGAGGGGGGGGGCAGACATTCAGAGTACACTCACTCACGAACACACACACACACACACAGACTCACACACACATACACACACACAGACAGACACACTTTTTTTCGCCCTGTAGTCTAATTTCATTTTTTGCAAAAATCGAAAGTAGGCTAAAAATGAAATGGTGTGTGTCTGTCTTACTGTCTGTCTGTCTGTCTGTGTGTTACTCAATAACGCAAGAACTGCTGGTCCGATTTAAATGAAATTTTGCATGGATGTAGCTGATTTACCAGGTTTACATATAGGTTACTTTTGATTTCGAAATTTTGTACTATTAAAAATTGCGACCATTTTAGAGACGTCACTACACCCTTTGGTTCCAAAATTTCATATTTCCATGTCAAATAAAACAAGATGTTCAGTAAAGAACATATAGCCTACTTTCTCCTTAATGCATGGGTATTGTTATAACTCTTTGTCCTTTTCAAGGGGTTTAATTGAATGTTGGTTGTAGTAGCTTGTTGAAATACAACGTGCTATAGGGATATTAAACATGAATATGAGGTGCCCTTTGCTAGTGCTACCTCTGTAAAAAAAAAATCATTCAATTCGGTTTCACCGTGTTTGAATTCATCTGGGGAATGGATTTGCACACATACATGGCCGCTATTTGCAAACTATTGGGCTGATGACCTTGTAGTCAGTTATAAGATGCTTTCCACAAAAAGGCATGTTGTTGCAAAATCCGGTAGAGATCAAATTATTAGGATGGTCGAAATTTGATTTAAGCTTTTAACATTTGGGTGGCCGTCATTCCGTTTCCGTCAAGATGGCGGCGATATAAAATATGAAACTGAGGTGCCTTTTGCTAGTGCTACCTCTGTACCAAATTTCGTTCAATTCGGTTTCACCGTGTTTGAATTGATAGGGGGAATCGATTTGCACACATACATGGCCACCATCTGCAAACTATTGGGCTAATGATCTAGCAGTTTGGTCAGAATATGCTTCCCACATAAAGATTTGTTGTTGCAAAATTTGGTAGTGATCGGATGAATAGGTTAGTCGTAATTTGATTTAAGCTTTGAACATTTGTGTGGCCGCCATTACGTTTCCGTCAAGATGGCGGTGATATAAAACATGACACTGAGGTGCCCTTTGCTAGTGCTACCTCTGCACCAAATTTCATTCCATTCGGTTTCACCGTGTTCGAATTAATAGGGGTAATCGATTTTGACACAAAGATGGCCGCCATCCGCATACTATTAGGCTAATGACCTATTAGATTTGTCTAAGGATGCTCCCTTCATAAAGGTATGTTGTTGCAAAATTTGGTAGAGATCGGATGATTAGGTTAGTCGTAATTTGATTTAAGCTTTGAACATTTGTGTGGCCGCCATTACGTTTCCGTCAAGATGGCGGCAATATAAAACATGACACTGGGGTATCCTTTGCTTGTACTACCTTTGTACCAAATTTCGTTCAATTTGCGCTCACCGTGTTCGAATTGATAGGGGGGGGGGGCAGACATTCAGAGTACACTCACTCACACACACACACACACAGACTCACACACACATACACACACACAGACAGACACACTTTTTTTTCGCCCTGTAGTCTAATTTCATTTTTTGCAAAAATCGAAAGTAGGCTAAAAATGAAATGGTGTGTGTCTGTCTTTCTGTCTGTCTGTCTGTCTGTCTGTCTGTGTGTTACTCAATAACGCAAGAACTGCTGGTCCGAATTAAATGAAATTTTGCATGGATGTAGCTGATTTACCAGGTTTACATATAGGTTACTTTTGATTTCGAAATTTTGTACTATTAAAAATTGCGACCATTTTAGAGACGTCACTACACCCTTTGGTTCCAAAATTTCATATTTCCATGTCAAATAAAACAAGATGTTCAGTAAAGAACATATAGCCTACTTTCTCCTTAATGCATGGGTATGGTTATAACTCTTTGTCCTTTTCAAGGAGTTTAATTGAATGTTGGTTGTAGTAGCTTGTTGAAATACAACGTGCTATAGGGATATTAAACATGAATATGAGGTGCCCTTTGCTAGTGCTACCTCTGTAAAAAAAAATCATTCAATTCGGTTTCACCGTGTTTGAATTCATCTGGGGAATGGATTTGCACACATACATGGCCGCTATTTGCAAACTGTTGGGCTGATGACCTTGTAGTCAGTTATAAGATGCTTTCCACAAAAAGGCATGTTGTTGCAAAATCCGGTAGAGATCAAATTATTAGGATGGTCGAAATTTGATTTAAGCTTTTAACATTTGGGTGGCCGTCATTCCGTTTCCGTCAAGATGGCGGCGATATAAAATATGACACAGAGGTGCCTTTTGCTAGTGCTACCTCTGTACCAAATTTCGTTCAGTTTGGTTTCACCGTGTTTGAATTGATAGGGGGAATCGATTTGCACACAAAGATGGCCGCCATACGCAAAATGTTAGGCTAATGACCTATTAGTTTGGTCAAAGGATGCTCCCTCCATAATGGTATGTTGATGCAAAATTTGGTAGAGATCGGATGATTAGGTTAATCGTAATTTGATTTAAGCTTTGAATATTTGTGTGGCCGCCATTACGTTTCCGTCAAGATGGCGGCGATATAAAATATGACACTGAGGTGCCTTTTGCTACTGCTACCTCTGTACCAAATTTCGTTCAGTTTGGTTTCACCGTGTTTGAATTGATAGGGGGAATCGATTTGCACACATACTTGGCCACCATCTGCAAACTATTGGGCTGATGATCTAGCAGTTTGGTCAGAATATGCTTCCCACATAAGGATTTGTTGTTACAAAATTTGGTAGAGATCGGATGATTAGGTTAGTCGTAATTTGATTTAAGCTTTTAACATTTGGGGGGCCGTCATTCCGTTTTTGTCAAGATGGCGGCGATATAAAATATGACACTGAGGTGCCTTTTTGCTAGTGCTACCTCTGTACCAAATTTCGTTCCATTCGGTTTCACCGTGTTCGAATTAATAGGGGCAATCAATTTCCAGAAAAAGATGGCCGCCATCCACAAACTATTAGGCTGATGACCTATTAGTTTGGTCAAAGGATGCTGCCCCCATAAAGGTATGTTGTTGCAAAATTTGGTAGAGATCAAATGATTAGGTTAATCGTAATTTGATTTAAGCTTTGAATATTTGTGTGGCCGCCATTACGTTTCCGTCATGATGGCGGCGATATAAAACATGACACTGAGGTGCCCTTTGCCAGTGCTACCTCTGTACCAAATTTCATTCCATTCGGTTTCACCGTGTTCGAATTAATAGGGGTAATCGATTTTGACACAAAGATGGCCGCCATCCGCAAACTATTTGGCTAATGACCTATTAGATTTGTCTAAGTATGCTCCCTTCATAAAGGTATGTTGTTGCAAAATTTAGTAGAGATCGGATGATTAGGTTAGTCGTAATTTGATTTAAGCTTTGAACATTTGTGTGGCCGCCATTACGTTTCCGTCAAGATGGCGGCGATATAAAACATGACACTGGGGTGTCCTTTGCTAGTGCTACCTTTGTACCAAATTTCGTTCAATTTGCGCTCACCGTGTTCGAATTGATAGGGGGGGGGGGGCAGACATTCAGAGTACACTCACTCACACACACACACACACACAGACTCACACACACATACACACACACAGACAGACACACTTTTTTTCGCCCTGTAGTCTAATTTCATTTTTTGCAAAAATCGAAAGTAGGCTAAAAATGAAATGGTGTGTGTCTGTCTTTCTGTCTGTCTGTCTGTCTGTCTGTGTGTTACTCAATAACGCAAGAACTGCTGGTCCGATTTAAATGAAATTTTGCATGGATGTAGCTGATTTACCAGGTTTACATATAGGTTACTTTTGATTTCGAAATTTTGTACTATTAAAAATTGCGACCATCTTAGAGACGTCACTACACCCTTTGGTTCCAAAATTTCATATTTCCATGTCAAATAAAACAAGATGTTCAGTAAAGAACATATAGCCTACTTTCTCCTTAATGCATGGGTATTGTTATAACTCTTTGTCCTTTTCAAGGAGTTTAATTGAATGTTGGTTGTAGTAGCTTGTTGAAATACAACGTGCTATAGGGATATTAAACATGAATATGAGGTGCCCTTTGCTAGTGCTACCTCTGTAAAAAAAAACATTCAATTCGGTTTCACCGTGTTTGAATTCATCTGGGGAATGGATTTGCACACATACATGGCCGCTATTTGCAAACTGTTGGGCTGATGACCTTGTAGTCAGTTATAAGATGCTTTCCACAAAAAGGCATGTTGTTGCAAAATCCGGTAGATATCAAATTATTAGGATGGTCGAAATTTGATTTAAGCTTTTAACATTTGGGTGGCCGTCATTCCGTTTCCGTCAAGATGGCGGCGATATAAAATATGACACTGAGGTGCCTTTTGCTAGTGCTACCTCTGTACCAAATTTCGTTCAATTCGGTTTCACCGTGTTTGAATTGATAGGGGGAATCGATTTGCACACATACATGGCCACCATCTGCAAACTATTGGGCTGATGATCTAGCAGTTTGGTCAGAATATGCTTCCCACATAAAGATTTGTTGTTGCAAAATTTGGTAGTGATCGGATGAATAGGTTAGTCGTAATTTGATTTAAGCTTTGAACATTTGTGTGGCCGCCATTACGTTTCCGTCAAGATGGCGGTGATATAAAACATGACACTGAGGTGCCCTTTGCTAGTGCTACCTCTCCACAAAATTTCATTCCATTCGGTTTAACCGTGTTCGAATTAATAGGGGTAATCCATTTTGACACAAAGATGGCCGCCATCCGCAAACTATTAGGCTAATGACCTATTAGATTTGTCTAAGGATGCTCCCTTCATAAAGGTATGTTGTTGCAAAATTTGGTAGAGATCGGATGATTAGGTTAGTCGTAATTTGATTTAAGCTTTGAACATTTGTGTGGCCGCCATTACGTTTCCGTCAAGATGGCGGCGATATAAAACATGACACTGGGGTGTCCTTTGCTAGTGCTACCTTTGTACCAAATTTCGTTCAATTTGCGCTCACCGTGTTCGAATTGATAGGGGGGGACAGACATTCAGAGTACACACACTCACACACACACACACACACAGAGACTCACACACACACATACACACACACAGACAGACACACTTTTTTCACCCTGTAGTGATCTCATAAGTCTAATTTCATTTTTTGCAAAAATCGAAAGTAGGCAAAAAATGACATTGTGTGTGTCTGTCTTTCTGTCTGTCTGTCTGTCTGTGTGTTACTCAATAACGCAAGAACTACTGGTCCAATTTAAATGAAATTTTGCATAGATGTAGCTGATTTACCAGGTTTACATATAGGTTACTTTTGATTTCGAAATTTTGCACTATTAAAAATGGCGGCCATTTTAGTGACGTCACTACACCCTTTGGTTCCAAAATTTCATATTTCCATGTCAAATAAAACAAGATGTTCAGTAAAGAACATATAGCCTACTTTCTCCTTAAAGCATGGGTATTGTTATAACTCTTTGTTCTTTTCAAGGAGTTTAATTGAATGTTGGTTGTAGTAGCTTGTTGAAATACAACGTGCTATAGGGATATTAAACATGAATATGAGGTGCCCATTGCTAGTGCTACCTCTGTAAAAAAAATCATTCAATTCGGTTTCACAGTGTTTGAATTGATCTGGGGAATGGATTTGCTCACATACATGGCCGCCATTTGCAAACTATTGGGCTGATGACCTTGTAGTCAGTCATAAGATGCTTTCCACAAAAAGGCATGTTGTTGCAAAATCCGGTAGAGATCAAATTATTAGGATGGTCGAAATTTGATTTAAGCTTTTAACATTTGGTTGGCCGTCATTCCGTTTCCGTCAAGATGGCGGCGATATAAAATATGACACTGAGGTGCCTTTTGCTAGTGCTACCTCTGTACCAAATTTCGTTCAGTTTGGTTTCACCGTGTTTGAATTGATAGGGGGAATCGATTTGCACACAAAGATGGCCGCCATCCGCAAAATGTTAGGCTAATGACCTATTAGTTTGGCCAAAGGATGCTCCCTCCATAATGGTATGTTGATGCAAAATTTGGTAGAGATCGGATGATTAGGTTAATCGTAATTTGATTTAAGCTTTGAATATTTGTGTGGCCGCCATTACGTTTCCGTCAAGATGGCGGCGATATAAAACATGACACTGAGGTGCCCTTTGCTAGTGCTACCTCTGTACCAAATTTCATTCCATTCAGTTTCACCGTGTTCGAATTAATAGGGGTAATCGATTTTGACACAAAGATGGCCGCCATCCTCAAACTATTAGGCTAATGACCTATTAGATTTTTCAAAGGATGCTTCCTCCATAAAGGTATGTTGTTGCAAAATTTGGTAGAGATCGGATGATTAGGTTAGTCGTAATTTGATTTAAGCTTTGAGCATTTGTGTGGCCGCCATTACGTTTCCGTCAAGATGGCGGTGATATAAAACATGACACTGAGGTGCCCTTTGCTATTGCTTCCTCTGTACCAAATTTCATTCCATTCGCTTTCACCGTGTTCGAATTAATATGGGTAATGGATTTTGACACAAAGATGGCCGCCATCCGCAAACTGTTAGGCTAATGACCTATTAGATTTGCCAAAGGATGCCCCCTTCATAAAGGTATGTTGTTGTAAAATTTGGTAGAGATCGGATGATTAGTTTAGTCGTAATTTGATTTAAGCTTTGAACATGTGGGTGGCCGCAATTACGTTTCCGTCAAGATGGCGGCGATATAAAACATGACACTGGGGTGCCCTTTGCTAGTACTACCTCTGTACCAAATTTCGTTCCATTCGGTTTCACCGTGTTCGAATTAATAGGGGCAATCGATTTTCACACAAAGATGGCCGCCATCCGCAAACTATTAGGCTGATGACCTATTAGTTTGGTCAAAGGATGCTGCCCCCATAAAGGTATGTTGTTGCAAAATTTAGTAGAGATCGGATGATTAGGTTAGTCGTAATTTGATTTATGCTTCGAACATTTGTGTGGCCGCCATTACGTTTCCGTCAAGATGGCGGCGATATAAATCATGACACTGTGGTGTCCTTTGCTAGTGCTACCTTTGTACCATATTTCGTTCAATTTGCGCTCACCGTGTTCGAATTGATAGGGGGGGGGGACACACATTCAGAGTACACACACTCTCACACACACTCACACACACACACACACACACACAGACTCACACACACACATACACACACACACAGACAGACACACTTTTTTTTCGCCCTGTAGTGATCTCATAAGTCTACTTTCATTTTTTGCAAAAATCGAAAGTAGGCTAAAAAGAACGGTATGAAATAGCAAACTTTTGATGGCACATTCGAGCTTTGAAATTTAATTTTCTATCCAAAAGGTCCTTATCACTTTTCGTGTATCTCCAACGTTTAGCGAAGAAAACCGACATTTGTGACATCAATACACCCTTCGGTTTCATAAGTTCATAATTCCGTTTCAAATAAAAAGAGAACGCTAAGAAATAGAAAACTTTTGATGGCATACATGAGCTTTAACATTTAATTTTCTATCCGAGGGGTCCTTATCACTTTTCGTATATCTCCAACGGTTAGCGAGTGAAAACTAAATTTGTGCAATAAAACACGGTCAACACCGACCGGTGCAGTATATCTCTCTACATATAAACATGAAAGTTTGCCTGTTTTTCTCTGAATTTCTACGGAAAATTGAGTTGTTTACGCGTTTCAGACTGTTTTTGATGGATGCGCCCGAAATCTTTTTTTTTCGACTGTCTGTTTGTTTGTTCGTTCGTCTGTGGGCAAATTTGTTCCTTTATAACTCGAGAACGGCTGGGTGTATCAACGTAAAATTTGGTACAGTTATCCATCAGAGGCACGACACTTATCATTGATATAACTCTTATCCGTACCCCTCATAAAGGGGGCCTACCCCCTTAAAATACATGCTGAAATAGGCGTAGAAGGACGAGACAAAGCTCATTTTCAGCCCCTCAATGTGAGAGACAAAACTCGGGTACCCGAAAACCACATTTTAATGCCCTAAGACCAACCGTTTTTGAGATATTCCCAGAAAACTAATTTCATTTAAAAAACTAATGAACAAATGCAAGCCAGTAACCATGGCAACAGATTCTCAGAGGTCCATCTATTGTTGTAAGACGCAATGCAATTCCATTAATTACATTACTGTGAAAGTTTGCAAACTAGAAGGTTATCTCGGAACCAAATTAAGCCGTAAAATTCATCAATACGTTTAACGCGCTGAAGGAGATCAAGGGATACTCTAGATTTTTAGCCTACTTTTCACATTTTGCAAAAATGAGGAAAAAGTAGACTTATGAGATCGGGCAAATGTGTGTCTGTCTGTCTGTCTGTCCTTCTGTCTGTCTGACTGTGTGTGTGTGTCCCCCTATCAACTCCTAAACGGCTGCAGCAATCGAAACAACATTTGGTAGGAGTAAAGATCTATACCTGGATATCTCACGGCCATATTTGAAAATGATGTCAGTGCTACCAACTGCTGAAAAATCGTAATTGAAATTTGAGCTCCATGTTGGATATCTTGGAAGGTATGAATAGGAACTATTTCAAAATTGGCACACGTATAGATAATAATATTGCAGTTTAATTTCCAGGAGGCCATACATCGCAGTGTTGCCAAAATGAATATAAGCCTGCTGATAGGTCCAAATTTTAAATGCATATAACTTCTACACTATCAATTGGATTTCAACCAAATTTCGTATGTGCTATGTGTACATAAACAGATATGACGGAACGTATTCTTAAGATCTACCAGGGCTGCCAACTGTTAATAAATGCTCTCAATTTATTTTATCCAAATACCAATATATCAGAAAGTATGCAAGTCGACTGCTTTAAACTATGCGCACGTATAGTACCTGACATTCTATATTAATTTGGAGTAACTTATATACGTCAGTGCTACCAACATGATTCTAAGCCTGCTGAGAGGTCCAAATTTAAATACATGTAACATCTATACTATCATTTGGATTTCAACCAAATTTCGTGTGTGCTATGTGTACCATGACAGATATGTATATGCCGATTCTTAAGAGTAACCAGGGCTGCCAACTGGTAATAAATACTGTCTCTATTTTTGTTACCCTAATATCAATATATCAGAAAATATGCATGCCAATAGCTCTAAACTTTGCACACGTATAGTACCTGGCATTCTAAATTAATTTGGAGTAACTAATATACGTCAGTGCTGCCAACATGATACTAAGCCTGCTGATAGGTCCAATTTTAAAATGCATGTAACTTCTATACTAACTAATGGATTTCATTCAAAATTGACACAACAATAGATCAGATTATTTCAGATTATTTCTGACCAATGCATGTATGTCATTGTTGCCAACATTATTTTACGCGCGCTGTTAGATGCAATGTTTAACTGCATGTAACGTCCATGCTATCCATTGGACTTCAACCAAATTTTGTATTCTGTACCTTAAGGGATGGAACTAAGAATATATTCAGTCACCAGGGCTGCCAACTGTAATTCTCTATTAGGTTCTATTATGCCAGGTATACAGTATTTCGAACTAATTAGAAATTTCGATATTACCATCTTAATTTCGTCATTATTCTAGATAGATCCATATAGATTAATCATTGGCATGAATCTTAAATTTTAAGAAAAGTAGGCTCTTTAGTTCGTCACGGAACTTCTTGTTTTTCACGCGATTTACACCTGCGGGTGAGGTACGGCAGGTCTATTACATTCCTATCCCCATTATATGCATTCATTCATTTCGTATAGGCCATCTATGGACCGCGTCATTCCCACTGTCTCCTACTGGCTTTGATGTTTGGCCAGTACGCCCGCATTCGTTCTCGGTGGACTGCCTTCCATTCCTGGGTCCAAATCTTTCCCGTTTTCAGCTTCGGTTTTTCTTGGAAACCTTTGCAAGCTTGAAGTTTCCTTTTGAGTGAGGCGCTCTCCTGAATGTCTATTGGTGTAATCCCCTCTTCTTTCAGATCTTTATCCAGTTCTATGAACCCGGCCCATTTTGTTTTCCTGTCCTTAAAGTAAGTTATGTTGCGGTTGGTCAGTCTCGCTGGGCTCATTCGTTTCACATGCCCAAAAATTGGCATCCTTCTCTTCCGGATGACGTTACTTATCTTCTCCACATGAGTATATAGTTCATGGTTATGCCGTCTTCTGTATTCCCCATTGTCTTTGATGGAACCCAATATCTTTCTCTAAATTTTTCTTTCTTTGGCCTCCAGCTTCTCGACCAAGCCTTTTTTGTTCATCGTGAGGCATTCAGAAGCATGCAAGTCCTCCGGACGGATGACACTGCAGTAATGTTTTAGTTTTGCGTTGAAGGATATTGACCTTTTCTTATAGATGTCCTTAGTTAAATGGTAGGCCATTTCCATTTTGCTCATGCGTGATTGAATGCTTCTTTCTCTGTTAATATTCCTTCCCTGACCCGTCCTGAAAAGAAAAGTACATGGCCATTGGTTGCATTAATAATTTTAAAAAAATAGGTGTTATAATTTCTCCCTATATTATATTATTATTAGTATTATATTATGGCGTACAACGACGAGACAAATCCCCCCGGGGCCAGAAAAAAAAATCGGGGGCCCTAAAGGGTCCTCGAAAACTACATTATAAGGCTCTAAATCCAACAGTTTCTGAAATATTCCCAGAAAACTAATTTAATTTATTTTAACAAACTAATGAAGGAATGCAAATCGGTAACCATGAGAACAATATCAAGGGGGGGCTTACAATGTCACTCCATTTATTAAATTTCTGTGAAAGTTTGCAAATGGCTATAAGGTTATCACGGAACTAACGTAGACTGTACAATTCATCAATGCAATTAAGGGGGTCAAGGGGTAACCTAGAATTTTTTCATGCAATTTTCACGTTCGACATATAGTACAGAAGGTCTATTATATCTCCAAACAGCAACGTTATTTTCAAAAATTCTAGAATTGAACTAGCCTTTTTTTGCGGCTTTTAGGAATTTGGGCAATTTGAGGCTAAAGAGCCTGAATTTTCATACACCACAAGCCTTTATAATTTATGAAAGGGGTCTTCCTGTGTATGGGCACCTAGCACAACGTAGAGGGTCAGTTTTTATGTGACGTGTATTGCGTTTCGTCTACAAGGCTTTCAATTCTATTTCACGTCAGGAAGTACACGTTCGGTGAATTTAGTCTGAGAGCACATTTTAACTAATTTCTTTTGTTGTCGACAAACGGGTTCATCGTAAGGATAATTTTGTTTGATACTGTGTGGTAGATATACCCATATTTGGATATCTCGGTAATATGTTGTAGACAATAGAATTGTCTGTCTGTCTTGCTTTGTATCTTTATGTAGCCTACGCCTATAACTCGTGTTCGGATGCTTGGAGCATCGTAAAATTAGGTAAGTTAACCATGAGAGTCAATACACCAATCATTTATAAAACTCTTCACCGCACTTTTTATACAGTAGAAGGGTGGATATAGAGAAAAACTTTTCAATACATGCTAAAATAGGCGAAATATAAAAATTATCCTAGAAGGACGACCGAAGCATATGTTGGGTGCACTTCTCAATGTGAGACACAAAATTCGGGAATTTATAAAGGGTCTCCTAAAACTACATTTTAAGGGCCTTAAATTAACCATGTGTGTGATATTCCCAGAAAACTAACTTCTTTCTGATAAACTTGAAGGAATGACAAACCACTAACCATTGCAACAGTAACTCAAGTGATAATGTCTGGTGTTAACAACGAACTCCGTTCGAAGAACGGGTACTTCTGCTAGTCTAAACTAAATTAATTTCTATAAAATCTATTATATATAATCCAAAATTGACTCATCACCGCTGGGCTCAAACCACCAGACCTAGAATGCTGAAATTTTGCATGCTGGTTGATCCGAGTATGTAGAGGCTCACTAAGAAACGGTTTTTGAAAATTCAATTTGTAAGTGACTTTTTTCGGCCCTTTGGCACTGAGCATGGACAGTCGGTACAAAGTTCGGATTTAGCTCATTTTTAGCCGCCAGATACGAGAAACAATACTCGGAGGTCCTGTAGGGACCCCAAAACACAATTTTTAAGTTCCTAAAATGAACGGTTTCGGAGATATTCCCAAATAACTGTGTTCCCTCTGAGAAACAGATCAACGTTACTATGGCAACCGCTGAAATTTCGCAGACCGGGGATAGTTTTCTGGCAATATCTCGAAAACCGTTCGTTTTAGGGCCTTAAAACGCGGGGTTCGGTTCCCACTTCTAACCACGAAATTTGCTCCTCGCATTGATACGCGTAATGTGAGATATATTTTATTTATAGAGGTGGCTTTTGGCTTCGGATACGATCGTGATTTTGAGTCTAAATTTATACTCTTTGAGCTGGTTATTGTAAGCGAGCTTTGAGATCTATACTCATATTTACAAAGTTTAGGTGCTTTCTATTTTGCACGGTATGCTTTCATTTTTTTATAAATTTGTTTTTGTTAACTGAATATTTTTTTGCCAATTTTGATCTGCTCTTTTTCGTTTTTTACCATGCTCAGCAACCCATATTTACAGTCGAATGTTTCGTATTCTACCGCCTGTCACGTTAATTATTATTTTTCTTAATTACTCTTACTGAGGAATTGGGCAAACTTATTTCAATAAAGTAGGTATTTTGTCTTTCACGGCCATTGGATCCCCGCACAAGGAACGGCTTAAACCTAGAAATGTTGCTGAGTTGGACTAATGGACTAATGGTGCAGCTGAAAAGAGGAGAATTGAAGCTTTTGAAATGTGGTGATACAGGAGAATGATCATCAGATGGGTAGATAGGGTAACAGATGAAGAGGTATTAAGACGAGTGGGAGAGGAGAGATGTTTCTGGTGACTGGTAATGAAGAGAAGAGATAGGAGGGAAGGACACATAATAAGACACCCAGGAATAGCAAGCTTAGTTATGGATGGGAGGGTCGCGGACTAGAACTGTAGGGGTAAACCAGGGTTACACAGATGCCTCGGATGTAGGGTGTGGTAGCTATGTAGAGATGAAACGATTAGCTCAGAAGAGGGAGACATGGAGGGCTGCATCAAACCAGTTAAAAATCTGAAGACTCAAACAACAACAATCAGGAATTTTAATTACTTAGAAAGGCATGTGAGGCAAAAGGGTGCTTGGAGAATTTCAATCCCTGGGATGTAACACTGGAAGAGACTGCATAATGTACATCTGCGGCCAAGGAGAGAGATATTTAACTATAGGTCTAATAATAACGATATGTTGACGTTCAAATCATCAATAAGTATGGCCAAATTACATCCAGAATAGCGTAAGTAAGAATACTTTTAATTCCCCACATTCCGATAGATTTGCCATTCCGGTGTGCAAGAGTGCAGTTTCCTCTTCAAACAATATTCGCAATTTCTTTAACAAAGCGCAATGACACACACTTAACAGTAGCACGTGTACATTTAGACAAAACCATTTTTCCCACGCGCAACTGTATGTGGCGTGCTCGCGAGCATCCGGACAACATAATCGTTATGTCTCAGCAGAAGATGGCAAAACCAAAAACATAATTTTAAAATGTGTTAACATAATGTAACATCGAACCCTGCAGACTTTCACAACTCTATAAAATTCCCACTTTGCTGCTCATATCAATATACTGTATGTATCAGAATATTCAGAATTAGAATGGACCCACCTATAGCCTTGATTGCTGTAATAGAATAGACCAATTATCAGCAATAATGCATCGTCCCCATTGTCTTGATCGCGGCAGAAGCCGCGGGAACCTGCTAGTACAATATAGAAAATAAAATAGGCTAAAGTGAAATCGAAAGAAATAAAATAAAATAAAAGAAGATAACCAATAATTAAAGGAAAAAATATATAATTTATAAAAATTAAAGAAATTACAACAAAACACAATTAAGGTACAATACATTAACTAAAATAAAATTAATTAAAAGTTAAAGTAAATCGTATTAAATTATACAAGTATTGGATTAAAATAAATTGAAATTTAAAAAGTTAAATTGAAAGACAAAGAAACTAAATAAAATAATTACCTGTACTAAAATGTACCCTATGTCTTAGATTCATTATCACCTTATATTAACGGTCAGGAATGCATCCATTGCGGCTTGTGACGTATAGGTCTGACGTTTGTTTTTGTTTGGTGGCCGTGAAATCCATGCATCCACTGCGCTAACCGTTCAACCTCCTTCCTTCTTTCCTTCGTTCCTTCTAAGCGTGCGTGCGTTCATGCAGTTGTTACTGTGCATTCTCACAATGAGAAGGCTTCCTGGCTGATCGGAGACCTCTAAGCAACAATCAAGCACCGGCCAAAAACAAACGCCAGACCTGTAGCATAGAACTTACTGAAAAAATGTAACAAATAATAATTCATTCATTCATTCATTTCGTATAGGCCATCTATGGACCGCGTTATTCCAACTGTCTCCTACAGGCTTTGATGTTTTCCCAGTACGCCCGCATTCGTTCTCGGTGGACTTCCTTCCGTTCCTGGGTCCAAATCTTTCCCGTTTTCAACTTCGGTTTTAATAAATAATAATAATAATTATTATTACAATTATTATGTTATGGGTTTTACGTCCTTTTCGACTACTGTGGTATTTAAAGACGCCATGGTGCCGGAAATTTGTTCCGAAGGGGAACATAACGTGCCACACGACGGAGCCATGCCAGTAGATTTACTGACACGTAGCAAGCAATTGTTTGAAGGTCGAGAGGGTCCAACAAGACCAGTGTTTTGTTTATGTAATAAAAGCAGGTAAACTAATAGCACGTGCAGAGAAAAGTAATAAGAGTTAAATAACGTGGAGGGAGAAACCGTCCGTTTAACTGACTTAGAATAAATTAAGATTATTTGCTTGGATGAGAATTGATTATGAAAGAAGTGACTCAGCAGACGCTCTACTTTTAAACATGAAGGTTTTATGAGCTGCTATGGAGACATGTTTATGTCATCAGAATTGAATAATGCTTCATGTAATATGAGAGTAGAACGTCATGATAGTTAGATTTGGTCTGCATATAAATGTGAGAGTTAGGGTCATTAGTATTTAACCACGATTGCTACAATTAAGTAATTAGTGGAAAGCCACTTGGGCTATTATTGTTGATTAACAAAATAGTGAAGTACTACAGTGTTATGAAGTGGTCATTCGTAGACACAAATTGAAGGTATTATTGAATTATGTGCAAACGAAATAGGTTCACTGGCTGATGAACAGGTAATTGGGGATTGGAGATGATGTCATGATATGTCTAGTGATTGTTTGAGATGAAAGTAATAATCTATCATACTAAAATATTATCTCAGGGAATGAATCACCAAAACAACACATAAATAGAACATGGTGGTAGAATAGTTACAAACATACATTTAAATAAAATAGAGACTCCAAATAAATTAAACACTGTGGATGTAAATCTAACCAATCCCAGCGTGCCAACTCATGTTACACACTGTCGAAGCTGTGAAACATCACTATTCGTGGACAATTCTGAGGATTCATTTAATTCTCTTTCATTTTCAACAACATACCGAGGCCTACATTTCATCACATTGGCGCATTAAAACTAATTTTGGGGACGTACTTTTCGGAGGATATTTCTATGTCCCCTCTCTCTACCTTCACATACTAGGTGTTCTATTAACAATCCTATACGACAAAATCTTATTAAACAGCTTCTTCAACATTAGTGGTATTTCTCTCACTTGTTGGTAGTTCATGGGACGCACTGTGGTAGATATCCACTGAACAAGAGCCAGATAAGTCATTGCATTATTCAGTGTATATGTCATCTCGCCATCCGTTTGGAATCGTGATCGTCTATTGTATTTGGCTATTGCCACACTTGCATGATTTCCCTCAGCGGGGCTGCGTCTTTTTCACGCAGCTGAACGACCTGCGAGGTGGGTGGCCACACATGCGATTTGTCACGCTGGATTTCTACGTGAAAAACTTCTGTCGGGGAGAGTCTCTCCGCAGCGGCGAGCTATGAGGTATCTCCCTGCCGGACATGTCAGATTGGCATAACATTATGTCGCTGTATACGCAAAGTCTCACCGCAGTGGTTGGAATAAGCATGCACTTGTTCGGTATTGACCTTCAACTGGAGTGATAGGCTGGGGAATACCGGTTCATTATTGCCGACAATGGAGTGTCTGTGCGTGACAGTGTTGACGCTGTAAGTTGTGTTCTTGTCAAGTTTTTGTGTAAGCTGAGTTTAGTGGGAATGCTTACTACTGAAGAGCGTGTGTTTTTAGTGGAGGAGGTTTTCCGTACTGGTGGAAACTTTACGGAGCACAGTGTGATAGTGGTGAGTACGGTATATATAATTGCATTACTTAATTTAATTGCTATCCTTGTAAAAACATAACATGAATGTACGCCCTACCCAACACGTCCCGAAAGGCGGGACACGCACTGCGGAGAGTCTTTGCGGACAGAATATATATTCCATGTATATCATGTATTGCCATTCCACGTCACTAGGCGTCACTGCTATCCTCGACATCTATATTGTATCGAATGAGATTCAGGATACGAAGGTCCTGGTTACAATGCAAATATTTTTAAATTCTAGACTCAGGGTTAGAACGGGGTACACTTAGCCACGCGAGGCAGAACTGAGAATATATTGGTTCGAGTCCTAAAAGTGATTGACATAGTTTTCCACTTATACTTGAGGCAAATTCTATGATGGTTCCTAACATAAGGCCTCGGCCCAACTCCTCCCAAGTCTTAGGCTGAATTACAAAATACAACACAGGTACAGCTATCACAATAACGCAGGTTATTATTGTAGAAATATTCCACACACACCCAAGTTCACAGGGCTACATGACAACGATGTTAAAACCTCCTCAATGAGAAAGCAACAACAATATTCATAATAATAATAATAATAATAATAGTAATTATAATAATAATATACAAATTATAGTAATAATATTTCTACTAATAGACTCAAAACAATTATAAGATTGTTTTTTGAACACTCTTTTTAGCTGATGCGGCTTAAGAGATGGTAGGATGCCGACAATTCATACGGAAATTCGTAAGAATATGCATACCGACATGATTTTCTCATATTACAGCACACTCAAATGCCAATCGAATGAACTGGGATTATATCCTGCAACATCGAGCATATTAAGCGAGAGCCTTAACGCTCAAGGCACGGAGAAAGCCTTTGGGAAACTCTAGTGAGTCATTCTTATTGTCATTAACGATCAACAGACTACTGTTGATGACATTTTTATGTGTGTACATTGTTATTTATGGCAGGCGTGTAAACCCCTGCTTTTGATGACAGGAATATTAATACTTAATGGCTCAAGACTGCCAATCTTTCACGGCTGTATATTTCATGTCTTACTCGTGCGAGAGCGCTATTCACCTGGGACCCTACGGGGCTTCACGCACCATTCCACTGCTGTTCATTCAGCTCAAGGAAATGCTCTTGATATCAACTGAAAGTCTAGCCTAAATTCATCCCCTCTCGCAACATACTGTTTTACCTAGGTGCTTGGCGTCATTGAAAATCATCTGGAAATGTATACTTTAGCATATAGAGAGCCTCAAACTATATGCTAAATAATAATGTATAATGGTGTATCATAGTTAGTTATTGTTGTTTTAAGGGGCGGAACTACGAAGTCATCTGCCCCTAAGGTGTATCATAATGTCCATTATAATTAGAGCTAACATTTTATGTTGATGGTCTTACGGAGTAGTATTAAGTTAATCATATTTAAGAGCTTCCTTATAGACGTTTAATCTAAATGAAATGATAATAGGTATTTAATAAATTTATTCCACTTTAGCCAATAAGATTGAATTAATATACAATAATTTATACCGGTTTCGGCCACATTATGGCCTTCTTCAGCATTTTTTTCTTAAAAGAAAAGAAACTTTTGTAATTGTGAGCAAAGTAATGGATGAATAATTTAACTTTGTTTTTGTTCCATGAAATATTTATAAAATAAGTTAAAAACAGATCTGTAAACAAGTAGTTCTGTGAAGAACTATACAGCCTATTTTCATATATCCTGCTCATGTTAATTGTCTCTATCAACATACAAAATTTCAGTTTAATTGCTGTAACATATTCGTAGATATTGAGAACCGTCTAAATATTTCATATGGTCGCCAGGATGGATTTTTATTTTTGTACTATTACATTACGATTATTGTGTACGTGTGGTATTCAAACTTCAATCGCATGATTAGAAAACAAGAAGTAAAAACGAGATTTTAAAAAGTACGCACACCAGCCATCTTGTGATTATGCAAACAATAGAAATAAATTCCATCCCAGTGGATCAACATTTGTATAAGCATTTAACGTGTAACGTTTCACGGCAATCGGATAGCTAATTCGCGAGAAACGTCCATTTAAATATTTATACTTCGCGTCGCCGCCATGTTGGATTTGTGCTCACCAGGTTACTGAAAGTCCTATAGGTGAACATATGTTCATAGTCTCTATGAACATTTAAAAAAATCAGTTTGGGTGCTGTAAAAGATTCATAGATATTGAGAACCGTATAAATATTTCGGAAGCTCGCCATTTAGGATTGTTATATGTATAGGCCATAGAGTTATGTACCATTCAAGGACAATTATTGCCTAGCTTCATTATTCAAACTTTCACTTCGATCGCATGATTACGACACAAGAATAAAAACTTAATTTTAAAATTTCGCGCAGCCGCCATCTTGAGGTTATGTAAACAATTGAATTAAATTAGATGTCAGTGCATTACAATCTGCAAAATCATTTACTGTACCACATTTCACTGCGCTCAGAGAGGTAAATCACGAGAAAAGTCTATTAAAATATTTCAAATTCGCTTGGTCGCCATGTTCGTTTTGTACTTACAGGTTTATGAAATATACATAGGTAAACTTGAATCAGTACCCTTTATCACCGTACAAAATTGCATGATGATGTCTGTAATAGTTTCGGAGATATAGAATGTCAGTGAAATACTTCGCACAGCCGCCATTTTGAGGTTATGTAAACAATTGAACTAAATTAGACTCCAGTGCATTACAATGTGTATAAAAATTTGCTGTACCAAGTTTCATTACGTTTGGATAGTTAAATCGCGAGAAATGTCTATTTAAAAGTCTCAATTTCGCTTGACCGCCATATTAGTTTTGTAGTCACCAGGTTTTTGAAAGTCTCATAGGTAAACTTCTACTAGTGACCTTTATCACCGTACACAATTTCAGGGCGATATCGATAATAGTTTCGGAGATATTGAATGCTAGTGAAATATTTCGCACAGCCGCCATGTTGAATTGGTGAGACGTAACAAAATTTGAAGGGCACGGTCGAGGTGGCCGGGAATAGTGCTATGAACTTACCGAGTTTCATTGAAATCGCTCCAGCCGTTCAGATTTTATTAGGGGGGAACACACACACACCTCACACACACACACGCACACACACACACACGGACAAAAGGTGGTCTCATAAGCCTATTTTTTCAAAATTAAAAATAGGCTAAAAATGTGGGCTTTAATTGGATGATTATATAAAAATATTTTTTTGAAAATTCTTTTAATATCTTTAGATGGTCAATCTATGAGATGATTAAAGGCTCTTTGCGGAGCGGAGCATAAGTTGGAATATTAACTGTATTTATCTTCTTGCCCCAATGAAAATTTTGAAATAATATGGAAATGTTAATGATCCTTGACGTGGTTTCCCAGAATGCCGAGTAGATGTTCTTACGGAAATACTGTATATAGGGATGCCTCAAACTAATTTGGGTAATAAAACCATCCTTGGCACATTCGCGACGTGCCATTGTATGTGGATTCATCTGCGGAGATAGCAGATTACCAAGAAATATTGGATAGTACAGGTATCTAAGGAACCAGATAAGACATAATGTCGTCACATATTGTTAGTCCCTTGGGTGACACTGTATACTTCAAGCCTAAGGCTGTCTTAGTTACTAGTCGAGCAATTACAACACTCTCCCCCCTGTTAGCAACTTCTAACGAACATATAAGTGATTCCGACGAGTCCCACACTGCCACTTTAATTACTGTAATGAAGAAAATTTAGCAGTAAGAAGCACTCCTCGGGATCTCCTTGCACTGTGACTGCAATTATACTAAACTAGGTAAACACACACATCGTTGACGGGTTTGTATATTGTATAAGCAACAAGTAGTTATTGTTAGGGGCCACAGATTTTCGCAGTCGTGATAAAAGCGATAAATTGTTTATTGAAAAGAAAATGCAATTTCTTTGCAAGTACGATGGTAACAGCATCTACATTTGCAATATTTTTTACGCGTATCTTTGCGATAATTATTTTTAATAGCAAAATAAACTATTTCGGCAAAAATAGAAAGCTAAATGTATTCGTATTTTGTATTCATTACTTTCTCCTAACATTCCTTTCACCTCTTAAACATTTGAACTTGTGAACATGACAGCCACGCTGTGTATAAGCCAAAGCTGCAATGGGAAAAGCACACATTCCAAAGGTAATCACCCGGTGGTCACTGACACTTGGCGGAGGGTAAAACCTTATTGGGGCTATTGTCCACCTGCTGGAAGGGTGCTGGTGTTAAAGTCAAGGCCACCAAGAATATCTGCAAGTCGCTATTTTAGTAACTTTTCCAATAATCAGCCGTGAATTGAAGATGGGGCGAACGTCAATAGTGACAGTTCATTCCATAGCCCTAGAATATTCTACTGAAGGTCTGTATGTATCAAATTCTAAAATGTTAATGTGTAAATATTGTAATGTGCGGGTAGATTGGGAGAAACGAGACACAGTGTCTAAACATTGTTTAAAAAAGTAAAGAGCATCTATGGCTTAAAGAAAAATGCGTAGCTACTAAAACTCCGGCGTCTATCGATGCTTCGTTCAAACGTCAGACGAAAGCAACACAAGAAAAAAACGGAGTTTGTAATGGATACTACGAAACTGTTCTTGAGTGTAAATATTCCAATTGAAAAAAGGACGACCCAGCAGTTAGAACTTGGCTTCAGAAGTATGTACCTAAACTCCCTTTCAAATTTACACGAAATTATCCCGATAACCTTTCAACAATTTGCGATAAAACGCGACATTCAATATTCATATCGCGATTTCTTCGAAATTGTTGCGGATTTCTGAGGTCTCTAGTTATTGTTGTTTTAAGGGGTGGAACAATGAGGTCATCTTTCCCCTTTTACATGGATTAAATTATACAAATTTTGAAAACATACAATTTGGAGGTACACGCCTAAATATGAAATAATCCTAAAAATAAACCAAAAAATATAAAAATGAAAATGACTAAAAATTTTATCAATAAACACAAACAAAAATATACTAGCCTACGGAAAAACGAAAGTACTGAATTTAAAAAAAAACAAGATCTTTGAATCATTACACAGTTTTAAATTTAGATAGATGGGCTTAACCCACTCTCACTTATAAAGTGGATGACGAGATAAACAGCCACCACGTCATCGGCTAATAAAAATAGAGTGTCATGTGCAAAACAAAGTTTCTTAGTAAATCTGCAAGATCCACACATTCTGGTAAAATGTGGACCAAGGTGAATACGGCTCTGCAGGAACGTAACAAGAAATCGCGCTCGGTAGACTGGAGTTAGCCTGGCGGTGGCTATGCAGTACGTCGATGTTTGTTAAGTATCCCTGTAATTTCGTTATTTTTACCTGATGAATTGTTCCTTTTCTTAGAAATGGTTAATTAAAAGAAGAACAGTCAGGGTGACTACAAGTAACATAAAGCCATTGTTACGGGAAATAAACTAGCAACCAGTACGCTAAAAACCAATAAAAATAAACGAACGAATTACCGAATAAATGAAAACATGAACAAATAAATACAGGAATAAATGAAGGAATAAACGAATGAATAAATTAATAAATTATTTAATAAATGAATGAATAAATGATTGAATTAATAAATAGGTGAATGATTAATGGAATGAATAAATGAGAATAAATAATAAAATAAATGAATAAATAAATAATTGAACAAACTAATAAATAAATGAACAAACAAATATATAAATGAACAAACGAATAAATAAATGAATGAATAAATCAACAAATTAAATAACTAATAAGTAAGTAAATTAATAAACAAATGAATATACAAATAAATTAAAAAAATAAAAATAAATGAAAGAATATATGAATAAAAGAATGAATACGTAAATGAATGATTAAAGGAATAAATAAATAAAGAATAAATAAATGAATAAATGGATAAGTAAATGAATGATTAAATAATTGATTAAACTAATGAATACATAAATAAATGAATAAGTAAACAAATGAATGAATAAATTAATACATGAATAAATAAAAAATAAATTAATGAATAAATGAATAAATGGATGAATGAATAAATTAATGAATAAATGAATAAAGAAATGAATAAATGAATGAATAAATGAATAATTTATCAAAGGAATGAACGAATGAATGAATGAATGAATAAATATATTTCAACTTAAAGAAAACAGCAAGAAACGATTTAAGGTCCTTGCATTTTAACCCTCATCCCCTAGCACTATTTAATTAATATGAAGCCTATGTTTAGCCACTTTTCATCATCATCATCATCATCATCATATGCGATACAGGATTATGAGATCACTTTTTGTTCATGAGTGTGTTTCTCCTAATAAAAACTAAACGGCTAAAGTGATTTCAAACTCGGAACGAACATACTTTTATTTATTTATCCGAGTCCAAAACACATACAAATATACATAAATTGCAGTAAATTTCATTTCTCCAGTGTTCAACTGTTATAATGGGACAGTCATTAGCTTCTATCAAGCCCTGCATAGCACATGGTCTTGATAACTTGCTGCAATTCAGAAGGTGCTCAGGGTCTTGTCTTTCACCACATCTACAAAGTTCTTTAGTACTGTATCCCCACTTCATTAAATTGCTTTTGCACCGACTCACACCGGTTCTCAGTCTGTTTAGCGTCTTCCAAGATCCGTATTGTCGATGGTAGCCAGCTGCCGGCTTTTCCTTCATTTCCCACGATCCTCCCGGTGAATTTGTTTTCCAAAGTTCATCTGAGGAAGGAATAGATATTGTTGTGTGGAGGAAGCTCTTTCTTGATTTTAGCCTAGGTGGATGGACATCCTGTCCATACATAGGGAGTATTGGATCTGTTTCTTGCTTTTTCTCCTCTACTTCTGCCGCTAATTTTCTTCTAACTTCTGGAGGTGCTACCCCTATGAGCGGAAATATCTCATCGACAGAAGTTGGGCGTAGACAGCCTGTCACAATGCGGCCTGTCTCGTGGAGGGCAACATCAACTTGGTTTGCATGAGCAGAGTTCCTCCAGACTGGGGCAGCATATTCTGCAGCAGAGAAACTCAGAGCAAGGGCAGTTGTTCGCAGGACACTAGGCTGCGCTCCCCATCTGTTGTTTGTGAGCTTCCGAATGATGTTGTTCCTGGTGCATACCTTCCGTTTGAACGAACATACGACTACGTGTAATTTGTGTATTTGTAATTGAGGCTATGGTTAGGAAGGAAGTGACAGTGACCTCACACCTAAGTTAGGAACTATTCCGATATTTATCTGCAGTAGAAGTGGGAAACAACGGTATACCTCCTTTAATACACCAGATGAGGAAATCAAACTCATACTGCATCTTCTCAGTTTTGCTCACGAGCCGCAGTGTACCTCATTTACAACCCTTAGACCAGAATAAAATTTATTGGCAGAACTGGTGATCGAAACCAGGAACTTTGGATGTATTGGTTTTAAATTGCTTTATGGACTACTACATGTGGTAAGCTAAGTTAACCACAACTGAAAAAAAATGAAAGGGGAGTAAGAGTACAGTGTGAGGATAAACGTTTCATCCAGACAGGAACAAAAGTTAAAGAGGTAGATTGAAATGTATCCTTCTGGTTTTCAAAACTAATACATTCTCTATGTATTGTGTAAATACAGGTTTATGTCACATATGACAGAAATAACTTCGTAGCCTACTTTTCAACCTTTCATTTTATCACCTTCAACGACGATTCAGTATGAATCACGAGACCTTTTACAGCTTATTCTTATATCGCTTGATAATATATCATGTCAAAGAACTTCTCTGACTTAATAACTCCAGCAGCGAAAACAATGTTGACTTACAGGCTTCAAATATAAGCTCTTCCCTTTCCTCACGGGCTGAAACAAAGGGACATACAGTTCTCGTTCTCAATCTCACACAACTGAAGGGCAAATACATGACTTCTATTACTGTAGAGCAGACAATAGCCTTCCTTCGGAGGGGAAGTAAAGCCGGTGGCCCTATGTCATAGATTTATGGCATGTCAAAGAACCTTCCGCTAACTACAATTGTGTGAAGCTAAATTTGTAGGTTGGATTTGATTAACGCTCTATTAAGTTTCTACGTTCGCCACCAGGTGCCAGTTGCGAAGGTATCTAGTAGCCAAGTCCATAGCTAGGTGTCGTTGACGGTAGCATTTGGTAGCAAAAATAGGTACTACTTGAAATTGATCGTCTGCAGTCCTTACCTGAATTACAGATAACGCACACTAATACAGCCATTACAATTAACACCGGTTATCAGACAGATTCTACACACACACAAAGTGCACGGCGCTACGTGACCACGTTGTCGCAGCCCCTAAACTGATGAACCAACCAACCTATAATTCTTAGTTATTGACTTTTGAGCCATTTTTATGAGAACTATGATTTACTTCTTTGTGCCATTTTTATCTGATGTGATGAATCTACGCCTTTGTGGTGCGTGAAACCTTGGTATGTGAAGCTATTAATAGCCCTCTGATGTCTTAATACCATATATGGACATATCTACATCTTGTCCCCGTATTGGCCAGTGATTTATATATTGGAAGGGGTCGTGACCAATCAAATTTTACCACGCAGTTACCTTTGTGTTGCGTCGTCATTTGCTTTGTCTCGAGGCATTTCTTTCTTGCAGCCAAGTAGGCTAGACGTATTTCCCATATTCTAGGGGAAGTGCCCGTGTTCAAGGTGAAACCATGGCGAGGTGTCTGTATGTCGTAATCAATATTGCTTTACTGTAGTTCAGTTTCATATTTCGGCAATTTAAAACTCTTATTCTGTGTTATTATCTTTTGGTCGCGTGTACTTGCCCCCCTCCCGATATTTTCCCTCCGCCCTTTGTGTGCGTGAAATTGCTGGTGAGTTTTTGTTTTGTATGATAGTGTTATTTTCATTTATTTTGATAACGTAGTTTTTGTACTTTAAGGGTTGAAAGTTATGTATGTGGGCTGTCTTCGTTTTACTCTGGAGTGCGTGACGGTTGGTTTGCCTACCTTGTAGGGGGCACCTTTGAGTCTCTCATCCAGAGTGTATCTTATCGTAGAACAACATAACGGGATTGGAGATTATTTTTCTTGCTTCCCTTAATGCTTTGTTCTTTATCTTAAAGAGTTCACAAAAGGAGGTCTCACCATTGCTATTTGCTGGTGACCTAACCTGTGATATTTTTGTATCTGTGCATGCCCATATTTTTGCGCATCACATATTTTTGTCGTCATTGTGTGCCCTTATCTCCTACGCATACTTTCAATTTTTAAAGTATATTTTTGGTTTTGCCGATAATTTAATGTAATTTTTCCTTTTGTCTAAATTCCTATTTTTCTCGCAACTCACTCGATCTTGCATGTGCCTCCGCGTCTTTTATCCTCATGCCTCCCCTACCTCTCACCCCTCTCCGCCTCATTCTGAACCATTGTACCCCCTCCTATTTTTTCATCCCTTTGACACGCTTTGTCTAAATTTTTAGAACGTATCTTGACTTCGTTGAGTGTAGTTGTTTCTGAGTTTTGTCTTTTTATCTAATTGCGACATACTTACATTTAGTCATCGTTTCATTTTGCCTTGAACACGTTATCTTAACTTATCTTATTTTATTTCATTTTAATATAATTTAATTTAGTATATTTTCGATTTAATTCCTAATTTGTATTTGTCTTGCAGTAAACTAATTTTGTGGTTAATTTGTTGGTCATTTCTCTTCTTGCTTTTAATATCTCTGGAATCGTTGTACATTGTGGTTGTTATTTTAATACATTTTATCTTTGCCTAAGTATCTCTGATTTAGCGTCACGCCTTATTTTAATTTTAGTAACCTTCTTCGAGTTTTGTCTGGATTTTGCTATATTTTGGTTTGTCGGTTTTATTAGCGTACTTGTGTCGTTAATACGACCTACACGGCCTCTGATTTAAATTTGTTCATCTTTGGATTTTACTGTAGTTTAATTTTATTTAGCTTTCCCCCTTCCTTTTGGGATTGCTTTCTGGTTTGCCTTTTAAAATTTGGGCCCAGCGAAAGCCAAACAAGACTGCGATCTCCCCGTTTTTCTTTCTTCTATTTTATTTTATTTTATATTTCTTCGGGGATAGGGGAAGAGCTTCAGCTACGTTTCCACTGACGTCTGCTGCGTACGTAAGTATATGTTTATTGCTATTACTTCATCTAAGTTGCGTACACTTTTAAAGTTTAATAGTGGACTACGCTCAGCCACCATCTTTAATACTGGTACATGGCAGAAGTGTCCATTTACCTTTGGCATAAAAAGCCCATATACGGTTCTACATTAATGCTAATTTGAGATTTTGTATCTCTTAAATATATAGTTATTTATTTGTATCTAAAAATCATAATTTCAAGATGGCCACTGCACGGTATACCCAGTGTGACATTACTATGAATAATGGTAGCGAAGTCATATCATGGTTCTCCTCGGTTTCCAAATTCCACGTATTTTTGCTAATTGTGTGTTAAATGTACTTAAGTCTTAAGAATTATCCCAGCTGCAATTGTTAACGAGTAGAGTCGCTGTTATTTTGACTTGGTCATATTACTGCTAATTTTCGCTGTTGTACCTTACATTAACATTGAGTTATTCATTATCTAATCCTTACTTTCAAGATGACCGCCACACGTCGTAATCAGTTTGTTATTCTTATGCCTTACTTCAGAAAGGTCCAGTATATGGTACTTCTTTATTACTAAATTTCATTTTAATTGTGCAATTAGGCTACAATGTAAATCATTCACTAATACGTTTTAAGATTCAGCACAGCTGCCATCTTAAAAACTAAAGTCGCTATTATTTTTCTTCAGACATTCTATACTCCATACAGGCGACTTTACCTTGTCACTAATTTTCGTTGTTGTAATTAAAAAACATGAACAATTATTCAATTTCTAATTATGAAATTTCAGGATGGCTCCTGTGAGCTTTGTTCAGTGTGATAAAATTTTCACTTATGCTACTGACAGCTCTTATAAAATACTCCTCTTCTATCGAGTTTCACCATAATTGTGTCATAACATCGTCAGTTAAAATGTGTGTACTTTAATAAAACGCCTAGTTACCATCTTGAATCTATGGAGTCACTGATCATTTGCGTTGAGCATACGAAGCGACTTATAAGGTTTTATTTTATTTCTAAATATCGTTATTAAAGCTCTCGGATTGGTAGTTTTTGGATGAAGTGTCCCATCCTCAGTAATCATTTATATAAAAGTAGAACAACATATATTTACGTGCGGATTTTGAAGATGAATATATTGTGCCCCAATGGATTGGGATGATACAGAAGGCCCGTTCCGATGTATTTCATTTTAAACTCAGTTTACTCTCTTGATGAAGGCCTATTCAAATTCTATCGTAATTTGAGCTTTGCTCCCTGTGGGATTTCCTACAAAACGTTGGCAAACATTGAATACAATCAACGCAACATTTCAGAAGCAGCACCTTTCAATGAACATGTTATGCAGAATTTGATGAGCCATTTCTCACTGAGTGAAAACATTTCTGGCGTATTGATTATTTCGTCAATAATTCCCCCAAGGAAAGATAATATTGTACGGTACACCAAAATATATTTTATTTATTTTATTTTATGTCTTCAGCAGTGGTGAACTTTGAGCTCATGGCCCTCTCTTACACTTAACCACGCAATATGGCACCGGTACATAATATGAGACAATTTTTGAAACACAACAAATTATTATGATGATAAATAAGGAGTAAATTAATTCTGCTAATACTGATATTAATGAAGAAGTTATATGAATAATAATAATAATCATAATGATGATTATAACATTAAAGATAATGACAATAATAATCACAAGGTCACAGTCCATTTTATAATATCTTAAATATAATCCTAGCTCAGTCATACGTCCTATCATCCATCACCATTCACACGGGGCAATCAGCAGTATTCAACAGGTAAACTCGGCACGCGGCCTTAAATTTCTTTATTGTTATAGAATTTCTTATATCAGCTGGAATTGAATTCCATAGTCGAGACCCAGCTACAGCAAAAGAGCGGATGAACATAGATGAGTGATTGATGGGGATGGCGAGGGAAGAGCCAGATCGAGTGCTTCGGTTATGATATGTGGACAAGTAACTAAATATTGATGACATGTACGTGGGGGTCTTTTCATTCAGAAATCGATAGATGGATGTCAACAAGTGAATGTGGGCATCGTATCTTAGATTAAAAGCAAATCGAAGACAAGAGTTCAATGTTTGTTGGAATTGCATTGTTTACCATGAGTCACGTCAACGAGATCGACGTCACAGAGGTCTAAAATTAGTAATATTAGTGTCTGGGAGAGTTTAATATTAATGTCTCTTGGTAAAATGTGCATATGGTGCATGAGTGGGTGAAGTGAAGCGTACATCATTTACGTGTATTTCTTATATGTGTTGACCAGTCGAGAGTTTCAGTTAAGGTAAACCCAAGATTCCTTACTTCTTACTCAAGGGAATGTTGATTGTATTCAGTGTTACTGGACACACAACGTAGTTGGTTTTTAATGAGTTTAGTAACTTATGAGAGCCAATGATAATAGTTTGGGTCTTCCTAGGATTGAGGAGGAGAGAGTTGTATCCGGCATATACACAATGTTGATGGAGATCAGTGTTTATATCCCGTATTGCATTTGATGTATCGTTGATATTAGTGTGCCAATATATTTGGAGATCATCTGCATAAATATGATATTTATTATAGTAACCTGGAGGAGATATCGTTGATATAAAGCATGAAATGTAGGGGCCCAGGACTGTTCCTTGGGGGTTTCCTGCCTTTTTCTGTCGCCACTGCGAGGTGGTGTCCTGTAAAATCACACCCTTATTTCGACCCGTTAGGTAAGCAGAGACACATTTTATGGCTTCGGTGCCAAGAAGGGATTTTAGCTTCTTCAATAAGGTCGGGATATCATTCCACTAGACGAGCTAAATGCATATTTTACGGAAGCAGATACTCAATCATCTAACCCTGATAACGTTGCCAGTGGTGACCACGGCCCATCATTTTCAGCACCAGATCGACCCTCCTTTGCATTTTGTATCGTAAGCACTAATGAAGTTAAGAGTGTGTTGAATTCCATTAGGCCCTAGGCGAGCGGGATTATCGATGAACCTATAGAACTTAAAAATTGCATTATTGGTGCTGTTCTCCCCATTCTCACACATATTTTTAATTGTTTTTTAAACAGTGATACATTGCCTTCGATTTGGAAATACGCCAAGGTGATCCGTCTTCCTAAGATACTATGCCCACTGTTACCGTACGACTACCGCCCTGTATCTATTCTCCCTGCTCTCTCCAAAGTGCTGGAACGGGAAGTGTAAACTCAAATTGCGCCCGTGGCTTGCCAAGAGATGTATAAGGTGCGTTCAAAAAGTAACGAGCCGGAAGCAGGAATTCGCAAAGCGGTGACGACATCGGCTAATCGTGGCATGTGTAACGAGGTGTGGTTCCGACCAGAGCGTGGAAGGTCACAGCCCGTCGCTAGAAGGCACGCCTGCACGTCACGCCTCGGCAACCCTCCATACAGTCCAGACCTCTCTCCCTGTGATTACGTCATGTTTGGTCCCCTGAAAAGGGCTCTGCGGGGCCAGCGAGCAGCAACATGCATCAATCGTCCAACGCTGCCAGTCGCACTGCAAACAGTGACATGGAGGCGTCAAACGAAGAGCAAAGAGGTGTTGTTCGGTTTCTAACAGCGGAAGGAGTAGGGAGAACGGACATTCATCGCCGAATGTCACAAGTGTACGGCGAACATTGCATGTCCCTTTCAAGGGTCAAGGCGTGGCACAAGCGCAACGTCGAGCAGGTTGATGCATTCATTACCCAGGAACGCCGAGTGACAGTAAACGGCATATCCGCCGTGGTCGCTCCACGACAATGCACGACCTCATACGACCAACACAGTCGCGGCACTCCTGCAGAAATTCAAATGGGAGTTTCTCGGCCACCCTCCATACAGTCCAGACCTCTCTCCCTGTGATTACGTCATGTTTGGTCCCCTGAAAAGGGCTCTGCGGGGCCAACGATTCACCTCGTACGTCGACGTCCAGCTGTACGAGCGGAACTGGTTCACTTCGCAGCCCAGGGAATTTTATGAGGCAGACATTCACCGCCTCGTGTCACAGTGGGAGAAGTGCCTCAACAGCCAGGGCCAATACTTCTAACATACAGGTACTGGTTTCTGTAATTATGCCTCCGGCTCGTTACTTTTTGAACGCACCTGATAGATACACATTGCGCATGCGCGGGACACTGAACGCAGCGATGCAGCGGCGCAATTTCAAAACAGTACTTACTGCACTTGAAAAATATGCTTCGTATATCTGTTTATACAAAATAGTTCATGATTTTTAATTCACAAAAGATGGCATGTCAATTTTCCAGAAATAAAAATCGAGTTACAATTATGCTGCTGCTCTTCGTTGACGGGTTAATTTATGACATTTTCATAGTTGTATAGATGTGATATTCTATGATCACTTACCAGTTGACGTTGAGAATTAGATATAGAACCCATCCGCAATTAACAACACTGTCTGTTACATCAACCACGTTGAAGGACTCTCTAATCATCACCTTTAGGCAGTGCGGTTTCAATTAGTACATGAGAAATAGACCGTCTTAAAAGAACGGTGTACATGACAAAAATTAATGTTTCAAGTTGATGCTTCTAATGTGAAGCGAAATGTCTACAATGGTGTTAGACAAGTACACCAAAAGCAAGTTGTCCAGTGAAGAACTATTAGCCTATTTTCATAATATATCCTACTGGTCTTACTTAGAACACGAGAAATGAAAACGAGATGTTTAAAAATTGTATAGCCACCATTTTAAGTTCTCATAAAATTCCAAATTAGACGTCAGTATATTAAGGCTTGTATGAAGATATACCGTCCCAAGTTTCACAGCGCACGGATGAAAAGTCGCGAGAAATAGCCACTAAAATATTTAAAATTCGCGTCACTGTCATGTTGCTTTTACACTTACCAGGTTATTGAATGTTCCATAGGTGCACTTATGTTCATAGCCTCTATCAACATACAAAATTTCATATTGATTGATGTAATAGCAATTCGTAGAAATGGAGAACAGTATAAATATTTATGTTGGTCGTCATTTTGGATTGTTATATGTGTAGGCCATAGAGATATGTACTGCCCCCGACAATTGAATTATTCTGGGACAAAATGAGAGTATTTTCCGTCCCCATGATAAGATTTAACCAGCAAATATAAATTCTGGAAGTGTGACACAGGAGGGTCGTGTTACAACTCGAGGCCGTGGGAGAGCCCGATCACGTGACATATTGCACAATAGACGCTACTAGAAGGCTGAAATTGGCATGGCAACAGTGAGTTTGGAAATAAATATTATAAATATTGTTATAAATTATTCTATTGGATCCCAGCCCAGAGCCAATGAGAAGAGGTCTTATTGCAGACGGGATCAACTTCAACTACATAATTTGGTAAAATTATGCATTTAGGCCCTTAGAAGAACATTTTCTTATTTTGTAATGAGGAGAATATTAAAAGAAAATATCTGATACTTTAAAAACCGCAGATCGGTTAATCAACGCAGTAATAAGCATTAGTAATCTACGCGTTAAAATTATGGTGGGAGATTGATATGGCCGCCAAAATTTCGTCTTGGAGTGGGAGATCCCAGGATCGAGGTTCTTATTCCAGCAGTCTTTGAAGAGTGAGGAAGTGTTTGTATTGGGTTAACGGAGATCCCAAAGCTTTGTCCAAGTGCGCCGACTGTCGACTCGTGGAGACGCTAGGTTAGCAGGGTAGAACGTTGGAGATTACCGCACTTCCATTTTAAGCGAAGTTGTGAGGAACATTGAAAGTAGAATATCTCTTATATAATTGAGATTAGAGTTCAACTAAATGAATATATAGAAAGAACAGGTGATATCACCGTTAGGAGTGGAGAGCTTGGTGTGATATAATGTGAACAGGTGACGAGTCACAGCCTTGTATAAAATGTAAATAGTTCTGAGCGCAACGCTGTGCTAGAGTTCAATGATGAAGCAAGCCATTGCAGGTGCGTTTTCTAGACGTGTGCCAATGAAGGTAACCAGTTGTCAGGAATGTCATGAATGCAAGAGCCCCTGTTAAACGTTTTTCTTCACGTACAGTAGGCCAAGGCATCTCAAACTTTCTACGCTTGAAATTTAAAACCCAGTAAATGTAGTAAGATGTGTTGTGGAAGAGAAGTGTGTATGATTGTATGGTTTTATTTTGTTGTTGTTAGAATAGTTTATTGTTATTTTGTTTATATTAGATTAGTTTACTCTTGTTAATAAATTTACTCAGTTCGTTATCTTTCGTCGTTGACGTGTGGTTCATTTTAAATATACGGATTCGAATATTGTGGATGTGTTCTAGACGAAGCTGAGATCCCAGTCCCCGAGTGACGTATGTAAAGGTAAGTGTGCCCCATGTAGTTTGTTGTGTATCCACAATATTCTTGTAACTGCTGTATGTAAATACCTAAAGACCATGTTGGAGCGAATTCTAATGAAGTAATTTGCCGGTGCTGTTAGAAATAGGCGATCCAGCTGGGGCAATGGATATTCCAACAGGCTACTTTCCGGATTTACGGGTACAGTACTATTAGATGAAGCCTATTGCGTAGGTTCATTAATCAAACGTTCACTTCGATCACATGATTAGGACATAAGAAATGAAACTTAATTTTAAAATTTCGCACAGTCGCCATCTTTAGGACATGCAAGCAATTGAACTATATTAGATGTTCGTGCAATGCAATGTGTATAGACATTTGCTGTACCAAGTTTCACTGCGCTCGGATGCTTAAATCGTGAGAAAAGTATATTTAAATGTTTCAACTTTTCTTGGCCACCAAGTTCGTTTTATACTTAACAGGTTTATCAATGTTACACAGGTGAATTTTTAGTAGTAATCTTTATAACCGTAAAAAAATCGGGGTGATATATGTTACTGTTGCGGAGATATAGCATGCCAGAGAAATATTTCGCGTGGTCGCCATATTGGATTGGTGAAACGTATTACAATTTGAAAGGCACGGTCGAGGTCAGACAAGGTGGCAGTATACACTTACCGAGTTAAATTGAAATCGTTTCAGTCATTTAGAGATTATTACGGGGACACACACACACGGACAAAAGGTGATCTCATAAGCCTGTTTTTTTTTCATGAACGAAAATAGGTTAAAAATTGAAAAGAACTTTAATATGCAAATAGTAGCCTAGAGATGGTAATAGCTGGGAGTAGTCTTTCCTACATTTGGCACGTTACGTTTATAATAGCACTAACATTTCAAAAAATGTAAGCAAATTAGTATTTATCTTTCACGTAGACTCGCAGTCCATTATTTTGTAATTAAGTATCTCTATGGACCTGCTTTGATACGATACAACCTCTAGAAGTGAGTTGTTGGAATTCCTCAACACTCTGTATAAGTAAGAGTTGTCTATCTTATGCTAATTGATCTCTTTATGGTGTCACTAAAGTGTGAGTATTTATAATAGGTACACTTTACTCATGAAGTTATCTTTCTTTCTTTATCGTTTAGGCCTACTTAGGACCACGGGGCTCGTATCTACTCTTCGGTAAAGTTGTTGCTTTTTTCTTCTTCAAATAGTCCCTCATTTTCTGATTATGAGCCAGTCTTCTTTATTCTGTCCACTTAGCTCCTGTAGCCTTCTTACTTGTAAGGGACGTTGGGAAAAGTTATCTTTAATATTTTGAACCATCTCCTTATAGTATTGAAGCAAATAGAGACGAAAGCGAAGAAACAAGTGATGTAGTATTGGCTTTATCTAAAAGTAATATTTCCAATTAAAGCAAAATCAAGCAATGTTTTATCAACTGAAACCATACAATTGTATGAATTAAGTTGGTAGAATTTAAAGTTATCAGAGCGTAATATTATAATTAAGTTCTCATCAATTATACTCCAGGTGGTATGAATATGGCTCCTAACTAATTGTACCGTACACCATTATCACATGTGTCATAGATCTCATCGCTGCAATCCTTCTGTGTGTGGGTTCGTTACAGCTCTACAGAATAGTTTCTACCTACTACCTGATAGACAAACACTTCAAGCTCACTGCAATGTGGAGTGCTCATTACACGTCACTATGCACTGTATTAAAATTATATATCTTCTGTATTTACTTATGAGCACGTCTTTTTGGCATCGTAGTTCATTCACAATCCTTGGAGTAGATGGAGGGAAGGTTTTGTCCTTATTTTACAAAGTACAAACAATAATAGGATGAAACTCGGCAGTTTTTCTAGGTTTATGCCATGTCTTGTGCGGGGTTTCACCTAGGAACACCAAGATAGGCTCATCAGCATGCTCTTGGTGTAGGGAGGTAGCGCGCAGTTTGCTACTCGTGCAGGGGTCCGGGCACAAACACTAAGAGCCTGCTTATGAGCCTATCATAGTGTTCCTAGGCAAAATCCCGCACATGACACGGCATAAACCTAAAAAAAAGGTTGAGTTTCGATTCCTTGCCCGTAAATGCTAGTATACCAATAATAGGATGATTTATACCGGTGAAATTCCAATTAAATATTGAAGCTTCAGTGAGTAGCTCTAGTGCAGATAAGAATATGGGGCCAATATTTATAAGAATGAAATGTTTCGTTTTTTGTCACATAAACTTTAAACATTTAATGAGCAGGTTTGTATAAAACTCAAAATAAATTAGAGAGCTTTCAGATCATCTGTTATATTTTTACAGAATTATTTGCTCGTAAAAATTTCCCTCTTGGAATACATTGAGATAATTGAACAATCATATATTTTAGACTATGAGGTCTAGGAGGCTGTGGTTTGTTTGCTACAAGTTAGCAGAATTCTTTGTTAGAAAATAGACCAAAGTACAGTATATGGACAAACAATGATATTGAGCAGTTCTTGGCACTGCTGGCTTGCAAGCATTACGTATGCTAGTGATATTTTATGTGATGATTTTCCTGTGATCATTTTGGCCATCAAACATTTGTTTGATATAGACCAAACTGAGAGATATTCCTGCAAGACAGACGTAAAAAGGCAACAGATATGCGAAAGTTAATCAAACGGGTGAGGTTAGGGGCAGCAGAGGAGACATGATATTGAAACTACAGAACTGGTAGCAGAGAGGAAGTTGATAACACACTTCCGTATTTTAAAACTAAATCTGAACCTGGGCACAATTAACAGCCAAATGAACGGTACTTTGGATCGCATAACCCAGATTATACAGAAGGCCGTTTCTAGACTAGCACAGTCTTGCAAATTTACTGCTATTTTCCGTTCGATATTTTTAAGGCTAACTATCTCAGAATGTATTTTTTATGATGATGATGATGATTTTCAATATAAGGGGTGAAACAGCGATGTCATCTGACCCTGTAGAACTTTCTCTTGAACAATAACGATACAGCAATAATGTTTATACCAGGTGAATCAGCTGCTCCTAATAATATTGTTTTATGCAGCTTAACTAGCGTTGTTATCAGGAAGATCCATATTTCCCTGCCTGCATCCCGTATGGTACTAATGCACTGCAAGCATATCCCGCAAACGATACTGAACACTATTATTTTCTCCCTCGATATGACTACAGACTAAAACAAATTAATCTAACATGGATTTTGAAGTAAGGTCCGAACTTTCAATGATTAGATAGACATTGAGTTCCATATTCGGCAGTAGGAATTTAAACTGAACTCGATGAAAAACTTCGGAGAAGAATAGAGCTCTCGTGACAGGTTCTTATGCAGTAGAGGTACACTTGTTATTCTACTGATGTAATACATGTCTATTTTAAATGTGCCTTTCTGCATAACACATTGTAGAATATCTGTCTCTGCTAGTGCAGATGTGTAAAAATTACTAGACTCGATGGCAGTTTTCCTACAATTACTTTGTACGTATTGTGACCTAATTCAGTAGGAATATTTTGCAAGGCACTGAAACTATTTCAAGTGTTTAATCAGTTCTCTTAATAACATTTCTTTTTTAAGAATCTGTCAGAAAACTTTTTTTTTACAGTTCCAACTTTAAAAAGAACCTTGTTAATGCAGAATGCCACGCGTTTAGCTTTGATTACTTTGTTCTAGTTCTCGGGTGAATTTAGACCAAAGAGATTGGAAGTATTTTGTTACTGATTGTCCACTCTTGAACTATTGAAACTTTTGTGGACAATGGATTGAAATCATCTGATTTATAGGATGCTTTCGAAGGTAAAAAATTAAATTAAAAAAAAACAGCTGAGGTGTCTCCAGAATCCCAAATTTCGAAAATTTCCAGATGCAATTCCTTATGGGAAACGCTGTAAGTACATAGGGGAGAAAATTTACTAAAGAGGGTATTAAAAATTTAAAAGGCGGCTTCGGTGGCGTAGTTGGTAGCATGCTTAGTTTCTATGCCCAAGATAGCTGGTTCAAATCCGGCCGAAGTCGTCGTATTTTTTAAGAGCGTTAAAAATCCCACAGTATGCTTTCCTTCGGAGGGGAAGTAAAGCCGGCGGTCCCATGTCATAGATTTATGGCAGGTTAAAGAACCTTCCACTAATTACACCTGTGTGAAGCTAAATTGTATAGGTTAAGAATGTAAACAACCCTCTTAGATTCCTATGTTCGTTGCCAAGAGCGGTGGCGTCTGGTAGCTAAGTTCTGAACTATTAGTCGTTGACGGTGGCGTTTGGCGGCAAAAGTAGGAACTACTTAAAATTAAAAGTCTACAGTTCTTACTTGAATTGAAAACAGATAACACACACTAATACAGTCATCACAATTAACACCGGTTATCAGACAGATTCTACACACACCCAATGTACACGGGGCTACATGTCCGCGTTGTCGCGGCCCCTAAACTAAGGAACCAACCAACCAACCAAAAATTTAAAAAAATATTTTGAATAAATAAATTGGGACTAAATAAAATTCTTCATTTGAGTCCAATAATTTACACACCTCTGTGGTTTAAATAGTTAGTTATTGAATTAAGGGAGGAACAGCGAGGTCATCTGTCCCTTTCGCTAGTAGTACTGTTATTTTTCATTTCCGGTAGATCCTGTATGTCCTCGAATCCAGGATTGACTAGTGACTATTTAGTTTTATAAAAATAACTTGGTAACACTGCTATAATAATAATATTAATAATAATAATAATAATAATATCGTATGGCCTCGGGTGCCGGGTGAAATCTTTGTTATTTGACACCCAGAGGGTGGCTTGCATGTCGAATTTCGTTATTCCTTGAAGCACTATTAAAGCCAAGGAGGTTAGATATCTACGTTTCTTGAACACTAAAGCGCTTTCTAGTAGAGAAATGAGGAGCTTTGTGTTGGCGGAAATTCCTGAGATTAATTTTGCCTTTATGAACACGGCCTACTGAATTCAAACGGGGTCATTGACATTCCAACATCGTACAGTATGACATCCGTGTCGTAATTTTTGCCGCCATTCCAAAAATCACTTACTACGGCCAGGAGCGAACCTGCAAGCTTGGGGTTAGTAGACTAAGACGTTAACCACTCACCCACCGTGGCAAGCTCATAGCATGCTAGTGCATTCGTACCTATTTCCACCATGCTGACCTGGTTTAGGTCATAATTAAACACTATGGGGTGAACTACTGGCGTGGTGGACTACCGTACGCACTGCAAACATACACTCTCACAGCGGTACTATGTCGTATGAAGTGTGGTATGAATTTTGCTACCACTGGGAACATATTGATAATTCACAATGCGTGATGTCTCCTTGCCAGTTGCCTACGGTAATAATAATAATAATATTATTATGGTAAACAGGACGTACGTGAAGTAAGTTCCCACCGACGCGACGTGACGAGAAGTGTCTCCCTGATCACCATCTACTCTGTTGATAAAGAGCTCTGCCACCTTACTATTGTTTCAACCTCTGGGTTTTGCTCTAATACGAACATTATGTTCAATGACAAGAAAATGTCTCACATAAAGCAAAACACGAAGGCTGCCCAGGCTATAAATTGGGGGCTGTGACAGTGGTATAATGTTATCTCTCAAAAGCTATATAACTGTCATCTCTCTCTGCGTGTCTCCACTTAAAAACATTAATGTGCGAACTGAATACATTAATGAAAGCAACCCGGATAATTAAGGTCTAATCATATTGGTCTTTGCAATTGAAATCCGCCTTGTCAAACACTGTAAAAACGAAGTTTAATAAATTATTATACGTAGCTACATGTTTCGGTATACAATGATACCCTCGTCAGCGTAGATTGAATAATATAATTATGAATAACAGAAGTTTGGTGCTTTTCAGTCGGTCAACACGAATGCACCCAAAAGAGTTGGGTTATACCCTAATCCTGAAAAAATCACATGGGATCAATAAATACACTAGGATGAACAGTTTCGATCGTCAAGCGATCATCATCAGATCCACCACACCTCGGCTATAAAATCTATGTTTGAAAATATAGGTGAAAATATTTACAATATGTACAATATGTTATATGTATATATATATATATACACACAATATGTATAGCCGAGGTGTGGTGGATCCGATGATGATCGTTTGACGATCGAAACTGGTCATCCTAGTGTATTGATTGTTCTCAAGTGATTTTTTTTTCAGGATTAGGGTATAACCCAACTCTTTTGCGTGCATTCGTGTTGACCGACTGAAAAGCACCAAACTTTTGATTACTAAGGCAACACTAAACAAGTAGTTCCGTGATGAACTATACAGCCTATTTTCATACATCCTACTTATGTTAATTGCCTCTGTCAACATACTAAATTTCAGTTTGATTGCTGTAATAGATTCGTAGATATTGAGAACCGTCTAAATATTTCGGTGTGTCGCCATGTTGGACTTTTATATATGTAGGGCTTAGAGTTATGTACTGTTACATGAAGATTATTGTGTACTTGTAGTACTCAAACTTCAATCACATGATTAGGACACAAGAAGTAAAAACGAGATTTTAAATTTTTTCACAGCTGCCATCTTGTGGTTATGGAAACAATTGAAATAAATTAGATGCCAGTGGATTAACATTCGTATAAGTATTTACTGTAAAAAGTTTCACTGCACTTGGATGGTTAAATTGCGAGAGACGACCATGTGAATATTTATAATTCGCGTCGCCACCATATTGGATCTGTGATCACCTAGTTATTGAAAGTCCTATAGGTGAACTTATGTACATAACCCCTATGAATATAAAAAAATCAGTTTGATTGCTTTAATAGATTCGTAGATATTGAGAACTGTCTAAATAATCCGGATGGTCGCCATTTTGGATCGTTATATGTAAAGGCCATAGGGTCATGTACCCTTGAAGGAAAATTATTGCGTAGCTTCATTATTCAAACTTTCACTTCGATCGCATGATTACGACACAAGAAATAAAAATTCGCACAGCCGCCATCATGAGGTTATGTAAACAATTGAACTTAATTACATACCAGTTCATTACAATGTGCATGAACATTTGCTGTACCAAGTTTCATTGCGTTCTGATCATTAAATCCCGTGAAAAGTCTATTTAAACTTTTAACTTTGCTTGGCAGCCATATTCGTTTTGTAGTTAACCCGTTTTTGAAAGTCACATAGATGAACTTTTAGTGGTCCCCTTTATCTCCGTGCAAAATATCAGGGTGATACCGGTAATAGTTTCAGAGATATAGAATGCCGGTAGAATATTTCGCACAGCCGCCATATTGAGGTTATCTAAACAATTGAACAAAGTTAGATGTCGGTGCATTACAATGTGTATACACATATACAGTACCAAGTTTCATTGCGTTTGGTTGGTTAAATCGCAAGAAACGTATATTTAAATATCTCAACTTCGCTTGACTGCCATGTTGGTTTTGTAGTTACCAGGTTTTCAAAGGTCACATAAGTGAACTTCTAGTATTTACCTTTATCACCATTAAAAATTCCACGGTGATATCCGGAATAGTTTCGGAGATATTGAATGCTGGTGAAATATTTCGCACAGCCGCCATGTTGAATTGGTGAGACCTAACAAAATTTGAAGGGCACGGTCGGGGTTGCCCGGAATAGTGCTATGAACTTACCGAGTTTCATTGAAATCGCTCCAGCCGTTTAGATTTTATTAGGGGGAGGGGGACACACACACGAGTCACACACGCACACACAGACAGACACACGGACAAAAGGTAATCTTATAAGCCTATTTTTTTTCATAAATGAAAATAAGCTAAAAATGGCTTCAAACCCCATAATGATAATATATGAATCTTAATAGTACATTATGCAACGATCCTATAATGGCTATAATTAAGACACGAGTATTTTTATAAAACGAGCGTATGCGAGTTTTATAATTTCCATACGAGTGTCTTAATTACCATTATAGGCGAGTTGCATACGACTGTTTATGTTCGACGATAATTATAACTTTATTATATTTTTTAACATAAATATTCATAAATATCTGTTCAGTCACTAGAATGTTGTAATCGGGTGCTGCGGTGGGTAGTATATCTGTTTTTCCAAGCTCTCTGGACAACCGACGCATGCGCTCTGTGTGCTTCAATACCATATGTTCAGATCAAGATCAACTACATGGCCTTGTTCAGATTGTGCACCAGTATTCAGTAAAACTGTCACTGAAGTCGTGTCAAAACCACGCGCTGTGTAGAAATTGGTTTTGGAGATATTAAGGTAAAGTGCTATTTCTTGTCTCATATTCGCCAGTTTATTTACGCGAACATATGGACGGTGCGTATTCCATGTCGGTAATTTATTATCGTTCGATGTTGTGTTTATGTCCGACATGTTGGATTTTGAGCGCATGCGCGAAGGTATCGTTACCTAATTGGTCAATGAACGAGCTCTGATTGGCTGGAGAAACTGTATCGTAATGAAAAACGGTGTTATAATGACCATCATTATGATACAGTTTTCTGACAAATAATAGTGAGGGTCGAACATTAACTATGTTAACAAAGCCAGAATCGATATGGATATCCTTATAAACATAAGAATTTAAATAAAATAAAAACTCACAAAATAGTTAAGAAATCTACCTTATTGGACTACCTATGTCACACTCCTTCAATATGGTTCAATAGTATAGTGATATAAGACGCCACTGCTAAGTGATATAGGATGCTGCTTCCAGGTATAATGATGTGGAAAACGCGTAATTATGTGATTACATTTTCTGATTACGCTCATTGAATTTCGACTGGGGTTTGTTTTATTATTAACATTTTACTTTTTCATATTAAGGCGTCCTCCTCTAAATTTTTGATTCAATCTAAATTTGTATCAATTTAATAGGGGCGGATGAAATCGCTGTTCTGCTCCTTAAAACAACAGTAACTAAATAATAAATTAGGGGTAATGTCTGTGTGGGATGTATATGTAGGTAATTATGTGTATTCATGAAGTACAAGGGTCATTGCATAATTGTGGCTTCGGTGACGTAGTTGGTAGCATGCTGAACTGCTGTGCCCAAGAGAGTGGGTTCAAACCCGGCCGAAGTCGTCGGATTTTAAGAGCGTTAAAATCCTTCAGTATGCCTTCCTTCGGAGGGAAGGCAAAGCCGGCGGTCCCATGTCATAGATTTGTGGCAGGTAAAAGATTCTTCCACAGACTTAAACTTGTGTGCAGCTAAATTGTTAGGTTAGATTTCGTCGGAATGCTCTATCAAAGTTCCAACGTTCACCACTTGGTATCATTGATATCTGGTAGCGAAAGTTGGAACTACTTGAAATTGAACGGAACTTCTAGCTCACCCTAAGGGTGTCCGCTGGAAGCAGCTACAGACTCAGGCGAGCCGAACATGTCCTCGGACACTCCCGGCACTAAAAGCCATTCGATAAATACATCAATAAATAAATAAATAATTAAATAAATAACGAAATGGAAGGAATCTTGTAGTGTTTTGTGACAGTTAATCTCATGATCATGAAGGACGTAAACTCCTTTAAACTTTGAATCCGAACCACGCCCTGGTAATTAGAGCTGGTAACAATTGATGTAGTTGGCCCTATGGTGTTGAGGTAGCACTCCTGCCTCTCACCAGGAGGCCCCGGGTTCGATTCCCAGCTCCTTAAGGGATTTTAGAAACTGGTGTGAGGGCGGGAACGGGGTGCTGTCTGACAGTGAGGCAGCGCCCCGGTCACGAAAACCAAAATTAACGGCCGAGGGGACCCGATGCGCTGACCACGCATCACCCCATTAGGCCCTATCTTCAGGCCAAATGGCTGGGCAGTGGTCGCTTGGTAGGCCTAGGCCTTTAATGGGCTGTAGTGCCGGGGGTTATTTATTTTATAATAATAGATGAAGAGACCGACAATAGAACTGTACAAACAGACAGAGACGATTACAAACAACATAAGGAAAAGAAGGGTATAATTTTATGGACGTATACATAGGATGACCGAAAACACACTGACCAAGACAATTTTTAGTATAATTACGAATAGTACACTAAAAACCAATTGGGTAAAGGAAACCGTGGAAGACCTCAAGAAACTAAACATCTCTACAGAAGACATCACAGACAGGAGCACATACAGGGAAAAACTTAGACAACAGAAGTTTGAACAAGCTCCCAAAGAGAGACAACCGGGAAAGAAGTGGACGGAGGAGAGAAAGAGGAAGCATAGTGTTTATATGAGAGGTTTTGCGAAAAAAGACGGAAGGTCCAGAATGAAACATGAAAATTGATTTTGTTGTAACGCTCTCCTTATGGGGTATTAACGAATAAATAAATAAATAATAGATGTTGGATTAATCGAATAAAATTGAATAATCAACTAAAAGATCCGAGATGGATCGGCTGACCAAAGAATCGATTAATCGGCTTACCAAAGAATCAATTACCGTAGTTGATTAGTAGACTCGAGAGAAGAAAATAAGTTTAAATGAGATGTCATCGCTTAATATGAGTTACGCTTATTTTTGGAATGATGTATAGTACAGTAGGATAGAAATCTTACTTACTAAACATTTAGCGTAAATATAAAAGTGCCCTTCCCTGTTTTTGTTCACAATAACCAGATAAGTCAATGACAGTGGAAGGACAAGCATCAAGCTAATTGGGAACGGTTTCGAAAAAAAAAAAAAACTTGTTCAATGTTTACAATTTAGGACAGGAACAATATTGGTTTTACTTTCGTTTAGCCTATTTCACACAACGTAGGTACATTATTTGACAAGATATTTAGGAAAGAACATAACTTATAGCATACTTTCTTCTAAATTTCTGGGTATAGTTATAACTATTTGTCCTTATCACCTCCTATTTTCTTCCGATTCAATGTGCAAATTGGCACACAACAATATGACATACTGGATTTGAGCAGCGGTGTTCAAACCATAGTTTATAATTTACCCCAGCATTTTACAATTACATCAGCAAACACTCCAAACAACGTAGGAATTCAGAATATTAACACCGAACCCTGAAACTGAAATTGAATCAAAACTTCGTTGGTCTAAACGTACCACTGCGAGAAACTCATTTAATAAATCCACTGCTCAGCTACATTTTAATTGAGCCTACCCTTGGGGGAGAGTGCGCTTATCGGCAACAAGAGGAGATTTTTCAATTACACCGTATGCATGGGTTCACTAGCTGGGAATGTCAAGGCCGGTATAGAGCGCAGCTCGACGGATTAGAACACACATAGTTCAACTGGTTGCTAGAAGATGTCACTCGTGCAGATCCAGTGCCGAACTTTGTTTTAATTAAATATATATTTTCCATTGCAAAATTCATAATGTCCCAGTATTTAAAAACAATAAATACAAAAAACCAAGCACAAAAACACAATTCTGATATGTTTAGAACCCCGGCTGACCGACTGAAAGATCAAAGCTCTAACCACAGAGCCAAACGTGTTCACCCAGGACAAACCGTATCAATCGATTTACATACAACGTCTTAGCAAATAATGACTTGGACTAAAGGTTTTCTTCACTGAAGTATATATATATATATCTATTATAATTAATTCATACAACGTATATATTATTTCTATCAGTAAGCTATATTGCAGGCAACATACTCAAATTAGTGAAATATAGGTCAGAACGAGAGATCAGCTGCCATCTTGTCGTGTAACCAAGACGGAACAGCTTTTTAATGTCACTTCTGCAGTATAATATTATAATATAAACTTTTAAATTCGAACGGGCCACGTCCTTTAGAAAAGTTTAAACCATTCTCGGTTCGAGCAAATCAGACTACAAATGCAGCTTCCATCTAGCGCTGCCTATAAGGAACTTCTTGCGGAATTGCATTTAAAAAATAAAGAAATATGGTTGTACAGAAGCGATGTTATCTTCTGACTGGAAGAGAGCAGACTACGATTTATGACACACTGTGACGCGTTTCGCAGTCCATGGATTTCACTTCAAGATATGCGGAAGAAAACACTTTCACACTCCAAATGCAGCCACATGCATATGTTCATTGTGTAGCGAGCCCTGTGACCGATATCATGCGCCATACTGTAAAATAATATTGACTTCCCTGACGCAATTTTGTAGCGACTGACAGTTCCAGCATTGTATTTTTTTACTTTTTCAATGGCCATTCGCTGCATTAAAACTATTATTATAATCAGAACTGGGGTTCCCAAGTCGTGGATTATAAAGTTTGCATAATTCGCACGACCACTATTCTGAAATGGTACGCCCTATGACCTTGTAGTTTAGGCGCAAGACACGTCCTATACGAAGGTATGATTTTACCAAATTTGGTGAAGATCCGATGATTAGTTTGGTCGCAATTCAATTTTATGTTTTGACCATTTGAGTGGTCCTCAGTACGTTTTGGTAAAGACGGCGGCATCATAAAATATTACACTGAGGTGCTCATAGCTTGTGCTAACTCTGTACCAAATTTCGTTCAATTCGGTTTCGCCGTTTTAGAATTGATAGGGATGGGGGGCATAACACACACTCACACACACTCACACATACACTGACAGACTGACAAATTTTGTAGATCTCATAAGTCTACGTTCATATTTTGCAAAAATAGAAAGTAGGCTAAAGATATACTGTATGTTAATCTGTGAGAGCATAGTGACAGGAGAAAAGTAATTGACTACACGAAAAAAAGAATTAATTAATTATATTCAACCAACCAATCAATCGATAATATTAATTGATGAAACACACAATCGATTAATCGTTATTCGCAACAAAGTAATCGATTTTTATGCTTCGATAAATCAATTATTCGATATCAGAAATTAATTGATAAAGCGTACCAGCCCTTTTGAGTGTGCAACATTACACAGTTTCACATATTTGGTATGCCCCTTACAATTCGATGACATGTCCTAGGGTATAGTTTTCAATATTATAACGTCACAAAAGTGCTCGTTGTAAATTATCTCCCTAAGGCTGCGACTTTGTGCTCTACAATTTGTTTTGTTCCTGCGTGTCAATGTGTTGATTCCACATTGGGGCAGAATCATATACGTACCATACAAAGGGAAGTCGAGAGCGGTCGAACGTTATACGACAGACTGTTGGCAGCTGCCCTTGAGCAAAGAGAATAATAGGTCAAGAATAAAAGAAAACACTTTTCGCTCACTGAAACTCTCGGTTTAGAAGTAAAAACATGAGAAACGTCCGTTTATGTTTTTCTTGCACAGTGTTGTTGAAATTATAGTTGCACCAATTCGTTTTATATTGACTTTAACTTTGTTCATGAGTGCGATTACTTGTTCATTCCGGTGTATTTGTCAGATTTTATAAAAATATTTTCATTCCATATGCTTTCTAACATTACCAAGACTAAAGACCGAGTGGGTTTTATACAGTATACCCAACCAGTTATGTCTGTGAGGATCTTTTTGTAAATTTCTACAAAGAAATCATTCTTTAATAATTAAATTATTCCTGATAGGTAGAGTCATCGTTGCAATCTCAAGAAATTCACTTAAATAGGACATATGAGTGGAGCGTGCGCACTTTGTAAAAAAAATGCTTCAGATAGACTGTCTCATTTTTCCATCATTTCCAGCAATGAACTGTCGCAAGGCTCCCACATGGCAACATTTCTTAATGAAGATGCTACGCAAACATCAGTAGTTAGTTCGAGAAAAGATGAAATTTAATGTTCTCACTGCATTCTTACGTCTACAATATTTACTTAGCAATAGCTGTTCTTCATTCTATCCTCGGCTACAGAAATGACAGTCACGCACTTGATCCCACCATAATATATAAAACTAGTGCAGGGTATAACAGATGGATGCATTTCACTAATGGGAGCTTCGTTAAAGTATAAGCGCTGTCTAAACGTCATACGTCAGCACCACATTGCTTTAGGTGTGTAGTAAGACGATATTTTAGTTGTGAAGCGTGCGGGGTCCATTTGTCGAAGAAATAAATCAGTATTTAATATGACATTTCTCAGCATAAATTCAAAATATTACTTTTCCAATCAAAAATCCCTGTTTGCTTTCCATCTCCATATATTCTACAAGCGAAAGCTGCACATTCAGATACTTGAAGCTTTTGGTAATGCCAGCGTAGAACGGAAAGTGATTTCTTCCATCACCTGTCAACAAGAAGTAAGATGTAATTAAAATGGTATCAGTTGAGCGTTTGTACGAGTTATGACTCCACAAATAAAGCAACCTGTATTACACTTTCCTTTCGAAAGTTTTAAAAGCTAAGCTACTGTAAACTACAGTGTCAACGAAGTTAAATCGATTGATATACACTTGTCGTGTGATTGAAGGGAGGTCAATGAGGCAAGACTAATCATATCTAAAAATTCATTATATATTGCATGATACGTTTAGACTGGCATTGAGTTTATGTCTGATTATCTTTTCGTAACAACCGTTGATCGGTTGGCACCGTAAAAGTACAAAACTATCGTTTGGGGGACTGGTTGTGACTGAGGTAAACTTTATGTGGCTGGACTATCGGGCTTTATTTGGCCATCAACCAGGTAATTTTGCAATTAGTATTTTTCCTTAGCTTATCCAACCAGCTCGGTGTCACCCACATACTGTGCGAGGGATCATTCATCTACCGTCGCAAGGACGGTGCCTGGTAGCTGAACACACTTTGTCAACAGATACAACTAGGCATGGTGACAGGCCGATCGTCCAGGCGACCACTAACTTGGGTTTAATTAAGAGTCAGGGATGAGATATCAGAAGAAAATCGACCGTGCACCTGTTGAACCATACCGTCCTGGCATTCACCTGGTGGTCAAAATGGGAATCCACAAAAAATATTTTCAGGTTGGATGTGGTGGGATTTGTACCCACACTCTCCCGATGCCTGCGAGGCACGAGCTAGCGCGCGAGCACTCTCGGCCACCGAGGCTAGTAATTTCGCTATTTGTATCAAGTAAGTTGTTCTGATTAGAATTAGGTACTTAAAGGAAGACCACTTGGTATGACAGCAATAAACATTATTTATTGAATAACCGAACAGTTTGAACCCAATTGTACATCAGTATATTAGGGTTATAGTTTTGATCAGTTAATTATTTGTCCTTAACACAAAATTATGAAACTAGATTATTGTACACGTGGTGAATGAACTTAAGGAACTGTTTGTACCAGTAGGATTTCATTAACAGGTGGAATAATGGTTTAGAAATTTCCACGTTACAATAGTTTAGATGACACTTTAAGTTCGAATCTTGTCCTGCTAAACATGGCACATTCGAAGAGTAAATGGTCCACTGTTTGAGAAGATCCATAAAAGCACAAGTAATCGCCTGCAATGTTAATTTTAAAACGTTCTAAGTAGCACTTAAACTTTCCATGACCAGAGAGAAACTGCGTAAGGATGAATTCCGGCACTAATATTTTGCACTGGAGTCGGTTATATATGTCGGGGGAGAATAATACTCTTGGGACAGACCCTTTTGCACTGGATACATTAAACAGTTGTCAGGAGAAATAAACTACGTGTCACATAATACCCAAATTCTAAAACAAACGTATATTTAGAAATATGTATTGTCTTTAGCCTCTTTTAAACCATCCAGCCAGGTGAAAATTAATACTTTTTACCTCTTTTATGTGTCTTTTTATGATGAGTGAAGATTACTAATGTATAATTATAACATATAAATTAAATTGACAATGCAGACATCTATCCACATGGCCATTTTAGAAATGGTAGCCAAAAGCGAGACTATTTCAAGACCAAACCCATACTGTTGACCCATGATGGTTGCCCAATTTTAAAAAAAAGAAGTAAGCAGCTTGATAGGGACACATCATGTACTTATATAGAACATCTATCTCACCTTAAATGTCATATAGTGCTAACGATTATGGATTCTGTCTTGAGGAAAGAGTAGTTAATTTTTCATGATGAAAATTGATGAATGTAAAATAAAAATATTCGAATGCATTCGAAAGAAATCAGAAACCCCTATGAATATTGAATTGGCAGGTGAAAATCTAAAGCAAGTAGGACACTTCTGTTACTTAGGAAGCAAAATAACCAGTGATGGACGAAGCAAAGAGGATTGAAAAGTAGGTTAGCACAGGCAAGAGAAGCATTTCTACAGAAAGGGAATCTGTTAACATCGAATGTAGATTTAAATATTAGGACGTCATGTTTAAGGCCATTGTCTGGAGTGTGGCACTCTATGGAAGTGAAACTTGGACTATTGGTACTGTACAGCAGGAAAGAGGAGAATTGAAGAGTTTGAAATGTGGTGTTACAGGAGAATGATGAAGATCAGGTGGGTAGATAGGGTTACAAATGAAGAGGTATTGAGAAGAGTGGGAGTGGAGAGATGATTCTGGTGACTGCTAATGAGGAGAAGAGATAGGTTCGTAGGATAGATATTAAGACACTCAGGAATAGTAAAGTTAGTTATGGAAGAAATGGCCGAGGATAAGAACTGTATGATTAGACCAGGGTTGGAATATGTTAAACAGATTGCCTCGGATGTAGGGTGTGGTAGCTATGTAGAGATGATTAGCTCAGGACAAGGAAGCATGGAAAGCTGCATCAAACTAGCCGAAAGACTGAAGACTCAAACAACAAGTGCTAACGAACGGCGAGAGTCATGAGCCTTTGCAAACATAGCCAGATCGTCAGTGAGGAAATTAAGTGATGTTGTGGCTTAGCCATGTTTGGAACATATCTTTTCCACCTCGCGATATTCTAAGTTTTGAATGCGAACCTGACTTTGTCTTACCAAAAAAGCTGCCTTACCGCCGGAATTTCATGCTGCTTATTAACTCCCTCTTTCTATTGTAGAACTTAAGTAACTTTTGGCATAATTTTATTTTAAGTGCACCTGTTACTTAAATACGATTTGTCACTCCAGTAGGTTTGACGACAACCCATAACAGACAGACAAACAAACGGACAAAAATTAAACTAAGAGAATATTTAGTCATTGTACACCTCACTCGTGATATGAGCAAAGTTTTAGTCAATACTTCAATGCAGAAAGCTTTCTTTACTTACACAAGAAAAGTGATCTCACAAACGCAAACTTCCAGATCTGAAAAAAACAGTTTGTTTTCATGGCAATGACACTGGCTATTGGGGATGCTCCGTCACACGGTAGACGTCCTATTGTATTTGTTACACCCTTACGTGGAGGGCGTGAGGGGGATGCAAAATTCACCTTCCCTTTTTGCTGCAATGTGTAGAAAATTTCGTATATCAAATGCCACTATTAATACCATACAACCCTTAAAGGATCAATTAGTAGTTTCAGAAATCACATATATTCGTAAATTGTGTGTATTTTAAGGCTGAATAGCTATTTAAATTATCTTTACTAGCGGCTTGCCCACTCTTCAGGTCTTTTATTCTAAAGTATATGTGTCATAAATTTCGTAGTTCATTACTCGTGTTGTGTTAACCTTCTCATTTTTCTTCTTTCACCTCATTATGATTGTTAAGCTTTGTATATTATCAGCCTTGTAAGTCGAGGAAGCATAAGAAATAAAATAAAATAGTAAGCAAGTTCTAGTGTGCCTCACGAGCCTTGAACAGAGTGCAGCACTTGAATGCAATAAAACAATGTATTTAGTCTGTCCACCTAACAATACATTTTATTTATCGTAATTTTATTTTCATTTTGACAAATTTCGGATCTCCCTTATCAGCCCATCTTCAGAATTTATCAAAATGCATTAAAAATTTCTAAGAAAATCTCAAGGCCCTCTAATTAGCTAATACAATATTATGAGTCACTTAATCGTCTTTCTAGAGACCTTGTGATCATACATTAAAATCAATATAACTGGTTGGAATTTAGAATATTTGATATAATCATGTCTTTTAATGTCTTTTTATTTCTTCGTTAAGAATCCATTTACGCCTATGGTATTTTCGGACAGCCTTTGTTTATGTTCGGTGAACAAGTTTGATATATTTTATTGTAGATGACTGTATCATTAGATAAGCAATTCTTAGTAGTTGAACGTGTCAACGACAATGCCCTGCTATAATTTATTTGCGTGCCTGAGTCAGCTGTTGAACAGAAACTTCTACTAATAAACACAGTTCACTAAGAATTGCTTCTGTAACGACACCTTTGCGTTAAAAGACATTAAGCTTGTTCACCGAAATCGAAAAATGAACATATTGTCTGCCCTAGGCGTAAATAGATATTGTAACGAAGAAATAAACAGATATCAAAATACGTAAATTATATCAAATGTATTTATTTATTTCTTCTTCTTATTATTTTCGTTTGGGCCTACTGAGGACCACGGGGCTCGTTTTGACTTCTTGAAAGGAATTTATGTTTCTTCTTAGCCCAGGCAGCTTTCATCTTCTGGCTGTGTGTCTGCTTTCTTTCCTGTGTCCACTTCGGTCTGGTAGTCCCTGTACTCTTCCTGCTGGTGAGAGACAGTGGAAAGACACCATGTTGAATCATCTGTCGGAATTGTGAACGATCCTGTATGTTTTTTTGATGAAATTCCAAGTTGCTCTAGGTCTGACTCCACTGTGGTGATCCATTTGTTTTTGGACGCTTTCCCTCTTCCTGTCGTGGTGAAGATCTGGCTGGTAAGTCTATCTGGACCCATGCGTGCCAGATGTCTGTAGAAAGCTAATCGACTCTTCCTCATGGATGTGACGATATCTTCTTGATGATCATAGAGCTCATTGTTGTGCCTGATCCTGTAAGTACCACCCTCTTCCCTTATTGGTCCTAAAATCCTTCTAAGTATTTTCCGTTCCTTGAGCTCTAGTTTCCTCAGTGGGCCTTTCCGGTTCATAAGGAGACACTCAGAGGCATATAGAATGTAAGGTCTTACTACTGAGTTGTAATGTAGAAGTTTAAGTTTCTTAGAGAGGCACTTTGATGTGTAGATGCTCTTACCGGAGTGGTAGACCCTTTCCAGTTTCGTGCATCTAGTGTCTATTGCTAAGGTCTCACTCTCGTTTGCTGGAATCCACTCCCCTAGGTACTTCACTGCAGGAAGTTTTTGAATTGCGGTGTCTTTCACAAGAAAAGTAGATGGGGCTCCCTTTATATTTGTCATGAACACTGTTTTTTGTATATTGACCTTCAAGCCTGTTTTAGCTGCTATGTTATAGAGGCTCTGTAGTTGGTGAGCAGCTTCTTCTATGTTGTTCGCTAATAAGGTAAGGTCGTCGGCAAAGGCCAGGCAAGGTACATTGAGATTGCCTTTCTTGTACCCAATTTGCAGTCCTGTTCCTGATGGTAACGTGGTAGTCCATTCCCTGACAATCTTCTCAAGTACACAATTAAAGAGAATACAAGAAATGCCATCACCTTGTCTAACTCCTGTTTGGATAGAGAAGCTGTCAGAGAGCTCACCTCTGAACTTGACTTTGGAGGTCGTAGTCTTCAGTGTAGCCTGGATTAGTCTGGTGGTCTTCGCATCCAGTTCTAATTCCCATAGAGTGGAGAAGAGGGTCTGTCTGTCTATTGAATCATACGCCTTCTGGAAATCCACTAGTATGACTACCCATCGATGTCCGCCGCAATTCTTGTACCTTAATATTTTCTTGAGGTTCTGTATTTGCTCTATGAATGATCTATTTGCACGAAAACCGGCCTGATATTCACCTAGTTGGGAATCTAGTTGACTAGTAACTCTGGTTAGCAAGGCTTTAGATATTATCTTGTATGTGACAGATATTGGAGAGATGCCTCTGTAGTTATCAAGGTCAATCCTACTACCTTTCTTGTGTATTAATTTATTTATTTATTTATTTATTTTGAATTCCAACCAGTTACATAGGACAAGCTGTTAAAAGGGAACGAAGATTTGAAGATATTATCACAGGAATTTAAATATATGTTCAAAAGGTCTCATGAGAGAAGATTAAGTGGCTCTCAATATTTTATTAATTAATATGAGGGCCTTAGGGTTTTTTGCAGAAGGTTTTAATTTTTAATGGTAACTGCTCCAAGATGGGCTGTTAAGGACTAAAGACTAAATCGTCCCACTGTACTGTACGTCTATGACAGAGAAGTAATGCTGATGACACATAAGGGATGTCTACTTTTGCAAAGCTCCTACAACTGCAGGCAACCCAACTTACTGAGTTGTATGCATGTGCTACATAAACTGGAGTGCTCTCTAACGGCTCAGCACTTACCACTCTTCCCTGTGGTTTACCCTAACCGATCTGCCTTGTTTCGCCAGATAGGCTAGTTTGTTCTGATTGGTGACAACACATCTCTCCAGAACAGTTTAGGGGCAGAAGACCTCGTAGTTCCGCCCCTTAAAAAACAATAGCTAACTAACTAACTTCTGTCATATAAGTTAGCAAGTTCCCTCTCTCATCCCTTAATGTCCCTGAGTTGGCCAGATGACAGTTGAGCTGGAGACCGATGGTTTAAGGTACACTTCACGAATGGAATACAGTGATTGCATTTACAGATCAGATGTTTAAATCCTAGCACACTAATGAGGAGCATCTTGTTTGTGGTCTTTATACCGGATTTTTTACATCAACTCCACGAAAATTTGAAGATAGTACGGTATTGACGTCCAGGGATTCTTTCCTTCATCCCAGATCTTGATACAGTTAAATTCACTACTACAGTCATCATGATAACACATGTTATCAGTGAAACTCCATACAGGCACTCACAAGTATACGGAGCAAATGACCAAGATCTCACAAACCTCTGAACAAAGCATCACCAGCACCAATACAAACAACAGCAAAAACAGCGACGACAGCAACAACAGCAAAAAACAGATGAATAAAAGTAGAGAAATACCCTAAAATCCGTACCGTATGTATTAAATGATCCCCGGAATTGTTTAGGCAGTTCCCACTTGAACAGCCGGAAGCCAGAAAATGTTTACCACGGCAGTCGGACCCTGCCTTGGAGTAGTGGTGGAGATTAATGATCCAGAGGGCTCGAGACACATTTCAGCAGTTCGCAGCAGGAGAATGACAGATGATATCCGTTTAAATTATAATGCAAGAGGTCATTAACTTTCCAGACTAATCACATCTATCTGCTATTTTGGTGAAATTTTAACATTTGAAGAATTTCGAGAATAATAAAGAGTTATAATTTAATGTGAAACATACAGCTTAAGATAACTATTTTTAATATAACTGTGCTTGTCATAGATCTTGTGCAACAATCACACATATTTCCAAGGAAACACACACATCTTGATATTAAAAACAAAGTTTGAAATTTTTAAGAATTAGATCGTAATTACAGTAGCCTATCTTTATCCATTTTTCAAAATTTGATCATAGCTTTGATGTTGATCTTCACAGTTTCCCTCATCTCGAGCATGATCATAGGATTTTTTTGACTTGATTGTATTGAAAGCTATAAAATGAAACTCTATTAAACATTTGTGGCCTTCACTAGTAACTTATTTCTATAAAATATTAAAAACATTTTTAATGAGATTGTTCAGAATAAGAATGAAATAATAACGCTTGGTTAATTAATAATGAGGTAATCAGTGAGATTCATGTTGAAGCTGAAGGTTTAAACGCTACGTTCAGAAATTAATATTCCTTTAAACTTGGGAGATATGAGAGAAAGGGTGAAGATTAGCACAAAGCAAGAACCAAATTATGAACAAGTAGTTCCGTGAAGAACATTACAGCCCATTTTCATATATACTACTCTATCAACATACAAAATTTCAGTTTGAAGGTTGTGATAGATTCGTAGATATCGAGAACCGTATAAATATTTCAGATGGTTCACAGGTTGGATTTTTGATGTGTAACATCTTTCCACTCGGTTGCTGGATAGTTTTGTGGGAGTGATTTTGAAAATTGGGGACGGAAGTGGATCGGAACGATCGAGCTGGCAGTGGAGGATCGAACGGAAGTATGCACTGCCCGCTCGATCGATCGAACGGAAGTGTACTAGCTGGCAGTGGTGGAAAACGGAAGTATGCACTGCCCGCTCGATCAATCGAACGGAAGTGTACTAGCTGGCAGTGGTGGAAAACGGAAGTATGCACTGCCCGCTCGATTGAACAAACAGAAGTGTACTAGCTGGAAGTAGTGGAACGAACGGAAGTATAAGATGCACTGCCAAATCGATCGATCGATCCAGCGGGCAGTGGTAAGACCCAGCTGGCAGTGGTATGAGAAATAATGAGCGCGCGGTGTCGGAAATTGATACCATGGCGTACTCTCGGCCATGTGGAATGTATATGACGTACTGAACGGAAAACGCTCATTCGAACTCTGGTATCAAGTGATTGAAACAAATGACATGGTACATGTTCGAAGTCTTCGTATCAGTATTAAAATGGTAAAATGCTTTAATATCAAACATTGTAAGTAGTCGGTATTGCCGGTATTATGTTACTGCACAATGGCTATTCAAATATTAACCCACATAAAGGTAATGCAGTCATCAATATAATATAATCGTTGTGGTTATACGAGGATTGAGCAAGCCTTCATGAAATAATGCTGAATACATTCCCTTTACTCATAAGAGGGCCTATTCATAAGGCATTTTAAACTCAATTTCACGCAGGAACATTATCGAAACAAGCAAAATATAAATGAAACTTAATTCCGTAATGCAATATTATTGGAACGTGGAAATAAGTAGCCGTGGGGTTAGTGCTTATGACTGTGAATCGAGAGATCTTGGGTTCTAATCCCGGACGGGGTAGATATTTTTGCTACCAGATTATCATTTTAAACGATATTTATCATATCAATATGACTCATTTTAATAGAATCCATATGAAATTACGTGTTGGTGTGTGAATGAAGAGGACCTGTTTATAAGTAATTTAAGGTTATGAGCGGTGCCGCGTCTATTAATCTAGTTGATCCATATCGTATTCTTTATTTAGGCTAGTGCTGGTGGAAGCTACAAATCATCTAATAAAATGAGTTCCGTATTATAAACTACAATATCTGTAAAACACTCCCTTTTCCATTAGATTAATATTAGTGCCTATAATTGTATAAAATACCGGTGTATCAACAATTTCACGTGAGGTTTCTTCTATGTCAGATGTTACGCATCATATGCGACTACTGTAAGGCTCGTATTTTTTTATTTATATGCTATTACATGAAGGTTATTGTGTACGTGTGGTATTCAAACTTCAATCGCATTATTAGAACACAAGAAGTAAAAACGAGATTTTAAAATTTCGCACAGCTGCCATCTTGTGGTTATGAAAACAATTGAAATAAATTAGATGCCAGTAGATTAACATTTGTAGAAGTATTTAACGTGCAATGTTTCACTGCACTCGGATGGTTAAATCGCGAAAATCGTTCATTTAAATATGTATACTTCGCGTCGCCGCCATGTTGGATTTCTGCTCACCAGGTTACTGAAAGTCCTATAGGACTCCTATAGCCTCTATGAACATAAAAAATCAGTTTTATTGCTGTAAGAGATTCGTAGATATTAAGAACCATCTAAATATTTAGGATGCTCGTCATTTTGGATTGTTATATGTAGAGGCCATAGAGTTATGTACCATTAAAGGTAAATTATGTGGTAGGTTCATTGTTCAAACTTTCACTACGATCCCATGATTACGACACAAGAAATGAAAACTTAATTTTAAAATTCGCACAGCCGCCATCTTGAGGTTTTGTAAACAATTAATTTGAATTAGATGCCAGTGCATTACAATATGTGTAATTATTTACTGTACCAGATTTGACTGCGCTCAGAGATTTAAATCTCGAGAAAAGTCTATTAAAATGTTTCAACTTCGCTTGGCCGCCATGATCGTTTTGTACCTTACAGGTTCATGAAAGTTACATAGATAAACTTGCAGCAGCGCTCTTCATCACCGTACAAAATTTCAGGGTGATATCTGTAATAATTTAGGAGATATTGAATGTCGGTGAAATATTTCGCACAGCCTCCATTTTGAGGTTATGTAAACAATTGAACTAAATTCAATGCCAGTGCATTACAATTTGTATAAACATTTGCTGTATCAAGTTTCATTACGTTTTGATGGTTAAATCACGAGAAAAGTCTATTTAAAAGTCTCAAATGGCTTGGCCGCCATGTTGCTTTTGTAGTTACCAGGTTTTTGAAAGTCTCATAGGTGAACTTCTAGTAGTACCCTTTATCACCGTACACAATTTTAGGGTGATATCGATAATAGTTTCAGAGATACTGAATGCTGGTGAAATATTTCGCACATCCGCCATTTTGGATTGATGAGACACAATAATATTTGAAAGGCACGGTCGGGGTCGGCCTGAATTGTGCTATGATCTTACCGAGTTTCATTGAAATCGCTCCAGCCGTTTAGAAGTTATTAGGGGGACACACACACACCATCACACACACACACGCACACACACACGGACAAAAGGTGATCTCATAAGCCTATTTTTTTCATAAATGAAAATAGGCTACAAACGGATAAAATTAGCCTAGTTTGCTTCTTATCGCAAGTTGCGGGCGTTACATAAGAAATATATAATATAATTGTTGTACAATATATATGCTATATATGGCAAGGTTATAATATAAAAATCGTTATTGTGTTCGCCCTTTAAACAGTAGGGGCAGATGACCTCGTAGTTCCGACCCTTAAAACAACAATAACTAAATTCTCTACGCTGTATGCTCCTCCTTAAGCATGATACTGTGGTAGAAGAATATACTCTTTTTAACTTAGAAATTCTTATATTGTTGTTGATTCATTTAGGGGATTTATGATATCATCATGGTCATGAAGCTTTGTGTGTTTGAGTATGTGGAATTTGTCTGATAACCTTTCTGATGGCTCAATTATTGTGTGCATTTGTAATACAGATCAGGATTGCGAAGGAGGTGGTCATGGCCTTCATTTAGGAAGCATCGCCTCATTTGGCTGGAACAGAGGGAAACGGTGAAGAGATACACGGCACGAACCAAATTTTGGAAAATAGATTAAACATAGTTACCGTTTGAATTTTGAGAATGGAAAACTTTGCTTCTTATATCAAGATGTGAAATGTAATTCTGGTTAGAGGTTTCGAATAGGATACGCCCCGCTTCGTGGGGCAAACTGGGAAGTGTTCATGCGTAGTTTTCCAAGTCTACTTCAGGTAGATATTCCAACACGCTACCCCAGCCATTTCTTTCGTTGTCCTTGGTCCGCGGTAGAGTCTACTACGGCCAAAAAAGCTCCAGACACGTAAACCACACATTATTCCTTTTATTACTAATAGGCAATGCATTTTAAGCCAAGGGACAGGTGTGAGGATCGACAGCCATTAAGCCAGCCTCTTTGTTGTGGAAGCTTGCAATAAAACGTGCTATGTAACTCGTATTTGTTTTGCATTACAAAATACGCTCTATTTGCAATCAGATGGGTGATCAAAATCCACAAAATAATATATTGAAAGACATTTTCTTTTCAATTTACGTGAATCGTACCCCGGCTACCCGGGTGAGAGGTATGCCTATAATGTAGACTACTCGACCAAAGTACCACAGTGAGTTAACATGTCGATAACAGGTTCAGGAAGTGCCGTAATGTTTGGAAATAAGAAGAATCTTCAGCATAGATAACGTACAATACAGGGGTAGAAAAATTCGCTGATACGCCCTTAAAACAACAACAACAACAACAACAACAACAATCAATCAATCAATCAACGTATTATAGAACACGTTGTATTTCAACATGCTACTAAAACCAACATTCAATGCTACTCCCGAATAAGACCTTTACATTTAGAAGAATGTAGGCTATATTTTCTTTACTGAGCAACTTCTTAGGATTTCATGGTCACTTCATTAATTCTTTAAAACAATTTAAATTCATTATACAAAAATATATTCAGCCTTATGAGTTTATGCATTATGTCATGTATCATAATGATACTTAGGTTACCAGGAAGGATAATTAAAATGTAATATTTCACGCGACCGCCATGTTGGTGTTATAGTCACATAAGTGGTCTTACATAATAAACTTCTATAATAGTGAAAACTTTGATGTTGATTGCTGTAATATGTTCCAGTTCCCGATATATTGAAAGCCAGTGAAACTTTTACGTGACTACCAAATTGAATTAGTATTTGTTTTGGATGTCAGACACAGCAAGCATCGGTCCGAGTGATATGCCAAGTGTCATTCTAATTACTCTGGCAAATAAAAAGTAATTGACGAAGATCCACACACCAGCAAATATGGACAAAATTGATATCATCTGCCTTTATTTCGTACGATGAAAATAGACTACAAACTCACAATTGCCTGTTATTTATGTAAGAAAATGACACTTGGTTTCTTGATCTTTTACAAAACCACTCATACATGGAATATTTTGTATAAAAATGCTTTCATTCTTTTCCGTATTCATCATATCACGTGCAGGCTCTCAAGTAAGACTCATTGGGTATGTTGAATGCACTAGGGTTATATAAAATCCATTATGTGTTGCAGAATTGACATAATTATTTTAAATAATGCTCTTCTTTAAAAATTATATTTGCAAAAGTATTGAATAAAAATATGCGAATCAATTGCCAGAACATGAAATTTAAGTAAGTTAAAATAGATTGAAAAATAAATCAATCAATCCAGTACAGTTTGAACTAAAACGAAAGAATATGGTGAAATAAACATTAGCAGCCTAAAATTTGTTGAAAATTCATGTTACTGAAACACGAAAAAATATGTGTGTAAAATATGCCTAATTGTGCCTGCTATCGTGGTGACCTTATGAGTATGTCCACTTATAATAGGGGCTCGAATAGGACATTTCGGTACATCTCAATATTTGTTTCAAGTTGGGCTGGCAAACCACAGAGAATCAGTTGCAGGGTGGCTAAGCAGAAAAGTGAATTAAAAACCATGATGTATGTTTACTTCCGCATTGCTGTAAGGGGTGAATCGGTGCCCAGAAATGGCAATACCACAATGAAGGCTTGCAAATTAACCCGATAATTGGATGTTGATTACTGTTGTAGAAATAAAGGTGATTAACTGAAATGCATCAGGTGTAAAACCATCAGAGATACGCTGGTCATGCGGTACATGCAATAGTCAACGGCCATTAGGCTTTACAATTAATTTTTTTTTCTACCAACCTAGTCCGTAGAGGTGTGCCTGAATTTGAAACAATTAACCTATTTGTAATTGCAATAAGTTAAAATAAACTGAAAATTAAATTAAATGATTGAACTAAAACGAAGAAAAAATTGTGAAATAAATATAAATATCGCAGATCGGATCAAGTTTATGGTAATGAGATGCGGAAGAAATGAGTGTCAAATATGCCTAATTGTGCATAACGCTACGGTGTATATATACAAGCTGGGAGGTTTTTTCTAATCAGCCGGAAACAACAATACCCCACGTCACAAAGCCCAGAAATACGCGAGAAAGCTGTAATCAAAGGTGCATGATTATTGGAAAGTCAGGTTAAAAGTACGACAGAATCTGCAACACCACTTGGAATGTTCTAGTACAGTGTGTAAGACTAGAACCAAGAAAATCCACTCAGAGATGAGTCAGCTGCGGTTATAACGAGAGAACAAACGTTCTACCCGACCAGCGAATTGTTACCGGTGGCGGAAATCGGAACTAATGCGCTCCGGCCTGCCACACGCCTGCGATGGACGTTATTTGTGTGCCTGATTCATGCTGGACCGTGCGCTGTGCGGCGTATTCTCATTGTAGCCTATGAATGCACATGAGTCCCCCCCTCCTTGCGTTGCAAGGCGCTCGCTGCAGCCATAACGAGGCGAGATGACGTAATGTATACACAACAGCTGCGCTCTCCTTCTAGCGGTAACAATTCCCTGGTAGGGTAGTAACAAGCATGAAACACACACATCAACAGTTATGAGAAAGTTAATATGCAATAGTTCAAGGAAGCTTTTAGTTTTACGTGACCGTTAATAATGCGATCATGTGCCACGCGACCTCCTTTTTACGTGGAATCTGAACCACAGGACATGGCATTTCACTACGAAAATCTCACATGCATTCACCGGGAATCGAACCCGGTCCACCTTGGTGAGAGGCCAACAGCTTGACCGCTGTGCCACCACGCCCCTTGTAGTAGTTCAGGCGAAGATCATGCAGACAACCCAGCGAAGGCTAGTTTAATGGAGGATTTGGAGAGGGGGGAATATCCTATACCAAATTATAAGGTAAATTTTAAGTTCAAATTTTAACCTCCTGCTGTTTGTTAGAAGGGCTCGCATTTTTGTTGTTGTTGTTGGGTACAATATACGCACAGTTGAGGAAGATCACAATGTGGCTGAAACTGGCACGATTTAATGAATTAATTTGTATTAATTATACAGAGTCTAATTGATATAATGGAAGTCCGTTACACTGGTGAGCTCTGGCGTTACGAGACGGCAACGACACGGCGAGCGTGACGTCATCCAGCCAGCTCCCTTCTTTCACCGCGCGCTCGCTCGAAGCCTCCAGCCTTTCTAGCATTTTTCAGCATTTGTAGCATTTAAAATGATATAAAGTCCAGTCTTTCAGACTGATTGTCTCTTTTTTGTTTGAGAGGCTTGGCGATGATTTTGGTCATTTAACCCCATGTAGTTGGGTGTGGGTAGAATTTGTCTGATAACCTGTGTGCTTGTGGTTTCTGTAGTAATGTGGGTATTCAAAATTCAGGTGAGGATTGGGAAGAAGACGGCCGTGGCCTTAAGTTAGGAACCATCCCGGCATTTGCCTGCGGTAGAAGTGGGAAACCATGGAAAACTACTTCCAATATTTAATACTAGTACGGTACCACATGCACATAATATTAACATAATAATGATAATAACAATAAAGCAAATATAGCGAGTTGGTCGGTCCTATCAAAATGCAATGGCACGTAGAACGGGTAACAAGTACGAACGGGATACCTAGTACCCAGCTCCAAGACCTTAAAGAACTACTTGAAAAGCTTGTTGTGATGGTGGTTGTTAATTCATTTTAGTGGCTTGGGCAATTTGTATATCAGCCCCGTGTAGTTGGGTAGATGTTGTATTTGCTTGATAAACTGTGTTTCTGTGGGGACTGTAGTTGTATGTGTAGCTGTAGTTATTAGGGTCGTGAATGAGGTTGGTGCCCCGTGACTGCAAGTACCGTACTATCCCGGCATGTGCTTGGAAAGCGCGTGGAGAATCTGGGGAAATCCAAATGCAGGATATCCACTGTCGATGCTGAGTTTGGACCGCCAATCACCGGACTTGCTGCTATCGTGGTGCACGATTAAACGCGCATGCCTACACCGCGGGGGTAGGCAGAAAGCAGCCGTGGTATTATGAAGGGCCTCGTGGGATGCCACGGGAAATCATCTTGTGGCTGCCAATGGTGGGAAGTAAGGAAGCTTGTGGTTTTACATGACCGTACATTTCGTGATCATGAGCTACTGGACCTCCTTTTTGTGTGGAATCCGAATCTCAGGACATGGCATTTCACTTCGAATATCTCACATGCATTGACCGGGAGTCAAATTCGGTCCACCGTTGTGAGAGGCCCACAGCTAGACGGCTGCGCCATCACGCCCCGACTTGCATATGGGCCGGTAATGGTAAGCTGTCTCAACACTAGCACCACATGTAGATGATGATAAAAATATAATAATTATACTGTAGTCTAATAATAATAATAATAATAATAATAATAATAAGAGTCAGTATGTGGAGCTCTGGTGGTAGAGTGCTAACCTTCCCGAGTCTGTCAACTCGACATACCAGAAAAACATAAAAGAAATCAGTGTGTCTAAAAGTCTATTATTACAATTATCAGTAGTAGTAGCCTACTATAGGACAAAACGGAGGCAGACAGGTTTTTCTCCGGGTACTCCGGTTTTCCCTGTCAACATTTCATTCCAGCAACACTCTCCACTATCATTTCATTTCATTTCATCTGTCATTCATTTAATCATTGCCCCAGAGGAGTGCGTCAGGCCTCGGCAGCCGGCACAGTTCATATCCTCGCCGCTAGATGGGGGCTTCATTCATTCCATTCCTGACCCGGTCGGAGACTGGAAGCAGGCTGTGGATTTTCATTTTCAGTAGCCTACTATAATAATAATAACTTAATATTTCTATTACAGTTGTTGCACTGTCTTCACACAAAGATAGACTAACAGTTCCTCAAATTAATTTACCAAATCTTTATGATTTCCATTTTCTTTGCATAGGCCATGAGGCTGGCGAGATCCTCAACAGATCCACCATCACTAGTCATGTAGCCACTCCCCATGAAGGTGTGAATCAGCTGTTCATAGGCTCGGTTTGTGTATTTCAATGCCATTGGCAGACAAGACGAGGAGGTCACTCAACTCCAGACTCTTGTCAACATTTCTCGGCGTTGGAGGGGAGGGCGACGAGGAGAAGTCAGCTGTGCTGCTGAGGGGAACGCAGTCCAAGCCCTTTTCCAAGACATTGACAGGGGATTTCTTGTGATTTAATTCCACCTACACTTATGAAGATACGACTAAATTTCATGAAGTTATTTGCTTAGAATAGTCTCTTCTATCACCAGGGTAACGGACTTCCATTATATCAATTACAGCCTGTATATTAAATTATATGAAATGAAAATCCACAGCCTGCTTCCAGTCTCCGACCGGGTCAGGAATGGAATGAATGAAGCCCCCATCTAGCGGCGAGGATATGGACTGTACCGGCTGCCGAGGCCTGACGCACTCCTCTGGGGCAATGATTAAATGAATGACAGATGAAATGAAATGATAGTGGAGAGTGTTGCTGGAATGAAATTTTGACAGGGAAAACCGGAGTACCCGGAGAAAAACCTGTCTGCCTCCGTTTTGTCCAGCACAGATCTCACATGGAGTGACCGGGATTTGAACCACGGACCCAGCGGTGAGAGGCTGGCGTGCTGCCGCCTAAGCCACGGAGGCTTATATTAAATTATATATTTGAATAAATTAATGCAATACCATTTGGTGTTAATTTTAATTCAATTGTCAATAAGGAAACGTTTAAGGTGTAGTTACGTTCTCATCTTTACGTAATAATGGTGAAGTAGGAATGGTTAGTCGTTGCTGTTTTTGGTGTTTCATTTAGAGGCTAGCAACAATGTGGCCATAAGTCCCGTGTACTTGGGTGCGTATGTGGAATTTAGCTCCAAACGGTCAATGAAGCCCTAAACTAAGGATTAAAAGAGAGCAATTCTTTCATATAAAATTTGGTATATATTGAATTAAGTTATGGATTATAGCATTAAATATACGGTAGGAATCAAGTCCATGATACACGAGAAACAAAACATTATTATTAGCCTATTATTATTATTCAATCACCAATAACAAACGATTGTCATACCAAATGCACAGCCTCTTTGATAAAACACTAAAGCAAAGAGAACAAACCGAGAGTACACAATTGCAAAAAGGAAGTTCTTGATGAACATCAGTTTATACACTGCCTTATTATTTTGAGGTCGGCTGGCTGCGTGGCTCAGGGGTAACGTTCTCGCTTGCTGAGCCCAATGTTGCAGGTTCGTATCCTGGCGCAGTCAGCTGGCATTTGAGGGTGCGCAAATGCGAGGGAGCCGTGTCCGTAGATTTACTGGCACGTTAAAGATCCCCTTCGGGGCAAAATTCCGGCACCCCGGTGTCTCTAAAAGCCAGTGTAGTCAAAAGGGACGTAAAACCAATAACATTATTATTATTGTTATTTTGAGGTCGTACACTAGAGTCCGCCACAAGTTATTTATGGTTTAATCAAAGGCATTAGTAAAATTTGTATAGCTTATTCCTTAGGATTCATAGGAAAAATAGTTTAATAAAGCAAAGGGGTTATTCACAATTTAATACGGAAACAGAAGGACTCCAAAGAATCTCTTAGGATAATGTACCACTTAAGAGGGAAGAACGCAAAAATTGCTCATACCTCGTCTGTGAGCCTTTTGTTATTCAAAAATTCCAATTGAATCAATGATGTTTAAAGTAGCACATTAAAATTTAGGCTTCCTCTTTATCATACTTAGTATGCAGGAAGTGTCCCCTAAACGACATGAATATAGGATCCTCATCATAAATTCATGATTGCAGTCGTTACCGTACAGCAGGAGTCATAAGTTCAAGTCCAGCATGCAAATTGAATTAAGCGGGATGGATTCGAATCCCGATGCGGCTACAAATTGAGGCGACATGATGGGGTTCTAGGTTAAACGCTCGATGTAATACACGTGTCAGAGGGCTACATCACAGTATATTCGCTACCTTGTACACTTTACACTCTGTATGTGCTTGTTACGTACAGAATTCAGCATCGGAGCAAGGTACGAGAAAGGGAAAACCGACACTGCATTTCTAGTATAAATTGAAGTGATAGAAGCCATGTTTCAGTGTTGTCTATTTCTATTAAAGAAATCTTTCCAGTCGGTCAACACAAACTGTGCCTAATTATATTAGGCGGGAAAATAAGCAGCCTATTTATATATCCAAATCTGAAAGAAATATTACATAAGATATTCTTCACAAAATAACACGCTATTATGTACAACAAGTTGTTCATTAACACAAAATGTTAATTTACAAGATGTTCAGAAAAGAACATATAGCCTACTTTCTCCTAAATGCATGGGTGTAGTTATAACTCTTTGTCCTTTTCAAGGAGTATTGTTACGTGCCACTAGGCCACTCCCTAGTGGCACTTCCATTAACTGGATTACGGTGGATAGAAGCACAACACAAATTGTTCCTTTAAAGAAACGTATTAGCTTTATTGCGGGCCAGAAAGACACACAACACAAATAGCAAATTCAAGCAATTAGTATCTCACTCTAGTTTCCTCTTGTAGGGAACACTTGCCTTTAACTTGTTAATAAGCCACAGAAGTTACTCCCTCTTAATGGGACCAGTGGCCTCGGTAGAACTACCTGCAACACTTCCTTGAATACACAAGCTACAGTTATTTTCGATAGCCAGTCACTCACCACTACACTCTGCTTCGCTGTCCGCTGGCTAAGGAAACAGCCCCCGGTGTTTTCACAATTCACCACAATATCTCTGTCGCACTAGGTAAACACACACTATTCAAATACAGTCCCTCCGTAGGCATCACACTCCTTCGCTGTCAAGAGAATCAGCTTCACTAGGGTTTCGCAAGTCACGTCACCAACAACTGTCGCTCAGGTAAAAGCACGCACTAGCTCAAAAACACTGTCCACTTCGCTGGCCAGGTCGCTCTTATATAGCAGGCTGGTGATTCAATGAATGCTTCTAGACCCGTCCAGGATTCACGGCTTCTTGAGATTTCCATCACTGGCTGGGTCACGAATATTCTGGAGTATCCCTTTTGTCCTAGTAGCCCTGTTGCGTAAGGCGCAGGTAATACACAGAGGCAGAGCATAGCCCGGGGGCGGCGGTGACTCACGCGGCGAGGCGACGAAACAAACTCACAGCCGTAACAGTATGATTGAATGCTGGTTGTACACGGGGCTACGTGACCATGATGCCGCAAAGCCACTAAAGAATCAACAACAACAACAGACTCTACTGCAGATCAAGGACAACAAATTTGAATCGCTTTAGTCGCGTGTTCAAATTAGTGGAGTTATAAGTATATATAATATTTTCGATTGCAAATACACATTATATATATGCTTAACATTATAACGTGTAAGTAGTTATAAATCAATTAATATAAAAAATCAAGTAAAACAATTGAACCCACTTGGATTTGAACCACAACCCTCCAAGCTATGAGTCTGAGACGCTACCATTACGCTACACACGCCCTATACTAACGTTATGTTAGCAACAGCTTTAGTATAACTGCCTAGAATGTTTTGTTTTGCAATGAACGATTTCATTAGCGTCGTCTGCCAGTTTTATAAACCATTTGATACTAAATTTGTATTATTTTCTTCAGTAGGCTACATTTGTAAAAGCATATCAATCCACTGAAATATGGTTTAGCGAGCAAAACAATAGCCTCCATTTTTAACCAACGGGACGACATGGCTCAGCACGATTCGACACGGTCAGCCTGAACTGTTAATTATTACTCACTGCTGCGGTGGATTATTCTATAAAATGAAAATATTCTACCGCTCACTTCCTTGCGGACATTTTAAACGACCCTCTGTACGATACCCGGATTTGGTTAGGCTGGGTCTCGTTGAATCGTAAGTTACGGTTAGGCTATAATACGTGCATGCTTCATACGTCTGCCATCTTGAAACTACTTGGTTGATGACCTTGTAGTTTGGGCAAAAGACGCTTCCCACATTAGGTGTATTGTTGCAATATTTGGTAGAGATCGGATGATTAGGTTAGTCGTAATTTGATTTAAGCTTTGAACATTTGGGTGGCCACCATTACGTTTCCGTCAAGATGGCGGCGATATAAAACATGACACTCAGGTGTCCTTTGCTAGTGCTACCTCTTTACCAAAGTAGGTTCGTTTTGGTTTCGATGTGTTTGAATGCATAGGGGGGATCGTTTTGCACACATACACGGCGTCATCTTCAAACTATTTAGCTGATGACCTTAAAGTTTGGTTCAATGACGCATCCTATATTGGGGTATGTTGTTGCAAAATTTGGTAGAGATCAGATATATATATTTCGTATGGCATGCAGATGCAATATACAATTATTTACATTCTACAGTATTTACAGTACAAATATATACAGATTGAGACCTTGATCTGCAAGCAGCTTCAGTTTTGTTAGAGCTGGATATCTAATTTCTCTAACCATTCTAAAGCTTCATCACTAGCTTAATGAATCTCCTTCATTGGACCATTGAACCTTCGGAGTGGGCAATCCATAGCGATGTGACTGATGGTCTGAGGCACATCTGCACAGTTGCAGAAAGGACTCTCAGCAATTTTCCATTTGTGCTTCCAGAACTGACACCTACCGTGTTGAGTTCTTATACGGTTCAGCCACGTCCAGATTTTCCTGGGAAGGTCGAAACCAGGGGGCTGCTTAACTGGATCCGAGATAAGACCTAATCTGTTTGGATTTGAAGTCAGCCACTCATTGCGCCATGCTTCATTCACTTGAAACTGCTCTTGGATAAACTTCCTTCCTTGTCTCCACGAAGGATGATAAGGTTAGACATAATTTGGTTTAAGCTTTGAACATTAGGGTGGCCACCATTACGTTTTAGTCAAGATGGCGGCGATATAAAACATGACACTCAGGTGTCCTTTGCTAGTGCTACCTCTTTACCAAATCTCGATCTATTCGGTTTTGTTGTGTTTAAATTGATGGGGAGGGGGACAGATATACACACTCACACACACACAGACAGATTGACAACTTTTGGCCCTGTGTGGATCTCAAAAGTCGACTTTTATTTTTGGCAAAAATCGAAAGTAGGCTAAAAATGGGGAGTACTTAATTGGATGACAGTTGGCCTATTGCAGATTCAAGGGCGGACTTGCAGTGACATACTCCAAAGATTTTGCTTCGAAGAGAGACTACAATTGAACCTTTGGAGTGGGCAATCCATAGCGATGTGACTGATGGTCTGAGGCACATCTGCACAGTTGCAGAAAGGACTCTCAGCAATTTTCCATTTGTGCTTCCAAAACTGACACCTACCGTCACTTGAAACTGCTCTTGGATCAACTTCCTTCCTTGTCTCCACGAAGGATGATAAGGTTAGACATAATTTGATTTAAGCTTTGAACATTAGGGTGGCCACCATTACGTTTTAGTCAAGATGGCGGCGATATAAAACATGACACTCAGGGGCTACATGACTGCGTTGCTGCAGCCCCTAAACTAGGAAACCAACCAACCAAGCAACCAAAGAAGTAGAACCATGAAAGGCAGATATTACAGGGAAGGAGGTGAGGGTCCGCCCCAAAGGCAATGGAAAATGGGGAGAAACCCGATCCAGCTCTGGAATTCCTGTATTTATGTCTAGCCTTATTAGTCCCGTTTCCTAACGGGGTTGGGGATGAGATGCGATAAAATTATTTGTGCTGGATGTTTTTTACGGCCGGACGCCATTCCTGACGCCAACCTCATGAGAGGAGTTAATGGGAGATGAAATGAATGATGATGAATGAAACTGGGCAAGGATGTGAAAGCAAGCGGCCGAGGACTGTCAAAAGGTACAGTCCCAGCATTTGCCTGGAGTTGAAAATGGTGAAACCACGGAAAACCATTTCAAGGACGGCCGACTGTGGAGCTTTAACCCACGTCTACTATAAGTCCGTAGAGAGCTCGGCCCCATCACCTAGCACTGTGCGTTAGCAAACATAGCTAACGCTGTCGGTCAGCTCTGGAATTCCTGAAGGTCGTGAACTCCTTAGTTCAGAAGCCTTGATTCCTTAACGGTGTAGCTCTATCTAAGGTGCGCCATGTGTGGCTAGGCTACACACAACCTCGTTCCCTTTTACGATAGACAGAATATACCACCATGAATAACAAATATGACGGTATCAGGAATTAATATACCAGGTGGGAAACAAGATTCTCCGGCCCTTGTAAACTTTTAATTCTGGCTGGCCAGCATTCTTCGCTGTCACCGTTGAGGCCCAGGCTCGATTCCCGGCTCTGCCAAAAAAATTAATTCTGGTCTGAGGGCTGGAACGGGGTACCCTCAGACGTTTGAAGCAAAACTGAGTAGAGGCAAGTTTGATTACAACCTCAGCCATTTTGGAAGTCCTTTTCCATAATTTCCTACTTCTACTACAAGCAAATAGCGGAATGGTTCCTAACTTAAGGCCACGGCTGCCTCCTTCCCAACCCTCATTCGACTTACAAATACACACACTCAAATACAGCCATCCCAATAATACAGTTTATCAGACAAATTTCACACACACACACACACACACAAGTACACGCGGCTACATGACCTCGATGTCGCAAATCCCCTAAAAGATTCAACTTTCATTCTATCAAGGTATAGCCTATATAGAAAAATAAATAGGAAATATGAAATAGATAGATCCAACACCAGTAAGTGGAAACAATGGCGGACTCAGGTCGCCAACCCACGTCCCTCTAGTTATGAATTTCCCCAATCAGTGAATAATAGTAATATTGTGTTTAGGATTAAATCTTAAATTTCCCCCTTTATAAGTGAATAATACTAATCCTCTCTCCCATCAACTACAATATACCAATGTCTTTTTCTCGAACTTAATAGAAAGAAAACATAAATTTAACTGAACTTTTACAGCACGTACGCGATGGCCACCGACAAGTGGAAAGAGGTTAACTACGGATTATGGCACATGACAACCAGGATAACTGTGTAGGGATTTCATTTCAAGCTATGCTCCACGAAGACGTGCCACTCAAAACAAAATGGTGCTTTTCAGTCGGTCAACACGAATGTACCCAAAAGAGTTGGGTTATACACTACAGTCGAAACTGGTCATTCTAATGTAATTATTAATCTCATGTATTTTTTTCAGGATTAGGGTATACCCAACTCTTTTGGGTACATTCGTGTTGACCGACTGAAAACCGCCAAACTTTTGTTTACTGATGCAACACTGAAAAACGGCTTCAAACCCCATAACGACGTACCACTCGCTAAATGAGGGATGCGTGTGTGTCTTGTGTGGTAAGCAATGTAATCGTTACTATGTACAGAGTTGTGCAGGAAGGACGATGTTAGTTTAAGTAGTCTCTGCACAGAATGATTGTGAAATAATCTTACACAGTGCGTTTTTCAAATAAATACATAATAATGTAATTTCTTTTTCACGAATAATGTGATAATTACCCCACATAATAAAATTGGAAAGAAAGCTTGTTTGCCGAGTGAAAATTATAAAGATATAATTTATACAGGCAACACTGAAAAAAAGGCTTTATTACTTCACACATCACATGACGACCTGCGGCCTGGCCATGTTGAAATACCGGATCGCATGAGAACTCCGCAGTTAAACAGCATTGGGCGTGATCGGAACTTACATGGTATGCCGGTTCTAGGTACTGCGCATCATTGGCTCACATAAGGAGGAGTGGAAAGGCCCTGGCCACCCTACCGCACGTAAACTCCGGCTGGGGGTAGCCTCTTCGGAGGCTCGGACCTGCCTTCGGGCAGAATACCAATTACTTTTTACATCACATGAACTAACAATGAACCATAAATAGTGAAAATAAACCCACGTCCTGAAAAAAGAAAATCTTTCATTTCTTCAACTTGATTAATGAAGATTATAATTTTAATTTGCTAAAGTAATTTTATTACGGAAAGTTGATATTTATTTCTTTGCTGAATATTTTGCATCTGCACATCACATTGCAGCGTTTCTGGGCGTTATCAAGCTTGAAATTCTGATGTGAGTGATTCCCTTTGTGGAGGTCGCAATTAACTCACGCCACCTGTACCTGCATCGGGGTGTGAACCCGCAGTCGGTTATGTCAACGCTCTCTGACGCTTTGTGCGGACCAGTGCGGGTTCATCTCCATCATTTAGAATTTGGCACGGTGACGTGAGAGTGAACCACTCTCAGAGATTTTGAAGAAACTTCTCGAACTATTGTAGTATGGTTAAAAATGGAGCATATACGTTCGTATATGTATTGTGGTATGCTCTACATCAGGGGTCTCCAAACTACGGCCCGAGGGCCACATCCGGCCCGCGGACAGATTTTGTCCGGCCCGCGGAGAGCTAGCATACTTGAAAACTCCTTTTAGAGAACATATTTTTTTATAGCAAATTAAATTTAGTTTACTGAAGTATTCTAATTTTATGTTGAATAATTATTAATATGACATCTACATTGATATGGTCATGGGCTAAATACTCATAACATTGTTGTAGGCTTATTGTTATTGTTTTTGTGATAAGTTGGATAAAGAAACACAGAATTGTAATGAGTAAAGACATGTATAACATGCAGACATATGAAATACTAATGAGATTTATGTAATTGAGATTTTCCACTGATAATAGTTTGTAGTTGTGGACTAATTTTACTTGTACCAATTATTAAAAGAGATTTAAGATGCTCATCAGTTAATTTAGATCTGTAAACATTTTTTGTGTACTTCATTTTGGAGAAGGTCTTCTCACACAAATAAGTAGTACCAAAAACAGAAAACAGCCCACGAGCAAATTTATGCAAATTATCAAATTGTGTCAGTGGAAGACTCTTATAAAATTCCAACAAAGATGAGTTTTGATATTTGTTCTTAATTATATCACTGCACTGTAGTTCAATCATTTCCATTTGAAGTTCCGGGGCTAGGGTTTCAATGTCAGTATCAAAAGGATCCTGAAAAATCTTAATTTGATTCGCAAAGGCATCGAAGTCCGAGAAACGAGTATCAAAATTTATTTTCAAAGCACTCAAAGTTTCGATTGCAAAATCGATAGGAAACTCAGTCTCAGTGGTGTGGCTGAATATTTCACATGTTTTAAAATGTGAAAAACATTTACTTCGTAGTTGTGATTGAAACAGTATCAATTTCTTCCGGAATGATTTGATATTAGTGTATAAATCAGGAAGATGCTGGTTTTCTCCTTGCAATCTCAAATTCAGTTCGTTCACATGTTTTGTCAAATCAACATAGAATGCTAACTTCCACAGCCATGCGTTGTTTTGTAATTCAGTAAGAGGGCGATGCTTTTCATTCAAAAAAAATTCGATCACTGCTCGAAGTTCAAAAAAGCGCTGAAGGACTTTCCCACAACTAAGCCAACGTACGGCAGTATGATAAGGTAAGTCATTTTCTCCAATCTCTTCAATAAATTGTCGGAATTGTCGGTGATTCAGCCCAAAAGATCTCATAAAATTAACAGTTGATATGACTGGTTTCAGAACTTCAGACATATCCAAACATTTTCCGCACAGAGACTGTTGATGAATGATACAATGTAAGACTAATGGTTTTGAACCACCGTCATTTTCTACAGCCTTTGACACAAGAGCGACCACTCCTTTATCTTTCCCACTCATGTTTTTGCCTCCATCAGTTGTAATACATTTCAAGTTTTTCCATCGAAGGTTCTTTTGATTAATGGCCATTTCAACTCCTTTAAAAATATCTGTACCAGTAGTTGTGCCATGAATACTATACATATCAAGAAGTTCTTCATGCACTTCATAGCTTTTATCTACTCCTCGAATATAAATCAACACCTGAGCAGTATCTGACACATCCGTTGACTCATCCAAGGCCAAAGAAAACCACTCAACATCTCCATTTTTGTCGAACAGTTGAGAGGATATATTTTCAGCGATGTTTTCTACCCTTCGAGCCACAGTGTTTGCTGACATACTGACAGTTTTTAATAAATTTACCTTTTCAGGGCATATTTCTTCGGCTGCTGCAATTATGCATTCTTTGATCATTTCTCCATCGGTGAATGGTTTTCCACGTTTTGCAATTTCAAGAGCCACACGAAAGCTGGCACGAGTTGCAGCCTCTTGTTCGGATTTGAGTTTTGTAAATGAAGATTGCTGCGATTTCAATCCGCGCTTCATAGCTTCGAATTTTTCTGTCCGCAAACTTCCTGTATATTTTGAGTAATTTTGAAAATGTTTTGTTTCATAATGACGTTTAATGTTATATTCCTTGAGAACGGCTATGCTTTCATTGCAAATCAAACATAGCGCCTTGTTACTGGACTCTATTACGAAATACTGAATGTTCCACTCATCTTTAAATTTTCTGCATTCACTATCAATTTTTCGCTTCTTTTCCATACTACTAAGTCACACACAAAAGCAACAATTCAAATCAAAATACTGTTACAAAGATGTCTTAAACTTAAACACGCACAAACACGTTTTAAGGAGGTACGCACTATTTTATTTCACAACAGTGTCATAGGAACTGACTTGTGGTTGCGCAACTAGCCTTCTTATATATTCCAATTACTGCCATCTAGAAGTGAGTGGAAGACACCAGAACTCTCTCGAACCAACGAGATTACTCTGTACGTGCTATTAGCGCCATCTGTTAGCGATAGAAGGTACTACCTATTTCCGCTTGTGTCCACCAGATGTCGTGTCACGTTACTCCTCATGGCTCGTACTCTACGACTAATCTAGAAATTACAGATAATGACAGGAAAATTAATAATATGCAGTGTTGCCGTTTTGCGGACTTTAGTCCGATTTGCAGCCTTTTTTTCAACGTTGCGTACTTTTTCGGACTTTTTTTCATCAGTGGACTATTTCACTTTTTACCACCGGCAATAATGATAATATGGTTTTGGCCCTCGGAACTTACTGGAGTAATCAGTATGGCCCTAAGGCTGGAAAGTTTGGAGACCCCTGCTCTACCTGAATCAAGGGTAGATGACGTCGCTGTTCTGCCCCTTCAACAACAACAACAACAACAACAACAATCACTAAAACCATCTGTAGGTAGTGTTTAACTTTTATAGCCATCCCATAATTTTGTATTGACTGCAGTTAACATTTATATGAATCACGAATCCTATAACAAACCGACTGCAGTAGCTACGCTTCCTAAGGCAACGTACAAGGCCATTGAGCCAAGCTATCTCCAGACTCAGTAGAGAAGTGAGCTAAAACTGACCCACATGCCAACCTGAATTTGCTTAACATGGTTTTCCATTTTCGAACTGCAGCAAGAAAGGTCAAACGCAGTGTGCTACATGTAAGAAGTTACACCATAGCTCTATTTGTGAAGGAGAACAGAGATATCCTTCTACATCGTCATCTCAAACGGCAGTAGGGGAAATAAGCGTAGCAACCTCCGGCTTTACTTACCTACAGACCGCTCAGGTGTGGATTACAGGACCCACAGGTTTAAGCAAATTTACTCGCTGTGTTCTAGACGCAGGAAGTCAGTCGACCTTCATCTCCAAGTCACTGGTAGACGATCTTCAGCTGGAAGTAATGAGACGACAAGAACTGACTGTTTGTGCCTTTGAGTCAAACTCTGCGAGCTCCAACACTAGACGACTCGAACGCTTCAATATGAAAGGGTTTTGGACTAACACGAGAGTCTCTCTCTATGGTTTCGTAAGTTTTCACGTTCTTTCACCACAACCATAATCTTACACAGTGCGTTTTTCAAATAAATACATAATAATGTAATTTCTTTTTCACGAATAATGTGATAATTACCCCACATAATAAAATTGGAAAGAAAGCTTGTTTGCCGAGTGAAAATTATAAAGATATAATTTATACAGGCAACACTGAAAAAAAGGCTTTATTACTTCACACATCACATGACGACCTGCGGCCTGGCCATGTTGAAATACCGGATCGCATGAGAACTCCGCAGTTAAACAGCATTGGGCGTGATCGGAACTTACATGGTATGCCGGTTCTAGGTACTGCGCATCATTGGCTCACATAAGGAGGAGTGGAAAGGCCCTGGCCACCCTACCGCACGTAAACTCCGGCTGGGGGTAGCCTCTTCGGAGGCTCGGACCTGCCTTCGGGCAGAATACCAATTACTTTTTACATCACATGAACTAACAATGAACCATAAATAGTGAAAATAAACCCACGTCCTGAAAAAAGAAAATCTTTCATTTCTTCAACTTGATTAATGAAGATTATAATTTTAATTTGCTAAAGTAATTTTATTACGGAAAGTTGATATTTATTTCTTTGCTGAATATTTTGCATCTGCACATCACATTGCAGCGTTTCTGGGCGTTATCAAGCTTGAAATTCTGATGTGAGTGATTCCCTTTGTGGAGGTCGCAATTAACTCACGCCACCTGTACCTGCATCGGGGTGTGAACCCGCAGTCGGTTATGTCAACGCTCTCTGACGCTTTGTGCGGACCAGTGCGGGTTCATCTCCATCATTTAGAATTTGGCACGGTGACGTGAGAGTGAACCACTCTCAGAGATTTTGAAGAAACTTCTCGAACTATTGTAGTATGGTTAAAAATGGAGCATATACGTTCGTATATGTATTGTGGTATGCTCTACATCAGGGGTCTCCAAACTACGGCCCGAGGGCCACATCCGGCCCGCGGACAGATTTTGTCCGGCCCGCGGAGAGCTAGCATACTTGAAAACTCCTTTTAGAGAACATATTTTTTTATAGCAAATTAAATTTAGTTTACTGAAGTATTCTAATTTTATGTTGAATAATTATTAATATGACATCTACATTGATATGGTCATGGGCTAAATACTCATAACATTGTTGTAGGCTTATTGTTATTGTTTTTGTGATAAGTTGGATAAAGAAACACAGAATTGTAATGAGTAAAGACATGTATAACATGCAGACATATGAAATACTAATGAGATTTATGTAATTGAGATTTTCCACTGATAATAGTTTGTAGTTGTGGACTAATTTTACTTGTACCAATTATTAAAAGAGATTTAAGATGCTCATCAGTTAATTTAGATCTGTAAACATTTTTTGTGTACTTCATTTTGGAGAAGGTCTTCTCACACAAATAAGTAGTACCAAAAACAGAAAACAGCCCACGAGCAAATTTATGCAAATTATCAAATTGTGTCAGTGGAAGACTCTTATAAAATTCCAACAAAGATGAGTTTTGATATTTGTTCTTAATTATATCACTGCACTGTAGTTCAATCATTTCCATTTGAAGTTCCGGGGCTAGGGTTTCAATGTCAGTATCAAAAGGATCCTGAAAAATCTTAATTTGATTCGCAAAGGCATCGAAGTCCGAGAAACGAGTATCAAAATTTATTTTCAAAGCACTCAAAGTTTCGATTGCAAAATCGATAGGAAACTCAGTCTCAGTGGTGTGGCTGAATATTTCACATGTTTTAAAATGTGAAAAACATTTACTTCGTAGTTGTGATTGAAACAGTATCAATTTCTTCCGGAATGATTTGATATTAGTGTATAAATCAGGAAGATGCTGGTTTTCTCCTTGCAATCTCAAATTCAGTTCGTTCACATGTTTTGTCAAATCAACATAGAATGCTAACTTCCACAGCCATGCGTTGTTTTGTAATTCAGTAAGAGGGCGATGCTTTTCATTCAAAAAAAATTCGATCACTGCTCGAAGTTCAAAAAAGCGCTGAAGGACTTTCCCACAACTAAGCCAACGTACGGCAGTATGATAAGGTAAGTCATTTTCTCCAATCTCTTCAATAAATTGTCGGAATTGTCGGTGATTCAGCCCAAAAGATCTCATAAAATTAACAGTTGATATGACTGGTTTCAGAACTTCAGACATATCCAAACATTTTCCGCACAGAGACTGTTGATGAATGATACAATGTAAGACTAATGGTTTTGAACCACCGTCATTTTCTACAGCCTTTGACACAAGAGCGACCACTCCTTTATCTTTCCCACTCATGTTTTTGCCTCCATCAGTTGTAATACATTTCAAGTTTTTCCATCGAAGGTTCTTTTGATTAATGGCCATTTCAACTCCTTTAAAAATATCTGTACCAGTAGTTGTGCCATGAATACTATACATATCAAGAAGTTCTTCATGCACTTCATAGCTTTTATCTACTCCTCGAATATAAATCAACACCTGAGCAGTATCTGACACATCCGTTGACTCATCCAAGGCCAAAGAAAACCACTCAACATCTCCATTTTTGTCGAACAGTTGAGAGGATATATTTTCAGCGATGTTTTCTACCCTTCGAGCCACAGTGTTTGCTGACATACTGACAGTTTTTAATAAATTTACCTTTTCAGGGCATATTTCTTCGGCTGCTGCAATTATGCATTCTTTGATCATTTCTCCATCGGTGAATGGTTTTCCACGTTTTGCAATTTCAAGAGCCACACGAAAGCTGGCACGAGTTGCAGCCTCTTGTTCGGATTTGAGTTTTGTAAATGAAGATTGCTGCGATTTCAATCCGCGCTTCATAGCTTCGAATTTTTCTGTCCGCAAACTTCCTGTATATTTTGAGTAATTTTGAAAATGTTTTGTTTCATAATGACGTTTAATGTTATATTCCTTGAGAACGGCTATGCTTTCATTGCAAATCAAACATAGCGCCTTGTTACTGGACTCTATTACGAAATACTGAATGTTCCACTCATCTTTAAATTTTCTGCATTCACTATCAATTTTTCGCTTCTTTTCCATACTACTAAGTCACACACAAAAGCAACAATTCAAATCAAAATACTGTTACAAAGATGTCTTAAACTTAAACACGCACAAACACGTTTTAAGGAGGTACGCACTATTTTATTTCACAACAGTGTCATAGGAACTGACTTGTGGTTGCGCAACTAGCCTTCTTATATATTCCAATTACTGCCATCTAGAAGTGAGTGGAAGACACCAGAACTCTCTCGAACCAACGAGATTACTCTGTACGTGCTATTAGCGCCATCTGTTAGCGATAGAAGGTACTACCTATTTCCGCTTGTGTCCACCAGATGTCGTGTCACGTTACTCCTCATGGCTCGTACTCTACGACTAATCTAGAAATTACAGATAATGACAGGAAAATTAATAATATGCAGTGTTGCCGTTTTGCGGACTTTAGTCCGATTTGCAGCCTTTTTTTCAACGTTGCGTACTTTTTCGGACTTTTTTTCATCAGTGGACTATTTCACTTTTTACCACCGGCAATAATGATAATATGGTTTTGGCCCTCGGAACTTACTGGAGTAATCAGTATGGCCCTAAGGCTGGAAAGTTTGGAGACCCCTGCTCTACCTGAATCAAGGGTAGATGACGTCGCTGTTCTGCCCCTTCAACAACAACAACAACAACAACAACAATCACTAAAACCATCTGTAGGTAGTGTTTAACTTTTATAGCCATCCCATAATTTTGTATTGACTGCAGTTAACATTTATATGAATCACGAATCCTATAACAAACCGACTGCAGTAGCTACGCTTCCTAAGGCAACGTACAAGGCCATTGAGCCAAGCTATCTCCAGACTCAGTAGAGAAGTGAGCTAAAACTGACCCACATGCCAACCTGAATTTGCTTAACATGGTTTTCCATTTTCGAACTGCAGCAAGAAAGGTCAAACGCAGTGTGCTACATGTAAGAAGTTACACCATAGCTCTATTTGTGAAGGAGAACAGAGATATCCTTCTACATCGTCATCTCAAACGGCAGTAGGGGAAATAAGCGTAGCAACCTCCGGCTTTACTTACCTACAGACCGCTCAGGTGTGGATTACAGGACCCACAGGTTTAAGCAAATTTACTCGCTGTGTTCTAGACGCAGGAAGTCAGTCGACCTTCATCTCCAAGTCACTGGTAGACGATCTTCAGCTGGAAGTAATGAGACGACAAGAACTGACTGTTTGTGCCTTTGAGTCAAACTCTGCGAGCTCCAACACTAGACGACTCGAACGCTTCAATATGAAAGGGTTTTGGACTAACACGAGAGTCTCTCTCTATGGTTTCGTAAGTTTTCACGTTCTTTCACCACAACCGACGGTTCCACAAGCATTACGGCATTGGCACAAGCTCGTAAGTTACAGTTAGCTGATCCTAGGACGGATTCCCATGAAGATCTACCGGATGAACTCCTTATCGGTAGTGACCACTACTGGAAAATTATCAGAGACGGTCCTCCCTTACGTATCTCCACGTCACTCGTGTTGGTTCCTTCTACCATCGGCTGGATACTCAGTGCGGACCGATCCGGTATGAACGTGAACTCAGCCACAGTCAATTTCATTAACCTCGAGCAAGCTTCTTTCCACTCGGATGAACACTTCAGAAGATTTTGGGACCTCGAGACTATTGGTATAACTGCTGATCAAGAACGCCCATATACGCTGAAGGATTCCAGATTCCGTGAGGACTTCAAATCATCTTTCCGAATCGAAAAACAGCGACGCGTAGTCTCGTTACCAAAGAACCAAGGCATTCCGGAACTACCCCATAATCTACACAATGCCGAGGCGCGTCTGAGCAACCTTCAGAAAAGACTTCAAAGCAATGACGACTTCAACCAGATGTACTGTAGCCAGATGTTCAGCTACATTCACAATCAGCACGTGGAAGAAGTCAACACGGCAAACTCACCCGACGTCATGTTCTACCTTCCTCATCAAGCTGTGAAGAAACAAAGAAAGAAAGAAAGAAAGAAAGAAAGAAAGAAAGATATGGAAAAAAACAAGTGGAGAATAGTATTCGTCGCATCATGTCATCAGGCTAAGTCATCCTCTCTTAATGACATGCTGGAGATGGGACCAAATTTATTACCAGAGGCTGTGGCAATTCTCCTACGTTTCAGACTTCATCGACAGGGAATCATCAGCGACATACAACAAGCCTTTCTCCAGCTAACCCTGGACAAGAAAGACAGAGACATGACCAGATTCCTCTGGTACAAAGTGATTCAAGACACTTCTACACAACAAATGACATAGTCACTTATCGTTTCACTAGGCTCCCTTTCGGCCTGAACTGCAGTCCTTTCCTCCTCTCGGCAACCATCAGGGAACATGCGGACAAACACCCACTCTCCTTTCCTAACGCTGCACCACTAATCAACAGCAATACCTTCATGGACGGCATTGTTGTGGGAGCAGCAGATGACAGCAGTCACCTTGTATTATGAACTCACTGCCTTGATGAAGATGATCAATTTTCCTCTCGCAAAATGGGCAACAATTTCCGATGTATTGAGAGCCGTCTGGAAGGCAGAAGGACGAGAGACTGCGCTGCAGACTCAGGTGCTAGAAATAAACTGGTGCACTTTAAGTGATTCTTTTATGGTGGACACGAAGGAGAACGTTGATAAAATCCCAGAAGGACCAGCCACAAACATACAGTTTTTGAAGATCGTCAGCAGCTTTTACGACCCACTTGGCTTGTTCTCTCCATATTTTTCTTTCTTTCTTCCTTTCTTTCTTCACAGCTTGATGAGGAAGATAGAACTTGACGTCGGGTGAGTTTGCCGTGTTGACTTCTTCCACGTGCTGATTGTGAATGTATCTGAACATCTGGCTACAGTACATCTGGTTGAAGTCGTCATTGCTTTGAAGTCTTGTGGTTAAACGATTGTTTCAGGATACTTGGTGCCGGGGAATTGATTTGAATGAACTGTTACCTAACGATCTTGCCGCACACCTGCATGCTTGGATTTCTGCGATCTCCTCGCTCTCGCCAATACGCATACCGCGCTGGCTCCACACTTCAAGTAAAGAAGACACTCAGGTTCATGTGTTTTGCGACGCTTCACAGCGAGCTTACGGAGCAGCCTTGTACATTCGCGCAACTAATGAGGACACTATCTCCACTCACCTAGCCTACAGCAAGTCCAGACTGACTCCCGTTAAGAAAGTCACACTACCACGCCTCGAACTCCTTGCAGCCTTAGTGGGAGCACGGCTTCTACGATATTTTGCAAAAGCAACCAATTTCGACACTTCCCATGCTACTTTATGGACTGACTCCACTGTGACATTGGGTTGGATACGAGGGAACGCAAATAAATGGAAGACCTTCGTCTGCAACCGTGTGACGGAGATCCAGTCTTACACAACACCATAACAGTGGAGACACTGCCCCGGATCTGACAACCCTGCAGATCACCTCTCTCGGGGACTTCTTCCTGGTCAGATCTGGTGCTTAGATATATGGTGGCACGGACCTTCCTGGTTAACAAAGGAAGATTCTTACTGGCCTCAGGACGCACCATCGCTTCCATCACTCCCAGAAACAAAGAACACTGTGCAGACTGTCCTTCACGTCGATTTGCCAGAATCGATCATAGACTCCACCCAGTTCAGTTCCTACCTGCGCCTTCTACGCGTTACAGCTTGGTTACTTCGTCTGACGCGAATCCTTCGCCACAAAGACCACGAAAACAGGGAACTCACTGCTCAAGAACTTCCTGCACCGTACCTACTCGATAAAGGTCGTGCAGAAAGACTGCTTTCCTGCCGAACTTGGAGATCTACAATCCAACGTCCCTCTCCCAGTACGATCCAAACTACGATGCTACAACCCCTTTCTAGAAGACGGTGTTCTGCGGCTTGGAGGACGACTGGAGAGTGCCGACATTACTCACCAGCAGAGGCATCCCATAATTCTCGATGGGGACCATCACTTTACACAACTTATGATCAGAGACACAAACATCCGCCTCCATCACTTGGGAGTGCGAATTGTTCTTTCAGACCTTCGGATGACCTTCTGGGTACTGCGTGCTCGTCGTGTCATTAAGAAGATACTATATCGCTGCCTTCCTTGCAAAATGGCCCGAAATCGTCCCAGTCAAGTACTTGAGGCGCAACTCCTTCCACAGCATGTCATTCCACAGAAGGCCTTTGCAGTAACAGGCATTGAATTTGTTGGACCGTTATACGTAAGGGAAGGTAATACAAGTAAAAAGTGCTAGATCACGCTCTTCACGTGCGCAACGACCCGAGCTCTTCACTTAGAACTTTGCCGAGATATGAGCACTCACAAGTTTCTGCAAGGACTGCAGCGGTTTGTGGCGAGATGTTGCATTCCACACACTATGTATTCTGACAATGCCCAGACATTCCACTGTGCAAATCGAGAATTGGCGGGACTATGGGCTACCGTTTCCGATACGAAGACTTGTCAGTACCTATCACGACACAACATCACGTGGACGTTCATCGTGCCGATCTCCAGACCACTCACCAAAGACGACGACGCCAACGTGCTCACCCCAGCTCACTTCCTTGTCGGTGGACAACTCAATGCACTGCCCCCTGGACCTGAACCTCAGCCCGGTTCTCCATTAAAGAATACAGACTTCAGCAACAACTAGCGGACCATTTCTGGAAACAATGGAGCAAGGAACACTTGCTTCAGCTTCAGAGTTTCCACCAGGTGAAGCAACCGAAAGGGACGTCACCACGACTGAGGCTTGGAGACATCGTTCTACTCCAGGACGAGGTGCGGCCTCGACATCTGTGGAGGAAGGCCCGGATTCAGGAGCTGAAACCAGGCAGAGATGGACTTTCCCGGACGGTGATTCTTTCCACGCCAAAGGGGACCCAGATTGCCCGACCTGTCCAGCTGGTCATCCCCCTAGAGGTTGGCCAGGGTGGGGAGGATGTTGGGGAATGAAACAAGGACAATATATATATATATATATATATATATATATGTAACTTGCCGCTAGAGAGTGTTGTGTGTTGTAGTAGCTAATGGAATAAAGGAGTGAAAGTCACGGTGTTGTTCTTCCTAACTTCACGCTATAATATCCCACGTGCATCTCAATGATAATAAAATTAATAGTCCATTCAGTGATTTTAACCTATCATGCTGAGACGTAAAACGGATATAGGTCGTAGTTCATTGACATCGAAAATGAAGGCGCTTATCACGTAATGCATTCATAACTGTTCCCGGGCGAAGCCGGAGAGGGTTGCTAGTTATTAATAAACGAAAATGACTGTAAGTGTAAACTAAGTAGCCAAACTTACACACAACCAAGTACACCGGACCAAATTATCTGAAAGTTGGAAGGCTCTAAATGAGTTAATGACAACACTGTATGGATTGGTCAGCGTCTCAGCATTATTAAATAAGTATATGATCTAATATTCATGTTGTTTGTTGTTTCATTTGAGGGGCTTGGCCGTCGTGGTCATTACACCCCGTGTACTTGGGTGTGTGGAGTTTTGTCTGATAACCTGTGTTATTGTGTTGGCTTTATTAGTGGGTGTATTTATAATTCAGGTAAGGAGTGGGAAGGAGGCAGCCGTGACCTGAAGTTAGGAAGTACCCCGGCATTTGCATGGAATAGAAGTGGAAAACCCTTCCGGAATGGCTGAGCTGGCAATCAAATCCAACTTTTCTTAGTTTTGCCGCACGAGGCTGAGTGTACCCCGTTCCAGCCCTCAAACCAGAATTAAATTTCCTGTCAGAGCCGAGGATCGACCCTGGACCTCCAGAGTGACAGCCAAGAATGCTAGCCACTACGCCATGAGGTGCTCTGATCTAGTATACAATTTTATGTCCCGATTGATGCACTTTAATGACATGATCATTATGTAAATGTGTATTTTAATAACGCACAAGAAAGAAAACGAAAAAGGCGATCAATACCCAATTCAAGTTCCATCAATGCACCGTACTAAACATGATAGGTGGTGATGATGATGATGATGATAATTGTTGTTTTAAGGGGCCTAACATCTAGGTTATCGATGATGATGATGATGATAATTGTTGTTTTAAGGGGCCTAACATCTAGGTGAAACAGACAGAAGAACTCTTTTATAACCAGCGAGAAAAGACTGCTCGACGTGTTATGACCAACAATTCTTATAAATGCTGATAATAATAATAATAATAATAATAATAATAATAATAATAATGATGATAATAATAATAATAATATCGTATCGCCTCAGGTGCCGGGTGCAGGCTTTGTTATTTGGCACCCAGAAGGCGTCTTGCATGTCGAATTTTGTTGTTCCTTGAAGCACTATGAAAGTCAAGGAGGTTAGATATCTAACCTCCTTGACAATATAGCGCTTTCTAGTAGAGAAATGAGGAACTTTGTTTTGGCGGAAAAACTCGAGATTAATTTTGCCATTATGAACACGGCCTACTGAATTCAAACGGGTTCTTTAACATGCCAACACCGTATGACATGCGTATCGTATTTTTTGTGCCTTTCAAAAATCACTTGCCACAGCCAGGAGCGAACCTGCAAGCTTGGGGTTAGTAATCCGACACGATAACCACTCACCCACCGTGGCAAGCTGATTAAATTTATATATGAATCGCAGTCAATGACCATAGCTGGGCATGTTTATTTAAACGCCTGAGGGCTTCCAGGAAGATCCATTTCAAGTAGTTCCAAATTTGGCTACCAGATTCTACTGTCACTAACGCCTAGTGGCGAACGTTGTAACTTGATAGAGCGTTTCTATCTAGCCAAATATAACATAAAAATTTTGCTAAACACTACCAATTTCAGTGGTAGGATTTTTATAAGCGCCATAAATCTATGACATGCCGGTTAAATGACATGGATATATTCAATACTAGCAGGTACCCGCGGCTTCGCCTGCGATCAAGACAATGGGGACGATGCATTATTGCTGATAATTGGTATATTCTATTACAGCAATTGCGGCTACAGGTGGGTCCATTCTAATTCTGAATATTCTGATGCATACAGTATATTGATATGAGCAGCAAACTGGGAATTTTATAGAGTTGTGAAATTCTGCAGAGTTCGATGTTACATAATGTTAACACATTTTAAAATTACGTTTTTGGTTTTGCCATCTTCTGCTGAGACATAACGATTTTGTTGTCCGGATGCTCGCGAGCACGCCACATACAGTTGCCCAAGTGAAAAAAATGTTTTGTCTAAATGTACACGTGCTCCTGTTAAGTGTGTGTCATTGCGCTTTGTTAAAGAAATTGCGAATATTGTTTGAAGAGGAACTGCACTCTCGCGCACTGGAATGGCAAATCTATCGGAATGTGGGGAATTAAAAGTATTCTTCCTTAAGCTATTCTGGGTGTAATTTTGCCATACGTATTGATGATTTGAACATCAACATATCGCTATTAATAGACCTATAGTTAAATATCTCTCACCTTGGCCGCTGATGAACATTATGCAGTCCCTTCCAGTGTTTCATCCCAGGGATTGAAATTCTCCAACAACCCTTTTGTCTCAGATGCCTCTTTAAGTAATTAAAATTCCTGATTGTTGTTGTTTGAGTCTTAAGTTTTTTAACTGGTTTGATGCAGCCTTCCATGGCTCCCTTTCCTGAGCTAATCGTTTCATCCCTACATAGCTAACACACCCTACATCCGAGGCATTCTGTTTAACTCTGGTTTACCCGTACAGTTCTTGTCCTCGACCCTCCCATCCATAACTAAGCTTGCTATTCCCGGTTGTCTTAATATGTGTCCTACCCTCCTATCTCTCCTCTTCATTAGCAGTCGCCAGAAACATCTCTCCTCTCCCACTCGTCTTAATACCTCTTCATTTGTTACCCTATCTACCCATCTGATCATCATTCTCCTGTGTCACCTCATTTCAAAAGCTTCAATTCTCCTCTTTTCTGGTGCACCATTAGTCCATTAGTCCAACTCAGCAACTTTTCTAAGGATAAGGCGTGCCTAGTGCGGGGTTTCAATGGCCGTGAAAGACAAAATACCAACTTTATTGAAATAAGTTTGCCCAATTCCTCAGTAAGAGTAATTAAGAAACAAGATGTTCAGTAAAGAACATATAGCCTACTTTCTCCTAAATGTATGAGTATAGTTATAACTCGTTGTTATTATCAAAGAGTATAATAGAACTATTCTTTGTTGAAGACCTTAGAAACGATTTACCTCTACCAAACGCCACAACCTAGATAAAAACTGCTACCATCATTGAAGAAAGAAAGTTAAGAAGTATATCAAGAATGTTATGGATCTGGAGACATAATCGACCGGACTGGCTGCGTGGCTCAGCGGTAACGTTCTCGCTTGCAGGGCCCTAGGTTGCAGGTTCGTATCCTGGCGCAGTCAGCTGGCATTTGAGGGTGCACAAATGCGAGGGAGCCGTGTCAGTACATTTACTGGCACGTTAAAGATCCCCTTCGGGCCAAAATTCCGGCACCCCGGTGTCTCTAAAAGCAGCAGTAGTTAAAAGGGATGTAAAACCAATAACATTATTATTATTATTATTATTATTATTATTATTATTATTATTATTATTATTATTATTACATATACGACCTGCCGTGGGCAACATCCAACTTTGAGTTGAGGCATGTCTTTACACGTCTGGTTGTGCATGGCTTTCACAACCCTAATTGAATTAACAAATCTTTCCATGACCCTACAGAGACGTGTGTATACAAACTATGTGGATATTTTCGATTGCTATTTGCCTGAAATAAAAGTAGTAATTAACAACCTGAACTAACACCAACGGCTTGAATTCAGTTACTATGTGAAATCGTTTTGTTCTTTACGTCAAATAACATTTTCAAGTAACTCAAAATAGGCTGTTACAAACCCTTTAAAATAAAAAGTAAAAATGTATCGTAGTATCATCTTGTCATTCTTCAAATTCGATGCGCATAGAATGCCAATTGTATAGTAATCAATGGAGCCCCACGTAGACTAGTCGTGACATCTAGTGGTGAAATATCGAACAATATAATCCTAACAGAGCGAGTGCATTCTAGCGGCCAGAAGAAGAAACTTTTCAATAAAATCTGGAAGTTAATAAGTAGGTCGGCATGCAGTTACCTTTTTGGCAGCTAGATGTCTCGAGTAAATCTGCTGGCGAATTATGTTTTAATTAAATATATATTTTACACCATAATATGCACAATATAACGCTTAATTTTAAAACGTCTGAGTCATTACAAAACAATAAACATATAACATTTCAAGCAAAAAAACTAGCTCTGACCGGGTTTGAACCATAGGCATTTGACCGATAGGCTAACGCTCTACCACTGAGCTAATTGTGTCAACGAATATCCTTCTATATACAATGACTTACATAGAACTTGTTAGCAAATAATGATTTATACTAAACGATTTCATCACTGGAGTATATTATTTATATATAAAGCATTTCATACAAAGTTTATTTATTTTGTATCAGTAGGCTATATTGCATGCAATACTCAAATTAGTGAAATATAAGTCAGGCACAAGATATCCGCTGCCATCTTGTCTTATTACTGAATCGGCTCAGCTTTTTAAAATCACGTCTGCACTATAGTATTACAAAATAAACTTTTAATTTCGAACGTGCCTCTTCCTTTAGAACAGTTAAAACGATTCTCGGCTCGATAATCGGAACTGGTGGGTCCCATGATATGGATTATAAAGTTTGCATAATTCGCACGGCCGTCATCCTGAAATGGTATGGCGGACGACCTTGTAGTTTGGTCACAAGACGCATCATATACGAAGGTATGTTGTTACCAAATTTGGTAGAGATAAGTCTACTTTAATTTTTTGCAAAAATCGAAAGTAGGCTAAAAAATTATAATTTAATGTGAAAGCCGGTAGAATACGACACATTTGTCTGTGAATATGGGTTGCTGATCACGGTAAAAAACGAAAAAGTGCAGATCAATATTGGCAAACAAAAATATTTAGTTAACAAAAAACAAATTTATAAAGAAAGTGAAAGCATACCGTGCAAAATAGAAAGCATCTTAACATTGTAAAATAACGTAATGATCCGAAAGCTCGCTCACAATAACCAGCTCAAAGAGTATAAAATTAGACTTAAAATCACGCCCGTATCCGACCCCAAAAACCACCTCTATAAATAAAATATATCTCATTTTACGCATATCAATGCGAAGAGCAATGTTCGTGGATTCCACTTCTATGAACCCCGCGTTTTAAGGCCCTAACAGCGAAAGGTTTTCGAGATATTGCCAGAAAACTATCCCCGGTCTGCGAAATTGCATCGGTTGCCATACTAACGTTGAACTGTTTCTCAGAGGGAACGCAGTTATTTGGGAATACCTCCGAAACCGTTCATTTTAGGAACTTAAAAAGTGTGTTTCGGGGTCCTTACAGGACATCCGAGTATTGTTTCTCGGATCTGGCGGCTTAAAATGAGCTAAATCCGATCTTTGTACCGAATGTCCTTGCTCAGTGCCAAAGGGCCGAAAAAAGTCACATACAAATTGAATTTTCAAAAACCGTTTCTTAGTGAGCCTCTACATACTCGGATCAACCAACATGCACAATTTCAACTTTCTAGGTCGAGTGGTTTGAGCCCTGCGGTGATGGGTCAATTTTGGATTATCTTATACATAACAAGTAGTTCTGTGAAGAACTATACAGCCTATTTTCATATATCCTGCTCATGTTAATTGTCTCTATCAACATACAAAATTTCAGTTTAATTGCTGTAACAGATTCGTAGATATTGAGAACCGTCTAAATATTTCACATGGTCGCCAGGATGGATTTTTATTTTTGTACTATTACATTTAGATTATTATGTACGTGTGGTATTCAAACTTCAATCGCATGATTAGAACACAAGAAGTAAAAACGAGCTTTTAAAAGTACGCACACCAGCCAACTTGTGATTATGCAAACAATTGAAATAAATTACATGCCAGTGGCTCAACATTTGTATAAGCATTTAACGTGCAACGTTCAACGGCACTCGGATAGTTAATTCGCGAGAAACGTCCATTTAAATATTTATACTTCGCGTCACCGCCATGTTGGATTTGTGCTCAACAGGTTACTGAAAGTCCTATAGGTGAACATATGTTCATAGTCTCTATGAACCTAAAAAAAAAAAACAGTTTGGTTGCTGTAAAAGATTCATAGATATTGAGAACCGTCTAAATATTTCGGAAGCTCGCCATTTAGGATTGTTATATGTATAGGCCATAGCGTTGTGTACCATTCTAGGACAATTATTGCCTAGCTTCATTATTCAAACTTTCACTTCGATCGCATGATTACGACACAAGAATAAATACTTAATTTTAAAATTTCGCACAGCCGCCATCTTGAGGTTATGTAAACAATTGAATTAAATTAGAAGGCAGTGCATTACAATCTGCAAAATCAATTACTGTACCACATTTCACTGCGCTTTGAGAGTTAAATCACGAGAAAAGTCTATTAAAATATTTCAAATTCGCTTGGTCGCCATGTTCGTTTTGTACTTTACAGGTTTATGAAATATACATAGGTAAACTTGAATCAGTACCCTTTATCACCGTACAAAATTGCATGATGATATCTGTAATAGTTTCGGAGATATAGAATGTCAGTGAAATATTTCGCACAGCCGCCATTTTGAGGTTATGCAAACAATTGAACTAAATTAGAATCCAGTGCATTACAATGTGTACAAACATTTGCTGTACCAAGTTTCATTACGTTTGGATAGTTCAATCGCGAGAAATGTCTATTTAAAAGTCTCAATTTCGCTTGACCGCCATGTTGGTTTTGTAGTCACCAGGTTTTTGAAAGTTTCATAGGTGATCTTCTAGTAGTGCCCTTTATCACCGTAAACAATATCAGGGTGATATCTGTAATAGTTTCGGAGATATTGAATGCTAGTGAAATATTTCGCACAGCCGTCATGTTGGATTGGTGAGACGTAACAAAATTTGAAGGGCACGGTCGAGGTGGCCGGGAATAGTGCTATGAACTTACCGAGTTTCATTGAAATTGCTCCAACCGTTTAGATTATATTAGGGACACACACACACACACCTCACACACACACACACGCACACACACACACGGACAAAAGGTGATCTCATAAGCCTATTTTTTCAAAATTGAAAATAGGCTAAAAATGAATTGCTGTTCGTTAGACTCGCTAAAACTCGAGAACGGCTGGACCGATTTGGCTAATTTTGGTCTTGAATTATTTGTGGAAGTCCAGAGAAGGTTTAAAAGGTGAATAAATGTGAAAGTTGTAGCGCACGAGTAGATTCAACAAATGAGTGACGGCACGCGAATCGCTTAAACAAAGTCCCGTATGCGTTCATATACCATTCATCCGATTGCTATGAAACTTTGGTTGTATTGTTGTGCACACTCCAGGAAAGGTTTCTAACTTAGTAAATCCTTTTTACAATAGGTAGCGCACGAGTAGATTCAACAAATGAGCGACGACGGCCGAAGCATTTCAACAAAGTCCTGTATGCGTACACATACCATTCGTCCGATAGCGATGAAACTTGGGTGAGAGGTTGTGTACACCACAGGCAAGGTTTCAGGCTTAGTAAATCCATGTTATAATAGGTAGCGCACGAGTAAATTCAACAAATGAGCGACGACGAGCTAAGCGTTTCAACTACGTCCCGTATGCGTTCATATACTATTCGACTAATAGTGATGAAACTTGGGTGAGATGTTGTGTACACTTCATGGAAGGTTTCTGGCTTAGTAAATCCACTTAACAATAGGAAGCGCACGAGTAGATTCAACATATGTGCGACGACGGGCGAAGCGTTTCAACAAAGTCCTGTATGCGTTCGCATACCATTCGTCCGATAGCGAAGAAACTTGGGTGAGAGGTTGTGTACACTACAGGCAAGGTGTCTGGCTTAGTAAATCCATGTTATAATAGGTAGCGTAAGAGTAGATTCAACAAATGAGCGACGACGAGCGAAGCGTTTCAACAAAGTCCCGTATGCCTTCATATACTATTCGTCTGATAGTGATGAAACTTGGGTGAGATGTTGTGTACACTTCTGGGAAGGTGTCTGGCTTAGTAAATCCACTTATCAATAGGTAGCGCAGGAGTAGATTCAACAAATGAGCGACGACGGGCGAAGCGTTTCAACAAAGTCCTGTATGCGTTCACATACCATTCGTCCGATAGCGATGAAACTTGGGTGAGAGGTTGTGTACACTACAGGCGAGGTTTCTGTCTTAGTAAATCCATGTCATGATAGGTAGCCCACGAGTAGATTCAACAAATGAGCGACGATGCGCGAATCGTTTCAACAAAGTCCCGTTTGCGTTCATATTCTATTCGTCTGATAGCGATGAAACTTGGGTGAGATGTTGTGGACACTTCAGGGAAGGTTTCTGGGTTAGTAAATTCACTTTACAATAGGTATCGCACAAGTAGATTAAACAAACGAGCGACGACGCACGAAGTGTTTCAACATAGTCCCGTATACGTTCATGTACCATTCGTCTGATAGTGACTAAACTTGGGCGAGTTGTTGTGTACACTCCAGGGAAGTGTCAGGCTTAGTTAATCCATTTTACAATAAGTAGCGCTCAAGTAGATTCAACATATGAGCGAAGGCGCGCGAAGCGTCTCAACAAAGTCCCGTATGCGTTCATATACCGTTTGTCCGATTGCGATGAAACTTTCATGAGTTGTTGTGTACACGTCAGGGAAGGTTTTCACTTAGTAAATCCATTTTGCAATAGGTAGCGTACGAGTATATTCAACAAATGGGTGACGGCGCTCGGATCGTTTCAACAAAGTCCCGTATGCGTTCATATACCATTCATTTCATTGCGATGAAAATTTGGTGAGATGTTGAGCACGCTCCCATGATTTTTTTGAGATAGTAAATCAATTGTACAATAGTTTAGAGGTGGTTAACGGAAAAAGAAAAACAATATTGGGAATCCAAAAGCACTTCAACATACAAAGTTACAATGCCAACGCTTTCTTTGATTGGCATTGCGACGCATGCCGGGTACAGCTAGTATATAATAGATTTCTCTGATTTATTCTAATCTAACAACAACAACATACAGTAAGTCAGTCCTTCCATAGAGATGTAACTCAAGGTAGTTAGAGTATATTGATGTAACTGGTGCCAAACACGTCACCATATTTGGCGACGGAAATCACTTCAATATAGAGGAAGGTTGCCGCTGCTATAAATAGGATAGACGTAGACGCTGCTCTAATCGAATTCTAGTGGGGGGTAATAGAAAGTGGTACCTGTTATGAAATAATAGCCCTATTAGCTACCTATTGTTAAAACTGAGCAATTATTGTTCTAGGCTTATGCCGTGTCTTGTGTGGGGTTTTGCCCAGGAACACCAAGCTGGCTCATCAGCGGGCTCTTGGTATCTGTGTCCGAACCCCCACAGGAGTAGGCACTACCTCCCATCTTTTGAACCGCACCCGTGCTTCTTTACTGCGAGAGTTAAGACCTCAAGCAGCCATTCACCTCCCTGTAAAGGCTTCCAAAAATATGGAATATTGGCTTTCACGTCCAAGGAATTGAAACTCAGAAATTTTTCTAGGTTTATGCCGTGTCTTGTGTGTGGTTTCGCCTAGGAACATTAAGATAGGCACATCAGGGGGACCTCCTTGGTGTCCGTGCCCCGACCTCAACAGGAGTGGCAAACGGTGCACTCCTTTCTGATGAAGCGCACCTGCACTTCTTTACTGCGAAAGCTAATAGCTCAAGCAACCTTTCACCTCCCTATAAAGGCTTCCAAAAAGATGGTAAATTGGCTAGGCAAAACCGAACAGTAGACACGGCATAAAACCTAGAAAAATTACTGAGTATTAATACCTTTATCTTATTGAAAAGAGTAGTTCCAATGTGTGTCACAAAGGCAAGAACGTTGATTGGTTTCTCAGTTTAGGGGATGCGACGACGTGGTCATGTAGCCCCGTGTACTTTGGGTGCGTGTAGAATCTGTCTGATAACCGGTATTAATTGTATTGGCTGTATTAGTGTGTGTTATCTGTTTTTAATTCAAGTAAGGTCTGTAGACATTCAATTTTCAAGTAGTTCCTACTTTTCCTACCAAGCGCCACTGTCAACGACAACTAGTTCTGAACTTGGTTATGAGATGCCACCGCAGACGGCTCCTGGGACGAAAGTTGGAATCCAAGAGCATTTGTCAAATCTAACCTATAATTTAACTGCACACATGTGTAATTAGTGGAAGGTTCTTTTACATGCCATAAATCTATGACATGGGACCGCCAGCTATACTTCCCTTCCGAAGGAGGCATACTGAGGGATTTTTAACGAAAAGGCAAGAACAATACTACTGCACAAGTGTAGCAACCCAAATGATCTGTTGGTGCATGCTCGTGCAGTGATGGAGTTACTTACCTCTCACCAAGGTTCCCAATCAATGCATGTGATATTTTGAATTGAAATAATACGTCCTGTGGTTTTGATTCTCCGTAAAACTGGAGGTCCTGTGACTCATGATTGTACAATCATCGTGACGTTACGATTATGACCTCTATAATCATGGGTCTGTATCGTTATATCTTCAGTTTGAGTTTAACGTACAGTAGTTGAGCCAGAGCCCACTTCAACAAACAAGATTACATTTGTTTTGGTCCACGACGCACAACTGTATCAGCCCACATGTAACTAAAGGCTTTCTGCTCTGTAGCATCTAGAATTCACGAATAATGTATCCAGAGTTTTCTTAGATAACCAACACTGAATTAGAAAGGTGTGGTGTCGGCAGACATTTCTGAATATCAAACAAGAAAAAAATGTGAGATTTATCCGAATACATAACACTGAATGCTCTTTGGGCAACTCAGAGAATAACGTCGAACCTACTGGAATTGCTTGTGTACCGACCGACTCAGATTTAGTTGATATTGTAAAATGATGTTTGGAATCTAATATTATAGAGACAATGTACTAAAGCAAATAGTAATTCGACACAGAGTTATTTTCCCACTGGAAATGCTCGGAAAAGGTTTGTGCAACAATCGTTGGAAGAATTTGAAGAAGCATATGTTTGTTAACAATGTGTAGTAAAGATTCAAGGATAAATAATTTCAACTCTGAGATTTGCTGATGCCATTGTCATCTTAACCGATTCACCAGAGGATTTGAATGAGTTTTTAAATGGTATGGACTCCGTCTTGAGAAAAGAAATCATGATGACAAAACCGGGTGAGTTAGCCGTGGTAGTTACGGCATGACTGCTGGCAGTCGCTCACATCCGGGAGGCAAGGAGGTTCGAATCCCCCCGCCGGCAACCTTGAAGATGGTCTTCTGTGGTTTCCCATCTTCCTTCCAGGCAAATGCCGCGGTTGGTCCCTAACTATAGGCCACAGCCGCTACCTTCCAACTCCTCGTCCTTACATTCCAACTTTCCTCCCCAACGGTACTTGTAGTTCACCCATTGGGTGTCCGACTCGAAGCAGCTACGAAACTGGCTAGTCGAACATGTCCTCCGACACTCCCGGCACTAAAAGCCATACTCTAAAAAAATGATGGCAAACAATAAATGTAAAACAAGAATAATGGAATGCAGCCGAAGGAAATCAGAAACCCCTATTGACGTCAAATTAGCAGGTGAAAAGCTTAAGTAGGAGACTTCTGCTAGTTAGGAAGCAAAATAATCAGTGATGGACGAAGCAAAGAGGATATAAAAAGTAGGTTGGCTGAGGCAAAGAATGCATTTCTACAGGAAAGAAAACTGTTGACATCAAATATCGATTTGGGTATTAGAAAGTCATTTTTGAAAGCCTTTGTCTGGATCGTGGCACTCTATGGAAGTGAATCTTGGACTGTTGGTGCATCAGAAAATAGGAGAATAGAGACGTTTTAATGCGGTGTTATAAGAGAATTATGAAGATCAGATGTGTAGAGAGAGTAACAAATCAAGAGGTGTCAAGACGAGTGAGAGAGGAGAGAAGTTTCTGGCGACTTCTAATGAAAAAGACATCCAGGAATAGCAAAGATAGTTACGGAAGGAAGGGTTGAGGACAAGAACTGTAGGGGTGGACCATAGTTAGGATATGTTAAACAGATTGCATCGGATGTAAGGTGTGGTAGCTCTGAAACGATTAGCCCAGGACAGGAAAACATGAATAGCTGCATCAAACTAGTCAAAAGACTGAAGGCTCAAACACACACAGCCCAATGCATCTGTAAATAGAATAGGCATGTACTGAATCTGTAAAAAATTACAAACTCTCTTGTCACATAGGACAATGAGGTGGAAGAAAACACACGTGTACTGTAGCTTTATTTTGTCCTTCTTGGTTCCTTTATAGTGCACATATCAACTCTTCAAATATCTTGCGCATTTCATTGAGATACTTTACAATAGCGCTCTCAATCAAAACTCCAAGCATCTATCTGTACTATATATACGCATGGCCTTTTGAGTGATTACATCCGCTACACAAAAATTGAATGCTGTCTGTCATTCAGCTGGTTCATTAGTAGCGGTTCGAACAAAGGGAAGTGATGCTCCGGTGCCCCCGACGAGACCTGAAGCTGAATGGCTTATGCTGCAATCAATCGAGCGCGGCTTAGCAGCAGACAAACCCAATTTTAACGGCTTACCCACTTTGTCCATAATTAATGATTGGTTGTGCTCCGCTAGGTTGGTTGACGTCTCTGGGACGTGCCACAGGAAATATGATCATTCTCCATAATAAGCACGTTCTCTGTGCTTGTTCGCCAGAAGGTTAATAGCAAACTGATCAATTCTACACAGTCAGCATGGGTTGTCGACTAAAGAGCCACACATGACCATACCCTGTATTTATCATGGAGATCCCTTATAAGTAATCCAAGGATAAAATCATTTGAATCAAATTTAATTTGCAAGTTTTTGATCTCTAACTTCAGAATTTGGAAATTATTGACTCTACAATTTAGTAGTAAGTACTGTAACGAGTCCAGAAATCGTCATTGACACCGTTTTTATGTGAACTGGTGCAATTGTGATGTGCTGTTGGAAGGACAGGTGAGCGCAGCATACCTAAGAAAATTCATAGATGTACTTGTATTGGTATATTGTTATTGGCACCATGATTTATTAGCACGGAATAAAGAAACCATAGAGAATGTATCATAATGGTTGCACAACAAACTTTATATATTTAACGTGCAAGATGGCGGCTGAAGCTGTTATTGTGGCAAAATCCAGAACTAAAGAAGCTTTACTAAGACGGCTGCTGCGGCTTTGGAATATTTTTAGTGGTAATATCGTGAACTAATTGCATAAGAGCGTATAGCAAATAGAGCTACTCTAGTTGTTTATTCGGAGAGAAGATATACTATTGGAGATGAAATAGGAAGACGTTTATCCGTGAAGGAATTGAGATTTGGACTGTTGTGACAGTCAAAGAAAACTAATGTGTGTGGAGAGATCGGAATTGAGTTGCCAGAAATTATATAAGAAGCGAATAGAGTCAAGAAAATAGTGTGCATTATGATATCTACCATAAAGGGAGTAAGCCCAAACCAGAGCCATTTTCCCAGGGAGTGATTGTTTGCTGCTAAATTGAAAGTGTTTTCTTATTTATGTCAGAGCTACAGTCAGTTATTTTATTACGGATCCCTATATTCACCGCATGTGTAAGTTTCTTTTAATAAATTATATTACAGTATATATGATCTTGCCATCTTATCTAATGTATTCTGGTTGGTGGTTGTCACACCAGGACTCATGAGCAAGTGGTCTTCTGTGCTCTACAATATACATATATGCTTATTGTTTACAAGCTATTAGCTAGTAGACTGGCACCCACCCATATATTATTTCATAATATCAAAGCAGAGTAGAGAACGGCCGGAAATACCAAATATTATAGTACGCCTCAGGCAGCTTGAGCGATGCACACACTCTATACAATAACAATTGCATGTTTCTCACGTAAGTACATTAAGTTGTACTGTAAATTGAGACTGGGTTTAGCACACAATCAGTGTTCCGTATTCAACTAGAGCTTTCATCAGTTCACTTGGGACATGATTCACTGTATTACGTAGCCTAAGTAAAATCGTAAGAAAAGTCTGAAACAAAGGGTGTAGCACAGGAACTCCAAGTTGATGCCAGTTTTCAGCGTTGCCTAGTTCTACTAAACAAAACTTTCCAGTTGGTTAACGCAAATTGTGACCGATTATATCGGGCAGGAAAACAAGTAATTATACACCCTAACCTGAAGCAAATATTACATAAGGTATTTATCACAAAATAACACGCTTTTATGTACAAAAATTTGGGTACTTAATTGGATAACACGGGATGACATTGAAGATCGGAACATGTAACATCTCAAGTAATATTTGTTTCAGGTTAGGGTTTATAAATAGGCCTACATGTTTTCCCGCCTAATTTAATTGGGCACAATAAATTGAACTCTTTAAGGGGACGATTACTTTGCAGAGAGACAGAATGTATAGTTTCCCTAATGATATCAGGTCAAGGCTATTCTTAATTAATAAGTAATGTTATAATGTTCCTACATTTCTGCACTTATTTATTTTCTCAAAGAATTAAATACCAATCGAGAGTACAAAGCAAAAGGTACACGGAAAAGTTAGACTACTCCGTGTTACCGAGTTGCCATGTATAAACAGGTCAGTTGGTAATATAAATATACACTCGTATGTTTTCTCATTGAAATAAGTATTATATTAAAGATTACTTCATTGTGAATACAGTGGTACTAGTTTGCCTAAGCAAAAGACTCACGGTTGTCGTGCTTTAAAATTTGAATATTTGAGTAAGCGAGCGGTGATCAACAGAGAATCGTTGATCGTACTATTCTGCGTGATGGAGGAGGATGCAGGATAACAGCTGCACGTGGGGCAAATGCCGAATGAAAGAGATTTTTTTTTAAATTTGCACAGCCACTATGTTGAATTTTCAAACCAATTGGAATTAATCATATGCCCTTGCATAACAATGTATCAAGCCAGATATAATTACGCTCGGGTGATTAAATTGCGTGAAAAGTCCATTATAAAATTCTAATTTCGCGTGGCTCTTTGTTGGTTTAATACATATTAGATTTCTAGAAGTAACATAGGTGAAATAACTACAGTATAGTATATAATTATGACCATACAAATTTAGAGGTTGATAAAGGTAATAGTTTCGGGGATAGCGAATGCCAGTAAAATATTTCACGCGGCCGCCATGTTGGATTGATGAGATAAATAGGAAAGACACGGTCGAATTTTAACGAGGTAGTAATAACAGAAAGGAAGGGGAGGTATACCGACCTGCATTTAGGTGCTCGAAAACACGTATCATGGGATATGGGCGCAAGATATATTAACAAAATAAGCATGATTTAAATAAGGAGATTTTACCGCTGTCCATTCTGGGAAAGGCCGTGCTATTAGGCCATTTAAAAGAACATCTATGACTTAGAGATAACTTTCGAAGACTTACGTCTCGTTCACATAATGAATTAAGTTATTGTAACCCTGTCTAAATGCACAGCAACTTTTCATAAACTTGCAAATTCTTCTGCAAAATATGGATCGCGATGGCTTCCAGGAATCTATATGAAAAACGCACTGTATCAAATGTATGAATTATGTGAAATTTGTAGGCCTACGTTTGACTTTCCACGCACTCCAGTGGACTCATCTTTGTAAGCTTAATTGAAATAATCATAACAATCTGATACATTGGAACATACGATCACTGCTCATACAACATACTAGTAGATACAGGCATTTTACAATCTCTGCATTGCTTTACGAGTATTTCATTGAAATATATATGTTATTTTAAGAATTGAAGTGATTGTGATAACCTGAGAAGCCCTATTTCGTTTTGTGGAATAACCTTAGAAAAGGAATCTATTTCTTCCTTTGCTATCTTTCTTCTTTTTTTCGTATAATCCCCCCTCCCCGTTGACCATAAACATCGTGTCTTCATTTATATTTCTCTTAGTCTAGCGCGCAATCCCAGACATAAAGAACGGCTGCACGGGACGGCAATAGAATAGAAACTACCCTGCCAGATTGATGTCCCGTTCGTGACAAACTTCCATGTTCGTCTCGATTTTTAACAGTATTTAATACGGTATACCACACATGAATCATGGAGAATCATGCATAGTAGACGAGTGAATAATGCTCTTGCTGTTGGCAATACATATATCATTTGCTGTTCTCAGAGAATATACATTAGTATCGTTAGTGGCTCGTGACATGTACTCAAGGTAAAGTGGCGAGTTTCTGAATAGACCACGTCGTTGTGTAGTGGTTAGCATTCTTGGCTGTCGCCCCCGAGATCCACGTGAGATTCCTGGTTATGACAAGACATTTTAATTCTTTGGATCAATTCATAAGTATGGTTGAACACGAACTTTCGGGGTGACAGACAAGAATGTTCCCATGACCCACTCAGGCTATACTCCACGTTCATCACCACTTAGTGATGATGTCCTTTACTTCTACACATCACTGGACTTCACATTATATCCTCATAATGATATTTTTACTGTAACCAACAGCTCTAGAATACCACAAAGCAAAGTGACAATGGCTTAAAAGGGTTGTTGGCGGAAAATCCCGAGTTACGTAGTTGCCAGAACTGCACAAATCACCCCGAGTAAATTATCTTGTTTGTACTTGGGGTAAGTTCCTGAGGATGTAATATAAATGGAATCTGTTTCAAATATATAGCCAGAGTAACTCAGAGCGCAAGTGCATCAGAATTAATTACAAAGTAACTTAACCAGCCATAAATTATTTCTTCATGCGTCTCACAGCATTATAGTTTAGAAGACAACTATTTTAAGATTACCATTTTAAACTTCGCAACGTGTAGAAATATTGAAAATATATAACCCTACTACCGGACAGAAAAATCCTACCTCTCTAACATTCTTGTATGCCCTTGTCTACTAGTAATAAATTTGCGTAGAATGGAGCAGTGTAGAGTTAGATAGAACAAACGTACTGCCTGAAACACATCACACAAACAACCACACAGTATGAATATTTAATGAAAACCAGAATGCAAAAAGTGCAGTTGCAAATCCATTTGAAGTTAGACCACAGCGAGAGAGTGAGAGAGGTTTTATGTCGTGGGCTCTGTCGCATTACTTGTTGGAATGGGACAAGCGAGGAAATTAATGCTCATCCACTTATCACCTCTGTACTTACTGCTAGAATGACCGTATATTCTACTTTATCCTGTCTTGTACTAAAGGTCAGCGTAGTGTATTGGCCATTCTAAAAAAAATGAATAGTTATTTATAATTTAGGTCCTAGTGATAATTACTTACATTTAGATCCTGATAACTGGGAAAATATCACTGTAATATTACCTAAACCGGCCACGGTGGTCGAGAGCGCTGACGCTGTACCTTGTGTCTTGCTAGCATCAGGAGAGCTTGGGTTCAAATCCTACCATGTCGGGCTAAAAATGGTTTTCGTGGTTTCCCATTTTCACCAGCAGGCAAGTGCCAATACGGTTCCTTTCAACTTCCTTCCAAAATCCCTTCCCGAACCATCCTGAATTAAACCTAAGTTAGATGTCACCTGGACGGTCGTACTGTCATTAATCCCAGTTGTATCTGTTGAGATAGTGTCTTCAGCTCCAAGACACCTTCCTTGCGACGGTAGAGGAACGATCCCTCGCAGAGTCCATGAGTGAAGTCGATCTTGGAGGCTAAGCGACAAAAAAAATATTTTACCTAAAATGTGTGTGTGACACGTCAGGCTTCTAAGGCAGAGACGGCTAGATGTGGGTTCCTCATAGCTGTACCTCGAGCTAAATCTTGGTCAGTGCATGTAAAATATGTGGGGAACAAACTTACCTGACTATACAAGGGGTAACAGAAAAGCTTCTTAGTTGCAGTAAGTTCATGATTTCATGTTTAGTTGAAAGTCCGAGATGGTATACACCAGGCTGTTCCAAATCCACGAGTTTGAGTATTCGTACACGCGAGTACTCAGCAGTAATGCTCGGAGCACGGTTGGAGAGGCACTGGGGGTGATAGCCAATACGTCACTGGACGAAGGTCATAACAAAAGTCCATACGCTTCCTGCCAGTCTTGATGTATCCACCGCGCAGTGACGGCAGCCCCTCACAGCAGAGCTGTAATGCATGTTGCAGGTTTACTCACGCAAGGCGGCGAGTACTCCGCTCTACACTCGGCGAGCAGCTCGGCTGGAACAGCCTGGTATGCATGATATGATTTGTGGTATTAAATAGGGCTCCAACGCTTGGATCACGTGGGGTTACATAGAAATATATAGGCTACACCCTAGCTAACGTAACAAATCAAACTTAATTTGTACTCTCCTTGGTACAACATAGGCTAAGTTCAAGTAGGGTGAACGAATCATTGCTCACTTTTGCTCACTTTCGAGACATGCCTCTTTAAACGGGAAAGAACGTCACGCGATGAGGAAATACACGAGCCCGATATATTATTATTATTGCTTATTTCGCGTATGGCTTTTAGTGCTGGGAGAGTCCGAGGACATGTTCGGCTCGCCAGTGGCTGTAGCTACTTCAATGTGGACACCCATGGGGTGAGCTACAAGTTCCGTTCAATTTCAAGTAGTTCTGACTTTCGTTACCAGATATCACTGACACCTAGTGGCGAACGTTGGAACTTTGGTAGAGCGTTTAAACGAAATCTAACCAGCAAATTTAGCTTCACACAAGTTTTAATTAGTGGAAGTTTTTTTTTACATGCCATAAATCTATGATGGGACCGCCGGCTTTACTTCCCCTCCGACGGAAGGCATCCTGAAGGATTTTAATGCTTTTAAAAATCCGCAGATTTCGGCCAGGTTTGAACCTAACAAGAATAACTTAAAGAAATATCATTCTTTCTGGGAAGGAAAACCGGACTGGTATCCTTTACGCTAAGAAGTTCACCACCATCCTCCGAGCTGGAGGCCAAGAGCTGCAGTGTCTGCCAGCAGCCCAGTTCCAAACGACTTCCAGCCTACAAATAACGACAGCTCTCCAAGCAAGGAGCAACGAGGAAGCGCCCTGTCAGCTCTCTTAGCACGCTGTGAGTTGAAGCATTGACCTCGCCCCCCTAAAAGCACAAGATGCTTGTACCTCTGAGTTCAATATGAAATAACACGGTGTGCTTGGGTAATTGTAATGCTAATTTTACAGATACAGTCATTAAAATTATACATTTCCGAGGACGACAGACTATTCAAGCAATAAATAAATGGGGATGAATTTTCGCTGTAAATATTCCGTCATATTCGTCACACGATATTTGTAATTTCTGTATCCTACTGAGAAATAATGAACTGTAACAAATGATGAAACTGCATGCACTACCCATAGCGAGTTTACTATATATATGTACATACATCAGCTTCAGCTTGATTAGGCTAAAATTTCTCAAAAATTAAATAGATTTAGTACATTATGAATTTAGAGCTTTAGGCATCTACTTAAAATACTTCGTGCGTCTAAAGTAGGCATGCTTTGGTCAGATAACAGTCCTGTTCCTAACACTTGGCAGCAATGTTTTGAAGATCTCAATGGGCGTGTCCGCTAGATTCACACTCTGGCCTTTATGGCATCTTCATTTTACTCCTTGTCTCAAAGCCCGCAAAGCCCCCAGACCCTAGTAGGAGAAGCGCTCCGCGCGTAAAGTGGCAACCAAGGGAATTAAGGGTGGAGAGGAAGTAAGGGAGGAACATGGTATACCACGACGGCACGAGCTGAACTTAGTACTTCATCCTTTCCAAGGAGAAATGAAATAGAGTTTTTGTGGAAACAATATAAATAAAAAAGTTGAATAAGAGTTGCAAATGTAACCACAGTTAGAATTCGAACCCCAATCTCTAGCTGTCCGGGCAGATGAGTTTAGTCAGTTACACCAAGGTGACGACGCCCCAACTGCGGCATATTTTAAGTCTTCATCAAGTGACGGTCTAGAGGTGCCTTCTGGAATGATGAGCAGGTATTCGTGATCTCTGGGATGACTCACTCAGAGCCACCCTTACAGCACTGCTGCTTTGCAGCCTAATTACCAGCTTTTCCTCATTGCATGCCCAACCAATTCGGAGACCTTATTGCTGATTATTGCGTATTGTAAATTTTCCCTCACCATATCGTTTCTTAAAGAAGCCTCCGTGGCTTAGGCGGCAGCACGCCTGCCTCTCACCACTGGGTCCGTGGTTCAAATCCCGGTCACTCCATGTGAGATCTGTGCTGGACAAAACGGAGGCAGACAGGTTTTTCTCCGGGTACTCCGGTTTTCCCTGTCAAAATTTCATTCCAGCAACACTCTCCACTATCATTTCATTTCATCTGTCATTCATTTAATCATTGCCCCAGAGGAGTGCGTCAGGCCTCGGCAGCCGGCACAGTTCATATCCTCGCCGCTAGATTGGGGCTTCATTCATTCCATTCCTGACTCGGTCGGAGACTGGAAGCAGGCTGTGGATTTTCATATCGTTTCTTAACTATCGCCAATCATAACATTCTCAGAGTTTGGTCGCAGGCACAGTTTCAAGTCTACCGTGAGTACAGAGCGAACAATACTTTTGTACACTTTGCCTTTAATTTTTAATGGCATCCTCTTATCCCATTACACAACAGTAGACACTCTCCATTTGTTCCATGGCGAGTGAACTCTTCTATTCGCTTCAAACTGGCCTATCCATCATTCTGTAGTAGAATGGCAAGTGCTTGATGCTTCTGCTGTTGGAATTACTTCCCATCAAAATGTATTTGCCCTGGGTTTCCACCACCACACCTACAAAACACACGGAGAAATGTGGATTGCATATTCGATACCTGTCGTGCCACATATGTTAAGCATGTTGAGATGTAATTGGTATGTAAGAAAACATTTTGAGTTTCTCTACTTTTGGAAACAAACCGCCAATAATTTTCTCTATTAGTTTTCAATATATTGTTTTTTGTTTTACCATACATCCAAGCCGGACACACTGCTGGCTATATTATTTTCATGAGTCACTAAGCCTTATGCCCCAGCTCTTTTAACAATAATAATAATAATCATAATAATAATAACCACGTAGAACTACATTGTATGGAAGCAACTGCTACTCAGCCATTTGGCCTACGCATTACTCGATAGCATGTGGACAGTGCGACGTGTCCTTCGGCCGATAATCTTGGCTATTGACCGTGGCAGTGACTCTCTAATCAGACAACTATTCAATTTTCCTCACGAGAATGAATGTAACCCATTCCAGCCCTCACGTCAGCTTCTAAAATCCCTGACAAAATCGGGAAACGAACCTGGTTCCTTCTATGTGACAGGCAGGCGTGCTACTCTTACAACACAGGGTCAGTACAAAATAATAATAATAATGATTATATTTAATATTCAAGAAATCGACATTCTAAATACGAAGAGAATCGTACCCTTTTGAGGACGGTTGGCAAGCCTGAAATCTACTGAGATGGATCTTTCACACTGAGCCACACTACACCTCTGTCGTGATTCTAAATCAGGCGGAGAAAGGGAGTGCCTTATCCATTGCCTCATATATAATTTCTTAATTCATCAAACATCAAAAGAGATTTCATACTTTGGCACTAGCTCCTCTCTCCAGAATGTTTGAATAATTATTCTCAAACGCATGGAAATACGTCATTGAGGCTGATATTTGATGTAGACGTAAATGTTTCAGGCAGCTGGAAAGCCAAGGGATTCAAACATTAAAGCATTCAGTTTATACCGAGAAAGAGCCTTCTACATCACAAGGAGCAAACACTTCAAGTTCAGCTCCATTTTTCATCACGGTTCCTTGCGGACAGAATGCTCTTCAATAAGCCTCTGGTAGCCCGGCTGGTCGTCCAGGGCTTTATGAATCCAATACTCCTTTCACCAACTGTTCTAAATATAGCCTAACACATGGCCGAGCTCGCTTACTGTACCTCAAAACAGCTATACACATGCCTTATTCACAGTGTTCACTTCAGAGAATAGCTTCCTGAATCATTTGGAATGAAACAATCTGTTATGTGCAAGGTAAGAATCGACCTTCATTAAGCTATTCATATACGTTTGAAGTGACGTACTGTATTTGGATGGCTTTTACACTTATATTTGTTTTCAAAGGAAACCTCAGTTCTCTAGGAAAATGGTATGGCTTTTATAAGTTTCATGCATAACTATGCTTAGAATATTCATTTAAGGGGACCGGTACCTTCAAATGTTGACATTTTAAATAATTCTTATCTCAGCTCCTACTATATGTACAGCAATGAAACTTTCTAAATAAAGCATTCTATATATTTACTAGTAAGCACATATCTCAGAATTGATTTTAGCACTTTCAAACTGGCTAATTAATTATTCAAAATGGTGGCTGTTTGCGTGCCGGTGCTCAGCGTTATATTCATAGCCGGACCATTTATTAATATATTAGTATTCTGCTTTTTCAAATGTACTCTTAACGGTTACATCTACAAATCTGACCACTGCCAGAATTATATGTTCAAAATTAGTATTTTTAATTTTGTGTTACTTAAAAATGGCATATTTTGGTCAATTTTTGGGATGTAAATATTTTGTTATCCCAATAATTATCAACCCTAGGAACATGAGTTTGGTCAGTTTTGTAGTCCCTAACACTTAGAACATTAGAGAAAAGTATCATTGTAATACGATTTATAATTTAGGAGTTACAAGTTAAACGGATTTGAAAAATATAGTTTTGAGTAAGTGAACCGCAAAGTACCGCGGAGTTCTTTAAATAGCCTATGCAATGTCTAGCATTTTAAATCGTAACTCCTAAACTATTGCTGATATTTAAATAATTATTTCACCAAAATGAACTAGAAGAGTGTGGCTGTACATTAAAAATACATTGAAAAATCGAAATTTTGAAGGTGGTTTACTGTACCGGTCCCCTTAATGGGACCAGGGCAGACGTCACTACTTGTATTGCAAAACGTTAAACTTGATTTACTCCATAAATAAGTTTTGTGGTCTGTTTACAGGTTCAAACATCAACAAGTCGAGTTCTAATTCGACTATCAACCTCAGCAAGGTCTCAAATTAAGGATCATTAAATTAAAAATGTTATTTACTAAAGTTGATAAAAATATGTCCCCATTAATAAACTGAATAAGAAAAAATTAAATTTTTCATTTATAAAAAAGTATGTTATAAGTAAAAATAGGAAAAGCATTAAGTCAGTCATCATTGCTTCTTAGGAAAGAAGCAAAATATCATTGACAGAACAGAACTTAACAAACACACTATATTAGACATCAATATTTTATTATTATTAACTAAAAACAATGTGTACAAAGAAATAATATAATATGAATATATGAATAAGATAATACTGATTTGTATCAGTCTTTAGCAAATGTGCTGATCGGTTGTAATCTTTCAGCACAGTCTCCAAGATGATACAGAGAGCATAGCTCCCCACACAGGCAACATATTCACTTTTCTGTCGGTTTGTGAAATTTTGGATTTGTACATATTTTACTATGAAAACCATGTGCAGCGTAACGCGTGAAGACGTGGCGTAACTTGAAATTTGGTCCTTTCCATTCGTGATTTTTCATTGCTTCAGTATCGAAAAATTCCCTAGGAATTTGACGTGCTTTAGTTTTCCTTTCTTCCAAGACCGCGTCCAAGGCAGCCGTGTTGGGTAGTTTGAAGAGCGATTTGATATCTTCCAGAAAGAATGTTTCATTTCCAAGTCATCAATATTGGGAAGCAACTATTCAGTGTATTCAAATAATTCATGTTTTTTTGGCTAATGCCGTGTGAAATTAAATTAGAAACCACGAGACGTTTCGAAGGAACCTTGCTTCCTTTTTCAAAGGAATTAAACACTGTGGCAAAAAAGTATATCAATGAGGTTATAAAAAAAAACTAGATAAATGCCTCTGTTCGTCACCAGAGAGCAGCTGCCAGAAATTAATGTATGGACCATGGTAGAAAAACGCACCATAATAATAAGAACGGCGGACAGAGTAGAAAGTAAGGAGAAGGTAAAGGGGTCGGGGGAATATAGAGACTTCTCGAAGAATGAGGAAGATTTTTTGTACTCTGATTCATATACTTTCTTGGACCACATTGTTTAATTCCATTGAAAAAGGAGGCAAGGTTCCTTCGAAACGTCTGGTGGTATTTAATTTAATTTCACACGGCATTAGCCAAAAAACCATGAATTATTTGAATAGTAATCCGGGCCATGAAAGCCCTAATCTACATATTCAGGGTATAATTACGTTACGGGAATATCAATGTTTATTTAATAAACTATTTTTCAAATCAATTTTGGAAACTTTGGAGCCTTTCAGCTCAGTAGTCAGTTCAGTGCGGCATAAAGCCTTTCAGAATGAATATCTCACGTCACATTTTATTGTGAACTGGATATGTAACACAAGAAGCACAAATGTACAAATGTACAAATGTAATTTATAATAGCACTGTAACACGCTAGAATCTTGCAGTGCGGCCAACATTAGGTACGGAATACAGCGCTGAAAGGCAACAAGTCGTATGACTTAATGATTTTCTCCTCCGATCGCACTGCTTGCAGCAGTTGTTTCTGTGTTAAAGAAAAGGCCAGGACCTTCTGTACTACCGGACCTGACACTGCAATCCAAGATGGCTGCCGTAGTTGGTGGTCGGACATCAAACGCATGACGTGTTTCAGAATCCAACACAACACAAAATAACATCATGACGTGATTTTGTCTGCTGTTAATTCATTTTATGGGCTTTGGACATCTTGGTCATCAGCCCCGTGAGTTGGGTGTGGATTGAATTCCTCCGATTACGTGATGAATGTAGCAGTGTGTGTAGCTGTATAAGAGGCACGCATCGGGAGGTGCCCCAGGAGTTGACATAAGGTACTACCGGAGTTCCATCAGAAAAATAATAAAATAAAATAATGTTGAAGCCGACAGGAGAGATCTGCAGAATATCTTGGCTGAGTGGACAGGGAAAGTTGTAACTGTTCCTGTAGGAATTTCAATTTCTTTTTCGTACATATTATTCTTAAACAAGATGTTCAGTAAAGAACATATAGCCTACTTTCTCCTAAATGCATGGGTATTGTTATAACTCTTTGTCCTTTTAAGGAGAATAATTGAATGTTGGTTGTAGTAGCTTGTTGAAATACAACGTGCTATAGGGATATTAAACATGAATATGAGGTGCTCTTTGCTAGTGCTACCTCTGTAAAAAAAATTCATTCAATTCGGTTTCACCGTGTTTGAATTGATCTGGGGAATGGATTTGCACACATACATGGCCGCTATTTGCAAACTATTGGGCTGATGATCTTGTAGTCAGTCATAAGATGCTTTACACAAAAAGGCATGTTGTTGCAAAATCCGGTAGAGATCAAATTATTAGGATGGTCGAAATTTGATTTAAGCTTTTAACATTTGGGTGGCCGTCATTCCGTTTCCGTCAAGATGGCGGCGATATAAAACATGACACTGAGGTGCCTTTTGCAAGTGCTACCTCTGTACCAAATTTCGTTCAATTCGGTTTCACCGTGTTTGAATTGATAGGGGGAATCGATTTGCACACATACTTGGCCACCATCTGCAAACTATTGGGCTGAAGATCTAGCAGTTTGGTCAGAATATGCTTCCCACATAAAGATTTGTTGTTGCAAAATTTGGTAGAGACTAGATTATTAGGTTGGTCGTAATTACATTTTAGCCTTTAACATTTGGGTGGCCGCGATTACGTTTCCGTCAAGATGGCGGTGATATAAAACATGACACTGAGGTGGCCTTTTCTAGTGCTACCTCTGTACCAAATTTCGTTCCATTCGGTTTCACCGTGTTCGAATTAATAGGGGTAATCGATTTTGACACAAAGATTGTCGCCATCCGCAAACTATTAGGCTAATGACCTATTATATTTGTCAAAGGATGCTTCCTCCATAAAGGTATGTTGTTGCAAAATTTGGTAGAGATCGGATGATTAGGTTAGTCGTAATTTGATTTAAGCTTTGAACATTTGTGTGGCCGCCATTACGTTTCCGTCATAATGGTGGTGATATAAAACGTGACACTGAGGTGCCCTTTGCTAGTGCTACCTCTGTACCAAATTTAATTCCATTCGGTTACACCGTGTTCGAATTAATAGTGGTAATCGATTTTGACACAAAGATGGCCGCCATCCGCAAACTATTAGGCTAATGACCTATTAGATTTGTCAAAGGATGCTTCCTCCATAAAGGTATGTTGTGGCAAAATTTGGTAGAGATCGGATGATTAGGTTAGTCGTAATTTGATTTAAGCTTTGAACATTTGTGTGGCCGCCATTACGTTTCCGTCAAGATGGCGGTGATATAAAACATGACACTGAGGTGCCCTTTGCTAGTGCTACCTCTGTACCAAATTTCATTCCATTCGGTTTCACCGTGTTCGAATTAATAGGGGTAATCGATTTTGACACAAAGATGGCCACCATCCGCAAACTATTAGGCTAATGACCTATTACATTTGTCAAAGGATGCTTCCTTCATAAAGGTATGTTGTTGCAAAATTTGGTAGAGATCGGATGATTAGGTTAGTCGTAATTTGATTTAAGCTTTGAACATTTGGGTGTCCGCCATTACGTTTCCGTCAAGACGGCGGCGATATAAAACATAACACTGGGGTGCCCTTTGCTAGTACTACCTCTGTATCAAATTTCGTTCCATTCGGTTTCACCGTGTTCGAGTTAATAGGGGCAATCGATTTTCACACAAAGATGGCCGCCATCCGCAAACTATTAGGCTGATGACCTATTAGTTTGGTCAAAGGATGCTGCCCCCATAAAGGTATGTTGTTGCAAAATTTGGTAGAGATCGGATGATTAGGTTAGTCGTAATTTGATTTAAGCTTTGAACATTTGGGTGGCCGCCATTACGTTTCCGTCAAGATGGCGGCGATATAAAACATGACACTGAGGTGTCCTTTGCTAGTGCTACCTTTGTACCAAATTTCGTTCAATTTGCGCTCACCGTGTTCGAATTGATAGGGGGGGACAGACATTCAGAGTACACACACTCGCACACAGACACACACACACACTCACAGACTCACACACATACACACACGCAGACAGACACACTTATTTTCGCCCTGTAGTGATCTCATAAGTCTACTTTCATTTTTTGCAAAAATCGAAAGTAGGCTAAAAATAAATGTGACCAAACTAGGTGGTGTAGTTCTTGATTGTCACTTCTGGGGTCCATGTTTGATTCCTGACTGTCAAGAAATCTAATTCTAGTCTGAGAGTAAGAGGGCTAGTGAGGTAAACCGGAAAATGTTGGGTCGATTTTCCCCTTAGCCACCCAGCAAGTGGTTTACCATGGGTTCCCACACATACTGAAGGTAAATGCCTAGGTAATTCCTATCATAAGGTCACGACTGCCTCCTGTAAATCCATAAACAAATAGGCTAGTCATATTCATTCATTCCTATTCATAAAATTAAATGGCACTCTGTGGTGGTCTGAGGTGTCCCTCGGACATAGTGGTGACTTTGTGTACAATTCTCGATAAGATCTTTTGTATTTTAGTCAGTGACCTTATGAAATATACTTCCTACTGTTGGTTAAACGCCAAAGGGAATTTGGCATGCAGTTGGCAGTGGTTCACTTTGAACTGTACTTTACAGACTTTGATGCTGTCTGTGAATGTGGAAAGTCTATGAGAAAATTGGCAGTTGAATGCAGTAAGGTGTTGAGTAACATTTTTCTCAATAATTACTGCAAAGTATAGGCTGAAAGACTTAATTTGAAGGGAAAGTTTATTCGCAGGGCTTCCACATTAATTAAGTAGGGCTTATAGCCTATCCAAAACCAGCAAATTAATGAATTATTCATGTGCATACAACGTTCCTTTCATCGAAAACTTTTAGGGCTAAAGGCACACTCTGCTTTTCAAAGGAAGTGGGGGACAGGGCTTTTCTTGTGATTGCAGGAGCTTCCTTAAGAAGAGATTTCTTCTCTGATTCATACAAGTTTATCAGGTCCTGAAATCTTGCTTCTTGGGTGTAATACACAAATGTTGCTGAACATTCATCACCGGGTTGACTTTGCAATTCAGCTTAAACTGCTGACAGCTGATCACCGATGTCTGGGATGTTAAGTACCTGGTCTTGGGAATTCAGCCAATTATTGCGAATGCATTTGAGTAGGTGGACAGAGTCAAACAGCAAAAATAAGTTCCTGTCATTGTTGCCTGGATTCTTTATACTGGTTTTCAAAGAATCTCCACTTATGTGCTGAAACATGCCTTTGTTTACTTTATTATTGTCTGATATAAGACAAAGGGAAACACACCCACTCTTTTCCAATAGAGTGAGTACTTCTAAAGTCATTTTATACAGCATGTCACTGTTTAAGTTCTTCAAAGGAAACAGAGCAACAACATCTGAAAATCTACAGAAAGGTGAAGTTATTATGAATGCCTATATTGTAGTCGCACAATGAATTTCATTTGGTCTGTTCAAAGCAACTCCTTCAATTTTTCCTCCCTTATAACTTAGTTTAGGGGCAACATAAATCTCATCTAACAAGATACACACAACTTTTTCATGGTCACTCAGAATCTTGCATTTCTCCCGTAAGTATGATTCCTGTGAAAGGCTGATCCTTGCACAGTTTGTTCCCATTTTACACAACAGTCTTCTTAAATAAGATGGATGAGGTACTGCTAACACTTGGCTGGAGTGAACAAAATTATAAGCCCTAGAAAAAGAATAAAATAATGTAGAGGCCCACAGGAGAGTATATGCAGAATATCTTATCTGAGTGGACAGGGAAAGTTGAAACTGTTCCTGTAAGAATTTCAATTTCTTTTTAGTGGTAATGTCGAAGTTGTTAATATTAACACGTAGGAACCAACCAAGTAAGAGATTAAGTTTCTGTTTACAATCTAAATCTTCTAGCTGGAAACCTGCTAGGTGACTCAGTGGACAATCAAACTTGGTTCATTTATCACAAAGCAAGTTATCGCCAAGACACCACTAAAACTGACTGCTGGGGAGATGCAAATTGTTGTGGAAAACTTCCACAGAAAAGGATGGTGAAATTCTGATGGAGGTATTAATTTTAGGTGCTTCATTGAGGCTGTCATCAATTTTACAAAGCAAAACATGTCTATCTTTGGTAAATAATATGAAAGGTCCCACATCTCTAGTGCCTACTTGATTTTTAAATTCTTCAAACCCTAATATTGTATCTCTTTCATTCCACTCACTATACTGTTGCTCATAATGGGCAAGAACTTGCTTCATGCGTTCCTTTGGATCCTTTCTTTTTGGAGGCAACTGTTTTGTTAAATATGATAGCTGGTTTTCAAAGCTGGTAGGATATGCACCTTCTTGTAGCTTTTTCGTTTTCTAGGTACAGTTACAACTAAGCCATCTGCACAAGGGAATTTGTCTTCTGTAATAACTAATTCAGGGACAAAATGTTTGACACAAACTGCTGAGTTAGCTGTCGGAGAAAAAGCATCAAGATGAATGCTTCTTGTCCATTTATCCCTAAGTTCTTTTTCTTTGGGAAATTGGAAAGTGGGCACCAATGGCTTATCTTTTGATAATTGGATTTTCATCCAGGCACACAACAGTTCCGAGGCATATCACCACGGGTAAACAGGAATCCACACCAAGTACGTGATAAGATCCTTGAACTAGCAGGCATAAAACTGGATGAGTGGATACAGCATCCAATTCAAAAAGCATGTTATGTTTCTTCGTAATAAATTTTCAGATCTTCTCAGACCTAAAAATGGAATACGTTAAGTATTACTATGCTTGCTCATAATGAATCACCATTACTAATGATTTATAAACCCTAAACAGAATAATAAATAGACCAACTTACCCATTAGTAGAATTGATGGTACCAGAAGGTACCGGTATCTCGATTTTGTGAAGCGCTACGATAATGCAGACATTTATTTACACGAAAGCAATAACCACTAAGCACAGCAAATCAAGGGAGACGATTGCTAAGCGATATTGGGATTATTAACACCGCTATCACATCGTAAACAAAACCACACAACATTATAAACAAACCAAGTAAGTCAGCCATCTTGGCTCTGCCCTGCCGCCAGTGTCAGGTCCGGTAGTATAGAAGGTCCTGAATAGGCTGACTTAATTCTTTCCAATGCCGCTCGAAGGCCCTTGGGTCAATACCTCAGAATACTAAATGTTCTAAAAGTGGCCATTTTTTACTTTTTTTACTACAGGCGATTCAATTGCAAGAGCAGATACACTGGTGATCATTTGGACTCCTGTTTTCAACTTGGTGTCGCAAATTATTCTGAAAACTTGAAAGAAGAAAAAAAAAGAGAAAATAACCAAGTACAAGAGAGTAATAACCAAACGTCTCATAGAAGAATTAAGTATCACTATGGGTTATTCCCGAAAAAAAAAAAGAAACTAGTATATAGGATCGTCTCAATGGATTTTTTTAAAATATCACTATGAGACTTCCAAATTTGTTTCAATTTAGCAACATCGCTTTACTACTGGGTATAGTAAAAGAAATGCACAAAAATACGTACAGAAACAATTGACTGATGAACATTGAACTCTTCAGTTACAGAAATAATTAAAATTGGTAGTCAAATATCCTAATATAAAAGCCAGAATCCTACTATGCGAGATTCTTTTACTGTTGTGTTTCAACTTTACTAATAGGCTCAGATCGTCTGGTTTCCTTTTTAATTTGAAGTCATATTAAACTGTTGCTGTAGCCTAAATTTTACATTTTGCTGTTGATAATTCGTGTCAGGAAGCGGCAGCTAGTTGATTTGCGTGACCGTCAATCTCGTGATCACGAGCCACAGGGCTTCCAAATTCACATGGTATCTGAATCACAAGACATGATATTTCACTTTAAAAATCTCATATTCGTATTAGGGGTCCCGTTTCTTCAATGTTGCTCTCGTACACTCCCATGTTGCCGACCCCTGACGAAGAACTGTTATCATAATACACACTTACGTACAGTATTTTATTCAATATTTGGTATCAATTTATCACTTCCCGCACTAAAGCTGTTGGGAAAACAAATCGTTCATCCTGTCAATGGAATAAGTGTGGAGAGTGGTACACTGTGACATGAAGGCTCTCTCTCTCAATCACTTTCTCTCTTCCCCAAGTATTGACATGTCGATCTTATAAAAGTGTTGTTGGTTTCATTCCCTAGAGGCGTAATTGTTTTCTTTCCCCTTCATCGTCTTGCTATTGTTCTTGTCCGCGTCACTTTGGATTGTCTTTATTCATACCACAAAAACTAGATTCCAATGTTTGCTGTCAGATTAAAACACAGGATATCCCCTCTGTCTTTCACCGTTAAATGTCACCAAATTCCTGATAATCGTAAGAATTTGAAGTTGTTTAATGAAAGACTGACATACGATTTATTAGAATAATTCAACAAATAGCCATTTATACTCCACCTAGTCTAAAATTTACTGAAAGCCATTGAAAATTCAATTAAGGGAAATGAGACACATTTCGTTTATGAAACGTAGCCACCATCAGCGAAAATAGAAACATTTGGGAGAACGTCAAGTAAACCAACTCGTGAAAGGTACATAAACCATCGTCCATATACAGGATGCGTGGGGTAGAAACAAGCAGTTAAGAATAAGCAATTCCCCGAGTCAGGAAACGCCGAATGACATGCAAGACGCGTATACCTTGAGGTGCGCCATTTAGCGGACACATGGTTTAGCACTATTATTTATCTCTAGTTGTAGGCCTATGTTCTATTATAAGGTGCGTTCAAAAAGTAACGAGCCGGAGGCTGGAATGCGCAAACCGGTGACGACATCGGCTAATCGTGGCGTGTGTAACGAGGTGTAGTTCCGACCAGAGCGTGGAAGGTCCCAGCCCGTCGCTAGAGGGCACGCGTGCACGTCACGTGACGATACAAAGCGAGCAGCAGCATGAATAAATCGTCCGACGCTGCCAGTCGCATTGCAATGAAGAGCAAAGTGGTGTTGCTCGGTTTCTGACAGCGGAAGGAGTAGGGGGAACGGACATTCATTGCCGGATGTCACAAGTGTACGGCGAACACTGCATGTCCCTTGCAAGGGTCAAGGCACGGCACAAGCGCTTCAGGGAAGGACGGGTGTCGTTAGCCGATGATGCCCGGTCTTGGGCACCCCCCCCCCCCCTTGCATTACGACAACGTCCAGCTGGTTGATGCACTAATTACCCAGGACCGCCGAGAGAACGCCATAGCCGCCGTGGTCGAACCACGACAACGCACGGCCTCATACGGCCAACACAGTCGCGGCACTCCTGCAGAAATTCAAATGGGAGTTTCTCGGCCACCCTCCATACAGTCCAGACCTCTCTCCCTGTGATTACGCCATGTTTGGTCCCCTTAAATGGGCTCTGCGGGGCCAACGATTCACCTCAGACGCCGACGTCCAGCTGTACGTGCGAACCTGGTTCACATCGCAGCCCATGGAATTTTATGAGACAGCCATTCACCGCCTCGTGTCACAGTGGGACAAGTGCCTCAACAGCCAGGGCCAATACTTGTAACATACAGGTACTGGTTTCTATAATTATGCCTCCGGCTCGTTACTTTTTGAACGCACCTTATACTTTGTGTTTGGAATATGCCATGCAGCACAACACATTTGTGAAATATATGTTCAAGGTGGATCTGCGTACTGTGAGTGTTTCTTCCTAAAATCCATGTTACGTAGATAAATTTAGCAGGAAGCCGGTCTATGTAATCAGTCAGGCAACAACGCTGTAACTTTCGAGTGTTTATAGGTCGAGAAGTAAAAAACTGTTGCTGAAAATGATCCCTCTCGTCCTAAAACTGACCTTCTGTGGTTGGTTCCTCAGTTTAGGGGCTGTGACAACGTGGTCATATAGCTCCGTGTATTTTGGGTGTGTGTAGAATCAGTCTGATAACCAGTGTTAATTATGATGGCTGCAATTCAGGCGAGGACTGCAGACGATCAATTTCAAGTAGTTCCTCTTTTTGCTACCGTCAACGACACCTAGCTGTGAGATTTGCTACTAGATGCCACTTCAAATGACACCTGGTGGAGAACGTTGGAACTTAATAGAGCGTTAATCAAATCCATCCTACAAATTTAGCTTCACACAATTGTAGTTAGTGGAAGGTTCTTCTACATGCCGTAAATCTATGACAAGGGCCACTGGCTTTACTTCCCCTCCGAAGGAAGGCATACTGAAGGATGCTTAACGCTCTTATGAATTCCAACGACTCCGGCCGGGTTTGAACCCATGATCTTGGGCATAGAAGCTCAGCATGCTACCAACTACGACACCGAAGTCGCCTTCTGTTATAGCCTACTATATGTATGTACTTAGAGGTTGGAATGAACAGCCAAAACATGTGTTAATAACTTACATTTAGCAGTAAACTATTTATTATAATTGACAATTTATTTTCTATTTACGTTATTAGTTTATTCTTTACGATCATATATATGCGCATCCTCTTCAATTTGAATGATTCCCTTTAATATTAGTCTCTACTTAATGTTGAAATGAGTGAAATATGACAACCGATCACAGACATGGCTGTAATCGGATTCGCTGGTGGCTTCGCGCATCACTGCGTCGACACTTGTCTAGCGCTCGGCGGGTCTGGCGGTGCCCATTCAAGCATGGCCAAGTGAGGACATCACAATACGACCGACAGCAGCCAACTTTCCGCCTGTTACACACGGTTCAGAAATTGAGCACGGCGATTTAAAAAGTTAGAGCGCATTAAAATACCATCCTTTTAAAAGTCAACTCTAATAGGAAATACACATCGACGAAGTTGGAAGAACGGGCTCCCTGATCTTATGTGAGATATTGCAATCAATTCTATTAAGCATACATCAATGTCCCCGGTTGCAATAATTGAGTATTTTCTGTTAGGAATCCACTAGTTACATACGATTTGCAGCCAATGGCCATAGCAGGATATTTATTAATTTAGCGTATGGCTTTTAGTGCGCGAGTGCCCGAGGACATGTTCGGCTCGCCAGAGTTTTATCTGCTTCTATGTGGACACGCATGGGGTGAGCTACATGTACCATCGCATATGGATGAGATGAAATGAATGAAGATGAATGAGCAAGTTGAATTTCAAGTGGTTCCAAATTTGGCTACCTGATGCCACTGACACCTAGCGACGAACGTTGTAACTTGATAGAGCATTTCTAACAAAATAAAACCTACAAATTTGGTTACACACTATCAATTGTATTGGTAGGTTCTTTTTCATTCCACAAGTGTATAAAATGGGCCCGTCGGCTTTACTTCCTCTCTGAAGGTAGGCATACGGAAGGATTTTAACTTTTCGACCGGGTTTGAACCCGGGATCATGGGTATAAAAGTTCAGCATTCTACTGACCACGCCACCGAAGCCATTATTATTAGCCTACTTTTCACATTTTGCAACAAGTAGTTCCGTGAAGAACTATACAGCCTATTTTCATATATCCTACTTATGTTAATTGCCTCTAGCAACATACATAATTTCAGTTTGATTGCTATAATAGATTCGTAGATATTGAGAACCGACTAAAAATTTCGGATGGTCGCCATGTTTGATTTTATATATGTAGGTCCTCGAGTTATGTATTGTTACATGCAGATTATTGTGTACGTGTAGTATTCAAACTACAATCGCATAATTAGGACACAAGAAGTAACAAGGAGATTTTAAAATTTCGCACAGCTGCCATCTTGAGGTTATGGAAACAATTGAAATAAATTAGATGCCAGTGGATTACCATTCGTATAAGGATTTACTGTTCCAAGTTTCACTACACTCGGATGGATAAATTGCGAGAAAAGTCCATGTGAATTTTTATATTTCGCGTCGCCTCCATGTTGGATTTGTGAACACCAAGTTATTTAAAGTCCTATAGGTGAACTTAAGTTCATAGCCCCTATGAACATTAAGAAATTCAGTTTGATTGCTATAATAGATTCGTAGATATTCAGAGCCGACTAAATATTTTGGATGGTCGCCATGTTGAATTGTTAAATGTATAGGCCATAGAGTCGTGTACCATTAAAGGAAAATTATTGCGTAGGTTCAATATTCAAACTTTCAATTCGATCGCATGACTACATCACAAGAAATAAAAACTTAATTTTAAAATTCACACATCCGCCATCTTGAGGTTATGTAAACAATTGAACTAAATTAGATACCAGTGCATTACAATGTGTATAAATATTTCCTGTACCAGATTTCAGTGCGTTTGGAACATTAAATCTCGAGAAAGGTCTATTTAAAATTTTCAAATTCGCTTGGCTGCCATGTTCGTTTTATAGTTAACCGATTTCTGGAAGTCTTATAGATGGACTTCCGTAGTGCCCTTTATCTCCGTAAAAGATTTCAAGGAGATACCGCTAATAGTTTCACAGATATGGAATGCCGGTGAAATATTTCGCACATCCGCCATCTTGTGGTAATGTAAACAATTGAACGAAGTTAGATGTCGGTGCATTACAATGTATATAAACATATACTGTACCAAGTTTCATTGCGTTTGGTTGGTTAAATCGCGAGAAACGTCTATTTAAAAGTCGCAAATTCGCTTGGCCGCCATGTTCGTTTTGTTGTTACCAGATTTTCAAAGGTCACATAAATGAACTTATAGTTGTTCCCTTTATCACCATACAAAATGTCAGGGTAATATCGGTAATAATTTCGGAAATATTGAATGCTGGTGAAATATTTCGCACAGCTGCCATGTTGGATTGGTGAGTCGTAACAAAATTTGAAGGGCATGGTCGGGGTCGCAGGGAATAGTGCTATGAACTTACCGAGTTCCATTGAAATCGCTCCAGCCGTTTAGATTTTATTAGGGGGACACACACACACGAATCACACACACACACACGCACGCACACACACACACGGACAAAAGGTGATCTCATAAGACTATTTTTTCAAAATTGAAAATAGGCTAAAAATGAGGAAAAATTAAACTTATAAGTTCGATCCGGAAAAATGTGTGTCTGTCTCTGTGTGTGTGTGTGTGTGTCCCCTATCAACTCCTAAATGGCTGCAACAATCGAAACAAAATTTGGTATGAGCAAAGATCTATACAAGAATATCTCAAAGCCGTATTTGAAAATATTGTCAATGCTACCAACTGCTGAAAATTCGCAATTGAAATTTGAGCTCCATGTTGGATATCATGGAAGGTATGCATGGGAGCTATTTCAAAATTGGCACACGTATACTGCTCGGGTCTAAGCTGCGTGGACCTGAGAAGAATGTGCATCGTAGTCTATGAGTAGTGGTGGTGACGAGTGATGAGCTTTCTCGGTCCTTGCGTAGTAACAGAAGCAAATACATTCGTCGGTGACTCACTCACTCATTCCCAACGCCACGCTGGTTTCAGAAAAGACCCTATGTTAGCAGTATTGGAATAGACGAGAATGTCAGGTAAAACGGCGGGCTGTCGACAGGCTTGTCAATTCTCACCTGCTCCTACCCTGCCTCTGCCCTTCATCCCGCAAGTTCACAGAGCTCAGAAGCGAGCAGTAGATAATAATATTTCAGTTTAATTTCCAGGAGGCCATACATGACAGTGTTGCCAAAATGATTCTAAGCCTGCTGATAGGTCACATTTTAAATGCATATAACTTCTACACTATCAATTGGAATTCTACCAAATTTCGTATGTAATATATGTACATAAACAGATATGACTGAGCGTATTCTTAAGTGCCACCAGGGCTGCCAACTGTTAATGAATGCTCTCAATTTATTTTACCCAAATAACAACATATCAGAAAGTATGCAAGCCGACAGCTTTAAACTATGCACACGTATAGTACCTGACATCTATATATTTAAAACACTAAGCTGTTTTTTGTACACAAGATTGTGAAAACGACTTAACCGATTGGCTTCGTAAGACATTCTAACGAAAGCTCTTGGCATGCAGATTTGCAGAGTTTCTTTAAAAGGAAAATATATGTTACGGTATATTTTTAAATGATTAAAGAAATATGTAATATTTGTCACTCCCGCGCATGCGCACAATGGCCTTTCTCAACAAGGAAAATGGCGATTCCGGTCGCGTCTAACTGAGATCTTTGTTCATGAGAATTAAAAAGGATCTCCAATAATGTTAGTTATGTTATTACAATGTGCATTGAAATAGAATTATATTAAATAAACCACGAATTGAAAGACATAAACTGCAGGTTGAGTGTGTATACTGGTTAGATAGCTTAATACTGGAGTGAAACATAGTTGTCTGGATGGCTAAGGGGATAAGGTTACTGGCCAGAAATTTGTATTATGCATGATCGAGAGGGTTCGATTCCCACCTCGGATATGTTTTTTTATTTTCATTTTCTTCCTTCCTACGATTGGTATTGCATTGTAGAAAGCTCTTGGCATGCAGATTTGCAGAGTTTCTTTAAAAGGAAAATATATGTTACGGTATATTTTTAAATGATTAAAGAAATATGTAATATTTGACACTCTCGCGCATGCGCACAATGGCCTTTCTCAACAAGGAAAATGGCGATTCCGGTCGCGTCTAACTGAGATCTTTGTTTATGAGAATTAAAAAGGGTCTCCAATAATGTTAGTTATGTTTTTACAATATGCATTGAAATAGAATTATATTAAATAAACCACGAATTGAAGGACATAAAGTGCAGGTTGAGTGTGTATACTGGTTAGATAACTTAATACTGCAGTGTCACATAGTTGTCTGGTTGGCCGAGGGGATAAGGTTACTGGCCAGAAATTTGTATTATGCATGATCGAGAGGGTTCGATCCCACTTCGGATATGTTTTTTTATTTTCGTTTTCTTCCTTCCTACGATTGGTATTGCATTGTAGAAACATATTTCACTTTTATCATTCCCGTCAAGTAACGAATTCTCTGTTCCCATCGAGAGGGTTCGATTCCCACCTCGGTTATGTTTTTTTATTTTCGTTTTCTTCCTTCCTACGATTGGTATTACATTGTAGAAACATATTTCACTTTTATCATTCCCGTAAAGTAACGAATTCTCTGTTGCCATCCTTTGCATGGTCGAGAGGGTTCGATTCCCACCTCGGATACGTTTATTTATTTTCATTTTCTTCCTTCCTACGATTGGTATTACATTGTAGGGATATATTTCACTTTTTCATTCCCGTAAAGTAACGAATTCTCTGTTGCCATCCTTTGCATGGTCGAGAGGGTTCGATTCCCACCTCGGATATGTTTTTTTTTTTGTTTTCTTCCTTCCTACGATTGGTATTAGAGTGTAGAAACATATTTCACTTTTATAATTCCTGTAAAGTAACGAATTCTCTGTTGCCATCTATATATTTAAAACACTAAGCTGTTTTTTGTACACACGAGATTGTGAAAACGACTTAACCGATTGGCTTCGTAAGACATTCTAACGAAAGCTCTTGGCATGCAGATTTGCAGAGTTTCTTTAAAAGGAAAATATATGTTACGGTATATTTTTATATGTTTAAGGAAAAAGGTATTATATGTGGCAATTGCGCGTTGCCACAATTGCGTTTCTTCCTGAGAGAAATGGCGGATAAAAGATCCACCGTATCGTAGTGTGATCTTTGTTTATGAGAATTGAAAAGGGAAATATCGCTTATGTTGTATCCCGATATATACTGGAATAGAATCATGAAATAAGGGAAATATTGATGAACTGTAACTGGCAGTTGAGTGCGTTTGTTGTTTACGTCACTTAATATTGCACTCTAATTTCGTTGTCTGGGTGGCTCAGCGGCTAACATTGTGGACAACGAAATTGATTATGCATCGTCGAAGGAGTTTGATTCCCACCTCAGACATGTAATTCTATTTCCCAATTATTCTATCTTGCAATTGGTATTACATTGTCTAAACATATGTTACGTTTATTATTCCCGTAAGGTAAGAAATTCTCCATGATTTACGTTGCCAGATACTTTTAAATTGAAAATGAAAATCGGCACAATCGCTTCGCCTTGAGAGAAAATTGTCGAACATAATTCATTTGATGGACTCAGACATCGTGGTCACTCAGCCCTGTCTACTTTGGTGTGTGAGTGTAAACCTTTCTCTGATAACCTGTGTTAATGTGATGGCTGTATTGATGTGTGCATTTGTAATTAGTATGGGGAATAGGGAGTTGAGAATCATGAAATAAGGGAAATATTGATGAATTGTAACTGGCAGTTAAGTGCGTTTGTTGTTTACGTCTCTTAATATTGCACTCGAATTTCGTTGTCTGGGTGGCTCAGCGGCTAACATTGTGGACAACGAAATTGATTATGCATCGTCGAAGGAGTTTGATTCCCACCTCAGACATGTAATTCTATTTCCCAATTATTCTATCTTGCAATTGGTATTACATTGTCTAAACATATGTTAGGCTACGTTTATTATTCCCGTAAGGTAAGGAATTCTCCATGATTTACGTTCCCAGATACTTTTAAATTATTAAATAAATATCGGCACAATCGCTTCGCCTTGAGAGAAAATTGTCGAACATAATTCATTTGATGGACTCAGACATCGTGGTCACTCAGCCCCGTCTACTTTGGTGTGTGAGTGTAAACCTTTCTCTGATAACCTGTGTTAATGTGATGGCTGTATTGATGTGTGCATTTGTAATTAGTATGGGGAATGGAGAGTTGACGACTGAGGCTTTAAGTTAGGAACTATCCCGGTATTTGCCTGGAGTGGAAGTGGGAAACTACGGAAAACCACATCCAAGGTTGTTGAGATGGGAATCAAATTTTGCTCTTCTTAGGTTTGCCTCAAGAGTGCGCCCCGTTCCAGCCCTCAGACCAGAATTAAATTTCTTGGCAGAGCAGGGATCGAACCTGGAATCTGGGGCGATAGCTCAGAATGTAGCCTTAAGACTGGGCTTCCCTGTGTTAATACGATCTTTGAAAAACACTGAACATATAATTCTAAAACTCCCTCCATTACGGTGGCTGGCGAAGTGAGTCCATGCTCATTCCAGTAGTGGCGAAGTGATTCTATGCTCCCTTGCATAATTTACTGTCATGGAAATGCAAAGTATTGTACCTTCAACAGGTGATGGAAATTGATTATTTAGAGCAGTTTCATTCTGTTTATTTCAAAATGAAGTTCGTCATCCTGAGTTGCGTTTGCAAGCAAATTGCAAAAATTGCAAGGATTTTATTATTGGCGATCAGTCTCATCGCATTCTCATCAGCAACCAACTTGAGAATGGAAGTCTCTGAACTTAGTTGTATAAGTGAATATTGTTGTTTATTGATTATTTTTTTTAGAGTACATAACAATGAGTCTAACCACGCAGTTGATTTTGGCAATGGAAGTAAGTTATTATTTGCTATTTAATATTTGGCAGCTGCGTTGATGCAGGCCACTATAGTGTTATTTAATAAGCTATGACGTTAATTTGGGGAGAAATGCTGCTATAAATAAACCCATTTTACGAAATAGAACATTAGCCGCAAACAAGTGGGAAATCGGAGAAAAATACGAAGCCACTTTTAAACTCCAATATGAATACGGCATTTCAGATACAATTCCAGATACTATACCGTTACAGTGTAGGGTCCTTGACGAACAAATTTAAACATTGTTCTGCACTGTATTTCTCTTGAGAGAAATCTTCACTTGGTTACTTTGAGCTTTGCTGTTGTAATGTAAAATTAATCTGACTAAATATAAAACATTTGACATGCTGCAACAATTATTTTTCACTGGAGATGATATCTCAAGGAATTTCAGAGAGACTAATCGGCAGTACAATGCTATGTCCTTCGTTTCATTTGGTGCCAATGTTACTGTGCCACACCCATACGGTCCACATTGTTTTAAGATGTATGGAGGTGCACATCATCGCATTTCTTCGTTATATTCCAAAATTATATGTGACGGTTTGCGGCCAGTTTTATTAGACTCCTCAGAGTTCTTGAATTCCTTGGAACTAAATGACTTGCCTCCACATATTCCAAACGCTTGAACCGTTATGCTGCTTAGAAATCTGAACGTTTCCCAAGGGCTCCTAAATGCAACCATATTGCTTGGATTTGGAAATAATAAGTGCAGTTAAAATTAGGCAGAGAGGTTGAATCCTTCTACTTGATTTAACAGCATCCGATAAAACACTATCATTTTGTTTTAAGAGGCAATATTTTCCAATTTATTTGGCATACTCTGTCACAATCAATGAAGCTCAAGGGAAAACTCTGGAACGTATAGGTCTCAATTTGCCTCATCAATTTTTCAGTCATGGCCAGCAGTATTTTGCAATGTTGAGAGTGCAATCTTTTGACGCCCTTATAGTTTCAATAGAGCCAAAAAATCATCGTACAAAGAATATACAGTAGGCCTACATAAGAAAATGCTTCAGTAAATATTTTTCTATTGACCGTCATTTTTGACGGGTTTCAGCTAGTTCTATATTAATTTGGAGCAACTAATATACGTCAGGGCTACGAACATGATTCTAAGCCTGGCCTGGCCTGGCCCACGCAAGCGACTTCGTTGCGTAATTGTTTGACCTGTCAGCCCCTAGGGGCCTTAAGAGTCTTGTCTATGAAAGATGGTTCGACCAGCAGCATTTGATTGTGGGGGCTTGGGTGATTACCTTGAGTCTAATTGGCCAGGATATGGCCTAGTGCATTTAGGCATTAGGAAGACAGAATTTAGAGAGGATAGTAGAAGTAGTAGATTCAAGAGAGAAGTTCAGAGAGAAAGTGTTAAATTTGAAGTGAAAGTAAAAGTGCTAGATAGCATGCTGATAGGTCCAACTTTAAATACTTGTAATTTCTGCACAATATTTTGGTTTTCAATCAAATTTCGTATGTGCTATGTGTACCATAACCGATATGACTATGGGTATTCGTAAGAGCAACCAGGGCTGCCAACTGTTAATAAATGCTATCTCTATTTCTGGTTCCCTAATATCAATATATCAGAAGGTAGGCAAGCCAATAGCTCTAAACTTTGCACACGTATAGTACCTGGCATCTATATATTTAAAACACTAAGCCGATTTTTGTTACCGCGAGATTGAGGGAACGGTAGAACCGATTCACTTCGTAGAGCAATCTGTCGAAAGCTGTAGGCCTGTAGATTTGCAGAGTGTCTTTAAAATAAACAAATATGTTACCACATATTTTAAAATTTATAAACAAAACTGCAAAATTATTGGCTCAAGCGCATGCGCAGAATCACCTTGGTTAATGACAGACATGGCGGATGTCCACCGCGTTTTATTGTAATAGTTATTCATAAGAATTATAATAAAGGAGGGGAATATTGATTATGAAGTTTCCACGATATAAACAGGAATGGAGTATTATAAAAAACGGGAAATGTAGAAGAACTTATACGGACTGTTGAGAGTGAATGTTGTTTAAGTAACTTACATTGCAGTCTTCCAACAGTGATTCGGTAGCTCAGACGGCAGCGTTCAAAACTCTTAATTTATGCAACGCGCAATGGAAGCAGTTCGAATCCCACCTCCGACACATATTTTTATTTCTCAATTATTCTTTCTGCCTATTGGTAATAGGCCTACATTGTCTTAACATATTTTACTTTTATTATTCCCATAAAGTAAGGAATTCTCCACGATATACGTTCCCATATACTTTTAAATTATTAAATAAAAGATGGCCACAATCGCTTTCGCCATGAGAGACAATTGACGAACATAATTCATTTGTTGGACTCAGACATCGTGGTCACTCAGCCCCGTCTACTTTGGTGTGTGTGTGTGTCTCAAATGTTCTCTGATAACCTGTGTTATTGTGATAGCTGTACTGATGTGTGCATTTGTAATTAAAGTGGGGAATGGGAAATTGGCGACCGAGGCCTTAAGTTAGGAACTATCCCGGTATTTACCTGCAGTGGAAGTGGCAAACCACGGAAAACCACATCCCAGATTGTTGAGATGGGAATCGAGCCTTGCCCTACTTAGTTTTGCCTCCAGAGTGCGCCCCGTTCCAACCCTCAGACCAGAATTACACCTGCAGTGGAAGTGGCAAACCACGGAAAACCAAATCCCAGATTGTTGAGATGGAAATCGAACCTTCCCCTTCTTAGTTTTGCCTCAAGAGTGCGCCCCGTTCCAGCCCTCAGACCAGAATTACATTTCTAGAGAAATGGCGGATAAAGGATTCACCGTATCGTAGTGTGATCTTTGTTTTTGAGAATTAAAAAGAGGGGATTGAAGAACTTCAACAGGCGTTTGAGTTCGTTTGTTGTTTAAGTAACTTAATATTGGTTTATAAGTCTGTTGACTGGGTGGCTAAGGGGTAACATTGCGGACCCAGGAATGAATTTTGCATAGTCGAAGGAGTCTCACCTCAGACATGTATTTTTATTTCCTAATTATTCTTTCTGGCTATTGGTAATTCATTGTCTTAACATATTTTACTTTTATTGTTCCCGTACAGTAAGGAATTCTCCATGATTTACATTGCCATCTATATATTTAAAACACTAAGCCGATTTTTGTTACCGCGAGATTGAGGGAACGGTAGAACCGATTCACTTCGTAGAGCAATCTGTCGAAAGCTGTAGGCCTGTAGATTTGCAGAGTGTCTTTAAAATAAACAAATATGTTACCACATATTTTAAAATTTATAAACAAAACTGCAAAATTATTGGCTCAAGTGCATGCGCAGAATCACCTTGGTTAATGACAGACATGGCGGATGTCCACCGCGTTTTATTGTAATAGTTATTCATAAGAATTATAATAAAGGAGGGGAATATTGATTATGAAGTTTCCACGATATAAACAGGAATGGAGTATTATAAAAAACGGGAAATGTAGAAGAACTTATACGGACTGTTGAGAGTGAATGTTGTTTAAGTAACTTATATTGCAGTCTTCCAACAGTGATTCGGTAGCTCAGACGGCAGCGTTCAAAACTCTTAATTTATGCAACGCGCAATGGAAGCAGTTCGAATCCCACCTCCGACACATATTTTTATTTCTCAATTATTCTTTCTGCCTATTGGTAATAGGCCTACATTGTCTTAACATATTTTACTTTTATTATTCCCATAAAGTAAGGAATTCTCCACGATATACGTTCCCATATACTTTTAAATTATTAAATAAAAGATGGCCACAATCGCTTTCGCCATGAGAGACAATTGACGAACATAATTCATTTGTTGGACTCAGACATCGTGGTCACTCAGCCCCGTCTACTTTGGTGTGTGTGTGTGTCTCAAATGTTCTCTGATAACCTGTGTTATTGTGATAGCTGTACTGATGTGTGCATTTGTAATTAAAGTGGGGAATGGGAAATTGGCGACCGAGGCCTTAAGTTAGGAACTATCCCGGTATTTACCTGCAGTGGAAGTGGCAAACCACGGAAAACCACATCCCAGATTGTTGAGATGGGAATCGAGCCTTGCCCTACTTAGTTTTGCCTCCAGAGTGCGCCCCGTTCCAACCCTCAGACCAGAATTACACCTGCAGTGGAAGTGGCAAATCACGGAAAACCAAATCCCAGATTGTTGAGATGGAAATCGAACCTTCCCCTTCTTAGTTTTGCCTCAAGAGTGCGCCCCGTTCCAGCCCTCAGACCAGAATTACATTTCTAGAGAAATGGCGGATAAAGGATTCACCGTATCGTAGTGTGATCTTTGTTTTTGAGAATTAAAAAGAGGGGATTGAAGAACTTCAACAGGCGTTTGAGTTCGTTTGTTGTTTAAGTAACTTAATATTGGTTTATAAGTCTGTTGACTGGGTGGCTAAGGGGTAACATTGCGGACCCAGGAATGAATTTTGCATAGTCGAAGGAGTCTCACCTCAGACATGTATTTTTATTTCCTAATTATTCTTTCTGGCTATTGGTAATTCATTGTCTTAACATATTTTACTTTTATTGTTCCCGTACAGTAAGGAATTCTCCATGATTTACATTGCCATCTATATATTTAAAACACTAAGCCGATTTTTGTTACCGCGAGATTGAGGGAACGGTAGAACCGATTCACTTCGTAGAGCAATCTGTCGAAAGCTGTAGGCCTGTAGATTTGCAGAGTGTCTTTAAAATAAACAAATATGTTACCACATATTTTAAAATTTATAAACAAAACTGCAAAATTATTGGCTCAAGCGCATGCGCAGAATCACCTTGGTTAATGACAGACATGGCGGATGTCCACCGCGTTTTATTGTAATAGTTATTCATAAGAATTATAATAAAGGAGGGGAATATTGATTATGAAGTTTCCACGATATAAACAGGAATGGAGTATTATAAAAAACGGGAAATGTAGAAGAACTTATACGGACTGTTGAGAGTGAATGTTGTTTAAGTAACTTATATTGCAGTCTTCCAACAGTGATTCGGTAGCTAATACGGCAGCGTTCAAAACTCTTAATTTATGCAACGCGCAATGGAAGCAGTTTGAATCCCACCTCCGACACATATTTTTATTTCTCAATTATTCTTTCTGCCTATTGGTAATAGGCCTACATTGTCTTAACATATTTTACTTTTATTATTCCCATAAAGTAAGGAATTCTCCACGATATACGTTCCCATATACTTTTAAATTATTAAATAAAAGATGGCCACAATCGCTTTCGCCATGAGAGACAATTGACGAACATAATTCATTTGTTGGACTCAGACATCGTGGTCACTCAGCCCCGTCTACTTTGGTGTGTGTGTGTGTCTCAAATGTTCTCTGATAACCTGTGTTATTGTGATAGCTGTACTGATGTGTGCATTTGTAATTAAAGTGGGGAATGGGAAATTGGCGACCGAGGCCTTAAGTTAGGAACTATCCCGGTATTTACCTGCAGTGGAAGTGGCAAACCACGGAAAACCACATCCCAGATTGTTGAGATGGGAATCGAGCCTTGCCCTACTTAGTTTTGCCTCCAGAGTGCGCCCCGTTCCAACCCTCAGACCAGAATTACACCTGCAGTGGAAGTGGCAAACCACGGAAAACCAAATCCCAGATTGTTGAGATGGGAATCGAACCTTCCCCTTCTTAGTTTTGCCTCAAGAGTGCGCCCCGTTCCAGCCCTCAGACCAGAATTACATTTCTAGAGAAATGGCGGATAAAGGATTCACCGTATCGTAGTGTGATCTTTGTTTTTGAGAATTAAAAAGAGGGGATTGAAGAACTTCAACAGGCGTTTGAGTTCGTTTGTTGTTTAAGTAACTTAATATTGGTTTATAAGTCTGTTGACTGGGTGGCTAAGGGGTAACATTGCGGACCCAGGAATGAATTTTGCATAGTCGAAGGAGTCTCACCTCAGACATGTATTTTTATTTCCTAATTATTCTTTCTGGCTATTGGTAATTCATTGTCTTAACATATTTTACTTTTATTGTTCCCGTACAGTAAGGAATTCTCCATGATTTACATTGCCATATACTTTTAAATTATTAAATAAAAGATGGCCACAATCGCTTTCGCCATGAGAGACAATTGACGAATATAATTCATTTGATGGACTCAGACATCGTGGTCACTCAGTCCCGTCTACTTTGGTGCGTGTGTCTGTGAAAAAATTTTCTCTGATAACCTGTGTTATTGTGATGGCTGTACTGATGTGTGCATTTGTAATTCAAGTGGGGAATGGGGAATTGACGACCGAGGCTTTAAGTTACGAACTATCCCGGTATTTACCTGCAGTGGACGTGGCAAACTACGGAAAACCACATCCCAGATTGTTGAGATAGGAATCTAACCTTGCTCTCCTGAGTTTTGCCTCAAGAGTGCGCCCCGTTCCAGCCCTCAGACCATAAGTAAATTTCTTGGCAAACCAGGGATCGAACCTGGATTCCGGGGCGATAGCTCAGAATGTAGCCTTCAGATTGGGCTTCCCTGTATTAATACTATTTTTGACAAGCACTGAACATATAGTCTAACTCTTAAACTCCCTCCATTACGGTGGCTGTCGAAGTGAGTCTATGCTCATTCCAGTAGTTGGCGATGTATGCTCCCTAGCTTAATTTACTGTCATGGAAATGCAAAGGATTGTACCTACACCAGGTGATGGAAATTGCTTATTTAGAGCAGTTTCGTACTGTTTATTCCAAAATGCAGGACGTTATCCTGAGCTGCGTCTGCAAGCAAATTGCAAAAATTGTTGCTGGCATGTATAATTATAAGGATTTTATTATTGGCGATCAGTATCATCGCATTCTCATCAGCAATAAACTTGAGAATGAAAGTATCTGAACTTCATTGTATACGTGAATATTATTGTTTATTGATTATTTGTTTAGAATACATAACAATGAGTCTAACCCCGCTGTTGATTTTGGCAATGGAAGTATTATTTGCCTTTTAATATTTGGCGGCTGCGTTGATGCAGGCCACTAAAGTGTTATTGAATATGATGTTAATTTGGAGAGAAATGCTGCAATAAATATACCCATTTGACGAAAAAGAACATTAGCCACAAAAAAGTGGGAAATCGTAGGAAAATACGAAGCCACTTTTAAAATCTAATATAAAAATGCCATTTCAGAAACAATTCCAGATATTATGCCGTACAGTGTATGGTCCTTGACGAACAAATGTAAACATTGTTCTGCACTGTATTTCTGTAGCGAGATATCTACGCTTGGTTACTTTGACCTTTGGTGTTGTAATGGCAAAATTAATCTTACTAAATATAAAATATTTGACAGACTGCAACAATTTATCACTGGAAATGATATCTCAAGGAATTTAAGAGAGAATAATCGGCAGTAGAACAAATGCTATGTCCTTGGTTTCATTTGGTGCCAATGTCACTGTGCCACATGCATACGGTCCATATTGTTTTAAAATGTATGGAATTGCACTTCATCGCATTTCTTCGTTAATGTATATTCCAAAATTATAAGCGACGGTTCCTGCGGCCAGTTGTATATATTAGGCTCCTCAGAATTCTTGAATTCCTTGGAATTAAGTGATTTGCTTCCACATACTCCAAACGATTGACCCATAGATATGCTCCTTAGAAATCTGAAGTTTCCTAAGGGCATCTAAATGCTACCATATTAATTATAAGAAATATGTACGAAAATTGCTTGAATTTGGAAATAATAAGTGCAGTTAAAATTAGGCGGAGAGATCTAACCCTTCGACTTGATTCCATATTAATTATATGAAATATGCATGAAAATGCTTGGATTTGGAAATAAGTGCAGTTAAAATTAGGTAGAGAAGTCTAATCCTTCGACTTGATTTAACACCATCGGATAAAACAATCACTTTCTTTTAAGAGGCAACATTTTCCGATTCGCTTGGCATACTTTATCACAATCAATAAAGCTCAAGGGGGAACTCTGGAACGTATAGGTCTCAATTTGCCTCATCAAGTTTTCAATCATGGCCAGCAGTATGTTGCAATGTCTAGAGTTCAATCTTTTGACGCCCTTAAAGTTTCAATAGTGCCAACAAATAATTGTACAAAGAACGTATATAATAAAATTCTTCAGTAAATATTTTCTTATTGGCCGTCATGTATTGACGGGTTTCAACTAGTTCTAGATTAATTTGGAGTAACTAATATACGTCAGTGCTGCCAATATGATTCTGCCTGCTGATAGGTTCAGGTTTAAAATGCATGTAACTTCTGTACTAACTAATGGATTTCATTCAAAATTGGCACAATAATAGATCATATTATTTGATATTATTTCTGACCAACACATGCATGACATTGTTGCCAACAAGATTTTACGTGCGCTGTTCGATTGAATGTCTGACTACATGTAACGTCCATGCGATCCATTGGACTTCAACCAAATTTTGTATTCTGTACCTTAAGAGATGGAACTAAGAATATATTCAGTCACCATGGCAGGCAACTGTAGTGCTCTATTAGGCTACATTATGCCAGGTATACTGTATTTCGAAATAATTAGAAATTTCGATATTATCAACTTAATTTCGTCATTCTTCTAGATCATATAGATTAATAATTGGCAAGAACCTTAAATTTTAAGAACAGTGGCTATTTAGTTCGTCACGGAACTTCTTGTTTTTATTATTATTATTATTATTGTTATTATTATTATTATTATTATTATTATTATTATTATTACTTTGCATCTTTAGAATCGTCAAAGAGAAATCTTTCGGTCCCATCACAGTTATATGCTGCAATGCTAATTTTCCAAGGGTGCCATTTGCCTGGCCGTATAACATGAGTGTTGTTTTCTTTAGCCCGCTATGGACTGTAAATTAGAACGCGAAGGGTTGTATTTTTCATACGGGCGCTGCTTCTGGCAGTTCCACAGTTTACCTCGCTCGTGTTCGCTTGCAGTACATACAAATTAACGGCGATTTATTTTTGTCGAGCCTCACTTTATGGCCTCATACATCATTTGATCGCAGCCTCCCTTGTAGTTGCTTGTTAGGTAGTTGAGATTTACCCTAATGAAAGAGGAAGCGAAGGTCTTCCCCCAGCTTGTCGGCGCGCTTCCTGCAAGAGCTTCATTCATTAGTGAATTAAAAACAAGGTGATGGTATATTGGGTTTCTCGGCCAGTGCATTAAATCTCAGCAATTTTTCTAGGTTTTTGCCGTGTCTTATGTGGGGGGTCCGGGCGGGGACTCTAAGAGCCCGCTGATGAGCCAGCTTGGTGTCCTAGGCAAAACCCCACACAAGAAACGGCACAAACCTAGAAAAATAGCTGAGTTTTAAAAACAAGATGTTCAGCAAAGAACATATAGCCTACTTTCTCCTAAAGATACGGGTAGTCCTTATCAACGTGCACAAGTCAAGTTCAGAGTTTAAGTCTCACTTTAACAGAATAGGAATATCCTGAACTAGTACCTACAGGTAATATTTGCAAATAACACACAAGAGGCTGTTACAAACGCTTTAAAATAAACATTTATCGTATTACGGACTTGTAATTCTTCAAGTTCGATGCGTACCGTATACAATGTCAATGGAAGGCTACTTAATTGAGTACCACATAGAACCGTCATGACATCTTGCGGATAAGTTTCGCATAAGATAACCCTATTGCGTCAGAGATATTTATATGCGTCTGCATGTCCTTACGTGGTATCGTATGGGCCACCACACAGCTGGCAGGACAGGCCGTAAAGGCTCCTACAGTGACGTCACGCCTGGGGTCGTTATAGATGTTGTGACTGGACTTCTTGCTTATGTACATATTTATATTTTACTGTGTTAATTATCCCTCCCAGTGCGCACTCAGAGTATTCTGTTGTTATAGGCTGGTTGCACTGTTAAGAACAGCACGGTCAAGCAGCGGCAAGAATGAAGATAGCGATTGTTGACCTTCTCTCTACAACATAGATCATGGGAATGTCAGATAGTGATTACCTTACAGCGTACTCGTGCACGCTTCTGTGGCATCACAGACATGCCTTATTCAGTGTTGTATAGTATTGTGTTTGTATATAGTTTTGAATATATCTATGGTTCGTTCCATGCATTGATTAATAGGCCTAAGTGTTTCGGTATTCGCTATTCCTTGTCTCGTGAACCAGCATCACCACTGGGCTATTACATGCTACCAGAGAAACTGCGTCCCCAACAATAGTCGCAGCAGCAAGCCAGATAGCCCCCTTCAGCGCCATCACTTCAAACCGAATATAAATTACGCTCCCGCTTTAAGCGGTAGAAACATCTTAATACCATTTAGGGCTGATTGGCAATTCAATCCGTTACCACTACTAATTATGGCTCCACTTGTTCGAATCCGGCCCATGTAGTTGGCAGCACAGGCCGTAAAAGGTCCTAGAGTGACGTGAAGAAAATAGTACGTTGCCAGTACATTTACTAGGACGTTGAGATACACAAACAGGGCTAAATTGCAGTATTTTGACGTCGAGAATAAGATCTATTTTTGGCCATTTTCTCATTGTTCACTGCTTTGAAAAGGTACATGGTAGGCCTAGATCCCTGAGAAAACCTCACGTCACTCTTGACTATTCAACAGATCACATTCAAAACTGCTCGTGGATGACAAAGCACAATGCAACTTATCTCTAACTGTAATCAGTGCACAGGCGACTTAAACAGGGTCTATCCTAACAGCACACATTTCCAAGGACTCAAACTAACTTGCTTCTTGCAGCAGGAATTTACAATGGGTTGTAATTTTGATCCTCATTCTAAATGACGTAAGTAGAAGCGTTCTCAAGTATTACTTTTCACGCGAATACTAGTTCAGGCCACTTTGAGTAACACGACTTCCAAAGTCAAGTTTCGAGGTGAGCTCTCTGAGAGTTTTGCCATTCAAACAGGAGTTCGACAAGGTGATGGCCTCTCTTGTACACTATTCAACTGCGTACTGGAGAAGATTATCAGGGAATGGTCTCGTACACTACCACCGGGAACTGGAATACAGATGGGCTATAGGAAAGATAACCTCAATGTATCCTGTTTAGCTATTGATGATGACCTCGTATTGTTATCTAACAATATAGAGGAGGATACTTATCAAGCACAGGTTCAGTCCAACACACAGTAGCAACCATGACAGGTTTAAGGGTCATCATACAGAAAACTGAGTTTATGACTAATAAGGAAGCCCCATCCACAATTCCATTGGAAGGCACAATCATTCTTAAGGTTCCTGCCGTAAAGTATTTAGGAGAGTGGATTCCAACAAACGAAAGTGAGAACTTGGCTATAGATACCAGGTGTGTTAAGTTGCAGAGGGTCTATCACTCATGCAAGTGCATTTACATCTCCAAGTACATTTCCAAGAATCTTAAGCTCAAACATCATAACTCAGTAGCAAGACCCTCCGTACTCTATGCCTATGAATGCCTCTTGATGAACAGGAAGAGGTCTAGCCTACTGAGGTGGCTTGTGCTCAAGGAACTGAAAATCCTAAGGAGAATACTAGGGCCAATACGAGACATGGATGGTGCCTACCATCTCCAAGAGGACATAATCTCATCGATGAGGAAAATGCGACTAACATTTTATGGTCATTTAACTCCCGAACAGGATCTTTACCACGACAGGTAGAGTCAAAGCCTTCGAGAACAAATGGATCACCACAGTGAAATCAGACCAGGAGCAGCTTCTAATTTCTCCCGACACCGCACATGATCGGACCAAATTCGTTCAGCTCATTCTTCAAGGGGTTTTCACAGTATCCGTTACCAGCAGGAAGACCACAGGAACCACCAGACCGAAGTAGACAGAGGAGAAGAAGTCGGCTCATAGCCAGAAAATGAAAGCCTTCTGGGCTAAGAAGAAACAGAAGACCCATGTGAAGAGTTAAAGCGAGCCTCGTGGATTTAAGATGGCCAAAACAGTAAAAAAAGAAGGAGAATATGATGACCGAGTATTTTAGAATGTATTAAAATAATTCCTAAAACCAGTGTTCAGAAACTTCCACTGTACTAATTTCCAGCGTTCTTTCCTCAGGTGATCAAGGACACCAGTCACGGTGTTCAAAAGTTTAGTCAGAACCAACCGCATCTGAAGGTGTGTAGTATTCTTGAGGAGGTACAATTCACGTAAATAATTTAATATCATCACCACACTTAAAACCAACCACTTCGTGGTGTCACCCCGGATGTCCAGGTTCGATTCCCGGCTTTGCCAAAATAAAACTCTCGTGTGAAGGCTGGAATGGGGTACACTCAGCTTCGTGAGTCAAAACTGAGAAGAGGAGGGTTCGAATGCCATCTCAACCATTCCGGAATTGTTTTCTCGTGGTTTACCCACTTCTGCCGAAGGCAAATATTGGGATGGTTCCTAACTTAAGGCCACGGCCACAATCTTCCCAATACTACCCCAATTTATAAATGCACACACACACTTATACAGACATTACAATAACACATGTTATGAGACAAATTATATACACACCCAAGTACACGGGACTTAAGGTACTCATCGACACTACTGAAGACATTTCATTACAAGTTATCTTATTTTCTTGAAATTGATATCACTGTTTCCAAGAATTTAAACTAGTGGATTTTTGCCAAAAGAGAAAAAATAAAAAAAATGGGGGGGGGGGGGTCTTTTTCAAAGACTGGTCACAAAAATAACGTGCATTTTTAGGACGCGATATCTTTGGTTATTTTGTTCAACTTAATTGAGTCAGTGTTGTCGCAAATTGATCTTCTGTATGTTCAGAATGTTGTATAGCAGAATCGTTTTTGTATCATTGATTGAGGCAAATATATTAGCTTTATTTTACAATTTACGTTATTTTGATTGAAAAAATAAATTAATTGTGCGGGGCGCGACCTCTAATTTCAATTTAACAGCTTCAGTCTGCTTTATAACATAGCTGCATTATTTGTATATATTTTAGTTTTTAAATGAAACTAATATCTGCATTCTAACTGGACATTTTAACTGCCCAAGTCAAGACAAATATTGAAAAAAAATGAAGTGAGAGAAATCGTAACTTAAAGTTGAGGTACACATTTAGAGTAAAGAGTCTTACTTTTCAACTCCTAAAAAATGCCTTTTCTTTGGATTTCAGGTAAATCAACTGCATTCTCCGCCCTGAGAGTATCTCTTACATTGTTTTAGTTCTGGAGTAGACTGTTTCAAAGCCAGATTAATGTGTGCTTTATCTGCTGCACCTATGCGTCAAAGTGACAGCTGCTAAAAAGCGTGCACACCGATCATTGAAGTGAATATATATGAGCTGAACAACAATAAAACTAGTATAAACTACATATTTCTGGAAACTAGAGAGGACGTACTATCGAATAAGAAAATAAGAAAATTCGAAAATTTTCTTGGAAATGACTAATGGAAGGGTCGATGAGTACCTTAAATATAGGCCTATACGTTCTTAAAGCACTCAAAGGAAAGAACAACACAATACAATAATTAATACCTCGGCAGGGCTTTGCCACATATTTTATGCATTATTTTTACAAAGTCTACTCTACATCTCTTGTGACAGAATTCCTCACGAGGGTATTTCAGTGTCTCACCTGTCTCTAATCTCAGTGAAAATAACATAAAATATTAAGACATATTAGTCTTGTTGAGTGATAACGGATATGTCAAGCGTGGAAGCTGGATAAACGAGCCTGCATTTCTCCTCTGGAATATGCATCACTGGTGACAGTGAGATGCGGTATCTAACAATAGCCCTGGTCCACCATTGCACAGACGATTTGTCCGCAATAAGGAGGGCTTTCCCTTATCCGCCCCATCGTGCTTGAATTGCTCAGCCGGCACACATACGCACACAGGAACGGTAATTCATTGCTTATCAGTGTCTATTGTCTTGCGTCAAACCACAGCTCTGTAAGCAGACAGTCCAATCTCGTCTGTGGGTGCTAGCTATGCTTTCGTTTTACACATCTGTTGTTTCCAAATTCGTTGCATCCAATTTCTATACTACGCTTTCAAAATTATAATACCACTTTTGCAGAGCGTGCCAACTGAAAAGAAAAAAGTTCCTCCGCTACACTAAGGACGAAGGGTAGATGACCTTGCTGTTCCGCCCCTTAAAACCCAGAGGAACATCGATTCATGGTTATATTTTCCACTATACACTGAAGTATCGAAGTGTTTATTATACTGTGCTCTTCAAGCGGGTAGTGTCTGCGCGCACCCGTTTAGGGGCAAGGTGCGTGGTAGACCGTCACACTTTCAGTGTATCAGTGAGATGTGGGTATACTCTGTATTACCAATAATGATCGCTGAAAGCTGTCAAAACTAGCACGTGGGGAAATGCTGCGTTGCCACTGAGGGAGATCATGACTCATAACATTCCAAGAGGCTTGCAGAAAGACACAAATACTGGGGAAGTTAGCTCCCCTGCCTGGCGCTCTAATGACCGTGACGAGTGAAGACACACTAAGTCAAAACATGTGCTTACTGCTGTGTCGGCATACATTGCAACATTGCTCGCTGTTGCTATGGAGACCGTTACCCCTCCCGTCTCCACTCCTCACCTCACCCTTCAAGCGGGTGACAGACAGCTTTCACCGACCATCTTTTGTAAATCAGAGTATAGTATATGCGCACGCCCGCTTTGGGGCAAGGTGTATGGTAGACCGTCATACATTCAACGTGTATCATTGAGTTGCGGGTAGTATCTGCGCGTGCCCACATAGGGACAAGGTGCGCAGTAGAACGTCACACATTCAACGTGTATCTGTGAGATGCGGGTAGTATCTGCGCGTGCCCGCATACGGGCAAGGTGCGCGGTAGACCGTCACACATTCAATGTGATGCGGGTAGTATCTTCACGTATCCTCTTAGTGGCAAGGTGTGCAGTTGACCGTCACACTTTCAATGTGTATCACACATTGGCCTTGCCCCCAGGCTAAAAACATATGCATGTTAAAATAACTGTTCAAAATCTAAAACCGCTTACTTTGTCGTAGTCTTGTTCCGGATATAATTGCGGTATTTTATACGACTGACTGAGTAACCGACAGGGACCTAATTCTCAAAAGTCTTGTAATTATGTGAAGTATAATTTGCGCCGTGTTACGACGCTGGAAAACTCATTTTGATTAAAGACATATTAACCCACATATATTGATGAGATTATTCTCTGAAATACAGATCTTTTTTTTTTTTTTTTGCTTCATCGTGTTTATAAGCGCTCGAGTTGGAAGATGATAACATACTAAAATAAGTTTACAAGTTTCCAAAAAAAATGGATCTTTCATTTTTAAACAATCTGGAACGTCCGCCATTCTATTGGCACCATTTTGTTTGGAAAAGTTCATGTCCACCGTCAGCAACTTCATAAACGTTGAATAGCTTTATCGATATTTGACCAAGAATTTCGGATTTTGAACCACTGTCAAAAAATGTCCATAAAATGGTGAATTCATTATCATTAAAATCTCTACATCGTGAATGGCATCGAGCCGTAAACTACAACTGCCACATACAAACCTTGTCTGATTCCATCCCCAACCATGTGGATATGGAAATAATAAAAGTTAGCCATATGCTTTGAAGTATTATAATAATAATTTGATTAATGCAGCCAATGGCCATGTACTTTTCTTTATGTTCGACGATGTCGAACTGTAAATATTATATGTCAGAAAACTGTATCATAATGAGGGCCATTATAGTGCTATTCTTCATTATGAAACAGTTTCTCCAGCCAATCAGAGCTCATTCATTGACCAATTAGGTAAGGATAGCTTCGCGCATGCGCTCAAAATCCAACATGTCGAACATGAATTACATGATTTGAAAGTTCAAATTGGATATCGGATCGACCATTGTAGTTACAACCCCAAACACAAAGACAAAATCAGCACGAACCTTTACGGTAACAAGAAAATACTATATGAAAGAAATTTATGAATGTACGTCCAGACGTTAGCAACATAGCATCCTTCTACATCAATTACCGACATGGAAAGTGCACCGTCCAATATGTTCGCGTAAATAAACTGGCGAATATAAGACAAGAAATAGCACTGTACCTTAATATCCCCAACGCCAATTTCTACACAGCGCATTGCTTTCAAACGACTTCGGTGACAATATTAGCGAATGCTAGTTCTGATCGGCACTAGACATCATGCAGGCTGTAAACAATAGCACTGCCAAGCAAAGTAAATGGTCTCTGCTTTCGAAAGTCTTTGACCCACGCATGCGCTCTGTTCAGTCAGCAAAGCACCCAGCGCGCTCCGTTCACTAACTGAAGTTACTGAATCCCACAGATATTTATGAATATTTATGTTAAAACATATAATAAAGTTATAATTATCGTCGAACATGACAGTCGTATGCAACTCGCCTATAATGGTAATTAAGGCACTCGTATGGAAATTATAAAACTCGCTTATACTCGTGTCTTAATTATTGCCATTATAGGCTCGTTGCATAATATACTATTTCAGGACGGGTCAGGGAAGGGCTATTGGAAGGAAATCGGCCGTGATCCTATTGAAGGGAACCGTCCTGGCATTTGCCTAGTAGTGAAAATGGGAAACCACGAAACCCATTTTCAGGACGGCCGAGGTGGGATTTGAACCCAGCAAGGCACGAGGTAGCGGGTTAGCGCGCTCGACCACCGCGGTCGGTTGAACTGTTTCTCTTGAAATAATATTTCCGAACATGAAGTATTATAATCAAGTACGGAAATATTATTTCAAGAGGAACAGTTCAGTGAGGCTGGACTAGAGATGCTTGCAAGCAGCACACATGTGCGCAGGCCGGGAGGACAAAGTAAACACGAGCCAGTCGGGGGCCGTTTGGTGCTGTGCTCCGCTGTGCTATGTGTGTTCAGTGCAGTGACCGAACACATCAAAATAAGGTTTCACCGACCAAACACACATCACGCGTCACGGCGCTTTGCATCGTTCCCATGTGCTCACCTGTCAAAGGCCTCGTGCTCCTCTGAATTGTTCATGACCAATGCAATACTAAGTGAAAACGGTGGCTATTAACACAGACTGATTCACACCTAACGGTACGGGTGTAAACATAGTAACCTAATTTGTGAAAACCTGTAAAAATCTATCTTCTCTTTTACCTTAACGAAGTGTATTCAGAGTCACTAAGGTTAGAGGAGATTATTCAAACTACTTAATTCTCGATTACTTAACAATGCTGATGTTTATTTAATGAATCATCACGTCGATGTGTTCGCATTCCATGGAAATGGGAGGCTAGACCACGTGTGGTCGAAAGGTTCATATCCGCGTTAAACTAAAGCTTTGTAAGTATAGTCAATTCATATGAAATTACGTTCAATCAATGGGTTCGCCAGTGGACGTCCGGACATGGTTTGACAGCAATTCTATTCTCCCTACGTCTGTCATTGTTTCCACTTACTTGTACACGTTTCCTTTGAATTGCCCGATCTTCCACTTTCCACCACTGATCTCTTCATAGCCCTGCAATATTACATAGTAAGAGTTGTCAAATCTTTCATGTATGTGTCATTCTTTTTATGTCAACCTTATTCTTCAAGATTTGGAAGATCTTCCTTCCAAAATAAATTGAAGAGCTTCGTGGAATGGGGTTTCAAGTGACAAAATGTGGGAGATTAATTTTCAGTGACGTGTTTTACCTCTATCTGTTTTCTTTTATGAATTTTCAATATCTAAGTTAACATTCTTTGGGATGAATACCGAGTTGGTGATATAGAAACATAAGTTCATGTTCTATCATGAGCAGTGTACACAATATCAGTTGGAATGTTTTATGAGGGACCTCTTGAATTGTATGTTAGGAGATTCAGATGGCATTGGCGCGTCCATAAAAAAGAATTATTACCAACACCATCAAATTGTTAATTGATTGGATGGCTGACTTGGTGCCCCTTCCCCTGGCTGAGCGAGACGAGCAGGAGAGAATGGGTAGGAGTTCTGCACAAGTACTAGCGTATAACTCCAACACATCGGTCGGTCTGCTGTCATTTCACGAGACAGTGACTCTGGAATGAGATCTAATCTCTGAAGTGAAATGTCCCTGATATGTTAAAGCTCATTAGTATAGAAATCATTTCAAAGTTGAAGGTATAACAGAAGGCTTCGGGAGGTATAATGCATACACTGGAGAGTCAGTCTGAAATAAATCACGAAACACAATTATATGGGTAGGAGATATCACGTGCAAATATGTGGACCCAAAATTCAAAATTCGAATAAAATTAAGTATTTATTTGTTAAATGAGTGCTGAAATATGGAACAATTTGCCTGTATAAGTCTTAGAAACTTAGATCAGGGTAAATGTATTCCAATGGTAAAATGATTACTGCATTCAGCTATCACTCAGAGGTACTTTTTAACTCGCGTGGCTACGGGATCACTCGCGTTGTTAGGTAGAACCTATTTCTAATAACTCTTTAATTTGGCATGTTTCTTTTTACGTTTGTTCTATCTTATTGTCTTCTTTGTGTACGGTCAACTATATCGTTTTTATTGAATCCGATATACAGATAAACATTTTGTTGCCATTTACAACAAGAGCAATGTCTAATATATAATCATATCAACCTTCTTACTAAATCACAACAATAATACAATTGGGTGTATTATTAAAGTTGACCGAGCCTCCGTGGCTTAGGCGGCAGCACGCCGGCCTCTCACCGCTGAGTCCGTGGTTCAAATCCCGGTCACTCCATGTGAGGTCTGTGCTGGACAGAACGGAGGCAGACAGGTTTTTCTCCGGGTACTCCGGTTTTCCCTGTCAAAATTTCATTCCAGCAACACTCTCCACTATCATTTCATTTCATCTATCATTCATTTAATCATTGCCCCAGAGGAGTGCGTCAGGCCTCGGCAGCCGGCACAGTTCATATCCTCGCCGCTAGATAGGGGCTTCATTCATTCCATTCCTGACCCGGTCGGAGACTGGAAGCAGGCTGTGGATTTTCATTTTCATTAAAGTTGACATTGGTTTACGGTCTAAGCCAACTTTATCCTTAAGTATAAACGTTCTTACTAGCATCTTCATACTAGCAACACAGTTTTTTCAGTGTCCAATAACATCATCTAAGTCAGACATCGTTACATTGTTCTTCTAATAACTAATTACAATTTTATGGCATTGACTTACACTCATGTTGCCCACGATAACATTTAGAACCAATACAATGACACTATAATGTTCACACATATAGAGTTCGTTGTGGAGAATCACACGCATGATCACTCGCACTGTTAGGTCTCCCCTATCAATACTCGCCCGACCTCTCGCGCTGTGAGATAGCAACTAACTCACCGCGTGGTGTGCTCATTCCCCCAAGTCTCCAAAATCCCATACATTTAAATTGAACTTCATAGCGCGAGTGATCGTGGGTTAAGAGCGATTGAGACGAATTTAGTAACCTGTAAATGCATTTTTATTCACTAATCTGTACCTGTTACGATATCTAAAAACAAATAAATAAATAAAAGTGTTCATCAATTTTTGTAACAGGTGTTTAAAATAGGGGTACATTATGTTGCAATTAATTCTATATTGACGAACAGAAATTGTTATAGGAAGTTGAGTATATCAATCCTTTCAGTTTCTCTTATTGTTGAAAAAATGAAATATCAACTGTATATTCTTTTGGATGTCTCAGAGATATGTTCCCGCAAATTAATTTAAAAATATTATTTATAAATGGAATATTTAAAGTTATCAATGATTAACACTTGACTGATCTATTTATTCAATTTAGAAAGACAGAAATCTCCAGTAAATCTATCTATATTTTATGAGAAAGCTATAACAAATAAATAATAATAATAATAATAATAATAATAATAATAATGTTATTGGTTTTACGTTCCTTTTAACTACTCTGGGTTTTAGAGACACCGGGGAGCCGGAATTTCGCCCCTAAGGGGATCTTTAACATGCCAGTATATCTACTGACACGGCTCCCTCGTATTTGCGCACCCTCAAATGCCAGCTGGCAGCGCCAGGTTACGAACCTGTAAGTTTGGGCCCAGCAAGTAGGATCGTTACCTCTGAGCCACGCAGCCAGTCTATAACAAATGCAATTGATATATCGCGAACGTTGTTATATTTTTTCGCATAGAGCTTGTACCGTGCGAGAGCAATTCAAATTATTTATAGAGTACTAATGACTTGACGTTTGTTTTGCCATTTTTTAATACATGTGTAAATTGGGAGTTGAAATGTGTGGGTGTTCGTGTTGCATGCTGTCCAATTATTACTGAATTCTCACCACTGCACTGCAAGCAGTGATGCAGTGAATCACTGTATAGTGCATTCGCCTCTCACGGTCAGCATGAACCGGTATTTTAATCGAGCAAAGTATTAAGATAACAATAACCCCTGGCACTACAGCCCATGAAGGGCCTAGGCCTATCAAGCGGCCGCTGCCCAGCCATTTGGCCTGCAGATATTTGGGTGACGCGTGATCAGCGCATCGAGTCCCCTCGGCCATTAATCGTGGTTTTCGTGATCGGGGCGCTGCCTCACTGTCAGATAGCAACTCAATTGTCCTCACGAGGCTGAGTGCACCCCGTTCCAGCCCACAGGTCAGTTTCAAAAATCCCTGACGGAGCCTGGAAACGAACCCGGGGCCTACAGGTGAGAGGCAGGTGCGCTACCCCAACACAATGGGGCCGGCAGCGAAGTATTAAGGGTGTTCATAAAACTGCATTCTTTTCTCTCTAACTTATTTTATAGTTGTTTTACCATGAAAGTTACAGATCTGTTCAAATTAAATTAGACTCGAGAACTCATTTCCACTATATTCTCTTTCATTCAGCTAAGCACTAACAACATTACTGCAACATTACATTGGGTCTTTGTCTTTACTGAATATTCTAAAACAGTCAGATTTTACTCTGGTTGGTTGGTTCCTCAGTTTAGGGGCTGCGACAACGCTGTCATGTACATTAGTCCAGTGTACTTTGGTTGTGTGTGTTGATTCTGTCTGATAACCGGCGTTAATTGTGATGGCTGCATTAGTGTGTGTTATCTGTTTTTAATTCAAGTAAGGACTGCTGACATTCAATTTTCAAGTAGTTCCAACTTTTGCTACCAAACGCCTCCGTCAACGACCGACTAGTTCTGAACTTGGTTACTTGATGCCACCACAGTCGGCTCCTGGCGACGAACGTTGGAACCTAGGAGCGTTAGTTAAATCTAACCTTTAATTTAGCTTCAAACAAGTGGAATTAATGGAAGGATCTGTATCATGCTATAGATCTATGACATGGGACCACCGGCTTTACTTTCTCTCCGAGGGATGGCATACTGAGGGATTTTTAAGGCTCTTAAAAAATCCGATGACTTCGGCTGGGTTTGAACCCACAACCTTGGGTATAGAAACTCAGCATGCTACCAACTACGGCACCGAAGCCGCCAAATTGTACTCTACACATCGCTAAGTGATGAAGGAAACGAATAATTTATATATGTTCCATAATAACTTTTTGGAATTAACGGTCAGAAATATCTAAACTTCCCCAGAAACTCACTAATAACATTCTACCAACAATGCCAATAATGTCACATTTTCATTGTTTCCTGTAGCACGATTCCACCATTTACTTTCAGTCACAGAAGAGCGAATGCCCTGCCCTTGAAATCAAAAGAGCCAAAGGTCAATACAGAATTGCCAACATCTTGAATGAATCCATACAATAATGGAGTGGATTTGTTATTAGGTACATGGTGTTGCAATTAATTCTACATTGACGAACAGAAATTGTTATAGGAAGTTGAGTACCGTATCATTCCTTTCAGTTACTCTTATTGTTGAAAAAATGAAATATCTACTATAGCCTATATTCTTTTGGATGTCGCTGAGATATGTTCCCGCGAATTAATTTAAAAATATTATTTATAAACGGAATATTTAAAGTTATCAATGATTAACACTTGACTGATCTATTTATTCAATTTAGAAGGACAGAAATCTCCAGTAAATCTATCTATAATTTATGAGAAAGCTATAACAAACACATAATAATAATAATAATAATAATAATAATGATAATAATAATAATAATAATGTTATTGGTTTTACGTTCCTCTTAACTACTCTGAGTTTTAGAGACACCGGGGAGCCGGAATTTCGCCCCAAAGGGGATCTTTAACATGCCAGTATATCTACTGACACGGCTCCCTCGTATTTGGGCACCCTCAAATGCCAGCTGGCAGCGCCAGGATACGAACCTGTAAGTTTGGGCCCAGCAAGTACGATCGTTACCTCTGAGCCACGCAGCCAGTCTATAACAAATGCAATTGATATATCGCGAACGTTGTTATATTTTTTCGCATACAGCCTGTACCGTGCGAGAGCAAATCAAATTATTTTTAGAGTACTAATGACTTGACGTTTGTTTTGCCATTTTTTAATACATGTGTAAATTGGGAGTTGAAATGTGTGGGTGTTCGTGTTGCATGCTGTCCAATTATTACTGAATTCTCATCACTGCACTGCAAGCAGTGATGCAGTGAATCACTGTATAGTGCATTCGCCTCACACGGTCAGCATGAACCGGTATTTTAATCGAGCAAAGTATTAAGATAACAATAACCCCTGGCACTACAGCCCATGAAGGGCCTAGGCCTATCAAGCGACAGCTGCCCAGCCATTTGGCCTGCAGATATTTGGGTGACGCGTGATCAGCGCATCGAGTCCCCTCGGCCATTAATCGTGGTTTTCGTGATCGGGGCGCTGCCTCACTGTCAGATAGCAACTCAATTGTCTTCACGAGGCTGAGTGAACCCCGTTCCAGCCCACAGGTCCGTTACAAAATCCCTGACGGAGCCTGGAAACGAACCCGGGGCCTACAGGTGAGAGGCAGGTGCGCTACCCCAACACAATGGGGCCGGCAGCGAAATAATAAGGGTGTTCATAAAACTGCATATCAAGCTTGTCTCTCGAACTTGTTTTATAGTTGTTTTACGATGAAAGTTACAGATCTGTTCAAATTAAATTAGACTCGAGAACTCATTTCCACTATATTCTCTTTCATTCAGCTAAGCACTAACAACATTACTGCAACATTACATTGGGTCTTTGTCTTTACTGAATATTCTAAAACAGTCAGATTTTACTCTGGTTGGTTGGTTCCTCAGTTTAGGGACTGCGACATCGCTGTCATGTACATTAGTCCCGTGTACTTTGAGTGTGTGTAGATTCTGTCTGATAACCGGCGTTAATTGTGATGGCTGCATTAGTGTGTGTTATCTGTTTTTAATTCAAGTAAGGACTGCTGACATTCAATTTTCAAGTAGTTCCAACTTTTGCTACCAAACGCCTCCGTCAACGACCGACTAGTTCTGAACTTGGTTACTTGATGCCACCGCAGTCGGCTCCTGGCGACGAACGTTGGAACCTAGGAGAGTAGTGTGTTTTGGCCGGTTCCGCAGCCTCCACCTCCACACCCTCCACACAAGATGGCGGCAGCCCGATAACTCCCGAACCCGTGGTCGGATTTTGACGAATGAGGTGTCATTGAACTCGGGCTGACACCCCCTTTCCAATGGACAACATATTTCAACACCAAAAATAAAACCTACCCCTACTAGGGGGTGAAATTGATTTTTTTTTAGAGAATCTCTGTTACCAATTGCAACATGTGAGAGTTTGAATGCCGATATGGATTTAAACGTTGTTCCACATAAAGTGCATATGTTTGGTGGAAAGCCACTATGAATTAGCATGCCCACTCATGGCTTTTGTAAGAGGGTGGGCGAGCGGATCCCTATAGATGGGTTATTGTTGACGGGTCATTGTTGGCGGGGTCATTGTTGTCGAGTCCTTGTGGACGAGTCCTTGTGGACAAGTCCTTGTGGACAGGTCATTGTTGACAGGTCATTGTGGACGAGTCTGTGTGGACGAGTCCTTGTGGACAGGTCCTTGTGGACGAGTCCTTGTCCCTTTGGACTGATCCCTTTGGCCTGGTTCCTACGGACTAGCCCATGAATTTATTTAAATTATGTCAAAGGGCCTAACTACGTTTGTGTGTGTTGAATTGACGTTGTTCACTAATCCCCCACTACTAAAATGTAATAACGATATGAAAGGAAAGTGATGAAATACATGTGAACACGTGTGAGATGTCATTATTAGCATTCTCCTTGTGAAACAAGTCACATCCTGTTTTGATTCATACGTGAGAAAATGCGAGTTCATGTGTAATATGATCTAACACACAGGTGTTCACATGTGCACGTGCACGATAAGAGCTAACAAGTCACAACCTGTTTTGGCAGTGGTGGGAATAAGGCTAGAGACATGTACGAGTAGTCAAATTACTCCGGCAGACAACCCCTTTCCTATGGATAACTTATTTCCACTCAAAAATAAAATCTACCCCTACTAGGGGGTGAAATAATAATTTTTAGGTAAAAGTCGCTTTCCATGTGCAACATGTGGGAGTTTATATGCCAATATGAAATTAAACTCGTTCCACATAAAGTGCATGCATACAACTGAATGCCGCTATGATTTATCATTTTTGTTTTTTGTTTTACGAATGCGCAATTGAGGTTTTTGTAAGAGGGCGGGCTTTTTGAATAATGATTTATAGATACGTTTTTTTTACAAATTAACCAAAGATCCAAAAACTAATAGGTCATCGGCTTTTTAATATCTTATGAACTAAGAAAGCTAGGAACTTGTATGAGGGGTCGTTGGACTTGTGGTGACGCCCTGTTTTTGAATGTATTATTCATTTTTTTTGTCAAAAGGGCCTAACTGCACTTTCGTTAATATCTCGCTAACTAATAATCACAGAGGGTCGAGTGAGGTGTCATAGGACTTAAAATGGCCAACCCCTCCCCATGACCAATGAATTTACAAAAAAAAAAACAGCAAGGTCATTAACCTAAGATTGTATCAACTAATAATCAGAGAGGGACAAGTGAGGTGTCACAAGACTCAGGATGGCCAACCCTTTTCCATGACCAACGAATTTACCCAAAATACCCAAAACAGCAAGGTCATTGACCTAAGATTTTATAAACTTATCAGTAGAGAGGGTCAAGTGAGGTGTCATAGGACTACGAATGGTTAACCCTTTCCCATGACCAATGAATTTACCTCAAAAATTCAAAACAGCAAGGTCATTGACCTGAGATTTTATAAACTAATAATCGGATATCAACTTGTGAGGTATCATAGGACTTAGAATGGTCAACCCTTTCCCATGGCTAATGAATTTACCCAAAAATACCCAATACATCAAGGTCATCGACCTGAGATTTTATAAACTTATAATCGGATATTGACATGTGAAATGTTTACAGTGAGTGATGAAACATAGCTAGGTAGTGAAAGAATTATTGTAGGCTACATGTATGGTGACTGACAAATCTTTCACCATTGGAACTTGTTTTCAGATCAAACTGCAGTACAGAGAGAGTATAGGTTGTAGGTATGGGATAATAAATGACAAATGGTATATACAAAATCTGATTAATCGATTCAAGAAATAAGAGTAGTCAATCTTTAATTGATTGGTTAAATAGGATAGCTAAAATCCAAAATGGTGACTACATTGAACTAAACTGAACCAAGCTGAATCAAATCCAACCAAACCGAACCAAACTTAATCAAGAACAAGCCAATGGTTTAAATGTAAAACTTGTGGTTGAATGTGGGCATTGGTAATGGCAGAAAGGAAAGGGATAACGCTCTACCTATACAGGGTAAGGTAAAGCTAGTGCATGATGCTAATGCACACACACACAAGTACATGAACCACACACAACCATCCTATGCAGTTATTATGGGTTGACTGTTAAAACTTGCTCAGTGGTTACTGGGACAAGATGGTCGCTACACACAACAAGCTTTAAATACCTGAGGCTAATAATCTATACACACACTCACACACACTTGTTCTAAACTAAACTGTCTTGCTGGCAGAGCTCACACAGTAGGTAAATGACAGAAATGCTTGGCTAACAGAAATACAATCATTTTCGGTTGTCTAATGTTACCAGCTAAACATTACGTGCTATAGTGGTGAGCACATGTGCCTCTTTCACTGGAGATCTTAACTCGATTTCTAGCTCTAAGGCCTAGAACGAATCAAACTAAGAAAAAAGGGTATGGTGACGCAGTGGTTAAACTGTTAGCCTTTCACTAAGGTAGACTAGGGTTTGATTTTTGGTTATTATGCATGTCATAAACAATCAAATAAAAGCAGAGATAATGTTTAAAACTGATTACACTTGTCTCTTTTCAAATTATTACTTAGATTACAAATACAAACGTGGACTGGGTTTGACATACAGTTAATGCTTCCTATCACATACCAGACTGCAAGAAAGCCAAACAAGCAAAAGCAGTGGTAAAATCGCTATGTGTAGAGAAATAGCTAACGGTTTTTATGAACTGGCAAAGGTATGTCGCATAAACAGTGCAGGATACAATCCAGCAACCATAATTTTTATCTCGTGGACAAGAGAAAACATATATATATAGAGAGATATATAGAAAGCTTGTGTGTGTGTGTGTGTGTGGGTAGCATTGGTTGTTTGACCAGAGAAAATACGGTGAGGTAGGGTGGGGAGAGGGAGTATTAGCACTTATATATGAATGGAAAATAGATTTTTTTCAATCGTTTTGTTTTTCAAATGTAGTGGTAGATAGTCGTTTTTTGTAAAACATTCTTACTTGCAGTAGTAATAAGCCTCTATGGTTCCGCTAACACATAGACTGTATTATTGCCATGGTCAAGCACTCACATTAAGATCATTTACAAAATCATAAAATGAAAAATAAAAATCTTGTTTTGGAAAAATCGTTTTTCAACATACACACAAAATAAATATATAAAAAAATTGTAAACAGCAAATTGGAAAATCCATGTTTCCATATAGACAAAATTTAAAAACCTTAAACGGACATTTAAGAAAATATATGCAAATGGGAAATTGACAAAATGTGTAAATATGAAAATGGAAAAATCCATGTTTCCATATCATGAAATTGAAAAACATCAAACTGTCATTTTAAAAAATGCAAATGGAAAATTGACAAATTGCAATGTGTGAAATGTGAAATTGAACAAATGGCTATCATTATAAAAAAAAACATGGTGCTCTATGGTTGAGGTGTGAATCAAACCCTCTCTACTTATTTGGACCACTCGAGACTGAGTAGACTAGTTTTAGTTGTCATACCACTTTTAAAAGTTTTTGTTAAATCTAGGAATTGAACCCAAGAGCTTGTAGGGGGGATCCAAGGTTATAATATGTTAAACAGATAGCCTTGAATGTAGGGTGTGGTAGTTATATAGAGATGAGACGTTTCGCTCGGGGCAGGGAGGCATGGAGATCTGCATCAAACCAGTCAAAATACTGACGACTCAAACAACAACATGTAGAGATCACCAAAATAATGTTGTGTAACGGTAAATGTTAGTCAACGAACAGTAATGCATTACTAAAACCCATGACACGATACCTAAGAGCTTTTCTAAAATTATTTTAAAATGCCTTTAACCCTATATTAAACACCCAGTTCACAAGACTCATAACTGCAATGTTATGGTCAAACAAAACAAAATCTATATTTCAAAACAAACAAGTGGTTTAGTCAATGTATACTGGAAAAAGTTTTATAAACACTCAAGTCCACAAAAATAATTAAATTAGTAACTGTCAGGTTGACCGAGTGGTTATGGTGTTTGACTTAAGTTCAAATTTTCTGTACAAGAAAGCAAGGGTTCGAATACCTTACCTGATATAACTATTGCCTCAACATGACTTGACCACACTGTATTATTGTGTACTCGGTACACAAACCATAGATAGAGTGTATTGTTTAAGGTCACTCTCTTTGCGAACATAGTCAGAGACTGTTGATGGTTAACAATTGCATTAATAGTGGGACATAGGGATAGCAATTAAGAAAAACAGACAATACCCATACACTTTATTTTTATTTATTTAATGTAAGTACTTGTACAATAGTTATATACAAACTACAACTCTCTTTTGTCTATTACTATCTAGTCCTTTTCGATCCACTTGCATAACAAGGCAGATGACTTTGTAGTTCAGCCCTTTAAAACAACAACAACACTACCTCTTGCATAGTCTGTGATGTTGATGACTCTTGAGGCGTGGAAGATGGATACAACATAACTTTTACAACAGGGGTTAAACGTTGCTCAACAATCAATGCACTATTTTGAGTAGCAACATCTTTCTCTTGTACTAACTTATTAGCATTCTGATAATTTTTTGCCAACACCATCAGTGTTTTGTCTGGAGCACTACATTGATGATCACTCACACTTAAAACCACACCATTTCTACTTTTCATATTGCCTCGACATCTTGTTGACCTCTGTTTTGAGCATCGCCAGAATATTATTCCTTTTACATTTTGTCGTCTATAGTTATAAGAGTAGCCTTTATAGAGTACACGTTGTTTACCTCGGTTAGTTGTAGTAAGTTCCATAGTAGTAACTAACCTGTTAGTATGATTTGCACACTACAAAGGTTATCTCTGTTCTGGTAATATAATTATTTAGCGTTGGCTTTTATATTTAATATGTACAGTTAAAAGTGATAGAAAAGTGGTAGAAACGTGGTAGCAAAGTGGTAGACAAGTGGTAGACAATTGGTAACATAGTGGTAGAAAAGTGGTAGCAAAGTTGTAGCAAAGTGGTAAAAAAGTGGTAGAAAAGTGGTAGAAAAGTAGTAGAAAAGTGGTAGCAAAGTGGTAGAAAAGTGGTAGCAAAGTAGTAGAAAAGTGGTAGCAAACTAGAAAAGTGGTAGAAAAGTGGTAGAAAAGTAGTAGAAAAGTGGTAGCAAAGTGGTAGAAAAGTGGTAGCAAACTAGAAAAGTGGTAGCAAAGTGGTAGAAAATATTACATGTATTGTTAAGAAATAGTTTAAGCGGTTACATGGATTCATTACACTATAATTTTAGCATTACGAAGCTCATTTTCTATATCCAAAAGTTCTTCCTCATATTTAGTATGACCAGCCTGTTTACAGGTATGCAAGTACTGAAGCCGCTGGATTAGCTTATTGGGATTGTTCCAGTAAACAAATTTAACAAATGATTTTTTGGGTGTAAACCATTATCATCCTCCTCCTCATCATCATCATCATAATCATCATCATCATCATGGTTATCATCATCAATATAATTATCATCAATATAATCATCATCACTATTACTATCTAATCCTTTTTGTTCATCTTGCAATGCAACAACCTTTGGCATAGTTTGTGTTGTCTTTGATAGTGTTAGAGGTTTCTTAGACGTTAACGACTGTCCTAACATGTCTTTTTCAGGAGATAATAAATGCTCTTTAACAAACAAAGCACTATCTTGAGCCACACTATTTTTTTCTTGGTCTTGCTTTTTTACCTTGGTTAGAGTATTTTGTCCATTTAAATGAGTATTATTTTGAGATTTACAATGATGATCGATTGAAATAAGTATGTTGGAGCCTTTTGTTTTAATCATTCCTCGACACTTTTTAGATCGTTGTTTCGAACAGCACCAAATAACAGTCCATTTTTATTAGTTCGTTTTACAATATATGCATACCCTTTATAGTAAGCACATGGCTTACCATAGCTAGTCGTTGATACTTCCATGTCGACTGTTGAGCATAAACTAACCTCTAGTAAAGTTAACTCGATAATAAAAATGATAGTTTGTAGTATGTGCAGTTTAAAGTAAGAGCAAAAGTGTGAGTCAAATGGTAGAAAAGTGTTAACAAAGTGGTGGAAGAGTGGTAGCAGTTTATAGTAGTCATGATCTTTTTTACCAGAATGTGATTTGAGTAAATGTAATTTCTAAACCTTAGCAGTGAGTAGTCAGTTAGTCTTGGTTCAGACAAGCGTAAACAGTTCTCCAATGAATCAGAGATCAAGATTTTCATTATGAAACAGTTGTGTGTAACCAATTAGGTATCGGTACTTGATAGCTTCACACATGAACAAAAATTCCAACATATCTGACATCAGATTTTCATTATGAAACAGTTGTGTGTAACCAATTAGGTATCGGTACTTGATAGCTTCACACATGAACACAAATTCCAACATATCTGACATGAAATACATGATTTGAAAGTTGACAAAGAATATCCAATCAACCATTGTAGTTGCAATGTCAAACACAAAGACGAAATCAGCATGAACTTTTAAGTTACAGGAAAATTCTATGAAATAGACTATGCATGAAATTTGGAAATACACATTAGAAGTTTGCAACACCATCCTTCTAGCCTATATAAATTATCGACATGGAAAGTGTGCACTGCCCCTAAAATTAAACCAATTTATCAATAACGCAAGTCAACAATCAAAACATTTTGTCTTGAGTCTATCATTTAATGCATATATTCTGTCTACATTGAACAGTAACAAAAAACGCCATTCATAATTAATTAAGTTTGCTTTAATTCGTTATGTAATGATAAATACATATTTAAAGTTTTGGCTGACTGTTCAGAGTGAATCGGCTTTGAACACATAAGAGAGGGAATATTTTAAGACTTAACCTCTGCTCACCTAACATAACCTAAATTTACCTAACCTAACCCTGTCATATAGGTAAGAAACGGGTCAAGCTATGCTTTTCGACTACCGAGTTTCAGCTACTTTTCAAGGTTACTCTCCCGAACATTGCCGGAGACTGCTGATAAACACTTATGTTCCCACGGCGGCGGTGCGCAACGACTTACATGATGCGCTTCCCCCTTTTCATTGATCCCTGTTGATTTGTCCCTTTGGACTGGTCCCTGTTGACTAGCCCCTTTGGAAGGGCCCTTTTTGAATGGTGTCATTCTTGACGGGTCCCTGTGGACAGGTCCTTTTGGCTGATCCCTTTTGGACCGGTCCCTTTGGACTGGTACCTATGGACTGGCCCATGCAATTATCCAAATTATGTCAAAAGGTCCGGTCCAAAGGGATCAGCCAAAAGGACCTGTCCACAGGGACCCGTCAAGAATGACACCATTCAAAAAGGGCCCTTCCAAAGGGGCTAGTCAACAGGGACCAGTCCAAAGGGACAAATCAACAGGGATCAATGAAAAGGGGGAAGCGCATCATGTAAGTCGTTGCGCACCGCCGCCGTGGGAACATAAGTGTTTATCAGCAGTCTCCGGCAATGTTCGGGAGACTAACCTTGAAAAGTAGCTGAAACTCGGTAGTCGAAAAGCATAGCTTGACCCGTTTCTTACGTATATGACAAGGTTAGGTTAGGTAAATTTAGGTTATGTTAGGTGAGCAGAGGTTAAGTCTTAAAATATTCCCTCTCTTATGTGTTCAAAGCCGATTCACTCTGAACAGTCAGCCAAAACTTTAAATATGTATTTATCATTACATAACGAATTAAAGCAAACTTAATTAATTATGAATGGCGTTTTTTGTTACTGTTCAATGTAGACAGAATATATGCATTAAATGATAGACTCAAGACAAAATGTTTTGATTGTTGACTTGCGTTATTGATAAATTGGTTTAATGTTAGGGGCAGTGCACACTTTCCATGTCGATAATTTATATAGGCTAGAAGGATGGTGTTGCAAACTTCTAATGTGTATTTCCAAATTTCATGCATAGTCTATTTCATAGAATTTTCCTGTAACTTAAAAGTTCATGCTGATTTCGTCTTTGTGTTTGACATTGCAACTACAATGGTTGATTGGATATTCTTTGTCAACTTTCAAATCATGTATTTCATGTCAGATATGTTGGAATTTGTGTTCATGTGTGAAGCTATCAAGTACCGATACCTAATTGGTTACACACAACTGTTTCATAATGAAAATCTGATGTCAGATATGTTGGAATTTTTGTTCATGTGTGAAGCTATCAAGTACCGATACCTAATTGGTTACACACAACTGTTTCATAATGAAAATCTTGATCTCTGATTCATTGGAGAACTGTTTACGCTTGTCTGAACCAAGACTAACTGACTACTCACTGCTAAGGTTTAGAAATTACATTTACTCAAATCACATTCTGGTAAAAAAAGATCATGACTACTATAAACTGCTACCACTCTTCCACCACTTTGTTAACACTTTTCTACCATTTGACTCTCACTTTTGCTCTTACTTTAAACTGCACATACTACAAACTATCATTTTTATTATCGAGTTAACTTTACTAGAGGTTAGTTTATGCTCAACAGTCGACATGGAAGTATCAACGACTAGCTATGGTAAGCCATGTGCTTACTATAAAGGATATGCATATATTGTAAAACGAACTAATAAAAATGGAACTGTTATTTGGTGCTGTTCGAAACAACGATCTAAAAAGTGTCGAGGAATGATTAAAACAAAAGGCTCCAACATACTTATTTCAATCGATCATCATTGTAAATCTCAAAATAATACTCATTTAAATGGACAACATACTCTAACCAAGGTAAAAAAGCAATACCAAGAAAAAAATAGTGTGGCTCAAGATAGTGCTTTGTTTGTTAAAGAGCATTTATTATCTCCTGAAAAAGACATGTTAGGACAGTCGTTAACGTCTAAGAAACCTCTAACACTATCAAAGACAACACAAACTATGCCAAAGGTTGTTGCATTGCAAGATGAACAAACTGGATTAGATAATAATAGTGATGATGATTATATTGATGATAATTATATTGATGATGATAACCATGATGATGATGATGATTATGATGATGATGATGATGAGGAGGAGGATGATAATGGTTTACACCCAAAAAAATCATTTGTTAAATTTGTTTACTGGAACAATCCCAATAAGCTAATCCAGCGGCTTCAGTACTTGCATACCTGTAAACAGGCTGGTCATACTAAATATGAGGAAGAACTTTTGGATATAGAAAATGAGCTTCGTAATGCTAAAATTATAGTGTAATGAATCCATGTAACCGCTTAAACTATTTCTTAACAATACATGTAATATTTTCTACCTCTTTGCTACCACTTTTCTAGTTTGCTACCACTTTTCTACCACTTTGCTACCACTTTTCTACTACTTTTCTACCACTTTTCTACCACTTTTCTAGTTTGCTACCACTTTTCTACTACTTTGCTACCACTTTTCTACCACTTTGCTACCACTTTTCTACTACTTTTCTACCACTTTTCTACCACTTTTTTACCACTTTGCTACAACTTTGCTACCACTTTTCTACCACTATGTTACCAATTGTCTACCACTTGTCTACCACTTTGCTACCACGTTTCGACCACTTTTCTATCACTTTTAACTGTACATATTAAATATAAAAGCCAACGCTAAATAATTATATTACCAGAACAGAGATAACCTTTGTAGTGTGCAAATCATACTAACAGGCTAGTTACTACTATGGAACTTACTACAACTAACCGAGGTAAACAACGTGTACTCTATAAAGGCTACTCTTATAACTATAGACGACAAAATGTAAAAGGAATAATATTCTGGCGATGCTCAAAACAGAGGTCAACAAGATGTCGAGGCAATATGAAAAGTAGAAATGGTGTGGTTTTAAGTGTGAGTGATCATCAATGTAGTGCTCCAGACAAAACACTGATGGTGTTGGCAAAAAATTATCAGAATGCTAATAAGTTAGTACAAGAGAAAGATGTTGCTACTCAAAATAGTGCATTGATTGTTGAGCAACGTTTAACCCCTGTTGTAAAAGTTATGTTGTATCCATCTTCCACGCCTCAAGAGTCATCAACATCACAGACTATGCAAGAGGTAGTGTTGTTGTTGTTTTAAAGGGCTGAACTACAAAGTCATCTGCCTTGTTATGCAAGTGGATCGAAAAGGACTAGATAGTAATAGACAAAAGAGAGTTGTAGTTTGTATATAACTATTGTACAAGTACTTACATTAAATAAATAAAAATAAAGTGTATGGGTATTGTCTGTTTTTCTTAATTGCTATCCCTATGTCCCACTATTAATGCAATTGTTAACCATCAACAGTCTCTGACTATGTTCGCAAAGAGAGTGACCTTAAACAATACACTCTATCTATGGTTTGTGTACCGAGTACACAATAATACAGTGTGGTCAAGTCATGTTGAGGCAATAGTTATATCAGGTAAGGTATTCGAACCCTTGCTTTCTTGTACAGAAAATTTGAACTTAAGTCAAACACCATAACCACTCGGTCAACCTGACAGTTACTAATTTAATTATTTTTGTGGACTTGAGTGTTTATAAAACTTTTTCCAGTATACATTGACTAAACCACTTGTTTGTTTTGAAATATAGATTTTGTTTTGTTTGACCATAACATTGCAGTTATGAGTCTTGTGAACTGGGTGTTTAATATAGGGTTAAAGGCATTTTAAAATAATTTTAGAAAAGCTCTTAGGTATCGTGTCATGGGTTTTAGTAATGCATTACTGTTCGTTGACTAACATTTACCGTTACACAACATTATTTTGGTGATCTCTACATGTTGTTGTTTGAGTCGTCAGTATTTTGACTGGTTTGATGCAGATCTCCATGCCTCCCTGCCCCGAGCGAAACGTCTCATCTCTATATAACTACCACACCCTACATTCAAGGCTATCTGTTTAACATATTATAACCTTGGATCCCCCTACAAGCTCTTGGGTTCAATTCCTAGATTTAACAAAAACTTTTAAAAGTGGTATGACAACTAAAACTAGTCTACTCAATCTCGAGTGGTCCAAATAAGTAGAGAGGGTTTGATTCACACCTCAACCATAGAGCACCATGTTCTTTTTTTTTATAATGATAGCCATTTGTTCAATTTCACATTTCACACATTGCAATTTGTCAATTTTCCATTTGCATTTTTTAAAATGACAGTTTGATGTTTTTCAATTTCATGATATGGAAACATGGATTTTTCCATTTTCATATTTACACATTTTGTCAATTTCCCATTTGCATATATTTTCTTAAATGTCCGTTTAAGGTTTTTAAATTTTGTCTATATGGAAACATGGATTTTCCAATTTGCTGTTTACAATTTTTTTATATATTTATTTTGTGTGTATGTTGAAAAACGATTTTTCCAAAACAAGATTTTTATTTTTCATTTTATGATTTTGTAAATGATCTTAATGTGAGTGCTTGACCATGGCAATAATACAGTCTATGTGTTAGCGGAACCATAGAGGCTTATTACTACTGCAAGTAAGAATGTTTTACAAAAAACGACTATCTACCACTACATTTGAAAAACAAAACGATTGAAAAAAATCTATTTTCCATTCATATATAAGTGCTAATACTCCCTCTCCCCACCCTACCTCACCGTATTTTCTCTGGTCAAACAACCAATGCTACCCACACACACACACACACAAGCTTTCTATATATCTCTCTATATATATATGTTTTCTCTTGTCCACGAGATAAAAATTATGGTTGCTGGATTGTATCCTGCACTGTTTATGCGACATACCTTTGCCAGTTCATAAAAACCGTTAGCTATTTCTCTACACATAGCGATTTTACCACTGCTTTTGCTTGTTTGGCTTTCTTGCAGTCTGGTATGTGATAGGAAGCATTAACTGAATGTCAAACCCAGTCCACGTTTGTATTTGTAATCTAAGTAATAATTTGAAAAGAGACAATTGTAATCAGTTTTAAACATTATCTCTGCTTTTATTTGATTGTTTATGACATGCATATTAACCAAAAATCAAACCCTAGTCTACCTTAGTGAAAGGCTAACAGTTTAACCACTGCGTCACCATACCCTTTTTTCTTAGTTTGATTCGTTCTAGGCCTTAGAGCTAGAAATCGAGTTAAGATCTCCAGTGAATGAGGCACATGTGCTCACCACTATAGCACGTAATGTTTAGCTGGTAACATTAGACAACCGAAAATGATTGTATTTCTGTTAGCCAAGCATTTCTGTCATTTACCTACTGTGTGAGCTCTGCCAGCAAGACAGTTTAGTTTAGAACAAGTGTGTGTGAGTGTGTGTATAGATTATTAGCCTCAGGTATTTAAAGCTTGTTGTGTGTAGCGACCATCTTGTCCCAGTAACCACTGAGCAAGTTTTAACAGTCAACCCATAATAACTGCATAGGATGGTTGTGTGTGGTTCATGTACTTGTGTGTGTGTGCATTAGCATCATGCACTAGCTTTACCTTACCCTGTATAGGTAGAGCGTTATCCCTTTCCTTTCTGACATTACCAATGCCCACATTCAACCACAAGTTTTACACTTAAACCATTGGCTTGTTCTTGATTAAGTTTGGTTCGGTTTGGTTGGATTTGATTCAGCTTGGTTCAGTTTAGTTCAATGTAGTCACCATTTTGGATTTTAGCTATCCTATTTAACCAATCAATTAAAGATTGACTACTCTTATTTCTTGAATCGATTAATCAGATTTTGTATATACCATTTGTCATTTATTATCCCATACCTACAACCTATACTCTCTCTGTACTGCAGTTTGATCTGAAAACAAGTTCCAATGGTGAAAGATTTGTCAATCACCATACATGTAGCCTACAATAATTCTTTCACTACCTAGCTATGTTTCATCACTCACTGTAAACATTTCACATGTCCATATCCGATTATAAGTTTATAAAATCTCAGGTCGATGACCTTGATGTATTGGGTATTTTTGGGTAAATTCATTAGTCATGGGGAAGGGTTGACCATTCTAAGTCCTATGACACCTCACATGTTGATATCCGATTATTAGTTTATAAAATCTCAGGTCAATGACCTTGCTGTTTTGAATTTTTGAGGTAAATTCATTGGTCATGGGAAAGGGTTAACCATTCGTAGTCCTATGACACCTCACTTGACCCTCTCTACTGATAAGTTTATAAAATCTTAGGTCAATGACCTTGCTGTTTTGGGTATTTTGGGTACATTCGTTGGTCATGGAAAAGGGTTGGCCATTCTAAGTCCTATGACACCTCACATGTTGATATCCGATTATTAGTTTATAAAATCTCAGGTCAATGACCTTGCTGTTTTGAATTTTTGAGGTAAATTCATTGGTCATGGGAAAGGGTTAACCATTCGTAGTCCTATGACACCTCACTTGACCCTCTCTACTGATAAGTTTATAAAATCTTAGGTCAATGACCTTGCTGTTTTGGGTATTTTGGTAAATTCGTTGGTCATGGAAAAGGGTTGGCCATCCTGAGTCTTGTGACACCTCACTTGTCCCTCTCTGATTATTAGTTGATACAATCTTAGGTTAATGACCTTGCTGTTTTTTTTTTTGGTAAATTCATTGGTCATGGGGAGGGGTTGGCCATTTTAAGTCCTATGACACCTCACTCGACCCTCTGTGATTATTAGTTAGCGAGATATAAACGAAAGTGCAGTTAGGCCCTTTTGACAAAAAGTGAATAATACATTCAAAAACTGGGCGTCACCACAAGTCCAACGACCCCTCATACAAGTTCCTAGCTTTCTTAGTTCATAAGATATTAAAAAGCCGATGTCCTATTAGTTTTTGGATCTTTGGTTAATTTGTAAAAAAAAAAAACCGTATCTATAAATCATTATTCAAAAAGCCCGCCCTCTTACAAAAACCTCAATTGCGCATTCGTAAAACAAAAAACAAAAATGATAAATCATAGCGGCATTCAGTTGTATGCATGCACTTTATGTGGAACGAGTTTAATTTCATATTGGCATATAAACTCCCACATGTTGCACATGGAAAGCGACTTTTACCTAAAAATTATTATTTCACCCCCTAGTAGGGGTAGATTTTATTTTTGAGTGGAAATAAGTTATCCATAGGAAAGGGGTTGTCTGCCGGAGTAATTTGACTACTCGTACATGTCTCTAGCCTTATTCCCACCACTGCCAAAACAGGTTGTGACTTGTTAGCTCTTATCGTGCACGTGCACATGTGAACACCTGTGTGTTAGATCATATTACACATGAACTCGCATTTTCTCACGTATGAATCAAAACAGGATGTGACTTGTTTCACAAGGAGAATGCTAATAATGACATCTCACACGTGTTCACATGTATTTCATCACTTTCCTTTCATATCGTTATTACATTTTAGTAGTGGGGGATTAGTGAACATTGTCAATTCAACACACACAAATGTAGTTAGGCCCTTTGACATAATTTAAATAAATTCATGGGCTAGTCCGTAGGAACCAGGCCAAAGGGATCAGTCCAAAGGGACAAGGACTCGTCCACAAGGACCTGTCCACAAGGACTCGTCCACACAGACTCGTCCACAATGACCTGTCAACAATGACCTGTCCACAAGGACTTGTCCACAAGGACTCGTCCACAAGGACTCGACAACAATGACCCCGCCAACAATGACCCGTCAACAATAACCCATCTATAGGGATCAGCTCGCCCACCCTCTTACAAAAGCCATGAGTGGGCATGCTAATTCATAGTGGCTTTCCACCAAACATATGCACTTTATGTGGAACAACGTTTAAATCCATATCGGCATTCAAACTCTCACATGTTGCAATTGGTAACAGAGATTCTCTAAAAAAAATCAATTTCACCCCCTAGTAGGGGTAGGTTTTATTTTTGGGGTTGAAATATGTTGTCCATTGGAAAGGGGGTGTCAGCCCGAGTTCAATGACACCTCATTCGTCAAAATCCGACCACGGGTTCGGGAGTTATCGGGCTGCCGCCATCTTGTGTGGAGGGTGTGGAGGTGGAGGCTGCGGAACCGGCCAAAACACACTACTTAGGAGCGTTAGTTAAATCTAACCTTTAATTTAGCTTCAAACAAGTGGAATTAATGGAAGGATCTGTATCATGCTATAGATCTATGACATGGGACCACCGGCTTTACTTTCTCTCCGAGGGATGGCATACTGAGGGATTTTTAAGGCTCTTAAAAAATCCGATGACTTCGGCTGGGTTTGAACCCACAACCTTGGGTATAGAAACTCAGCATGCTACCAACTACGGCACCGAAGCCGCCAAATTGTACTCTACACATCGCTAAGTGATGAAGGAAACGAATAATTTATATATGTTCCATAATAACTTTTCGAAATTAACGGTCAGAAATATCTAAACTTCCCCAGAAACTCACTAATAACATTCTACCAACAATGCCAATAATGTCACATTTTCATTGTTGCCTGTAGCAGGATTCCACCATTTACTTTCAGTCACAGAAGAGTTCGAATGCCCTGCCCTTGAAATCAAAAGAGCCAATCGTCAATACAGAATTGCCAACACTTGGATGAAGCCATACAATAATGGAGTGGATTTGTTATTTCAAATTATACCAACCATCACACACAAAAATTCCCTTTCTTGAACAGCCATCTTGAAGCTAACTTAAAATGGTGGGAATTTGTGTGTTGAGTCTAGCATAATTTGAACAAATCTGTAGTTAGTTAGTTATTGTTAATTTAAAGGGCAGAACAGCGATGCCATCTTCCCGTAAAAATTGACGTGAAGAAGCGTGCATTCATACATTGTATTATATCGTTTAGTCAGCATGCCGTGCACCCATTCGTGTTAATCACTGTCCATGGTTTCATGGCTGATATAACATGCCAGATTTATTAAGAACAGTATTATAATTATTATACTATGTATTAATCGAAAAAGGACATCGGAAAGAGCTAATGGATGTCACAGCCATGCCAGAGGAAGCCTTTGGAGGAGACCATAGGGCAGTGGTGGCAAAATTAAAAGTTGGAAAAGTTATGAGATTACCAGAAAAAGGGAAAGAAAGATTAAGGTCTGGAGACTAAAGGAAAAGGGGGTTGCAAAAGAGTTTAAGAAAGAATAGCAAGAACAGATACCAAGGACGGATATTACCCATGAGGAACAAGAATGGGAAAAGTTCAAGATTGCATTTGTAAACAGTGCAGAGAAAATATGTGGCAAAACATCAGGAATGGTAAGGGAAACGGCGACAAAATGGTGGAATTATAGAGTGAAAGAAAAGGTAAGGGAGAAGGAGAAAACTAGGAAGGAATGGAAAACGAAAAAGACTGAAGAAAGTAGAGCAAAATATATAGAAGCAAACAGAGATTGCAAGAAAGTAAAAGCAGAGGGAAAGAAGAAAAGCTGGGAAGAATACACTCAGGAAATAAGGGAGGATTTAAATTGTGGAAATAAATTGCTGTTTGGAATTATAAAAAGTAGAAGAAATGATAAGGTGAACACTGGGTACGTGAAAAACAAAGAAGATGAAATATTGACAAAACAAGAAGAGATAACGGACAGATGGAAAGAATATTTCAGCGAGCTGTTGAGTGTGAGACGCCAGGCATGCGAAGAAGTTACGCAAACAGCCAAAACGGTGGAGGAAATAATAGAAGAAGAACCAGACATTACGATGGCAGAAGTGAAATGGACAGTTAGGAATATGAAGATGAGGAAAGCTGTGGGAATCGACCAAGTGGCAATAGAAATGAAAAGGCGGCAGGACCAGTGGGACTGCAGTGGACATACAGACTTCTCAGGAGTTTGTGGAGAGAGAATAAAGTTCCTGAAGACTGGAAAAATGGAATAATATTGCCAATATTCAAGAAAGGAGACAGGAAGGTGTGTGCTAACTACAGAGGAATCACCATAATCTAGCATGTTGCCAAAGTAATGGAAAGAATCCTAGAAAAAGAATTACAGTAAAGATAGAAAGCCAAATAGAGGAGGAGCAGTTTGGATTTAGAGGGGGCAGGTCAACAGTGGAACCCATTTTCACTCTGGGACAGAACATTGAAAAGAGTTGGGAATATGGGAAGTATATGGATTGGATGTGGCAGAAGTGATGGAACAGGAAAAATGGAAGGACAGAAAGGAGTGGAGGAGGCTTGTAAACCACACCCGGGTGACTGGAGTGAGACTTCGATGATGATGATGATGATGATGATGATAATGATGATGATGATGATGATGATGATGGTAATGACCTATATTGATCTTGAAAAGGCCTATGATGGCATCCCTAGAACAAAAGTTTGGGAAAGCTTAACAAATAGGGGGATGGGCAAGGAACTGAGAGACGTGATAAAAGGAATGTGCATGGAGTGCTACAGTAGTGTGAAGACTAGAGTCGGGCCATCGGAATGGTTTAAAATTGATACTGGACTAAAGCAAGGAAGTTTGTTGTCACCATTATTGTTCTTAATGGTGATGGATGACATCATGAAGGCAGTAATGAAAGACTATAGTAGGGCAAAGATGAAGGTAATGTTGTTTGCAGACGATGTTGTGATCTGAGGCGAGGATGAGATGGAGATACAAGAACAGTTAGACGTAATAAATGAAAAGATTGAGCAATGGGGAGAAGAGTAAAACAGTGGTGGTGAGTAGAGGTAAGAAAGAAGGAAAAGGAGTAATCAAAGTAGGAGATAAGAAATTGGAAGTGGTGAAACACTTCAAATACTTGGGAAGTGAACTGACTGAACTGACTGAAGATGGAAGACTAGATTTGGAAATTAGCAGAAGAATACAACTCGGGAGTGCTTTCTACCAACGGGTACGGGGACTAGTATGGAACAAGGATATAAGAATTAAGGCTAAAGAAGTTATGTACAAAGCATATTATGTTCCTATAATGACATATGCAGCAGAAACTTGGACAATGACTAAGAAAGATGAGAGCAGAGAACAGGCAGCTGAGTTGAGATTCCTGAGAAATATGGTCCAGAAAACGAGGAGAGACAGAGTGAGAAATGAAGATATACGGAAAGAACTGGGAGTACAGAAACTAAATGACAAACTGGAGCAAAACAGATTGAGATGATTTGAACATGTCAAACGGATGAATGAAGTAAGGCTACCAAGACGAGGACTGGAAAGACGGATTACAGGGAAGAGGGGACGAGGAAGACCTAGAATGCGTTGGATGGACTCGGTGAAGAATAGTATTAGTAAACGGAACCTGGATTGGAACACCGTGTCGGAAGTGGAATGGTGGAACGACAGAACAAAGTGGAGCGGAACCATATTTGCCGCCATCCAGTGTCAGCTGGGAAAGGGGAAATGAAGATGATGATTATTATAATTATTATTATTATTACAATTATGTGTAGTGTTTTTAAGTACTCACACTTACCTCCCTGTCGTGAGCTAATCGTCTCATCTCTACATAACTACCACATTCCCCATCTAAGGCAATCTGTTTAATTATTTTAATGCCAGCAACCCTTAGAATTCTTGTCCTCAACCCTTCCTTCCGTAACTAAGTTTGGTAGACCTGGGTGCCTTAGTAAGCGCCCTAAAAACGTATCTCTTCCTTTTATTAGCATTCACCAAAAACGTCTGGAGTAGAAAACGAGAAATCACAGAAAACCCCTTATTGGAGGAGTGAGGTGAGAGTCAAACCCACTTCTTCTCAGTTGTGCCCTCAGCCCAGATTAAAACTTTTGACAGAGTCAGGAATCGAACCCGAAACTTAGGGTTGAGAGCCAAGAATGCTAGTCAATAGACCACGAAATAGTTCCTTTGAGTCTCTGGTCAAAGGGCTATTCACATATCCTCATGAGGCTGAATGCACCCTGTTCCTACCCCAAGGTCAGTTTCTAAGGTCCCTAACGCAGTTGGAAATCAATCCTAAAGCCTCTTATATGTGTGGTAGGAACACTACCCCTAGACCACTGGGGTTGGCTAGAATTATTTCTTGATGTGGCATTAAAAGGGGACCTGGCATATATGCAAAGGACACAAGGCCTCTCAGGAAATATCATTCGTGAACATGTTGTTATATTTTATGTCGACACGCATCAAGTTCTCCTTTTTATTAGAGGCAAGTGCTGTAAAGGAAATTCTCTCTGTGTACGGTTACATGGCGAGCAAAAAGGGAAAGTGGTTGAATCCCTAAAAAAGAGAAGAGTGGTGTAGAAAGCACACAAAGGTCTGACACTCCACACGTGTAAGAGATTTGAGACTGTTATGCGAGACAAATTCTGGGATGAACATCCTTTACGCAGGAAGTGAAATTAAACATGCTCTTTATGTTACAGACACATGAATAACTTCAGGCCTCTCAGTTTCTTGGATAAGTAGACGGCGTATGAACAAAATTATCTTGGAGAATTAAAAGTCTTGATGAACGAATAAGGCAGATCCTTTACAGTTCACTTTGAGATAATTTAAAAAAATCATCGTAAAATACAATTTAAACTTTGCATTAATTATTTTCTTTATCGCTTATCTTCCCAGCGCGGACTCTGCGAGGGATCATTCATCTACCGTCACAATGACGGTGTTTGGAAGCTTAACACACTTTGTCAGCAGATATAACTGGGATTTGTGACAGACCGACCGTCCAGGTGACCGATAACTTGCGTCTATTTAAGGAAGGTTTAAGGAAGAGAGTGGGAAAGAAGTTGGCCGTGGACATGTTGAATGGAACCGTCCCTGCATTTGCCTGGTGGTGAAAATGGGAAACCACGAAAGCCATTTTCAGGACGGTTTAAGTGGGGTTCTAACCCACGCTCTCCCGATGCCAGCGAGGCTAGAGCTAACACATTAGCGCTCTAGACTAGCTAGGCTGGCTGCATTAATTATAAAAGTATTAATAACTATAACGTGCCCACTTGTCCACAGTCAAATTATACTTTTTGCATTTCGAGCTGTTACTGGCACATACATCGGAATTATGGTACAGTCAATCAATAAAAACATGAACGCAATTGAAGAGTGGAAATACAGACAGAAGCTCGTTCACGCCCAGCGCTTGGGCATGGGGCCACGTCATCTGTGGACTCGGTAGACGTAGGTTCGAACCCCCCATCGTTCCGTGGTTTCCCATTTTCAACTTCTAGCAAATACCGGAACGGTACCATCTAATACGACACGGGCTCTTCTTTCCATATCTTTGTCCAGCTTCAATCATCTTCATTCATTTCACCTCTTATTAATTCTTCTCATGATGTTGGCTTCAGGAAGGACACCCGGCCTTAAAAAACACCCAACATATAGACTTTCATCGCATATCACCCCGAGCGGGAATAACAACCGGTAGACATACAAACATAGAATTGAAGACTGAAAACTTACAATGGGTCAAACGCCTAAACAAACAAAAAAAGTTCCGGGAGCCATTATATTACTCAATATGAAAGAAAATAAATCATTCTTAGAAAATTTAAACCATTTAGAAGCAATTTTTACATGACTCGTTTTAATTTCATATCTGCGGTGTTTCATAGTGCACATTGCAACAACAACAATGAAAATTTGAAAGTATTGTCACTTGGCCCATTTTTATACGAGTGTTCCCAGTCCTTAATTGGCAGGTAAACAAGAACAACGTGTAGATATCTAATATTGACAAGCCACTATGTAGAACAAACCCGGTAATATTCAGGTGAAGTATTTGTTTCAGTCTTTAATTTAAACTTTTACAATTGATATACAAGTAATTTCAACTAATTCACGAGTGTTCCAGGATATTTATGAGATCATGCTGGAGAGCCCACGTGCCTGGAACACTGCATTACGAGGACGTAGGAGAAAGAACAGAAAGGAAGAAACTCAAGTTAATCACTCTATTCTAATGTAATGTGGTAAAGCACTTACAGAATGGGTTTTTAGTTGGTGGAAATCCATCTCCCACACAGAGTGAGTAGTACTAGTAGCAGTAGATGTAGTACTATTAGTAGCAGTACTCGCAAAACTATTGAGAGAGAGATTATTTTTGATGACTGGCTAAATTGTTATGACTTTACCGCGGTACTTATCATTTGCCAGTTGAAAGTGGTGAAACCCCGGAGAAAGAACGCATTTTACGTGGTCACTGCAGTGCCATAGATCGCCCAACCTCAATTAAAGTATTCTTCGTAGAGAGTGGTGAGTGAATTTGGGAAAGAAGGAAAGTAATAAACGAGGAATGATAATGTAGGAGAGATTTAAATATGATAAGTAGATTTATTGATGACATAAATTTAATGGAGTTAATTATTTCCAGCAATATGTTGGTTAATTACTCACGCCAATCCAAATACGATAGCGATGGAATTGTTCCTCGGCAATAAACTACGTTCTGCAACATCGGATTTAATAATCAATTCAACGGCACAATTTGTAGCTTGAAAGAGCGTATGTCGCGCGCGACCGCAGTTGCCTGTTCGGTTAATATTTAACATGACGGAGCTGCTATCGGCATCACCCAGTTCCCTCATCAAGTTTTTAAGCCCCAGACAGGCGAAAGCACATGTCGAATTGGCCAAGTAAAATCCCTTGGTACTAACTTGCGAAAATACTATTAAATCTGTCACCCGCACATTTTCGACACGGATTACCAGAACGATTTCTTTCAATAATAATTAGTTAATAGTAATAATAATAATAAAAATAATACTATTGATCGGCTGGAGATCAAAGAGAGAAATAAAGGAACAAAGAAAGAAAGAAAGAAAGAAAAAAAGATAGAAAGATATTGCGAAAAATAAATTAATCAACCTCAGAAATGAAACCCTTTACCAAAGTCCAGAAAAAACTGGGACACAATAAAAAAAAGATTTTATGGACTAACCAAAAAAGAGTGATAGTCAGTCTGAAAGACTAGACATTACATAATTTTCAATGCTACAAATGCTACAAATGTTGAAAAATGCTGGGTGAAAGCCTCATGATCATGCAGCGAACTGCGTGAACTAAAACTCCATTAGCAAGAACAAACCAAGGTCAAAGGAGGTAGCTGGCTGGATGACGTCACGCTGACCGGTGCGCGCGGGGAGCTCAAGCGGTACTATGACGTCACAAACCTCAGTGCATTCTCGGTACATTTCGTCCCGTTGCCGTAACGTAACGCCAGACCTCAGCGTAACGACGAAGTCGACAAGATCATTTAAAATGATAAAAAGTATTTGACTGCTTCCGAAACGAAAGAACCAAGACACTTTGGTTTAAGGAAGCGGGGAAAGACTAAACTCCAAATCACTCATGGGTAAATCAGTCAAACCCATAACCAAGGATAAGAAACAACGTTTCCAAGTCAAACTCAAGAGAAAGATCCAAATCTCTGATGAAGACAGGAACGCAGAATCACAAAGAATGAGGCAATGCTAGGCTACAAGGAAAGCACAGAACATTAAATAATGATTGATATAATGTACTCCAAAGCTGGGTGAAACGAATAAATGAATAATACTAATAAGGGGCATAACATGGAACACCATGCATAGGCAAAAACAGAAAATACAGTGAAAAGGCGAAGCCTTTAGTTTAACATGACCGTTAATCTCGCGATCATGGGCCACGGGACCTCCTGTTTACGTGGAATCCGAGCCAAAGGACTTGGCATTTCACTTGGAAAATCTCACATACATTGACCGGGAATCGAGCCCGGTCCACCTTGGTGAGATGCAAACAGCTTGACCGCTGCGTACCACGCCCCTGAAATACAGTGAGTAGTAGTATAACAAAGTAGTAGTTGTTGTTGTTCTATTTTATGACCTTGGAATCGAGTAATTTAGCCCCGTGTACTTGAGTGGGTGTAGAATTCAAAACCTGTGTTATTGTGGTGTCTGTGGTAGTGTGTGTATTTGCAATTCAGGTGAGGATTAATATAGATGCGGCTGAGTCCTTAAGTTAGGAACCATCCCGGCATTTTCCTGGTGCAGAAGTGGGAAACCATGGAAAGCACTTTATGGATGGCTGAGGTGGGAATCAAGCCCACCTCATGTCAGTTTTCCCTAATGAGGTTGAGTGTACCACATTCCAGCCCAAGGACCAGAAGGTAATTTCTTGCCAGAGCTGCGAATCGAACCCGGATCTCAGGGGTGATAGGTCACTGTGCTACCAGTCGGACTAGTTTATTTAATAAAGATTTTTGCATCCAACCTCCTAAAATCGTACCTGCTGCTAGAAAATATTCTACTGCCAACCATGTGCGTGGACTATAGAAAGTCTGGTCAATTTCTACCTACCGACAAAATGTGTTAAATCACCGGACCTCGTGCGTCACTGGCATCAGAGGAGCGTGGGTTTGAATCTCACCCAGCCGCCCTGAAAATGGTTTCCATGGTTTCCCATTTCCACCACCTGGCAAATGCCGGGACGGTTCCTTTCAATAGGTCCACGGCCGATTTCCTTCCAATATCCCCTCTATGACCCGTCCTGAAAGAAAAGCACATGGCCATTGGCTGCATTAATAAAATCATTAAAATGTGTTAAAGGCGTCTTCGGTGGCGTAGTCGGTACCATGCTGAGCTTCTATGCCCAAGATAGCGGGTTCAAACCCGGCCGAAGCCGTCGGATTTTTTAAGAGCGTTAAAAATCCTTCTATATGCCTTCCTTCGGAGGGGAAGTAAAGCCGGCGGTCCCATGTCATAGAGTTATGGTACGTTAAAGAACCTTCCACTAATTTCACCTGTGTGAAGCTAAATTGGATAGGTTAAGAATGTAAACAACGCTCTTAGGTTTCTACGTTCGTTGCCAAGAGCCGACTGCGGTGGCGTCTTGTAGCTAAGTTCTGAACTTGGCCTAGTAGTCGTTGACGGTGGCCATTGGCGGCAAAAGTAGGAACTATTTGAAAAATTCCAAGTTGCAGTACTTAAATTTAAAAAACAGATAACACACACTAATACAGTCATCACAATATTAACACCAGTTATCAGACAGATTCTACACACACCCAAAGTACACGGGGCTAAATGACCGCGTTGTCGCAGCCCCTAAACTTAAGAACCAACCAACCAACCAAAATGTGTTAAACCTACCCAGGCCCCTAATATTAGTAGGTCATGCGTTCAATAGAGCCTCCCCCAGTGTCAAATTCAAGAAGTGCGACTGGGTATGAGATATTGGTCATATATTTACACATTACACTATTACATTCCAACCCGCGGCTCGTTAAATCGTGCACCATGACCGTGTGGGCAGCTACAGAAAGTCCAGAGATAGTAGTATAGAATCCCGGCGCTGACAGCGGCTATCCTGATTTTAGTGTTTCCCCGGGATTTCCCACACACCCTCCAGTCAAATGCAGGGATAATACCTTATTTAAAGTCCTGGAGCATCTGCACACACTACTACAGTCATCACGTAAATACAGGTCATCACATAAATTCAACACACACCCAACTACACAGGGCTAATGACAAAGATGTTCAAAACCCCTGAAATGAATTAAAAACAGTTACATCCTCACGGCTTTCAGAAGTTTCCAGAGAATAACCTATCATGTCCCGTTAGCTTACTGCAACAGATGCCTAACTCTCCCCATTTTCACATCGATGGTTGTGCCATACTTGGCCTAGCTGACAAATTTTCTGCATCATGGGGCACTAATCTCCCATGGTATTACCAGAGCGTCAGAACATCTTGGAAATGAGATAATCAAACTTGTGCAAGGCTTTGCCTACTAAGTAAAAATATATGTCCTGTCCCCACATCCTTCAGTAATTGGAACATACATTTATCTAACGTGGATTCAATTGAGCCAGTTTTCCTCTTTGCCATGATCCTTCAGTATTTATGGGTTGAGTCCTGGAGATTTGGCGTGGGGAATTTCTCTCTCAACAAGTGTTAAGTTCGCGCAATATTTATTTGATTTTTAAAATGCAAAACGACGCCAAGTGGTTTCAACTCAATGTAGAGTAGCAAAATGTTAATAACCTAGAATTTATTTAGGCCATAGGTTCCCATGGCGTGGTTATTTGATTGATAGGTGACAAGAATACTAGCCTATACTTTGAGTAAATACATTTTTTTACATTCGAATTGAGCCACTATGGACTACGGAGTAACAATCAAAATCAATATTTCGTTCTAGATCGTCTGCCAGCTTTGATGTCCTGCCAGTATCTCTTGAGTCCATCGCTCAGCGCCTTCTTCCGATCTTCTGAAGGAGATCCCCTCCGTCTTTTGGGTTCTGCCCCTACCTTAAATCCCTGGTAAGTTTTGATTAGGTGTCTGAATTCACACCTGTTCGTAATTTTGCAGTCTGGAATACCAATTTCTATAAGGTCTTTGTTAACATTCTTCGAACCATGCCAATTTTTTCCTCTTATTATTATTAAAACTCAGCAATTTTTCTGGGTTTATGCCGTGTCTTGTGTGGGGTTTCGCCAAGGATCACCAAGCTGGCTCATCAGCGAATTGTGCACTATCCCCCCCCCCTCTTATGAAGCACACGCTCGCCTCTTAACTGCGAGAGCTAAAACTCCACCAGAGTTTCACCTCCATGTAAAGACTTCCAAAAAGATAGTATATTGGCTTTTACGGCCCGTGAATTAGAACTCAGCAAGTCTTCTAGGTTTAATCAATGTCTTGTGAAGGGAGGTAGTGCTCAGTTCGCTACTCCTGTGGATGTCCGGGTGTTCCTGTGCGAAACCCCGCACAAGACACGGCATAATCCTGAAAAAAAGAAAACTGCTGAGTTTTAATTTACGAGCCGTGAAAGCCAATATACCGTTATTATTACTGTTCTAAAGAACCGATTTCGGTCACATTATGGCCCTCATGAGCAATGTATAATGAATACCTCTGAAAAGAAACAAGTATGAAGTTGGAAGTTCGTGAAATTTTGGGTGAGAGGTTAAAACACCAAGAACAAGTAACATATTTACATATATTCCATGATACATCAGTTCCAAAACAATGGCATTCCTACGTCGAGCTACTTTTGGAGAAACATGTTGCATATTAATTTGTAAGAAACCGGGCCGAAATCGTCGGATTTTTTAAGAACGTAAAAAATCCCTCAGTATGTCTTCCTTCGGAGGGGAAGTAAAGCTGGCGGTCCCAAGTCATAGATTTATGGCATGTTAAAGAACCTTCCACTAATTACACCTGTGTGAAGCTAAATTAATAGAGGTTAAACATTTGACTAACGTTCTTAGGTTCCTACGTTCGTCGTCAGGAGCCGACTGCGGTGGCATCTGGTAACTAATTTCTAAACTAGGTGGTCGTTGACGGTGGCGTTTGGTGGCACTAGTATGAAATACTTGAAAACTGATAGTCTGCAGTCCTTACTTGAATTAAAACAGATACACACACTATTACAGTCATCGCAATTAACACCGGTTATCAGACAGATTCTACACACACCCAAAGTACATGGGGCTACATGACCGCGTTGTCACAACCCCTAAACTGAGGAACCAACCAACCATTAATTTGTAAGAGATCTGATTTGATTCTTTTTAAATGTTTTAGACAGAAAACATTATGGAACTATTGTTGAATCTCACGTTTTTTATAAATTCAATTTTATTTGCTCAACTATTTCTCTGGACGACACTAATAAAATTGTTGTTTTACCTCTATCATAAAATTTTACGAACTTGCAACTGTATACTTGTTTCTTTTAAATGTATTCTTTATACATTGCTGATGACTATCATAATGTGACCGGGACCGGTTCTTTAGAACAATAATAATAATAATTTTATTGACTGTAGATATATTATGGTTGTCTCTCAAATTTTGTCAATAAGGGTCATTTTCAAGACATTATTATTTACTTGCCCCTACGTGATGGATAGGTGTTGAAGAGCTTCAACAATCAGCATTCGAAACAATCTTGTACTGTCCAGACAGATGAGTTCAGCTACTTATACCAATGCGGCCACTATGGCATCAGTCACTTGTCCGTAATGCAATGAAGTGAATATTAAAGATTTTGAATTCAAAATATTCGATGTTACCTCTCGTAAAATATGCATGACCATCCCACTTAGAGGTATTCTTGATGTAGGTTCGAATCTCGACTGCGGTAAAAATTATCTCGCCTTACCTTTTAGATACTCTAGAAAAGATTTACACTTCTAGCCTTTCAGCCTTTCAGGCTAGAAACGTAATCTTGAAAATATGACTTGGGAATTAAGATTTCAGGATAACAACAAAGAAGAGAAATAATAAACTTTACATCAATTTAGTGAACAACATACGACAAAGGATGTGATGACCCATACATGGTCAAATCAAATTCAAAATGTCTACTTCCGTTTTGACTAACAAGTCATGCACACCAACAGTTAGACCACATGTCTATACATATATGGTCAAATCAAAATATCTACATTCGTTTTGAGAAATTCAAAAATGTGCTTCCCACAAATTCAAGATAAAGAATCAAAGAATAGATTTAAACCATCAAACATTAATTTTATTTAAATCTGTACAACAAGTTCCATTTTAAAAATGGAATACTTTGTTAAAATTACTATGGTTGAAAAATAACATTAGTTACAGTACTATCTGACACCATATATATACGACTTAACTTGTCAGCAGTACGGTACCTCTCCGGAGGGCAAATTACGTTGGTATCAAGCTGTCAATGGTCTACACAAATCCATAGTGTTATTTATATGATATGATTATTCCATTACTTGTTAATCAGTCACTATACAATTATTTGAGCTGGTTAAGTCCCATTTAAAACCCACATTAATAATTAAAGCCATTGTGCACCCAAAGCACGCCCCAGGCCAAATATATGTACGGCCACAAATTATTGAGCGTTCAAACACTACGAATGTAAATTCTCCCAAACGTGACTGTAATTATCCTCTTAAGTTTGTAAATATTTTAAAATAATTTTAATACATTCAGCAAACATTTACTTTTTCACTGCAAACTTAAAATTCATACAAAACTTAGTCTCAACTAACTGTGGAAGTTTCAAGGAAAGAATAATAGATCGATGAGAAGCTCATACATATTTATGACGGCCATTACTGAAGTTTGTATTATGTACTTCTGGTATTATAGTGTTATCAGCCAGTATACTGGTGTTTTAACCCTAATAAAAACCAAACATTTGTCATCCATGGTGTTAGTCCATATTTTCCAACAAGAAACTAACAGGAAGGTTATTATGTTTTATTGTGTTTTGCGTAATGATTGTGCAAAGTGGCCAAATCACATAGTGTCACCAAAATTGGCAGGGCTTATCCCCTTGCGTTAGACTCTTTCATTAATCGGGAAGGGTATTTGAAGATCATTAGCAATTAGGGAATTTTATTTTTCACTAGGATTTTGACGGTTTTTTATAGCTGAATTCAAATCAGACGTAATTTTTAATGGAACGAATATAAGTGAATCAGAAATGACACCGGAGATTAACAACAGGAATTTTGCTTCTCCTTCATCTTTCATTGGTGTTGCGTTTCTCCACCTAATAACAGGTACTGGCAACATAATGTACCGCAAACGATAATCATCTACATTATATTATTTCCTATTTACGCAACCATTCTAAACCTGTTTTAGAGACAGAATGTGTTTCAAGCCTTCTTCTATTTGCAAGAAAGAATACGTTGGAATCGAAATTTGGAAATTTAACGATTGTTTTAAAAACATTCAGTTAAGGGATGAACAATAAGTATTAAACTCTTTGAGACCATACTGCAAGATCAAAAACTAAGTATTTTTGCAAGTGATCAATAACATTCCTCGAACATTGCAGAGAACTTTGCAAACGAATCCATCATAAATTCATAGCTGAAAATCTATTTACGGAAATAATCGGGTAGGCCTACATACTGTAGTGTCAGCAGTATCAGATCAAAAAGATGGAAATAAGACGTGCAGCACAAACTCTGATCCACTAGCGTTCAGTTGTCACTGAGCGCAGTTAGACAATGACTTAGTGAGAAGGTATACGGCGGGATAGCGTTGTTGAAGATCGACATTGTCGGCTTCACCAGTTTCAATTAGTCTGCGCTGTATGGGAGACCGCCCACACCAACTAAAGTTTACGCCACGGATGACCACGCTTCACAAACTTCACGCCGACGAAGTGTGTTGCTCGCGTGCAAGGAAAGAGCGATTTCCATGGCAATAAACGATCCAGCTATGCACCGCCTGTGAGGTGATGTTAGTTAATCTGCTCGTTCCTGGCTGGCACATTCCTCCAGTGAGACGAGGTGAGGCATGGACAACCTTGTTACTAATGCAAAGGGGTAGGTTGGCGTCTTAATGATAAAACTCTGTACTCGTGCAAGGGCTCTTCATACGACCAAATTCCTGGACTGACCCTTCCATAAAATGACAAACTTTCACAAGAAATAGCTTGCCACGGTGGGTGAGTGGTTATCGTGTCGCACTTCTAACCCCAAGCTAGCAGGTTCGCTCCTGGCCGTGGAAAGTGATTTTTGTAAGACGACAAAAATCACAGCATGCATGTCATACGTTGTTGGCATGTTATAGAACCCAGTTGAATTCAGTAGGCCGTGTTCTTAATGGCAAAATTAATCTCGGGATTTTCCGCCAACACAAAAGTTCCTCCTTTTTCTGCTAGAAAGCGCTATAGTGTCCAGGAGCTTATATATAACCTCCTTGACTTTCATAGCGTTCCAAGCAACGACTAAATTCAACATGCAGGCTGCCCTCTGGCTGTCTAATAACAAAGCTTGCACCCGGCAGCGGAGGCCTTACGATATTATTATTATTATTATTATTATTATTATTATTATTATTATTATTATTATTATTATTATTATTATTATTATTATTACATTACATTGCATTACATTACATTATGCGAACCGGCCAAAACTAAGGACCACGCAAATATCATTTAATTTCCTTCTCATAGTTCGTTCTTCCTTTCTTTTCCTCCACACTTCCTTCATTCTTTCAGAGTGTTGCGCCGTTCTCTCTGCTGTCCACCTTCCTCCCCTGTGTTCCTTCTTTTCTCCCAAAAGAACCTTTATGTTGGAAAGAATTTCCCTGAACTGTGTTCTGTCTCCACAGTCATCATCTGTAATTTCTAGCCTCCGGAGTTCTTCCTTCATCTGGTTGGCTCTACAGATTATATATTTTATTAAAAATTTGTTTATTTAATCTTGTTGGATCCATTCTTACCTTTTGTCGATAGAAACGTAAACGTATTTTCCTAATTGTTATTATTTATTTATTTAATCGATTGTTCCCATTTAGGAGAGCGATTGAACTTGAATACATGATTTCATCTTCTGGCGCTTTCCCGCTTCTGTTCCCAAAACCTCTTCATCCTCTCAGAATGCTCCTTCCTCCGCTCAGCTGTCCACTTTCTTCCAGGCTGTCGTGATGGTCTATGATCAAACTTAACATTTTTGATTTTATTCCTGCACTCGGTGCGGTCCTCAAAATTTTCAATGCTGACCTGTTGTAGATCCCTCTGAACCTCTGTCAGCCACTCCGTGCCACACTTACTCCGTGTTATAACGTTGAGCAATTTCTTCGGCGTTCTGAAATTTTCCATCCTGTAAATGTGTGTATAAAACTGTACTCTGCGTTTTCTGATTACTACCGTTATCGTGTGGATCTTTTGGTAGAGTTCGCTTTGAGGTCTCTTCATCCAAATACCGTTATTATTAACTGCCCCGTAAATCTTTCTGAGAATTTTCCTTTCCTGTTTTTCTATATCCTTAATTTTGGAATGACCGTCGATCACCATTGTTTCGGCTGCGTAAGTTGCTTCGGGAAGAATCACCGTTGTATAGTGCCTTAATTTTGCGTCCAGCGAGATGCACTTCTTGTTGTAGTGAGTCCACGTTATCTTGTAGGCCTTCTGTAGTTTGGTGATTCTTTGTTCATTGGCGATTCGGTTTAGTCCCGAGGACTGTATGATTTCACCTAGGTATTTAAAATGGGGGACTTGTGTTATTTTACCGTATTGTGTGATTAAAGAAGAGTTATTTTCTGGCCGTCTCTCCATATAGTGTTTTTTTTTTCATAAGAAATTTGTAGTCCGGTTCTTTGAGCAATTTCATGTAATTTTTCCACTGCGTGTATGGCTTCATGTCTGGTGTTAGTGATAATGGCAATATCGTCCGCAAAAGCGAGGCACTTGACTGTAAGACGGTTCTCTTTTTTTATTCCAATTTGAATGCCTTTTACATGAGGCTCCCATTCCCTAATAATCTTTTCTAGAACAATATTAAAAAGCATTGGGGATAATCCGTCCCCCTGTCGAACTCCAGTTTTGATGAGAAAGGGCTCCGATATTTCACCCATGAATTTCACTTTGGACATAGTTCCTGTAAGCGTCTGTTCAATGATTTTCGGGTCTTTCTGTCTATCCCGAATTCTTTCATGATCATAAAAAGGGTTTTGCGGTCTACAGAGTCATACGCTTTTCTGAAGTCGACGAATGTTATTACTGTATTTCTACATTTTCTCATTTGTAATATTGTTTTTAAGCTCCACACCTGTTGTTATTACTATTATTATTATTATTATTATTATTATTCACAAGAAATATTTTTGTTGGCAATTTGTCCCCTATTAGAATTGCCTCTTTATTACACTTGTTGTAACATCAGAAATGTAGAGAATTTGGTATGGAAATCATAATATCAAAAGAAAAGTTGAAGAGACACAAGACAGTAGATTGCCAGGTAAAATAACTCAATTGGAGCAGGTGGACCATTTGAATACGTAGGTTGTGTTGACATCGAACATAGATTTAGGTATTAGGAATTTATTTTTGAAAGCCTTTGTCTGGAACGTGACATTCTATAGAAGTGAAACTTGGACTGTTGGAGCAGCAGAAAGAGGAGAAATGAAGTGTTTGAAATGTGGTGTTACAGGACAATGGTTGGTTGGTCGGTTCCTCAGTTTAGTGGCTGCGACAACGCGGTCATGTAGCCCCAAAACAGAAGAATGATGAAGAACACGTGGATAGATAGGGTTACAATTGAAGAGGTATTAAGTCTATTGGAAGAGGAAAGATGTTTGTGGCGACTGCTTATGAAGAGAAGAGATAGGTTGGTAGTACACATTCTAAGGCATCCAAATTTAGTTATGGAAGGAAGGGTCGATGATAAGAACTGTAGGGGTGGATAAAAATTAGAATATGTTAAACAGATTGCCAGAAAGAGATCGAGTCAAGGTCCAGAAAAGCCAGTGCATTGGGGTCTCAGATACGATCTACAGTATTCTGCAAGAAGATGTTAGTGTAGTGACGTAACTCTCCCTATATCGCTCAGAAGTTAAACCGGCCTTGCTATATGGAAGTGAAAGCTGGGTAGAATTATGATACTTGATACATAAGCTTGAAGTAACTGACATAATGGTAGCATGAATGACTGCAGAGGACTTTTCTCAAAGGAATTGACATATTTTATTCAAACCAAAACTCTATACTGTATTTAGTACTTGTCCCTGTAGGTTTAAATTTTGACAGTTGCTCATTATACTAGGTTTTTAAAAAGATGTAGAATATGTACATGATCTAATTATATATTATTTCATTAAACTGGTATTGATCGGCGTTTGTTATTTCATGTATTTGAAAACATTGTATATCAATACAGAAGAATTTCATTCAAACCAATATTGAAGAGATAGAAGTCATTTTTCAGTGTTGCCTAGTTCTAATAAAGAAAGCTTTTCAGTCGATCAACACAAATTGTTTCCAATTTCATTAGGCGGGAAGACATGTATGTATACGGCCTAACATGAAAACACTACATAAGATACCTTTAGTGTAGACATCATTCCTCAATCTGGTCACAATAATAAATCAATAGAACATAGGTTATCATAGTTAGGTTGGTTGGCTGGTTCCTCTGTTTAGGGGCTGCGACAACGTGGTCATGTAGCCCCGTGTACTTTGGATGTGTGTAGCATCTGTCTGTAAACCGGTGTTAATTGTGATGACAGTATTAGTGTGTGTATCTGTTTTCAATTCAAGTAAGGACTGCAGACATTTATTTTTTTCAAGTGGTTCCAACTTTTTCCGCCAAACGCCACTGTCAGCGACTACTAGTTCAGAACCTGGTTACCAGGCGCCACTGCAGTAGGCTCCCGGCGACGAACGTCGGAACGTAAGAGCGTTTGTCAAATGTTTAACCTATCCTAATTTAGCTTCACACAGGTGTAATTAGTGGAAGGTTCTTTAACATGCCATAAATCTATGACATGGGACCGCCGGCTTACCTTCCCCTCCGAAGGAAGGCATACTGAGGGATTTTAACGCTCTTAAAAATCCGATGACTTCGGCCGGGTTTGAACCCGCGATTTTGGGCATAGAAACACAGCATGCTACCAACTACACCACCGAAGCCGCCGATATCATAGTTAAAATACATCAACATTAACTCAACAACCATAGTAGTGAACAATCATCACTAATCATACTAATATATAAAAATGAGATGGTGTGTGTCTGTCTGTCTGTCTGTCTGTCTGGGTGTTACTCAATAACGCAAGAACCACTGGTCTGATTTAAATGAAATTTTGCATGGATGTAGCTTATTTACCATGTTTACATATAGGATACTTTTAATTTCGATATTTTTCACTATTAAAAAATGGCGACCATTTTAGTGACGTCACTACACCCTTTGGTTTCAAAATTTCATATTTCCATATCAAATAAAAAGAGAACGCTAAGAAATAGCAAACTTTTGATACATACACAAGATTTAGCATTACATTTTTCTATCCAAAAGGTCCTTATCACTTTTCGTGTATCTCCAACGGTTAGCGAGTAAAACCTAAATTTGTACAATAAAACACTGTCAACACCGAGCGGTGCAGTATATCTCTACATACATAAAAATTAAAGTTTGTATGTTTTTTTCGCATTTTCTACGGAAATTTGAGTTATTTACGCGTTTCAGACTGTTTTATTATGGATGCGCCCGAAAATAATTTTTTGGTCTGTCTGTTTGTTTGTCTGTGGACAACTTTGTTCCCTTATAACTCGAGAACGGCTGGGTGTATCAACGTAAAATTTTGTGCAGATATCCATCAGAGGCACGACACTAATCATTGATGTAACCCTTCTCCCTACATCTCATAAATGAGGGCCTACCCCCTTAAAATACATGCTGAAATAGGAGTAGAAGGACGAGACAAAGATCATTTTCAGCCCCTCAATGTGAGAGACAAAACTCGGGGGCCCTGAAGAGTCCCCGAAATCCACATTTTAAGGCCCTAAAACCAACCGTTTTTGAGATATTCCCAGAAAACTAATTTCATTTAATAAACTAATGAACGAATTCAAGCCGGTAACCATGGCAACAGATTCTCAGAGGTCTATCTATTGCTGTAAGACGCAATGCAATTCCATTAATTATATTGGTGTGAAAGTTTGCAAACGGCTAGAAGGTTATCACGGAAAGAAATTAAGCTGTAAAATTCATCAATACCTATAATGCGCTTAAGGGGGTCAAGGGGTACACTAGAATTTTTTCTCGCGATTTACACCTGCGGGTATGGTACAGCAGGTCTATTATATTCCTATCCCTACATTATATTATTATTATTATTATTATTATTTTTATTATTAGTATTATATTATGGCGTACAACGAGGAGACAAAGCCCCTCTGTGCCAGAAACAAAATTTGGGGGCCTCGAAAACTACATTATAAGGCTCTAAAACCAACAGTATCTGAAATATTCCCAGAAAACTAATTTAATTTAATTTAATATAACAAACTAATGAAGGAATGGAAATCGTAACCATGATAACATTATCTCAAGGGGTGGTATCCAACTTTCCATCTATTTCTGTAAGAAGCAATTTCACTCCATTTATACCTTGCCACGGTGGGTGAGAGGATAGCGTGTCGGTCTACTAACCCCAAGATTGCAGGTTCACTCCTGGCCGTGGTAAGTGATTTTTGAAAGGCGGCAAAAATACGACTCGCATGTCATACGATGTTGGCATGTCAAAGAACCCATTTGAATTCAGTAGGCCGTGTTCATAATGGCAAAATTAATCTCAGCAGTTTCCGCCAACACAAAGTTCCTCATTTCTCTACTAGAAAGTGCTATAGTGTTCAAGGAGCTTAGATATCTACCCTCCTTGACTTTCATAGTGATTCAAGGAACAACGAAATTTCGACATGCAAGCTACCCTCTGGGTGCCAAATTACGAAGCTTGCACCCGGCATCCGAGGCCATACGATATTATTATTAGGCTACTCCATTTATTACATTTCTGTGAAAGATTGCAAATGGCTATAAGGTTATCACGGAACCAACGTGGACTGTATAGTTCGTCAATGCAATTAAGGGGGTCAAGGGGTAACCAAGAATTTTTTCATGCAATTTCACGTGCGACATATAGTACAGAAAGTCTAATATATCTCCAAACAGCAACATTATTTTCAAAAATTCCTGAATTGAATGAGCATTTTTTGCGGCTTTTAGGAATTTGGGCCATTTGATGCCAAAGAACCTGATTTTTCATGCACCACAAGCCTTTATAATTTATGAAAGAGGTCTTCCTGTGTATGGTGACCTAACACAACGTAGAGGGTCATTTTTTATGTGATGTGTATTGCGTTTCGTCTACAAGGCTTTCAAATCTATTTCACGTCAGGAAGTACACGTTAGGTGAATTTAGTTTGAGAGCACATTTTAATTAATCTTTTTTTTTTTGTCGACATACGGGTTCATCGTAAGGATGATTTTGTTTGATACTGTATGGTAGATATACCCATATTTGGATATCTGGGTGATAAGTTGTAGACAATAGAATTGTCTGTCTGTCTTTCTGTGTATCTTTATGTACGCCTATGAATCGTGTTCGGATGCTTGGTGCATCGTAAAATTAGGTATGGTAAACATGAGTCAATACACCAATCATTTATAAAACTCCTCACCGTACTTTTCATACAGTAGAAGGGTGGATATAGGGAAAAACTTCTCAAAATACATGCTAAAATAGGCGAAATAAAAAAATTACCCTAGAGGGACGATCAAAGCATATGTTGCGCTTCTCATTGTGAGACACAAAATTCGCGAGTCTATAAGGGGTCTCCGAAAACCACATTTTAAGGCCCTTAAATTAACAGTGTGTGTGATATTCCCAGAAAACTAACTTCGTTCTGATAAACATATGAAGGAATGACAAACCGCTAACCATTGCAACAGTAGCTCAATTGATAATGTCTGGTGTTAATATATAACACCGTTCGAAGAACGGGTACTTCTGCTAGTAATAAATAAGATTGACGCGTTACACAAGTTTTTACGAACTTAGTAATATGAACGTTGTATATCTTATATATTTGTGCAATAGTGTAATTCATAAACATCGCAATTAATTAAGGCAAAGCAGGATCTGAAGATGCACACTTGACGTTCGAAACATGTCATCCATCTTAAGTACCCCCATTTTTGTACATAAGAGCGTGTTATTTTGTGATATATATATTTAGGGTTTTTCATATTAGAGCATAGAAATACTTTTTTCCCACCTAATGTAATTGGGCACTAAATTTGTGTTGACCGACTGAAAAACTTTCATTATTCAAATGGTTAAAATTTTGGTACTTGATGATATACCAAGAATGGGAAGTCCCAAGACCACTCTTCTAATAAAATTGCATTTGCAAAGGTACTTTCGTTACACAAAATATTGCACAACGAGAAATACTGTAACAGTCAGTTTAGGCATATTTCAGACTTCTAATTCAGACATAGTAATTCTAGTAGGGCTCGGAATATTCGCGTATTCGCATATTCGAATACCGAATTGTGCGAATGCAACCTCACGAATATTAAAAAATGAAAAATGAGGATGACGACTCACAGAGCAAGACATCAAAAACTCTAAAATCGACAATTTCTGGGGCTCTTAAAAGACGATTTCTCATTAGTGATGAAGAACCGACCACAGGTGTAAGTTTAACCCAATTAGCGTTTGCTGTGGATTCACGTTACACAAATCTTTTACACGAAAATGCACAAGACACGGAAAAGATTTGGGTGGAACTACAAGTGCAGATGCTTTCTTGTGATACCGGAGAAGATTCGGATGATTCACAACCACAACCTCACTCACTCTCTTCCAGCTTTGAAAGGGACCTCTATTTCATTTTCAAGCGTCCATATACGTCCCCGCGCAGGAAAACTGTGGCCGAAGAGCTGGAAAACTTTCGGAACGCCCGTGAAACTGTAGGTGACCTCTGAAATTTTAGAAGGCTAATGAAAAGGTGCACCCCAGAATATGCCAGTTGGCGAGAAAGTACTTATGCATTCCCGGCATATCCGTTCAATCAGAAATAAATTTTTCCGCGGGCGGCAATATTGTTAATGCCAAAAGAACATGCCTTGATCCTGACAATGATGAAAAATTGATTTTTGTTTGGTCCAAAATAAGAAATTTTTCGCGCGAAATAATCTTTGAGTTAAAAGTCCGTTGACACTGAAATTTCTTATTTTTGTTTTTCTTTCAAGTACTCGTATCGATCATGTTGTGCTTATGTTGATGGAAATGTGCATTTGCACGGCGCTAAGAGAAGACACGAAGAGTTTCTTATTTTCAATATATCTGGTTTAGTAAAAACGTTAAGCAATATATCGTCGTTTACCCAAACACGGGTTAGCTTGTATTCTGTTTTCTTCCCTGAATTAAAGAATTGACATGTGATTGAAGGTTCCGTGGTTTTTCATTTATTAAATACCATGGGTCAAATAATTTTTTACATGCTACTTTTGTCTTATTTGGCCGAACTAACTTTATTTTCTGAGTACAAAAGTTGTACTTCTCTACATATCTCCAAATCATAGTGCGCGTTTCCTCTTAAGTTTAAATATGTTCGTGAATCAACAAGGAATCTAAATACGGCTAGTGCTTGGAGGCATCTCCGAGCCATGGGCATAGGCAAAACCGGGAACAGCTTCAGGTACCAGACATTCCACTTGACGATTTAAATGCGTATTTCACGGAAGAGAGAGTTCAGTCTAATCCGCTTAACATACCTCATGTAAATAATGACCCATCATTTGTCCCACCAAGTCGCCCATGCTTTGCTTTTCGTACTGTCAGCACTAATGAAGTTAAGAAAGTCTTGTATTCTATTAAATCGAAAGCTAGTGGTGTCGACGATATTCCTATAACTTTCATACATAATATCATTGGCGCTATTCTACCCATTCTCACCCATATTTTTAATCACTGTCTCAAAAACGGCACATTGCCTGCAATTTGGAAGTACGCTAATGTAATCCCACTTCCCAAGAACCCAGGCTCTAAACTTCTATCCGATTACCGTCAAATTTCTATTCTCCCCACTCTTTCCAAAGCGTTAGAACGGTTGGTACATACTCAAATACTGGAATACCTGCACGCTCACTCTCTTCTGGATCCACTTCAATCTGGCTTCAAGAAGGGCCATAGCACAGCAACTGCTTTACTAAAAGTGACTGATGATATCAGACAAGCAATGGACGAAAGACAAGTGACAATACTCACACTCCTTGACTTCAGTAGGGCTTTTGACACGATACATATCCAGACATTGCTGAAGAAACTTGCATGCCTTTTCGGTAATGAGGCTTTAAAATTTTTCACAGCATATCTTACAGATCGCATGCAACGTGTAATAACACAAGATACTGCTTCACAGTGGCGACTCAGGAAGGCCTTGGTCCTCTTTTGTTTGACCTTTATATTAATGACATCTCCTCAGTAATAAAATATAATAGATATCATCTTTATGCGGATGACCTCCAAATTTACTGTCACGTTGGTATCAAAGATATAGCGAACGCGATACGAGATGTAAACACCGACCTGCAACAACTCAGTGTGTATGCTAGTGATAACGCTCTCCTTCTCAACCCCAAAAAGACCCAAGTTATTATAATCGTCTCGCAGGGATTATTGAATTCCATGTATAAAAACTACACTATCCCTCCTGTGACTTTAAATGGAACCGTAATCCCGTTTAGTAAAACAGTGAAAAACCTCGGTAAGACTCTGACTGAAACTCTTGACTGGTCTGCACATGTAAGTAATACTTGCAGGAAGATGTACGCGACGCTACACCCACTCAAACGGCATAAGGACATTTTACCACAAGACGTGAGGATAAAACTTATTGAGACTTTGATACTACCAATACTTGACTATTGCGACGTGGTCCTTGTTGATGCAACTAGCGAACAAACTAAAAAACTGCAACGAGCATTGAACTCTAGTCTTCGGTTTGCTTTCAACTTGAATTACGATTCTCACGTAACCCCTAGTTACAAAGCTCTTTCTTGGCTGAAACTTGAAGGGCGTCGAAATTTTCATATTTTGACGTCGGTATATCGAACCCTAGACGAAAATCTCCCACTGTATATTTCTTCGAAATTTCATTTCCTGTCCTCATTTCATAATATTAATACTAGATCTGGCTCTTCCCTCGCTATTCCCGTTAACCACTCTTCCAAGTACAATAAATCCTTCGTTGTGACTGGGTCGCGACTTTGGAATACACTCCCAGCTGACGTAAGGAAATGCAAGACCTACACAAAATTTAAGACTGCTTGCAGAGATTTCCTTTTGAACACCGCTGGCTGTTTCGTGTGACTGGTAATGGATGATAGACAGCATGATTGAGCCATTATGGTATATAAATAAAAATTAAAATGCCCAGTTATTTACTAGATCTAACACTATCACTTATTATTATTATTAGTATTAGTATTATTAGTATTATTGTTTCAGGTAACAATTGTATATGTTTCTTTGTTTGATGTGCATTGCTATCTTTATTTTATATGTCCTGTATTATTCTAACTTAATTTCTAGTTTACGGATCTTATTCAATGGTAGTATTTGTGTATTTTATTATAACTATGTGGTTAAGTGTAAGATAGGGCCACGAGCCCTAACTTCGCCATTGCAAAAGACATAAATAAATAAATAAATAAATAAATAAATAAATAAACGATAACAGTATTGCTTTTCAAGCCTCAATTTAATTTCTTATCATTGTTGACCAAAACTTCTAATTACGAAATTCACTCATATAAAAGCACTGATATACTAAATAATTTGCAAATGCATAACCTGTTCCGCAATAACTTACAGCAAAAACCCATTTAAGACGAGAAAAAGTCGCATAATAACCGGAATAGCGTAGTAACCGGGCACGGCTGAAACGCACGCGTGAAGGTTGAATTCATAGACAGAGGAATGAGACAAATACCGTAATTCGAACGATACGAATAGAATATTCGTACGAAACAGTCAATCCAAATAATGAACAAGAAGTTCCGTGACGAACTAAAGATCCGTCTTTTCTTAAAATTTAAGATTCATGCCAAATATTAATCTATATGGACCTATCTAGAATAATGACGAAATTAAGTTGGTAATATCGACATTTATAATTACTTCGAAATATATCTGGTATAATGTAGCCTAATAGAGCACTACAGTTGGCAGCCCTGGTGACTGAATATTTTCTTAGTTCATCTCTTAAGGTAACGGTACAGCATACAACATTTGGTTGAAGTCCAATGGATAGCATGGATGTTCCATGCAGTTAGACACTGGATCTATCAGCGCGCGTAAAATCATGTTGGCAACAATATCATGGATGTGTTGGTCAGAAATAATCTGAAACGTTATATCTCTTGTTGGGCCAATTTTGGATTAAATCCATTTGTTAGTATAGAAGTTACATGTATTTAAAAATTGGTCCTATCAGCAGGCTTAGACTCATGTTGGTAGCACTGACGTATATTAGTTACTCCAAATTAATCTATAATGTCAGGTACTGTACGTGTACATAGTTTAAAGCTGTTGGCTTGCATACTTTCTGATATATTGGTATTTGTATTAAAAACAATTGAGAGAGCATTTATTAACAGTTGGCAGCCCTGGCGGCTCTTAAGAATACGCTCACTCATATCTGGTTATGTACACATAGTGCATACGAAATTTGGTTGAAATCCAATTGATAGTGTAGAAGGTGTTTGCATTTAAAAATTGGACCTATCAGCACATGGAGGAAAGAACGGAATTAGATGCCTTCGCTGCGCTGCCTAGTGCAAGCTGCTGAAGCCAAACGGCACGCCCACTTTGGGTAGCAAGAAAATGGCTGTTCCTATGCTTAGAGCCGTAAACCACTCCAACTAGTCTTCGAATTTAGTGAAATAAAACTGCTTTGACAAGTCAAGATTTTATTTTTTGGATATGCAGAATACACTCTGTTCATCACGGTAATTGGCACAAATAATCTGCGTTATTGTTTTAAAAGCCAATTTAAATAGAAATATGAGAGCACCTATGCAGGCTAGTTTTGTAAGAAAGACGCGGCAAAACGTAATAATACGCTGAAACACTGATTAAATCGAATAGCCTACAGGTGTCTAAAGGTGCGAGTTTTACAAAAGAAGGATCATCTTGGGAACTATCATATTGATGCCGATCTAATCACGGTATTTAGGCCTACACCAAGTTGATTTTTAAGTTCTTATTGGTGTTCTGTTCAGCCATTCGTCAGTTTTTAGGCCTAATTACGAGCACAGCCACTTTCACTCATTTTTCGTACACATTTTGATATTCAAGAATACGAACCTTAAAATTAATAAACAGAACACTTATTCGATTCGTACAACGGAACACTGAATACAAGACAGTTAAGGTTACGCCCACTTCGGACGCAGAGCTTGGCTTCACTCAAACGAGCTCAGGGCATCTCCTCTTATACTTTCCTCCATATATCAGCAGGCTTAGAATCATTTTGGCAACACTGCCATGTATGGCTTCCTGGAAATTAAACTGAAATATTATTAGGCTATCTATATGTGTGCCAATTTTGGAATAGCTCCCATGCTTACCTACCAAGATATCCAACATGGAGCTCAAATTTCAATTTCGGTTTTTAGCAGTTGGTAGCACTGACATCATTTTCAAATATGGGCTTGAGGTATTCAGGTATAGATCTTTACTCACACCAAATTTAGTTTCGATTGTTGCAGTCGTTTAAGACTTGATAGGGGGAGGGAGGGGGGAACAGACAGACAGACAGACAGACATTTGCCCGGATCGATCTCATAAGTCTACTTTTTCCTTTTTCCTTTTTCTGTGAAAAGTAGGCTAAAAACAATCGGCATACTTTTCAAATTATTCGAATTCAATATATTCGAATGTGCACGAATACGTTATTATTCGAATATAGCGATTCGAATACCAGAATAACAATGGTATTCGAATAATATTCGAATATTCGAACATTATTCGCGTATTCGCGAATTATTCGTGTCCCTCGAATATTCGAATATTCGAATAGTGCCAAATAATTCGAATCACAGTCCGAGCCCTAAATTCTACAATGGAATATGTTTATGCCGAGTCTTGTAGATTGACCAAGTAATATAAACTGTGTTAGAACGCATCTAAATATCCAATGAAATACTGGTTAGCAGACTTAACTAAGCAGACGCTTGGAAGGGCAGGTGAGCGGGTAGAGGAGTATTAACCCCGTGTAATATATTGGACGATCTCTTCAAAACAATGTGCCACGTAATAACTCACCGGGAAGAAAAATGCATTAACGATAATAGAAAGTATCGATTACCTGCAGAGTGTGCCTGTAATAACTTACCTTTCTGTTTAACTAATGCTGCACTGGGTAACTCACTGCACCAAGAGCCTTTATTGAATTGAGGTTACTCATATGTCCAATGCTATACATTCTCATAACAGCTCCAACTTCCTGGATAAGTCGGACTGAGTGACGTAGTCAGCTGCGATACTACCATAAGGTTACCCATGACTGAATATTCGAGAAATGTGATTCTAGAAAATCCTTTTTGATTTTATGGCACAAATAAACTGAGATATATCTATGTTTAAAAGTCAGCTTGTTGTTGACAGTTTTCAATAATCTCTGGGAGTGTTTAGGCCTATATATTCCTCACAATTGAACAAAATTAGATTACAGCAGATACAATTTTGTATAAACATTTGCCGTACCAAGTTCCACTGCACTCGGATAATTAAATTCCGAGAGAAATTCCATTGAAATATTTCAAATTCGCTTAGCCGCCATGTTGGTTTTGTAACTAAAATTTTTCTTAAAGTAACTTAGGCGAACTTATATCATAGTATCCTCTAACACTATGCAACATTTTAGGTTGATATCAACTGTATAACAGTATTGGAGATATTTAAATGCCGGTGATATATTTCGCGCGGTCGCCATGTTAGATTGGAGAATCGTATTACAATTTCAAAAGCACGGTCGAGATTGGACGATGTAGTAGTATGTCCTTGCCGAGTTTCAGCGAAATCGCTAAAGCCGTTTAGATTCCAATAGACACACATACACACGGGCGAAGGTTTATCTCATAGTTTATATTCATGATATGAAATAGGAGCTATTGACAAAGATTCACTAGAGAAGATCAATGGCAATGATGTATGTAGAGCCGATGACGTGGTGGCTGCTGATCTCCTCATCCACTTTATAAGTGAGTGTGGGTTAGCAATCTAAGTTTTCAGGTGTACATTTACTCAATGAATTTGTCCTTTCTTGAAAAACTGAATTTTCCGTCTAAGTAATCTTTGTTTATTAATATAATTATTATCTTAATTTTTTTATTAGTTATAGGTTATTTTCATATTTAGGTGTTGATTCGAAATTAATCATATATAAATTGGGTCCTTAATTGACAAATAATTAAATTAAATACCAATGGCATTAAAAGTAACCCACCAAAAGTCAATAAAATGTATTAGCCTACTAGCAGATGTTTATTGAACTAGTTTCGACCACATTGTGATCTTTATCAGCAGTGCTTGATTTGTAACAACAGAGGTTCCGGTACTGTGGGCTACCGGGTGGTGATGGGAGGGGCTGCTTTATGATGATGATAATTGTTGTTTTAAGGATCCTAATATCTAGGTTATCGGCCCCTATAGTAATGAAATGGCGTGAAATGAAAGGATGAAGATAAAAACAGCTCACTGCCATGGATGAAACGAAAATGGTGTATATAAAACAGACAGTGAGCCCCTACAATTATGCCTTATTTGAATAAAAATAATAAGAGGCGGATGGTAAAAAATAAAACAAATAAGGCATAGTGAACAGTAAAATAGATGACGCAATAGGCCTAAAAAACGTAAAACAGACTTAACCTGAATTAAAAGTCTTAACTAACATTAAGGAATATTAAAATATACAGTTCTAAAAACGATATTTTTACGCTCTTCTGAATAGGCTACCTTTAAAAATGAATCAGTGGACAAAATAGCCATCTAATTTTGATTCGACTTTTCCCCCGATCAGAGGTTTCGGTACGGCGTACTGGTGCGTACCGTCACAAATCTAGCCCTGTTTATCAGCATATTCTTAAGAGACAACTGAAAATTGAGAGTATATTAGTACAATAAGTGGTGTCGTCGTCTTTGGAAAGTCCTTAAAAGTATATAAAATAAGCAGTAAACGAGGGGATCAGACTCGGAATTCTCAATTGTTTCTTAAGATTATGCTGATGAGGATCACAATGTGGTCAAAGCTAATTCAATAAACATCTGCTAGTAATTTATTCTATCGACTTTTGGTGCCATTAGTATTTAATATGTAGAATGCAAATACATTTGCTATGATAGCAAATATATTTGTTAATTCCTTAATTGCTGTTCAACTATATACAACACAGTAAGTGGTGACATTATATTAGTTAGATATTTAAAACATTTATCACATATAATTATTTTCTATCATATAAATAACATTTTCTTTGATATAATACTGTATTTTCCAATCAATTAGATTGGCAACTGTACAGGCACAAGCACGAAAACTGACGATAACCGCAGGTCTACATAAAAGAACACATCAATACTTGATTTCCGATTGCAGCTTTAACATCATTAAAATAAGATAACTTCATTACATATTTTAGTTAGTTGTAAATATGACTTACGACAAGTCAAGATTAAAAACGCTCTAGCTAGTTGGCACATGAAAGCAATATTTACACGTCACATTTCGAAAAATCAAGATTTATTTACGATTTGATTTTACTCATTTTCAGGCAACTTCGTTAACGTATTTATTGCTTTTCTATCAAAATTTTTGGAATTTTTAATGTGAGGCCTAATATTTTACCTACATTTGAAGGGTCGACGGGAAGAAGGGGAAATGTCAAATAATGTAAAATGCTTAGGAAACGAGTTTTTAAGTTTCATTACTTATATGTACTTATATGTACGCGTCAACTTGAAACGTCATTTTCTCACAACCCTCATTGTTCTTAGCCAGACACAATTATTGTGTCTTCAATACGTTCCAAAGAGGCCCACTAGATCGCGCTGATATCTCGATTTTACATTTTGAGTGACATTCCCCGTTCTTCCCGTGGACCTTTCAATTATTTAATTACATTGTAGGGATATCCATTCCATTATTTATTTATTTTAATTATAAATGTATTATATAGTTTTTTTTTTTTCATAACAAGCATTCATCATTCGACTAGCGGCTTCTGTGGGGTAGTTGGTAGCATGCTGAACTGGTGTGCCCAAGATAGAGTGTTCAAACACGTCCGAAGTCGTCGGATTTTTTAAGAGCGTTAAAAATCCTTCAGTATGCCTTCCTTCGGAGGGGAAGTAAAGCCAGCGGTCACATGTCAAAGATTTATGGCATGTAAAATATCCTTGCGCAGACTAAACTTGTGTGGAGCTAAATTTCTAGGATAGATTTTGTTGGAACGCTCTATCAAAGTTCCAACGTTCACCACTAGGTATCATTCAGATCTGGTAGCGAAAGTTGGAAACTACTGTACTTGAAATTGAACGGAACCTGTAGCTCACCCTTTGGGTGTCCGCTGGAAGCAGCTACAGACTCTGGCCAGCCGAACATGTCCTCGGACACTCCCGGCACTAAAAGCCATACGATAAATACATAAATAACTCATTAGACTTCAGTATAGCATTAGTATTTTAATTCTTAATTGGTCTGAGGAACACCTTAATGCCAGGTTGAAACATGTACCAATCCTATAAAAAATTTCTTCGGCTTTTCCCAATTAATTGCGGTCGCCGGAGGCAACCAGGCCCATTTTGGTTTTGGCCTCGGATTTAAGGCCGGATGCCCTTCCTGACGCCACGTGATTTTTCAGGTGAAAATTCCACCCCGCTGTCACCGGGATTCAAACCCCGGCCGTCCGGGTGGAAGACGAGCAGCTAAGCCACTGAGCCATCACGCTCCCCACCGATCCTATGATATATAAAATATATGTTTTAATTCCAGAGATTTAGGGAGGATAAGAAGGCGAAAACCACCAGTCCAGCTAACAAGTTCAAACGCGCTCTTTGAATGGACATAACGACGAAAGAATTCAAGTATTGATATGTGTTAAGCTGGTCAGATTACCGACTGCTCCGCCTCTTAAAATAACAACAACTAATTTAGCAACTAATTTGTGTACAATGTCAGTCAGTTTGGCTGCTCGCTCTTATAAGACATCGATAGCTCTAACTGTCTCCTCATCTGATACTAACTTATACAGAAGAGTGGAGGCGTGTCCCATATTCCTTCAAACTTTCGATACACTATGCAAGTTGCAGAGAATCTAACAATGAAGAATGTCCCATATACTGAAGAAAAGTATCGCTCAACGACGTTATGATATCATTGAAGTAGCTCCAGTTGCGCTTTATCATTAAATTTTTCAGATATTATGAAGAATGCCAAGCATGCCAATAGAGCGAATAAATTCCTTTCCTAGGAAATAACTGAGAATATAGTGGCCATATACATTTGTGACATGTCCACCCCCTCGTGTAGGATTTAACATCCTTGACTGTCGACAATATCACAACTTATAGACAATATCACTCCGCATTTATATTAAACATTTGCCTGTTAAAATTAATTTACGATTTCCCCCCAGGGGGTCACGACTAGTGGGACGTGGGTTGGCGAATACGGGGCCCCAGCTGAGTTCGGTATTACTTCCACTTACTTGTCCCGGGCTTCTTTCTGTCATCTTTCCTATCGGCCTCCCTTGGTCAACTCTTGTTCTTTTCCGAGCCCGACTGTATTAGGGTAACCGAGGCCTAGGGAGTCTTTCACTTTCCCGCCTTAATTGGCCCTTGTCTCATCTTTCCTGATACCCTCATTCTTCGAGGGGTCAGCCTTCTTTTTCTTTTCATGGTATCTCCTACCTTCTGCTCAAGGCCCTTAAGGAGGCAGGGTGAGTGTAGCCCCACCACTTCTGGTGCACCCTCGATAGTGCTACACCCTCAAGGGCTCACGGCCGGTGAGTTCGGGAGTTGGTGACCCCGGAGGATTCCTGAGCTGGGTCTGGTTTTCCCTGCTTTTTCCATTTCCTCTGGGGCGGACCCTCTTTCACTTTCCCATCCGCCTTTCATGGCTCTCCTTCCTTCCAAGTCCCTCAATCCTCATTCTTCGAGGGTCGAGGGCATTTATTTTCCACCTGTCCTTTATTTGCCTTATTCTCCTGTTGTTTTCCATTTCTTCTTCTAGTATATAAGTTAGTGGTTTGTTTTAGTTATATTTTACATTTCATTATCATCTTCACTATCACCCAAACCATGAGGGGCCGATAACCTAGCCCCTTACAGCAACAATTATCAACATCATTATTAACTTCCAATTAGTTTTAGAACATTTCGATCGAATTATATTATTATATGCTCGCATTTGGTAATGTAAAAGCAAGCAAGCTTGTAGTTTAACGTGACCGTTAATCTCGAGATCATGAGCCACGGGACCTCCTTTTTACGTGGAATCCGAACCACAGGACATGGCATTTCACTTCGAAAATCTCACATGCATTTACCGGGAATCGAACCCGGACCGCCTTGGTGAGAGGCATACAGCTAGACCGCTGAGCCACCACGCCCCCATTTGGTAATGTGTGGAGCTCCACACAAAACTGAAGAGGGCCAAAATATGGCTGAAATTGGTACTGATTAATAAAGTAATTTCATATAAATGTATATCTTATATATATTAAAATAATTTTCAAAACATTTCACCGTTTACTAAAACTGAAATATCTCGGGGAGTATTTGCGCTACGACGACGTTTGTTGTCTTAAAATATAATGCCCGTCAAGCACCGTCGATTGATATCCACCTTACTTGATTATATCATTCGAGTATTAAAATAATCCGAATATTACTTCCTTCAAGGTCTCACGAAAATAGAATCGAATGCCTTGACGGACATATTGTCGCTAGGCGACAACGACTAACACTGTATCATGATATTCAACGCCGCCCCAATAATAAATCTAACTTGATATCAACAGAGAGTTCCCTAATTATTACGTCATGATATCGTTAACTTCTACCTGCTCCACTCGGGCGCTAATGTCGCATGTATCCATACAAGATATCGTTAACTTCTACCTGTTTCACTCAGGCGCTAATTTTCGCATGTATCCATACAATAAACAGAAGGGGATTCTGTGCACATAATATAATTAAAACTTCTCAAAGAATGGATTACTTTGAGACTGAAATGCTCATGCACAATCAGCAGTCATTTTGCTAATGACACTGTCATGTCAACATCTCTTTGAATGACAACAAATACTGTATAAGAATCACAACTAATTTCACGAAGATGCCACTACAGTCGAATGTTGGAACCGCCATTTTGTATTCTGTATCCGATCTTTCTGTTATATAGCCTTTGGTCTCACCAGCTGCAAACTGTCTTCTTTTCGTTTCATCATTCGTCCTTATAGGTTGTGTGCTCAATCAATACAATGAATCATATTACGATGAATGAGAGGCGACACTCAATTACAAATGTTATAAAGATTAAAGGTGACGGTAATTGTCGGTTCAGGTCATTGGCATATTGTGAGTACAACAATCAGAGTTTATTTACACAGGTTAGAAAGCGAATTGTAAAACATGTTACAGACAAGTGGAATAATTATTCTTCCTTTATTGTTGGCAACAGCGATATGTACGAAACTGCTATCAATACGAGCGATGATTACAAAATGTATATGTCTATGAATGGTGTTCATGGAGGTCATGTTGAGTTAGTTGTCACTGCTCAAGTTTGCAAAATGGATATTTATTCGTGGATTACTAATGTCGTATGGAAGGTGACCGGTTAAAATATATTTGTCATCAACAAACGAAGTTACGAGTTGATACATATGCCGGTTTAGCAGACGACTTGCATGTACGAGCAGAAAATGAAAATCTCAGCGGCGGTCGTATTGTAGTTTTGCCATCTTCTTTTACAGGTAGCCCAAGGAAAATATTGCAAAATTATCGGGATGCGATGGTGATAGTGAGGAAGTTTGGAAAGCCAGATTTATTCATTACGTTCACCTATAATGCGGGATGGCCAGAAATACTTAACAGCATTCATCTCTGGGAAACGGCTAATAATAGGTCTGATATTGAAGTGAGAATTTTCCATTGCAAAGTAAAGGAATTGCTACGATTGATTAATGTTAAGGAAATTTTCAGTAAAAGCATATCTATATGAAAAAATCCACAGCCTGCTTCCAGTCGACCAACCGGGTCAGGGAATGGAATGAATGAAGCCCCCATCTAGCGGTGAGGACATGAACTGTGCCGGCTGCCGAAGCCTGTCGCACCCCCTTGGGGCAATGATTAAATGAACGACAGATGAAATGAAAAGATAGTGGAGAGTGTTGCTGGAATGAAATTGTTGACAGGGAAAACCGGAGTACCCGGAGAAAAACCTGTCTACCTCCGTTTTGTCCAGCACAAATCTCACATGGAATGACCGGGATTTGAACCACGGACCCAGCGGTGAGAGGCTGGCGTGCTGCCGCCTAAGCCACGGAGGCTTTAAAAGCATACCTATATACAGCGGAATTTCAAAAACGAGGTCTCCCGCACATCCATTTACTCTTAACATTAACGGAAGATTGTAAGTTTCGAAAATATTCTGACATTGACAGTGTGGTATCAGCCGAAATACCAGATCTCGAGGATGAAGCGCTATACGAGTTGGTAAGGCGTCAAATGGTACATGATCCTCACGGATCTTTGAATCCTTCTTCAGTCTGTATGAAAGATGGCGTATGTAAGAAAGATTTCCCTAAACAGTTTCAGGAAGAGACCAATGATAATGACAATGGTTATCCTTCGTATAGGAGAAGAAATAATGGACGGATTATTTTATTAAACAATTCGAGGCATTGACATTGAAATCGATAGTCGATTCATTGTTCCCTACAGTCCATTTCTTTTACTTTATTTGCAAGCTCATATTAATGTTGAAATATGCTCAAGTGTTCGGAGTGTTAAATACATCCACAAGTATCTTATATATTAAAATCCAGAAGTATGTGTATAAAGGTCATGACTGCTGCATTCTTAAAATATGTCCTGAAGGCGAAACGGTGAACTACGATGAAATTACTTCTTTCCAACAGAAGCCGCATTCAGGATATTTTCATTTCACATGCGTGAACAGTCACAATCTATCGTGCGATTACCAGTTCACTTGCCAAACTTGCAAAATATCTATTTTAAAAATGATAACGCTCCTGATATATTACTTCAAGCACAGTTGCGCAACACGGAATTACAAGCGTGGTTCAAGTTAAATCAAGATTCGCAAGCCAGAAGTCCGTATATATATCCTGAAACACCAGTACATTACGTCTCGAATAAGAGCAACTGCCAGTGGCAGAAAAGAAATAAATGTTTCATAAACTATAGGCAGAATGTATAATGTTTCGCCTACAGTAACAGAAAGGTATTATTTACGCCTGTTATTGCTTCATGTTGTGACCATTTAGATGAAGTCCTCTGATTGTTTTTCATAGAGGAACCACCTGTTTGAAGAACGCGCGGAGCTGCGATTTTTCGTTTCATCAAGTTGACACTAGATGGAGAGAGCTTCGATATGAGAGATCTCATAAATGGTATATTTACGAGTTTTAATATGAAGAGGTTGAACCACCAAAACATCGGGGGAACGTGCAGTACTCATTACTGGGAAAAATACTGAAGAGATCAAGAGAATCCGTCGTTTGGATCAGAAGATATTGGAGATGAAGAATCCAAGGCGCAATGTTTATGTTTTGCATCGGAGTGGCTGACGGAAGTTAGGCTGCAGGCAACAGGTGAGGCGAGAAGGCTTCACTGTATGACTTCTAACACCGCGCGCTCATGGTCTGCACGCTTGGCAGATATATGTGTTTGAAGATACCAGTCTAAAAGAGTAGGAAGGCAATCAACGTATATGATGTGGGCCTTAAAATCCATATATCATAGGCTAGATGGGCAAGCCATTGCTTTGGTGTGTGCAAAGTTTTGGGGAATTCCTTACTCATCTAGGGAATCTACCCTAGAAACTAGAAATGGTACTAGCATGCTACGTAAACCACTCTTAAGATTGTCAGCGTATCGAATCAAACATCAAGGCCATAAGCAAATACAGTACGCAAGGATCGAAAAAAACAGTTATGGTTGAAAAATGATTTCGGACCCGGTGTAGATATTCTAGAACGGGAAGTGAACCAGTCGAGTTAGGAAGTTTTCTGTGGCACAAAGCTGCAAGTGTTAGTTTGGGACTCGAATATTTATAACATTATGTTGCCAGACATGCATCATAGTGGTTTGAAAATGGTAGATCGGACCGTTACCATGAAGATCTAAAAGAACTTGAGGTGAGATGTCATGGGATTTTTGGGAACATCATCGGAAATAATGGAGTGTAGGCGAGGTGACGCGGAACATCTGTTCACTGGAAGGAACGTGTGCCAGCCGGCCTACATGGAATCTGCGTCAGAAGGACTCTTCATACATGATCTTCACGATGTAAGCCAACTTGATTATTAAGTAGCTAGTGTATTGCATTCTCAATTTCGACTATACTGTCTGCTAAGTAGGTTTCTGCTTCTGGATATTTATTTCAAGATGTTATAGTACATTTGAAGATTTATCAGCCAACTTATTTCGAATGGATCTCTTTGATGGAAATCTAGTGCGTTTGGGATGTCAACCTGATCAGCTTCGATATAGCAGTAGAATATTGTGTGGAAGATATTTTACACCATTCCACGCCTAAACCTTATGTTAGGGAACTTTGAAATAATATTTGGATTTGTTCAAAATTAATTGGTTTATAATTAAATTAATTTGTTTACAATATTTTCTCGATTTTGTTAGTAGTTTATCTTTTGAATATGTTGATAGATGAGGAATGTGAATAGCCACATTACGTTTAAATATTGTTCTTTGGGAATAATAGTTGGAAATTTTCTGTGAATTTATAAATTTTTATATTTGAATTTAAAATAAATGTAAAATATTTTTTCGTTGTAAATGAAGTTGAGATATGATATCGGAAGGCTGTATGACTGATAGTCAAGCCATAATGATAATAATAATATGTAAATGATTATTTTGTTTGGAACATTTTCCAATAATAATAATAATAATTCCTGGTAAAAATAGCGGTTAATAATTGGAGGAATAATGGATCGTAGTTGATAATATGGGAGTTGATGTTGAATAGAGGGACATGCTGAAAGCGTGATCTTTGATACTGGGAGCGGAAGGTCATTCATATACGAATTTTGTATAAAATGAGGAACTATGTATTGGAATTATGCGACAGTTTAACAGGAGTGTGTTGGGGCAGACATTAAAAGTTTATTACACCTATGCGAAAGGCCGAGATATTTAAATTTTATGAGGGAGAGCATGATCCCATGTGTTGGTCGCTTAGAAGCCATTGAACCCAGCCTGCGTAGCTGATGGGTCATTATAAAAATAAGATTATAATTGTCAAATGTTAAGTGAAAATAAAATATGAATTAGTAATGGATGTTTATAAAGTTGAGTTTTGAGGGTCAAATAATTGCTCCATGCTCAAATATGATTAAAAATGAGGACAATATAGTCGCTCATATGGGAAGCTAGTGGCCGATCGTCTGTGAAATTCTACATTCCTAGACTGTTGTATAGTCACCCGCATGGTGTAGTCGTTTATATATGAATAAGTTGATGTCTCGTCCTAGTTTTTGCTGAAGGCCTTACCGTGTCCTATTTAACGTATTGACAGCATGAGAGGCATTTTGTCTAGAGATTTGTTGATGTATTAAAAATTATAAGCTGATAGCTGGTTGAATTTGTGGATCCATTAATCTTCATTAAATACCAGTTTGGATTATTCTAAATGTGTTTTTTCAATGAATTAAACTGAAAGGATTAACATAAATAAATTGAATTATATGAATATTATCATAGAAATTAAATCGAAGCGATTAAATCAGAGGATTAAAATTATATGTGAATTGGTGAATAAAATTTATTTATGGTGACATTCTGGAAAAATATCGGAAGTTCAGTCAAAGTTTAAATTTGATAAATGGATGGTCATGGGGTTTATGATTTTGATTTCACACCATTTTGGGAATGTGACTTCCCTGAAATGAGTTTAAGACGTGTGAAATTCCCCGCAGAGGTTGAAACAATTCTTGAAAATTTTATTCAAGTGATACTTTTGTAAATATTAAAATCATGGTGTCAGGATGGACTGATATTTTCCTGCACATCAGTGATAATTGTACAGTTTAAACAATTAATTGAAACAGATGCTGAGATGGACTAATGATTTTCTCCGACACCAAGTTAATATTTTGAAAATAGTGAATTTACTTTTGGTTAGAGGCTGGAAATACTTTATTTGATGCGTTCTAAAATTTGTATGTAGATAAGGGACCCGAGGGGCAGCGTAGGATGTCTTTATTTTTCAGGTCTGGAATTTTAGATTTCTCCCTGGGGGATCAGGACCAGCAGACAGTTAAATTAAACTGAGGTATTTTAAGAAATTGGTGTTATTCACAAATTATTTGCACTGCCTTCCATCCTTTATGGAGTGTGAATTTCGATATCCGTCCGGCGGATTTTTTATTAAAATTTTGTTTTGCTATACTCAGTTTGACCCCGAGATTGATTTTCGAGTCTTAGGCTCGGCGGATGTTGAAATTCATACTCGTGTGCACGTGGGACTTCGGTCAAACAGTCACAACGTCATAGGTGCTACCAGCTTCCAGGACCTACGAACATACAAAGCAGTTGTCTATTCTACTTTTAAAGAAACAGCTAAGGAGCGAGGTTTGCTGATTGACGATTGTGAATAGCAGCGTTGTTTGGCAGAAGCGTCACAATTTCAGATGCCTTCTCAGTTACGACAACTGTTTTCTTACATATGTATCATTCAGACCCCTTCAAATGTAAGATAGTTATGGGACATTTTCAAGAATTCATTATCAGAAGATTATCTGCAGTTTCACGAACCTAACATTGCATATCAGTTCACTCTTATACATATTTCTAACTCATTAAAGCTCCATGATCTTCCCATTACTTCTCTCGAATTGCCAGCTATTATTGATAATTTCCCTCAGACAAATTTACCAATGAATTATCCAAAACTTAATGAGGATCAATTAAGTCGGATGATAAACCAAGCAAATGGAAACCAAAAGGCTATAATTACAGAAATTTTGGTGTTAGTACAAAACAGCAATGGAAGGATGAGTAATGCATATTTCATTGACGGTCCAGGGGGCACCGGGAAAATATTTCTTTACCAATGCTTGATTCACAGTTGCACAAATTTGGGGATAAATGTAGTTTCTGTTGCATGGACTGGTATTGCAGCAATGTTACTACCTCAGGGGCGCACTGTACCATGGCCGGCTCTACGGAAGGCCGCGGCGAGCGAAAATTGGCAACCTCGCCGTGAATGGCCAGTCTGCTCTGCCTAGCCCACTGAGTTACATGGAAAATGTGTCACGCGCTCGTGTTTTCTTCAAAATACTCTATGTAAATGAAATTATACCATTTATTATTACTGTATAGTGGCTAGCTACAATGCCAAAGACTTGTGTTGTGCCGAATTGCAAGTCTAATTATCGTTCATCGATAAAAACTGAAGGATTTGTGACAGTGTTTGGGTTTCCTAAAAATCCACAATTGAAAGTCATATGGGAACGTGCTATTCCTCGAGCCAATTGGGTACCTACGAAATATTCCTTCGTATGTATTAAACACTTTCTTCCTGAAGACGTAAGTTATGTTGAAAAATACAAGGATGGTGATGGGAATAATAAGGAATTTACACGGAAGAATCCTGTATTGTTACCTCGTGCGGTTCCAAAGGTATTCCCAAACTTACCATCGTATTTGAGTAAGTGCTCCTCCAAGAAAAGGAAATCTCCAGAAGAAAGAAGAGAAGAAAAAAGAACGGAAAAGGTCTGCAGAGGAATGTGAGAAGACCCTTGCTGAGGAATCCAAAAAATTACGACTTTCGAGTCCTTTGTTTGTGATATACAAAATAAATTGGTGGAGCATAAAACAGACTGGTCTGTAAGTACTAGTGAAAATTATTGTATTTTGTATGAATTAGACGTGTCAAACATACCTAAATTAAGGTCAAGTATAAGGATAAACAATGATTTTACGGTCGAATTTCATATCAATGGAGGCGTAATTCCTAACGCTGTTGTTCTTCATTCTGGCTCTGTAATATTTCGAAATTCATTATTAAGTAAGTGGAGTCAGTTGTTCCAAGCAATAGAATTTTGCCACGACTTTTTCTTACCTGGATGTTCTGTAAGTTCACTAGTCGTCCAGATTAATAGTTTAATAGATAACCTAAAAACTGACCTTGAAAACCAGGGAGACGAAACTTCAGAGATTCTGTTAAAAATGTTAATGTTTCTGCAAGATCAGTTTACACTTACTTTTTTAAAGAAACCTAGATATAACGTCACTACAACTCTAAATGCATTCCTCATTTATATGCAGTCTACAAAGTGTTATAACGCAATTAGATTTAACCATATTCTATCCCTACCTCATCCCCGAGTTTTACAAAAATTAACAACTTCCTTCGCCATATCCCCGAAATCTGATGAAGAGAACAGTAACTTTCTAAGTCACATTGTGAAAGATTTATCAAATTTAGAAATGGTTGTAAATTTACAGATTGATGAAATACATGTCAAACAAACTTTTGATTTTAAAAATGGGCAATTATTTGGTGTTGCTACAAATAAATCTGTCGAATTAGCTAAGACAGTTCTGGCCTTTCTCGTTAGTTCTGCTTTTGGAAATTTGAAAGAGGTTGTTAAATTAGTTGCAGTGAAACAATTAACGGGTTTGCAACTTGCTGATATTGCATCAGGCAAATACAGGATTGTGGCCTAAATATTCTGTCTATCATAGCCGATAATAATGGTGTGAATCGTGCTATGTTAAAAGAACTAACCAAACATTCTGATAGTAATTACTGGTTCCATATTGATGGAAACCCCTAAAAACCTTTGTTTTATATGACAGTGTCCATGTATTAAAAATATACGAAATAATTGGCTGAATTTAAGTGGCATTGATAAGTCATTTATTATTCCTGTATAGGAAGATTTAGACTCATTTTCAAATGTTAAGTTCAGATGACTGTAACCCTGATTTTAAAGAGGTAACTCAAGCATCATTTAGTGACATAAGAGCGATCTACAAAAAGGAATCCGATTTACTGATTAAGTCTGCTCCAAAGTTAACATTTAAAAGTGTTTATCCAAATTCACTTGAACGCCAAAGGGTTTCTTTGGTTACAAACGTGTTTCACAAATCTACAGTTTCTGCTCTAAACAAGTATTGTTATAAAGGTACTGCTTTTTTTTGTCAGAGTAATCCTAATGTGGTGGTCCATTGTTAATATTAAGCGGCCTCTCACCCATGTTGTTAAACGTAATAGTCTTCAAATGCCTTTCAAAAATCCCGAAGACAAAAGGTTGGCTTTCCTAAAGGTATTCCTCCAATGGTTGTCCACGTGGAAAAAGAACGATGAAATTGATTCCTCAAAAAAGAGTTGTTTAACCAATGAAACTTACAACGCTTTGTATGTAACAACCTATGTATTACGTGAGATTATTATTTATGCTCTACAGAATGTGAACCCCTCTTATGTGTTAACTGGAAAATTTCAGAGTGACCAATTAGAATCCAGGTTTGGGCAGTACCGCCAACTAACAGGCGGCAACTATAATATAACAGTTACTCAGGTAATGGAGGTCGAATTGAAAATAGGTTGAAAAGCGTACTTGGCCTTCATTCAGCCAGGTATGGAGCAGTTACTTTTTCGAAAGAAATTATAATGTCCTCTTCCGATACAAATTCAGGATAAAGTACAACAAGCAGCCTTTCGTCAGCTACTGTTGACGATACCTTTTACAGTATTTTAGAAGACAAGTACACTGAAAACATACAATTCGATGAGTCGGGTTTTATATATGCCTGTGGTTACATATCGTTCAAGCGATGTTCAAGAATAAAATGTGAAGAATGTTTGGCTTTGCTTAGAAATAAAGAAAAGATAAATGACAGCTACTTCAATGAAATAAATATGGGCGGACTTTCAGTTCCTGCAGATTTTATTTTATCAGTGTGTAAACATGTTGATGGAATTACGCAGGCACTAATTTCTGATAAGTTTGAGGAACAATTTTTAAAATGTAAATGTAACAATCAACGCCAAGTAATTCAAAATCTTAGTCTACTCGTTATTTTATCAGATATTGAATTGTCAGAAACTGCCGAGAAAACTTGTACCTGTGGATATAATGTTATGACAATAGTCACAAGTATTGTCTTAACAATGAGTAACATTTTGTTAAATAATTACAGGAAGTTGAGGAATGAACGGGTAACTTGCCATAGTAATCACAGAAAACTTGATATTCTTTGTTAGAAGCCAACCTGTTGTATATTTTGTAAATGTCAAATAAATATTGAAAGCAAACAGAAAACTTGCTATTCTTTGTTAGAGGCCAACCTGTTGTATATTATGTAAATCTCAAATAAATATTGAAAACAAATTCGTTTTGTTACTCCAAGTAAGCCCTACCCACTCTTGACAATCCTTTTACTTTAATGTTGAAATGAACAAATATTATTTCGTTATTTCAATTTGTTTTCGTGGCGAAGCACACGCATCAACAGCTGACCGGCTGCTATGGCCATCCCAGTTCAGAGAAGTCGAACGCCGCGCCTTCCGTAGAGCCGGCCATGACAGTACACAGCCAGTTCAAGTTACCTCTACATTTACATGAAAGTTCTGTATCAGGAATAAAAATTAACAGCAAGGAAGCTTTTTATATTCTTTCAGCAAAAGTTATCATCTGGGATGAAGCCCCTATGGCTAATAAGTACGCGTTGATGTGTGTAAATCGGTTGCTCAAGGACATCATGAATAACGACGTGCCTTTCGGAGGAAAAATTATCATCTTAGGTGGAGATTTTAGGCAGGTATTGCCTGTTGTGCCTCACGCATCTAAAGCAGCATCAGTCCGAATGTCAGTAAGGTTCTCTCAATTGTGGCCATTATTCAAATTTTTTTTAACTCATCAAAAATATGCGACCGGATACAGATCAACGTGACTTTGCAAACTTCTTGATACAAATTGGTAACGGCGAATACACTCACGTCGATGGAGAAAATTCAGAATTAATCCAACGCTGTAAAATATCTCACGCTTTTCAAAAATAGTGATTTTAGCACATAACAAGTAGTTCCGTGAAGAACTATACAGCCTATTTTCATATATCCTACTCATGTTAATTGCCACTATCAACATACAAAATTTCAGTTTAATTGCTGTAACAGATTCGTAGATATTGAGAACCGTCTAAATATTTCTGATTGTCGCCAGGTTGGATTTTTATTTTTGTACTATTACATTAATATTATTGTGTACGTGTCGTATTCAAACTTCAATCGCAGGATTAGAACACAAGAAGTAAAAACGAGATTTTAAAATTATGCACATCAGCCATCTTGTGATTATGCAATCAATTGAAATAAATTAGATGCCAGTGGATCAACATTTGTATAAGCACTTAACTTGCAACGTTTCACGGCACTCGGATAGTTAATTCGCGAGAAACGTCCATTTAAATATTTATACTTCGCGTCGCCGCCATGTTGGATCTGTGCTCACCAGGTTATTGAAGTCCTATAGGTGAACATATGTTCATAGTCTCTATGAACATAAAAAAATCAGTTTGGTTCCTGTAAAAGATTCATAGATATTGAGAACCGTCTAAATATTTCGGAAGCTCGCCATTTAGGATTGTTATATGTATAGGCCATAGAGTTATGTACCATTCAAGGACAATTATTGCCTAGGTTCATTATTCAAACTTTCACTTCGATCGCATAATTACGACACAAGAAATATAAACTTAATTTTAAAATTTCGCACAGCCGCCATCTTGAGGTTATGTAAACAATTGAATAAAATTAGATGGCAGTGCATTACAATCTGCAAAATCATTTACTGTACCACATTTCACTGCGCTCAGAGAGTTAAATCACGAGAAAAGTATATTAAAATATTTCAAAATCACTTGGTCGCCATGTTCGTTTTGTACTTTACAGGTTTTTGAAATATACATAGCTTAACTTGTATCAGTACCCTTTATCACCGTACAAAATTGCAGGGTGATATCTGTAATAGTTTCGGAGATATAGAATAACAGTGAAATAATTCGCACAGCCGCCATTTTGAGGTTATGTAAACAATTGAACTAAATTAGACACCAGTGCATTACAATGTGTATAAACATTTGCTGTACCAAGTTTCATTACGTTTGGATAGTTAAATCGCGAGAAAAGTCTATTTGAAAGTCTCAATTTCGCTTGACCGCCATGTTGGTTTTGTAGTCACCAGGTTTTTGAACGTCTCATAGGTGAACTTCTAGTAGTGCCCTTTATCACCGTACACAATTTCAGGGCGGTATCGGTAATAGTTTCGGAGATATTGAATGCTAGTCAAATATTTCGCACAGCCGCCATGTTGGATTGGTGAGACGTAACAAAATTTGAAGGGCACGGTCGAGGTCGCCGGGAATAGTGTTACGAACTTACCGAGTTTCATTGAAATAGCTCCGGCCGTTTAGATTTTATTAGGAGGGGACACACACACACCTCACACACACACGTACACACACACGGACAAAAGGTGATCTCATAAGCCTATTTTTTCAAAATTGAAAATAGGCTAAAAATGAAAAATTGTAAAGAAATCAATGACAAAGCTTTAGACCTAATCCCAGGATCATAGAGAACTTACATCAGTGTGAATAATTTGATTACTGAAGATGAGAGTGAACTTCTACAATTCCCAATATAATGTTTAGACAGCATAGGCATAAGTGGATTGCCACCTCATATCCTTCGACTAACAGAAGGCTCAATTGTGATTTTGTTGAGAAATATTAATGTTACCCAAGGTCTGTTGAACGGTACTAGACTGTTGGTTTGGAAGATGCATGACAATTGCTTACACCTGGAAATTATTACTGGCGTAAATGTTGGAAACAATGTCCTACTCCCTCGCCTTGTCATTAAGCCACCAGATACTTCTAAGCCATTTTCCTTCAAAAGGAGGCAGTTTCCAATACGTTTGGCTTTTTGCATAACTATCAATAAAGTCAAGGTCAAACACTAGATCAAGTAGGCATTTATTTACCTCAACCGGTGTTTAGCCACGGACAACTTGACTGTATGCCGCGCTATCGCGAACAAAATCCTTTCATGACGTCAAAGTTCAAATAGAACCAAAAGGCAAGCGAACAGCAAAAGTCGAATGGAAGGAAGTACTATTAGAATTTTGAAACGAATGTTGCGGAGGAGCACAGACCTCAGCAAACGGGGCACAGATTAAATAACAATTATACAAGGACGTCCGCATCCCTAATACGATAACTGTCCTGTGGTAATGGTAAAAAAAATACTATTGTCCTACATCGGTGATTACTATCCTACATCCTGATATTTCATTCCCTCAGTTTTATAACAAAGATATACTCAATCAAATTTACAGTGTAATAAATATTAATTCCTTCTGTGTGAGTTATCTTTTCATTTCTCATCAATCGCCTTTACTTACTATTCTATCTGTAGGGGTGGAGGCGATAGCTGTCTTTACAGAGAAGTGCAAATTATTAGATTCGATGTCAGTTTTCCAAAATTGCATTTTTACTTTTCACGGTTTCATGCACTAAGTATATTTACAAGGCGATGAAATTACTTCAAATGTTTAACCAAGACTCCTAATTATATTTTCATTTAAGAAACTCAAATTAAAATGATTTTTTAGAATTTCCACTATCCGAGGAGCCTTGCAAATGCAAAATGCCACACGTTTCGTTTTTATTACATCACTCTACTTTACGTGTGAATTTAGAGCGGAGGGATTTGGGGTCTTTTAACTGATGAACGCTATTGAACTATTCAAAGATTCATGAACTATGCATTCAAATCACCTGACTTGAATTCTAAAGTCAATGAAAAATTGAAAATGGACCCAGCTCAGATATCCCTCGGAATCCAATAATCTGAAGGTTTCCAGACGCAATTCCTTATGGGGAAAAGGTGTAATTCCATGGGAGAGGAAACACTACTAAATAGGACAACAAAAGAAGTTGGTCAATAAAATGATTTTGAATAAAAGTAATTATGACTAATTAAAATTATTTATTTAATTATATTAATTGTACACCTCTATATATTAACCAAGAGTTACATCTCTAAATTCAAATATAAGAGACCCATCTTTCATTTTAAATTCATACCATTGTTCATAAGTAGACAAAGCACCAAATTGTACCGCTTTAGCCTTAAATTGTGTGGAAATCTCTATCTTCTTAGTATAAAACAAAGTTCCCTATTCTTGGATGTAACGGGTAATCTCGAGAGCAACTTGATGGATTTTGATGCGATTTTCAACATTCTGTAAAGGATTTCTCTATTAAGGTTTAGGTAGAAAAACATTTATTTATGACCAAAAGAAGCCGAGCATTTACGATTTCAGTGAATTGAGTTGAAGAAAACCCTAACGTCCATGTGTCTTTTAAGCTTACACTGGGTAAACCGTTAAAAATATCGATATTCTCTGAGAATTGTTCAGCATGGAAAGTTCTGCAAGAAAGTCCGCGACAGCTCCCACATCGACCACTGTAAGTGATTTTACGTTTTCATTTCTTCCAGCAATCTCCATTCAGTGGAAATTTAAATTACTAGCTTCAGAGTGAGTTTACGAGCTTGCGAGCGACCTATCAACCTAGCTTCAGCCAGCATCAAACTGCCGAGTCGTGTCGAGTTAATTCTTCAGAGAAGAGTATAGCTTATGTGTTTTGATTTAGCTGATCACCTCGGCTTTTCAGAATTGCTTCTGGAACCTGACGTGTGAGCGCCTTTTAAGCTTACGCAGGGCAAATAGTGGGACACACACACAGAGGGCAGGCAGACACCCTCTCATTTGATCTCATAAGCCTACTTCATCATTTACCCAAAAATGACGGTACCGTAAATTTCTGTTCAGGTCACTAGCATGAAGATATGTCATATGGACAGAAGTGCTGCAGGATTGTTGAAGTGAATGCTGCGGAGCAGCACGGGTCTTCTAGTTATTGATTAAAGTTGAATTAATATATTCAATACCGTTTGGTATTTTCTTTAATTTCGCGATCAATTAGGTCACTTCAAGATACGATTAAGTTTATATCCCTAAAAAATCGAACTCTAGTCTGAGGGCTGGAACGGGATACATCCAGCCTCTTGAGGCAAAACAGACAAGAGGCGGGTTCGATCCCCACCTTTGTTAATCTGGAGGTGGTTTCCCGTGGTTTCCCATATCTAATCCAGGCAAATGCTTTAAGGCATCCCATTCGCATTTTTACCTGAATTACAAATACACACACTACAACATAACCCCTGGCACTACAGCCCGTGAAGGGCCTAGGCCTGCCAAGCGACCGCTGCCCAGCCATTTTGCCTGCAGATATTGGGGTGACGCGTGATTAGTGTATCGGGTCCCCTCGGCCGTTACTCTTGTTTTCGTAATCGGGGCGCTGCCTCACCGTCAGACGGCTACTCAATTGTCCTCACGAGGCTGAGTCGGTTTCAAAAATCCCTGATGGAGCCAGGGATCGAACCCGGGTGCTCCGGGTGAGAGGCAGGCGCGCTACCCCCACACCACGGGGCCGGCCACACACTACTACAGACAGCGCAATAATTTTACTGACACGCAACTACACGGAGCTGAATGACACGATGCAGGTATTTTAGTTGACATCCGATGGTGATCGGCATGACCTAATGGGATTTAAGGGATGATGAACACGTCACATACACTCAGTTCGCGGGTCAGGGGAATTTTCACCCCAGGAGATTAAAATCGCCGGTGATAGTAAACGTTTGATAGCCCTTTTGGTGAAGATAATTTTGCTCCATTTGAAGTCTTGTTCATTTCCAAGGAGTCCTAATTAGTATAATTACTGCATATGTGATTGTTTATAATAATTTTATTAATGCAGCCAATGGCCATTTCTTTTATTTTCAGGATGGGTCAGGGAAGACATTCTTGAAGGATAAGGGCCGAGCACTGGAACGACGGATGACAGGGAAGAGAGGACGAGGAAGACCAAGAATGCGTTGAATGGACTCGTTGAAGTATAGCATTAGAAAACGGAACCTGGATTGGAACCCCGTGTCGGAAGAGGAATGGTGGAACGACAGAACGAAGTGGAGAGGAACCATATTTGCCCCCTCCAAGTGTCAGCTGGAAACGGGGAAATGAAGATGATGATGATGATGATGATGAAGGACCGTGGACCTATATAACATCAATGTTGCGCCAACCATGCCAATATGCAACCATCCCTGGTGGAGAAAATAGAAAACCACGAAAACCATTATCAGGACTGCCGAGATAGTATTCGAGCCCACGCTCTCCCAATGCCAGCGAGGCACGAGGTAACGCGTTAACCCTCTCGGTGACCGTGGCACTTACAGTACGTAGAAAGTATTACAACAGGAGAGGACAGTACTGGTTCCTTCGTCTTAATTTGGTTCAATCAGTAACAAACCAATTCAGTTCATATTAAGAAATTAGTGTCCGTGGCACTACTAGAAAAATAAATAAGAGAGCAACAATACTTTGTACAGGTTTATTATAAATTGTTGATGAAGTCATGAATAAATACTTCATTTTTAGGGTATTGTAAAATGAATCATATTAATTATTCGAAACATTTTGACTTCAGCTACATATATACGAAGTAAATCTTATTGCAATTTACTTTTACCTTTTGAATAATGTTGTTATTGGATGGATAATATATAATGTAATCCAGTTTAATGGGTCTGTTAATAATGGGCTACCGAATGTGAGTGCGTGGTATGTTTGTGAGTACGCTTACGCACAAAATATACTTTAAATTAATGGCAAGAAATATTTAATTTTGGTAGATATATCGCACATAAAACATTCTAAATAGCCAGGGAGTTACAACTTTGGTGCATATTGCTTCTAATTGGAAGGGTACCACTGCCTGACTTCTTGATTATCCTTGATCATCGTCCCCCCAGAGAAAAAATACAATCTTGATATCTATCTTCATATACATCGATTGATGTTGCGTTTAAATATTCCCGAGAACCTGACCGAGTGATAAGGCACAGGGCTAATACGGCCAGAATATCTATAGATTTTAAACTCAGGAATTCTTCAAGGTTTATGGCATGTCATGTGCGGGCTTTCACCTAGGAACACCAAGATAAGCTCATCAGCAGGATCTTGGTGTCCGTGCTCGGAGCCCCACAGGAGTAGCGAACTGTGCACCACCTGCGCTTCCATACTGCGAGAGCTAAAAGCTTAAGCAACCTTTCATCTCCCTCGCAGTAAAAAAAAGCGCAGGAACGCTTCATAAGAAGGGACGTAGTGCACAGATCACTACACCTGTGGGGGTCTGGGCACGGACACCAAGAGCCCGCTGATGAGTCTACCTTTTTGTTCCTAGGGGAAACCCCGCACAAGACACGCCATAACCCTAGAAAAATTGCTGAGTTTTAATTCCTTTGCCGTGAAAGCCAATATACCATCTCTGAATTAGTAAGACATCCACCGGCCATATTTTATCTGGAAATGGTTTTCCGTTGTTTCTCATCAACACCTTGTTCTATGTTATTGATTTAATTTATCTATAACCCCTTTTGATGAGGTTGCCGTCAGAAAGAGCATCTAATGGTAAAAACTATTGCTATATAGAAATATATCTCACCTCATTCCTGACCCCTAACAAACAAGGATAATATGGGACAGAATAATTTTGTCTCTGCCAAGATGACGCCTGCAGAGTGTAACTCATAAATAAATAATAATAGTACATTATGCAACGAGCCTATAATGGCAATAATTAAGACACGAGTATGTTTATAAAACGAGCGAAGCGACTTTTATAATTTTCATACGAGTGTCTTAATTACCATTATAGGCGAGTTGCATACGACTGTTTATGTTCGACGATAATTATAACTATGTTCTAACATAACTTACATATTCATAACTATCTGTCGAGTTTCTGTCGATTGACTTCTTCTACCTGGGAATTGTGTGGGCTCAGCATTTGCTCACTACCAAAGAACGAATTCCAAAGCTTTGAAATATATTTTATTCTGAAGTAGCACCAACAGAAAGCGCACAGGCACTATGTACGATCATTTTGTTATTTTTGTCAAATAACAAAAACTAGGCTGTTACAAACGCTTTAAAATTAAAATGTATCGTATTATCAACTCGTTATTCTTCAAATTCGATGCGTATAGAAAGTTTTCGGAACGCAAATCAAAGCAGTCCCAAACATAACAATCATGACATCTGGAGGAAATGTTTCGCATAAGAAATCCCTTTCCTGACCAAAGAGCTGGATTATAATTTCCGTGGATCTAATGTCATACTCCTGCTCCCTCCATGACGTTCTGGTATGTTTATGTCAACAACAGCATTCACTAAAATAGTCAACGAAATCGTGCGCAATGCCCTGTGTAGAAATTAGAGTTGCCGATATTAAGGTACTGTGCCCAATTAGACACGGCTGACTGGCATCGAACCGGGGTCTTTAACAAAGAAGACCAGGCCCATGATTCTGCGCAGAATTGAATCATTGATCTCTGAGGGGGAACAGCCATAGTGAACCCGAGGAACGATGAGTTATAACTGCATATAATTATAATAGCATGATTTCACGGCCAGAACGGGAATATTATAGCTTTTAAGGTGGATTATTGCAGAAAATACAAGCCTATGTACGGTTAAGATGCTAGAGCTCAAGAAAGCAAGCCAGCTTGACATTTTGACAAAGCGAAGTTGAATGTGGGCGGAGTAGACCTGGCGCCTACGTACTACTTTCGGCGTGGCTGGAGGCTGAAGGCCGTGATTAACGACTGAGAAAATCCCCCTTCGACAAGGCGAAACAGAGGAGTGGGGGTGGTCGCCCACAGAAATTAATTGATTACGACCAAATGGAGCAATGAATTGTGATGAAACTTACACCCAGATGCATGTATTCTAGGGAAGATAATTTAGGAGTGTTCTCACGCCTAAATTAAAGCCTGCATCTATAAAGGAACCTCTGCACAGACATAATCCGCCACAGAGTAAGGATTTGTAAAGGAGCCGAGGGGAAAAACCGGGATAGCATCATGACGCCGTGGAAGAAAGCAATTAATTATAATTAATTGGCCGAAGCGATTGCTTGCACGCGAGTGATTTTGGAACCTCCATGAATAGACAAACAAGGATCATACTTCACTTTGTCTGAAAATGTATTATATCAAGAAGAGAGTCGCTCCTGGAAATCCAGTGAACTACTATTCATAAGGAAGCTTTATATGGGAGAAACTGGAGCAGGGAAGTCAGTTCGTCTTGACTCAACTCGTGAGGTAACACGCTGTCGGATCACGCAAGAATGTGCGCGGAATTTATAAAGTATTGACGCTCAAATGTACTAGCGGTGAACAATGAAATGTGCATCAGGCAGCTTAAAAACAGTAATTCTGCATCATATAATAATTAGTCTACAGCAGACGTATAAGCAACAGTATACGCGAGTATAGATTCAGTACAGCATAGAGATAATTTAGGATGATGTTTACAAACAATGAACATAACCAGGAAGTGTTATCATGGGTAAAATGAAACATACTATTGTAATGAACGCTACAGTTACGGGAGCCTGGGAAGCATCACAAGTAGTCGTGACCTAGGATTGAACAACTTTGCAGTAGAGGAGACATAAACTGTAGGTGACGGGAGACGAACACACACACGCAAGATAGACTTTCAAGGAGACCAGCGGTTGTCAGGAGTTAGCTGCAACGCATCTCTGAGGTCAGGCGATAGTGGGAATCCAATCAAGGATCCATGTGTGAAAATTGTGCGAGATTTATGTATAAAGTTATATTACAGTGATTTTAAATGTGTTATGTGTATATGGTAAAATAATATGTATTGTGTCAAAGTGAAAATGCCAGTATTGAAAAACATAATTACCATGTGTAAAGTTTATGCAATGTGTCGTGTGAAAAATATCATGATGGCTTAAAAACAAGCATCATGGCAGGCAAGAGGCTGGCATGCTGGACCAACCCAGCTAAAATGAAAGTGAGTCCAAATTTAATATGTTGATATGATTTGATAGCTCACCATACAACGAAGCATTCCCTCAAAAATTAAGAATTAACAGTCATTTGTGTACGAGATCACATCCCTCGTATTTTGGTAAAAATATGGCTTTGAGGATGATTTGTTTACGTCCATTTAGGCGTAATACATTGATGAGAGTAACGGTAACGTTAAATAATAATAATAATAATAATCTGGGGTCGGTAACAATAATGAATGAATAAGTATAAATCGGCATGTCAGGCCTATAGTACGTGCAAAGTGTGTCATATCTAGCGTAAGAATACTGTGTTAGTGTAAACAGTAAGAAAGAAACATAAATATCGAGATAAAGAGAGCTTTTCAGTGTCATTGAAATGTTAAATAAATGTTTTATTATGGTATATTATACAGGGTTGTATCTGAGAGCCATTAAGATAGCTAATGCATGCCAGTAAATTTAAACTTGTTTTTGAGCTACGTAGAACTTTGGCTTATGAGGAAATGTTTAAAGGACGTGAGTGCTTTAAGAATTGAGTCATCTGAAAGAAATATTGTTTGAACCGCGTTCAGCGAGCATGTAACGCAGACTCAAGAGATTTACGTGAATAAGTTGCGGGGATCATCCGAAAATAGTTTGCGCGTTGGCGAATCTAGTAGGCAAAATCTTCGATGATATAGTATTGCCTTAGAGCATACATATGTATTCGCAACAAATTTGGGACAGAGTCTGTCTGTATCCACTGTTCGCAGAGTCTTCGCCACCAGGGATAACTGCTAGAGACCCTAGGTAGGCCCATATATTAATTGATCTGCCCTTAGAGGTAAGACTAATGGTTCTTCGCGTAGGAAACGTCGATTTCCTCTTGTTATATGCATGCCGTCCAGTGAGAGAACTGTGAAACTCACTTGAGATGCGCGCAAAAGCCACTGATGTCGACCACAGAACGGCAAAGCTATTTCGTGATCCATCCCTTGCCTTGATTAGTAATTAGGAGCCGAGATGAGCCCATTAAATACTCTAAATGTAGATATTAAATAATTAGATTGACTCAATTCATAAGGACACGACCCATTCAGGGTACCTCTGGCACTGCTGCACCATTGAGTGAACTTGACCGTGCGGGGAGTCAGACGGGGTAGCAGGTATAGTCCACTAGCCCGGCAGCCATCTTGCCGAGGCCAGCCCATGACCAATCTATTGTTCGCAAGGAAAGGAAGTCAATAGACCCGATCCTTTGATTTTAAGATTGTAGTGGGACACTGAAGAATCTCGATATTTCGAAAAGTAATTAAGATGTGCTTGATATGATGGTATCAATTGAATTACATGCACTATTTCCTTACATATGCAATGTTGGAATGATGTAATCGGATAACATTTGGCCCTGTTATTCTCTGAGGAGGAATTAACTGCACCAAATAAATACACTAATTTATTCATACGGGTAGCGTAATTTGAATGAGATGACACGTTTGTAAAGATAATGTTTTGACCAGACCCAGAAAATCGTTGTATGGTGAAGCTATACAAATATCTATATCTATGTGTATTTTGGAGGGCAAAGTGTACCACTTCAGCGTTTGAAACTTATGGGAAAAGAATACAATTCGCACGAGACAACACTTATTAAACAAGGCATAAGCTAAAGAATCAATGTTATTTAAAGTAAATGCTCCGTGTAAAACGGATAAATGTTTCATAATTGCAGATTTAATGTAATTTAAATATAATTTGTGTTTATTGTGTTGTGATATTCCAATTTGTGTTAAATTGTGCCACGTGACGAACTATATGGACACTCGCAAATGTCAAAGAGTATCAGCAATAGGATGTTTATGATAGACTGGAGTGCGGTGAAGCACTAATTTTGAGGAGAAGAGACTCACGGATAATTTTGATTTTTGTTGTGGGAAATAAATGTAAAGTATTTTTTTGTGTTCATGTTGTTTTGCCATGAATTACTATCATTAAATGTTATATTTAGGAATATGTTGTTTATTTCAAGTGGAGTAGTCACCTGCCAGACTCAAATCCTGAATATGTGCTCGTATAGTGGGATGAACGCCCCATACCTCGAAAGACCGTGAGTTAGCTGGGATACGAACACATGTTCCATATGATGACGATTGGGTACAGTACAGTGCTCTTTCTTTGGCAATATTGTCCAGTATGTCTATGCAAACATTAAGGACGGTCCACACTTTCCATGTCGGTAATGGCTAGAAGGATGGGGTTGCAAATTTCTGGACGCAGATTCCTAAATTTCTTGCATATATCACAGTATTTTCCTGTGACCGTAAAGGTTCATGCTGATTTTGACTTTGATTTTGACATTGTATGGTTGATCAGATATCGTTTACATAGTCAATTTTCAAATCATGTAATTCATGTCCAACATGTAGCATTTTGAGCGCTTGTGTGAAGCTACCCTTACCTAATTGGTCAATGAATGAGCTCGACCCATTATGATACAGTTTTCTGACATATAATATTTACATATCGACATCGTCGAAAATAATTAATATTAATATTATTTGCGCACTCTCAAATGCCAACTGGCTGTCCCAGGATTCGATCCTGCAACCTTGGTCACAGCAGGCGAGAACGTTACCGCTGAGCCACGCAGCCAGCCGTACATCACAGTATTAATGGGCAGAAGACGTTTGGTGAATGGTTCACTGGTTCAATGGCAACAACAGCCAGGTGCCCACACATACACATGACTCTCCAGACAACAGTTCAGGGGCTGAGACAACGCAGTCATGTTGCCCCGAATACTTAGGGTGTGTTTAGAATCTGTCTGATAACCGGTGTTAATTGTGATGGCTGTATTAGGCCTAGCATATGTTATCTGTAATTCAGGTAAGGATTGCAGACGATCAATTTCAAGTAGTTCCTACCAAATGCTACCGTCAACGACACCTAGATGAGAACTTGGCTACTAGATGCCACCTCAACCAGCAGCAGGCAAAGAACGTTGGAACTTATAGCATTAATCAAATCTAACCTACAAATGTTAGCTTCACACAATCGAAGTTAGTGGAAGGTTCTTTAACATGCCATAAATCTATGACATGGGCACACCGGCTTTACTTCCCCTCCGAAGAAAGGCATACTGAGGGAATTTTAACGCTCTTCGTCCGGGTTTGACCCTATGATTTTGGGCATAGAAGCTCCGCATGCTGCCAACTGTACTTGGGTAAGTGTAGAAGTTGACTGATAACCTGTGTCAGTGATGTCTGAACTATCGTGTTTACTTGAAATCGAGGAAAGATTAGGGTAAGAAGCCGCCGTGGTGTTTAGTAAGGAACCATCCTGGCATTTGCCTGGAGTAGAAGTGGGAAACCACGGAAAACCACTCCCAGAATGACTGAGATGGGAATAAAACCCACTAACTTCTCAGTTTTTCCTCACGAGGCTGAGTGGACCCCGTTCAAGCCCTCAGACCAGAATTAAATATCTTGGTAGAACCGGGAATCGAACCTGGCAGCCAAGAATGCTAAAATATACGCAACGAAGCGGACTACGTGCAATACTAAACATTGCTTTGTTCGCCCTAAGTTGAAGCCACCTCATCACACATACATTTTCAACTAAAACAATAATTTTACTATGTTGGTTTTACTTTAGGAATCTCTCTTTTAACGTGTGTCATTGTGATGACTGTATTAGTGTGAGTATGTGTGATTGGGCTTAGGAAATTGGTAGGAGTTGGCCGTGGCCCTAATCTAGTTACTACCGGTATTCTGTCATTTGCCCATAATAGTAAACCATGGCGAACTACTTTCAGAGTGTCCGAGTTAGGAACCCAACCCACGTCATCTCACTTCGGCCTCACGAGGCTGAGTGATTGTCGTCCCAGTCCTCAGACCAGTATTATAATCTTGTCAAAACTAGGAATGGAACCCAGAACACTGCGGTCAAAACCAAGAATGCTACTCACAATACCACGAGTTCACGAGGTGGGCAATAGAAGAAGTGATTTAATGGACAGACCACACAATATAGAAGATTGAGAGGCGAATGGTCCTCGTGGAAGCTTGAGACCACTAAAAAGAAATAACTTCGTTGTATAATATGCATTTTGGCGGATTCGTTGGCGTAGTTGGTAGCATGCTGAGATTCTATGCCCAACGTCGCGAGCTCAAAACCCGGCTGAAGTCATCGGAATTTTAAGTGCGTTAAAATTCCTCAGTATGCCTTCCTTCGGAGGGGAAGTAAAGCCGGCGTTCCCATGTCATACATTTATGGCATATTAACAAATCTTCCACTAATTACACTTGTGAGAAGCTAAATTATAGGTTAAATTTGACTAATGCTCTAAGGTTCCAACGTTCGTCGCCAGGAGCCGACTGCGGTGGCATCTAGTAAGCAAGCTCTGAACTAGTAGTCGTTGACGGTGGCGTTTGGTTGCAAAAGTAGGAACTACTTGAAAATTCAATATCTGCATTCTTTACTGGAATTAAAAACAGATAACACACACTAATACAGTCATCACAATTAACACCGGTTAGAAGACAGATTCTACACACACACACAAAGTACATGGGGCTACATGTCCGTGTTGTCGCAGCCCCTAAACTGAGGAACCAATCATAATATGCTTAGTTACGTAATTAAAATGAAAGGGCTGACTTTTCAAGGTCAGTTGGATCTCTTACTGTGTACTCAACAGAGCTATCTCCTAGGAAGGGCCCCTTATTCAACGTGTGGTTAATGTTGGGGTTGTTAAGTTACAGAATGGAACTCCACTCTTGCAATTACAGATTTCGCCGGCAGCAAAAAACAAAAGTTAAAACTTGCCCAAGATGTTATTATTTATAAAGGGAGAGTATTTTTCTACATCCCTGAGGGGAAATCTTTTTAACTGTTCCCTCAAACAAGAGAGAATAAATGAATTCTCTGAGAAAATCTGCTCTTCGTTACTTTATGCTCATATTCACTTGTAAATTCTCTTATCACACTGGTCTCCTCCAACTGTAAAAACCACTATGCGTTTTATAGGGTTGTTGTTGCTATGGATTCATGTACAGGCTCGCGACATAATGGTCATTTAGGCTCGTTTACTTGAGTGTGTGCAGAATCATTCAGAGGGTCTGTGATATTAGGAATTTTGTACAAGTGGGTGCATTAATAACACCAGTTAACAAACAAAATATTTTGCGTTTAATCTATTATTTAAAGCATATATTCTGAAGGTCTACATTTAACGGTAAGCAAAAACGCCATTCATAATTAATAAAGATTGCTTCTGTACTTTGTGCAATGATAAATACATATTTGAAATTTTGACGGACTGTTTAAGCGGTAACGGCTTTGAACACGTAAGAAAGGGGACATTTAAAGACTTTTGTTTTCCCAAATTGTCAGAAGTTAAAATTAAAACTGGTATTTTCGTCGGTCCTTAAATAAAGAAACTAATGGCCAGTGTAGAATTTCCATAAATACTCAACACCCACTAAAAACAAGTATGGTACAGCCTTAAAGCAGTAATCCATGGCTTCCTTGGAAATAAGAATGCTAGGAATTATGAAGAGCTTATTTTCACTATGCTTGAGAACTTTACACTCATGGTTTCCAGAATGTTCCTTCAGGTACACATGTTACACGTTCACTTGGACCAATTTAAAGATAACTTGGGGGTATATTGAGAAGAGCAAGGGGATCGTTTCACCAAGACGTGATGGACCTTGAGCAACGTTATCAAGGACTATTGAACCCGAGGGGGTTATGCTGACTGATATCGAACGTGGATCTCAGAGACTGTGATCTCAGTATAAAGGTTCCACCAGGGAACGAACCCGAGGTCTGTTGAGGGAGTTTCATTGTAAAAACCCCTAGAGAAAAGTGTATATTTAATCACTGGTGTGATTTCAGTTGATAATGACATTATTTATTAAAATAATGCAGGGGAATTGAGCGGAATACAGCATTATTAGACTACTTGGAGTAGGCTATACTGGACTTGGAGCACAGAAAGTGCAGAGTTTGACGTTTTAAAAATTGGCCCAGAATTGTGGGAGGTGCCCCTTGGAGCCACGTCAATCTTGCTGACCTCGTTATGTCGTCTGGAAGAGGTTGGGGGCTTGAATAATGACCCAGTTTTTCCCCGACTGAGAATATAACGAAGAAGAGTGGGGAGAGATCCCAAGGAAAATCATTGATTACTCGTGATTGGAGTAACGCAATGACATGAGAGTTGCACACAGGTGAATCTTTAGCCAGGAGGCTAATTTTAGAGCCTTTAATCTGCGAAATTGACGCATATTTAATGAAGTGCGGAAGAATAGAGACTATGGTTGTTCGCGGCTGAGTTTGAAGAGGTCGCCAGGGATTCCCAGTGAAACATCGTCCCCACGCTATGGAGAAAGGAATTAATATTAATTAATTGGCCGAGCGATTCTTCAGCACGCAGATAGTTCTGGGATCAGTGAAGAAAAAGGAACCCGATGAGCATGGTTTCGAGACCAGAATCATGCTGGGAGAGGAGTCGAGATAGCGCGGGAAAATTTAGCTCTACTTTTCGTGTGAATCCAATATAAGGGGGGTCGACCCTTGGCAGAGCACCAAGTGTCGCAGCCAGTTTTTAGCCTGTCTTACGAGTTTACCCAGTTGGACCCAGATTGTCACAGAGAGTCGCAGACAGTCGTCGCTGCACATTTTTTTTTGTCAGAACACAGTTGTGAAGCAGTTGATGAAGTGGAACGTATGGCGGTCCGGCTCATGAAGGGACGCTCAAACCAAGACTTGTACATTTGAGTGAAACATTTAGTAAGCTTTTATTAATAATAGTCGTGCTGCATGTGTAGTCAGCAGTACGAACAATGGTGTGTTCACTTAGGAAGCAACGTGTGAGATAAGTTGCAGAACTATTGTAAATAATAATCTATGTAAAGTTATGTACAGTGTTAAGCGCAATGTATAAAATATTGACTGATCATACATGTATAAATACGCTGGAATGCGCTGGGGGAAACGTTACGAAGCATTTGGTAATGTCTTAAGAATACCAAATAGTACCACTCAGGACGGAAGTTAGCATATTTATGCAAATCTGGAAGCTTACCGTAGGAGTATGGATAAACGGTTGGTGAATTCCGAGGGCAATTGAACCAGACTTTCAATCAGGAGTTGGTAGGAGCACGGGAGATGCCGTCGACACCTGCAATTTTGATATCTTTGCTAGGGAATTTCAACCAATGAAAAGTGTACAGAGTGACGTGTGTTATGTATAAATCATATGTGAAATGTCTTTTAAATTAACGGTTTAATAAGTGTTATAAAGTGTCATGTGTTTTGGAAGCAATAGCTTCTTTATAGAAATGCAAAGTGTCGTATGGTTAACGGAAGATATGTATCATAAGATGTGTGTATTCAAGATGCAAATGTCGCACTAAATCTGCATATGGCAGGCGACCCGGAAGGATATGAGTGGTTGGAGCCACCATGATGAGCCTTGATATATGTAAGTACCCCACAAATTATGTTTAAGTAGAAATATAGGCCACTGCATGTAATGTGATTTCAGAGTTATAAAGATACCAGTAAGAATCAGATTAGGAGATAGACTCTCCAGGTTTAATCATTATTGTGTTGATTTTAATAGAGTTGAGATGTTTTTGCATCAGTGAGTGGATTAATCGTTACCACTATTAATTAAAAATGGCAAATCAGTTATGTAAATGAAACGAACACGGTTGTTCGAGTTTTAAGATGGTTAGTTGTGTCGGATTTTGGTAATTTATGTCAGTGGGAATAATAATAATTATGAATATAAAAGGTATGAATGAACGCATCAGGTAAAGAATGTTGTAAGCAAGAAATATTTACGCTAAGGGCAAGGCTTATCGATCTAAGCAGTAAGATTATACAGTAAGATTACGTTACGGGATTAAGAAAAGAGTTTTATATCAGAACATATTGTATTAATGGGAATATAATTATGCCAGGAAATGGAAGAGCGTTTAGTGAATTGGATTTGCAGCTTATGGAAAAGCTTATAGAGTAATTGATAGAGTTCTCTTGGTAATTATAGGACGAAGATCATAGCATTAGGTAAGGGACCAGGTAATCTATTCTTCGTATGAAATCTCGTATGCCGTGGGCATAATTGGAGATGTGCTTTGTACCAGAGTGTATTTAGTGAATGGACCCTAACTCTGATGATGGATATGGAATGTTCCGGGTTCGAATCCCGTGATAGGTGAGAGGAAAACGTTGGACATCTCTGCACTCTATCTGATCGCCTGAGAACTTATTATTGAGTGATTCGGCTCGTGGAAGCGAATCGTATTACGGCAGCATGTTATGACTGACCGCAGAATTTATTAAAGATACCGGTTACCTACTAGACCAATGTTTTATGAATCTCGTGCCTTCATGTTGAAATGGGCCTATTTGGTGCCAATTATTATTATTATCCTCAGGGTAGGAGTAAATGTTAAGCTCATCCAGTACCTGTTTGCATAATATTCAGTTTAAATCCATTGGGATATGTGTGCCACTAGGACCACGGTATTTGTCTGTTAAAATCTTATACTGCTTAGGGGAGGTAAGACATATGGCATGAAACGAGGGTTGAGGCACTGTAGGATCTCACTCCACTGCTATTGTGTACAGGCCGCTTGGAAGAGGGTCGGGACGGTCAAGCGAACCGTGAAAGAAAGTTTGAAAAGAACAGATTTTAGACCCTGTTAATGACTTAAGATGAAACATTGTTATATTGAGTAATGAAGTCATGTGGTTTGAAAACACATTGATAATTATAGATCATCCTGATGGTTAATGATTTTAGCTATCTAACGAATGGTTAGACGTTGCATTTGTACTGTCACTGACATCTTTTTCAGAAGTTGGCTACTGGATGCCACAGGCTACGCGCGCAAGGGTAGTTTAATTGTACCATCCAACACAGCAATAATTAACGGTTTTAAGATGAAATCACAAACGGCATGCAGTGGAACTATATAAATAGAGGAAGTGTAGGGGTAGCTTACATAATTATGGAGTTGCATGTAGACTGCTGTGCAACACCAGAATAGGCTAATGCATGGAAAGCATTTGGTGGGAAGAGAAAGATCAACACACACACGATACACATTATTGTCAAATTAAGACAAGGTTTAAGGAATAAATAATTTTGTAGAATTATTGAAGTCACATTGGATGACGGAAGAATTAAAGTACAGTTTGTTTCTGAAGTTGTATGTGCATCAGCGCACTAAAGTATCATTGTAAAGTTGATAAGGGTAAAGGTTTGAGTTATGATATGATTTTATTTTGATTATATTATGTTGATATTAGTGGATTGTGGAAGTAAATTTTATTTGATTTTGGTTTATGTTTGTGGGGATTGTTTTGTTTGTTTGAAGCCATGAATTTGATTACTGAATTAAAGTTTTAGAATAGAGTTGTACCTTCTCATTTTAGAGTTGATACCCTTTAGCCTCAAATCCAAAATATGCAACTGCTCAATGGGGAGACGGTACACGCCCGAGTCCTGACGCTAGCTGGAGGCGGAAGCATATTTTCCATCGAGATTACTCACATGGGTACATGGCAATTGATGTCCTGTACTTTGATTTGAGCTATAGGTACAACTAAAGTCGGTCTAGATCGAGTGCACACAACTCTATTAAAGTAATGAATAACGTGAATTAGGGGAGGACCGCACCTAATCTTAAGCTAAGCTCCGATACGAACAATATAAATTTTTGATAAACACCTTAATTAACATGATCCAGGTAACTTGGGGCGGTAGTATTCTATCAAGGAATCGCCTCAGTAGTGCAATATATATGTTTTGGCATTGCAAGACCTGATCTTTATTTATCATGGCGAGACCCAAGTGGGGCATTCGACAGTACAACCGATACCTTGGAGGGTTGCTGCGATGTCTTAACGTGGACCACCTCCCATGTATCATTTCTTTTATCATGGCGCCCAGGTTCGTGGAGCTTATGGGATTTAGGGAAAACCCATAGATTTTTTTTGGTATTTCATGGGGAAAACCATAGTAATTGTTTTTGTGCCTCAAACTGTGTTTGAGTGATTTTTTAGTTCAGTAGGCTTTTGATGTAACGCAGAATCTCTCTATTGAGAAGAGAATTACCCAAGGGTACGAGCGCTACACACCCAATCCACAATTTATCATAAAATTGACAGGTTTTGTACGATCTTACAATATGTGTACAGTGTTTGATGTTTCTCTTCAAAACATATCCACACATTTTCCAGGAAGCCTGCCTGCATATCAAAGTATATTATTGTAAAAATGTCAGGTACAGAGGAGATCCTGCAGGTTATTGCAGGGTTGAAACAACATTTTGATGCTGTTAACGAGCAAAATAAGCTGGAAGCCAAGGCTTTCCAGAATGAAATAAACACTCGTTTAGATGCCAATCAGCTGGCAATTAATGCAAATCAGGTTGCCATGAATGACAACCAGGTTGAATTGAATAATCGGTTAGATGCCAATCAGGAGGCAATTAATGCAAATCAGGTTGCACTGAGTAATCGTCTAGATGCCAATCAGCGGGCAATTAATGAAAACCAGGTTGAATTGAGTAACCGTTTAGATGCAAATAAGGTTGAATTAAATGATAAGTTAGGTCAAATGCAAGAGGTAATTAAGACCGAAGTAACAGAAACTGTTGTAAGCATTGTATCAGAAATGCAGGTTAAAACAGATAGACGTTTCGAGGCTATAGAAGCCAAGCTCGAAAGTAATTTACAAGCGTGTAAGCATGCTCAGGATGAAACCAACAGTAGGTTAGATGCGCTGTCTAACGACATTAAGGATATTCAAATCCAAAATTAGGCGAATCTCGAACGCCAAGCGAAACAATTTTCGTAATTTACGAGAACGGTAGATCAGAGGTTAGAAGAGAACGACTCTAAATGGGACCAGAAATTGAAAAGCTATGCTAGAGCAATTAACGGTGATCTCAAGAAACAGGATCAGAACATATTAGATCAATGTCAGGAAATAAGCGAGATTAAGGCTATCGCTAATGAAAGTAAAGAGCTGGTAAGCAACGTGAAAGGTCAGATGGGCAAAGTTCATCAAGAACTGGACCAAGTTCAAAGTGACATTGTTGTAGTTAACAAAAGGCAAGAGGAGAATAGAGGTGAGATCATCAAGGTCCGGAATGAATTGTCAAAAGTCAATGGACACATTCAAGAGGAAATTAAAGGGCTGAGAGAAGAACTCGAAATAAGAGAAGGCCAGAAGACAGAGGCAAGCGACAAGACCCTTGCTCAAATTAAGGAAGATGTAGAGGATGAAATCTCCCATATCAAACAAAGCCTGAAAGAAGACAAGAAGAAAATATTTCAAGTAGCTGAGGAAAATCGAGATAGGCTTACCAGAATCGAGAAGGAGGTAATTACTCGACTGGAAAGAGCGGAGATGCGCCACAATCAAATGGAGACTAGGATAATCGCACAGGAGGAAACCCTTATGAAAGATCCTAAGTCAAGTGAAGGCAGCATGGAAGATATGAGGAAAACAAGGTGGGCAGACTTAGAAACCCAACCTATAATCAGGAATGCTACAGGCCCAGGCGAAAGTCCTTATATGACGCCAGGTGCACCAGTTGCAGCATCAACACCACATGAAAATGCTATGCACACCCAGGTGATAAACGTAATCAGGGCAAGCGAAGAAAAACCAAGGAAATTCTCAGGTAGCCACTGTAATATGACACCAAAATATTGGTTAAAGGAAGTGTCTGAATAGCTGAATGATGCGCGGATACCGCCAGAGCGCAGGCTACGAGCCATTGTGAAACTAACAGAGGGAGAATGTGCATTATAGTTTCGCAGTTTCCGGTATACTTTCGATACTGATGAGGAGGTTCGAGAGGCATTTTTGAAGAGATACTAGGATCCAGCGACCCAAGAGAATTTACGGTTGGATTTGTATTCAAAAAGATACAGCACCAACAACCAAACGAAGTACGCAGAATTCTTCATATCGCAGATGTGTCGCTTCAAAGAACTGGATAAAAAACCGAGCGAGCTGGAATTATGTATTGCTATCGCCAAACAGCTCCCATACGAGATCCAAAGACTGTTAATCTCGGCTAATGCGAAAACTGCAATAGAAATGGAGACAGTTCTTAGACAACTGGACCTCACAACAGCCAATACGATGCGTCAGAGTCGAACCGTGGAACAGGTACACGTGAACAACACGCAGACTGACCAACATCAAGCTCCAAGGAACAACAAAGCTACGAGCACTGAAACATTAGATTCCTACTGACGGCAATGGGAACAGGAACCCAGAAGATGGCAGCCAAATTACAAAGGGAATGATAGTAGAGGAGGAAGAGGCCGAAATTCGTGGAATAAGCAGAATAACAGGGGTAGACCGTACCAAAACAATGGAGGTAACAATGGCCAAGAAGGCAACAATAGAAATTGGAGACCCCAAGAAAGAAGAAGTAACTTCGATGACGAGGTAGAGGAACGATATCACGCTTCATTGCGATACCTCGAGGAAAGGGGAGAGGAGCCCCAGAAACAACATGTCCACTGGCAAGAAGTTATGCAGAACAGGACATCGCCAGACAGATATGGAGATGGATCTAAGAGTTTGGAGCTACAGCGCAGCGAACAGGAGAGAAGAAACTCCAAGGGGACGGGCGCTGAAGAAAAAAAAACGCCAAAATTAAAAGAGTTCGAGACTGATGGATGGAAGTCTGTTAACATCATAAGTTGGATAGCCAAACCAGAAGAGCTAATCGAGGATACAGGAGGATCACAGGTCATAGTCAAGAGAGAATTGCCTATTATAATAGTAAGAGTGGCAGGAATGAAAATAAGAAGTCTGTTAGACACGGGTTCAACAGTGTGCCTTATGACACAAGCTTTATATAATGAAATAGCTCAGAGAGAGAATATTTTGAAAATACCGATCTCTAGTGTCAAAATAAAAGGGGTAATTCCAGACAGAACAATGATATGTAAATATCAGGTATTCCTAGATTTACAGATAGGAGGTTCTATATTCTCACAGAGTTTTCTATTAGTAAACAAACTGCCTTATAACCTACTTATTGGGGCAGAATTTATAAGGGAATACAGAGTGATAATCGACCTAGCACAGGACAGGGTTATGTTCCATGTGAATGAGGAAGCCGAAGGCTTAGAGGTCGCACTCAATGAGATTGAACCAGGGTCAAGTGAACAAGTATGGCATACATACGGAGACGTGGCGGAGGAAGAAGTGTTAGCTATGGAGCAGTTGGAAGAAGAACTGAAAACACTAGCCACAGACTTGGAGAAAGATCTGGAACCCGAACTGGAAGAATATATTTCGGAAAAACTAGAAGAAGCGAAAATTGGGCTAAAGGAGAAGGAAAATTTAAAGCAATTATTACTGGAACAGAAGGAAGTCTTTGAATCGAGACCTGGTCGTATAAAGAACTTCACTTATGCTTTTCAAGTCAGTGATTGGACACCATTTAGGCAGAAACCCTACCCTATAGCCGAAAAGCATTATGCCAAAGTGAAAGAGGCAATTCAGGAGATGTTGGAGGCCGGTGTTATTGAGAAGACACCTTCGCCTTATGTAAGTCCATTGGTAAATTGTACCGAAGACAGACGGGACTGTCAGAGTATGTCTGGACCTGAGACATTTAAATTTGAAGGTTATTCCGGAGTTTGACCAAGTGCCACCTATTAAAGAGATCCTCAGGAAGTTCAAAGGGAAAACCGTATTCACAAACTTGGATATCACTTCCAATTTCCACCATCTTGAATTAGAGAAGAAAACTAGTCTGTTGACAGGATTCATGTTTGATCAACACACATACACGTTTTTAAGGCTACCTTTTGGTTTGAAAACAGCTGGTTCAGCACTGATAAGAGTGTTAGATCGCAATCTATCATATGATGTGAAGGAGAGTACCATCAGATATGTAGATGACATTCTACTCACGTCAGAATCTCTGGAGGAGCACATGAGAGACCTGAAGAAGTTGCTAGATGACCTTCGAGAAGCTAACTTTAAGGTTAATATCAAGAAATCGCACTTCTGTCAGAGGGAAGTTAAATTCCTAGGACATGTTATTGATGCAAATGGAGTGAAGCCTAATCCAGATAAATTGGAGGTAATTCGAAATTTCCCTCGACCAACGAAAGTTAAGCACGTCCGACAGTATTTGGGAGTAATTGGATTCTTTTCGAACCACTGCCCAAATTATACTACGACAGTAGCACCCCTGCAGGACCTATTGAAGAAAGGCGGCAGATGGAATTGGACGGAGCAATGTCAGGAAGCATTCGTGAGGTCAAAACAAATGCTTTTGGAATATGTGAAACTGGGATACCCGGATTATACCCAGAAGTTCATCATACAGACGGATGCATCACTTATTGGTATTGGAGCTATGCTATTCCAGGAAAATGTTGACCAGCCTGAAAAGAAAGTTTTTATTGCCTTTATAAGTAGGAGGCTGAAAGCCCATGAGAAAAATTACACGATTACAGAGATAGAGTTGCTCGCAATTTTGTACGCGTTGCAATCATGGCATAAACTCGTGTATGGCTTTCAAATAGTCCTCAGAACAGACCATAAAGCTTTAACAATTTTGTTAACGACAGACTTGTCTAGCCAGAGATTGACAAGATGGTCCCTGTATATTCAGCAATTCAACGTGGAAATAGAATACTGTCCAGGGAAAGAGAATATAATACCGGACATATTAAGCCGTTACCCTAGAGAAGAGGAAGCGCTAGCTGTCCAGATTGAGAATCGAGATCAGAAGACGTTGGATGACTTGAGGAATCTTACCAACCTACAACGCGAAGACCCGTGGTTGAAGATGATGATCGATTACTTTGAGGGACGTTTAGCAAGGGGAACTGCAATATACAGAGAGGCAGAGGCATTGGCAACAGATTATATATGGTATAATCAGATACTGCACAAGTGGGATGATGTAGATCATACACGTCAAAGGATTGTGATTCCTGCATCTTTGCAGAGGAGATTGGTGTGGCTAGCACACAGAGCATTTGGACATCCCGGAATAGACAAAATTTGTGCTCTGTTGAAAGAAGCATTTACTTGGCCAAAGTTGAAAGAAACGGTGAGAAATGCTATTAGGACATGTGATCTGTGCCAAAGGATAAAGCCAAATCCCTTTTTAATGAGACAACGACCTATCCCGTTGTTACCGGAGAAGCCAAGGTAGCTATTGAGCATAGATAACTTTGGACCACTGCCTAGAGCACGTAGAGGCAATAGACACATTTTTGTAGCCATGGATGTATTTTCAAAAATGGTGGTATTATGCCCCATACAGAAGACAAGTTCAAAGCAGGTATTGAAACGCCTGAAAGAGAGAGTTATTCCGATTCTTGGGAAGCCGGATAACATCCTCTCGGACCACGGAAGTTGCTTCACAAGTGCAGAATTTCGTCGAGAACTGGAAACTCTAGGAATTAGGCAGATTTTATCTACCATTCGCCATCCTGAGGCAAGTCCAGTTGAAAGAGTAATGAGAGAGATCCAGAAATACATGACGATCTACTGCTCTGAAGAGAATTGGCGTTGGATTGAATTCCTAGAAGTAATTGAATACTGTATAAATAATACCGTACATGAGGCGACAGGTCAGGTTCCCGTGACTCTACATTTGGATCAGAGACCGGAGAGACCGTGGACTGGTGTCATTCCATTACCAGTAGACGCACAGCCAGGACGAGAATTGAGGATCCAACGAACCTTCGAATATCTCAAAGCACAGGCGGAGAGACGTCAGAGGAGAAATCGTCCGAAGAGGTATCATAGACCGCTCCTCGTCGGAGAGAAAGTGTTAGTACGGAAACCCGCCAGTTCAGATCCAGAGGCACGGAATTATAAGAAGTACATTTTTGCTTATCACGGCCCGTTCGAGGTGATTAGAGACCTACAAAACAATGCATACAGGATAAATCATTTAGAAACTGGAAACGAGGTCATTATGAATGCAGCCAATTTAAAAGTTTATTATTCGCCAGAAGAATTTGACGAACAAGAAGAAGTATTAACAGCGCACACCCAACTGAACGTGGATAGCGAAGTCAACCAGGCAGCCAGACCTGAAAGTTCGAGCGGCGAGGCGGAACAAGAAGCAGACAGCTTGCCCAGTGGAAGGGACGAAAAGCAAGAGTGCCAGTGCCTGTGAGAATTCTACAAAGAAATGGTCGAAGCGGAGAGGCAAGTGGAGGCCATAAATGAAACCCTCCGTCAAGAGAATGAACAGCTTAGAGCTGAGCGCAGTGTGGAAGGGGGAACTAAACAAACCTACTCGCAGCCAGACGAGATGAAGGACCCCAGATGTAAACACAGACAGTGATAGACAGTCAGCTGGATACTTACAGAGAGTCATTTGCAATTGACTTCTATAAGTTTTGCAAGGGGAATATGAACCCGAGGGGGTTATGCTGACTGATATCGAACGTGGATCTCAGAGACTGTGATCTCAGTATAAAGGTTCCACCAGGGAACGAACCCGAGGTCTGTTGAGGGAGTTTCATTGTAAAAACCCCTAGAGAAAAGTGTATATTTAATCACTGGTGTGATTTCAGTTGATAATGACATTATTTATTAAAATAATGCAGGGAAATTCAGCGGAATACAGCATTATTAGACTACTTGGAGTAGGCTATACTGGACTTGGAGCACAGAAAGTGCAGAGTTTGACGTTTTACAAATTGGCCCAGAATTGTGGGAGGTGCCCCTTGGAGCCACGTCACTCTTGCTGACCTCGTTATGTCGTCTGGAAGAGGTTGGGGGCTTGAATAATGACCCAGTTTTTCCCCGACTGAGAATAGAACGAAGAAGAGTGGGGAGAGATCCCAAGGAAAATCATTGATTACTCGTGATTGGAGTAACGCAATGACATGAGAGTTGCACACAGGTGAATCTTTAGCCAGGAGGCTAATTTTAGAGCCTTTAATCTGCGAAATTGACGCATATTTAATGAAGTGCGGAAGAATAGAGACTATGGTTGTTCGCGGCTGAGTTTGAAGAGGTCGCCAGGCATTCCCAGTGAAACAGCGTCCCCACGCTATGGAGAAAGGAATTAATATTAATTAATTGGCCGAGCGATTCTTCAGCACGCAGATAGTTCTGGGATCAGTGAAGAAAAAGGAACCCGATGAGCATGGTTTCGAGACCAGAATCATGCTGGGAGAGGAGTCGAGATAGCGCGGGAAAATTTAGCTCTACTATTCGTGTGAATCCAATATAAGGGGGGTCGACCCTAGGCAGAGCACCCAGTGTCGCAGCCAGTTTTTAGCCTGTCTTACGCAGTTTACCCAGTTGGACCCAGTTTGTCACAGATAGTCGCAGACAGTCGTCGCTGCACATTTTTTTTTTGTCAGAACACAGTTGTCAAGCAGTTGATGAGGCGGAACGTATGGCGGTCCGGCTCATGAAGGGACGCTCAAACCAAGACTTGTACATTTGAGTGAAACATTTAGTAAGCTTTTATTAATAATATTCGTGCTGCATGTGTAGTCAGCAGTACGAACAATGGTGTGTTCACTTAGGAAGCAACGTGTGAGATAAGTTGCAGAACTATTGTAAATAATAATCTATGTAAAGTTATGTACAGTGTTAAGCGCAATGTATAAAATATTGACTGATCATACATGTCTAATTACGCTGGAATGCGCTGGGAAAAACGTTACGAAGCATTTGGTAATGTCTTAAGAATACCAAATAGTACCACTCAGGACGGAAGTTAGCATATTTATGCAAATCTGGAAGCTTACCGTAGGAGTATGGATAAACGGTTGGTGAATTCCGAGGGCAATTGAACCAGACTTTCAATCAGGAGTTGGTAGGAGCACGGGAGATGCCGTCGACACCTGCAATTTTGATATCTTTGCTAGGGAATTTCAACCAATGAAAAGTGTACAGAGTGACGTGTGTTATGTATAAATCATATGTGAAATGTCTTTTAAATTAACGGTTTAATAAGTGTTATAAAGTGCCATGTTGGGTAGATTATAGGCTAGGGAATAACCCACCCACCAAGGGAAGATGATTAAGAGAAGGAAGTAGATTTGGGATTGGAAAAGAAGGATAGAAGAATAGGAGGAGAGTCCCACAAAAGTTATTAATTTGACTTTTAATCCATTTGGAAGCGGTTGCCACCGCAAATAGGTGCTCGGATACCTAAAGTGGCTACGAGCTTGGTCGAAGCTGACGGGAACCGCAGCTAAGGCTTGGGCAGTTTGCCAGAGAGAGGCTTTAGTGTGTTTCCTCCCAAGCACGAATGAAAGTACTATAGGGAAGGGTGATGATCTGGCCAGACAAATAGTAAAAGCTTTATTAAGTGTTAACGAGGGCATAAACCTAGGAAGAGCTAGGAAAGCCAGGATCCTGCCTAACTGTAGTATCAGAGAAATGATGAATCCAAAAACAAATATTTAATTTATTTAACAATGCAGGAAGTTTGAGGAAATTAACAATTATGCAATATAAATTTAATAAACATAGTTCATTTGAACTTTTTAACAAATAGGGTCGCAGACCTCTAAACATTAAACGGTTGCTCCAGGCAATTGACAATTTACAAGGTTTCAAACCTTACATGTTTCTAAAATCTTTATAAGATTTAAACAAATAAGAAATGAAATAATTAAAGCTTGAACGCGAATTAGAGTACAAAAAGTGCACCTTAAGAAATTCAAGAGAGAATGTTCTAGAGAAAGTGACAACTTTGAAAATGACAATAATAACAACGTGAAAAATAAGATAGAAGTTCCTACAACTTCTTATATTTATACAGAGTTAATATATGAGAATTATACAAAGAGGGCAGGTCACTTACTGTGAAACCTGGAGAAAGTGAAAAGCAAGTTTCTAGACTTCCTATGTTTAATTAGGAATCACGAGAAAAATGGGGCAGTTTCCATTTCGTGAAACCTGAACATGACTCGCTCAAGAGTTTAGAGAATTGTTTTCCCTGATTTGGAAGGGAGGAACAATGTAAGTTTGAAACGTGTGCTAGACACGTATCACAAAGATTATACAGAGATACTTAATGATAGACCAACAAAATGGAAGGGCACTTCTTGGAATGACACCTTATTGAAGCAAACCTAGATTAAAAGTTTATTGCAGATTGTTAGTGAAAGGTTTAGGAAAGAGAAATGGGAATTAAGGAAAATGTTCATGGCCGTATTTAATATAACCGGACGATCGCGACGCGGTAGAAACGTGGAGAAAGCACTTATTATCACTATAGTCTGTAAAGATTGATTCAAAGTTCACTATAGAAACAATAAAGTTCATGAAAAGAAAGTTATTGCAATTATGGAAAGAACTGATTGCACTATATAGGTGAAAGTCTATTTCTTGAAAAAGTTGTAATTTACAATTAAATGCACCATAGAAATTTCCAGAGGTTCCAGCGGTGGAAGAAAGTTAGCTATTGCAAAAATTTATAAGGAAGATTCCTCATTTTAACTAGCATTTTCACAGTGCGTGAACAATACTTGACGACAAGACTCGCAGATAGAGAACAAGGTCTAGAAGGTTCCAGAACGACCTTAGCAGAAAATGGGGTTGAGAAAATCCAACGGAGGAAATAATTTTATAATTATAGGCAGCGGGTATTAGATAATATCCCACGTAGCGAGAGGATTTCTCGTTTGAATCGCTTAAGAAAAGCTCTTTTTTAGTAAGGTTGGCTTGTACAAGAAAAAGCTCAACATAGCAAATCCCACGAAGAATGATTATTGCCCCAAAGTAAATAATTTCACACTGCCTATATTTAAAAGCACTTGGAAGTTAAAACCATGAAGATGAGGTTAAAACTTTTTAAAAATGGTACTTATCTCGATTTCATGTTGAAGTCGGAGTTCCTCACTGATGCTTAGAGTTCCAACATGGCGTAAAAGAGGGTGAGCCTCTTGGTTTGAGGAGGCAAGCTCGAGAGGAGCTTTTACTGAGCGAGTCAACTGCAGACGGAGAAGTGAGAGCAGCTCAACGGAGCACAGAGAGACCACGGAAGGGGAAAGAGTGGGGGTAGGAAACAAAAGGTATACATATCAGCATAACCAACTTAGCAAAAAATAAATTTTCTTCTTGATGGATGGTCTTCTAAGAGTTGATAGTAGGCGATATTAACGCAGCATGGTGAGTGAAACAGTAGACGTAGTCCTCTTGCTCAAGGAGAAAATAGCTGACGATAGTAACGAGATCTGGTGGCCAGATGGATATGTAAGTCCTCTTGCACGATGAGGAATTGAGTAGCTTCAGAGGTCCGCTACTAGATGACGCTAGGTGGGTCACAGAAGTTATATATCTGAAACATACTTATGAAGACATAAGAGATATGCCCAACAAGGAGAAAACAGATGATCACTGTTGGTGTTTGACAAAGAGGAAGGAAGAAATGAACATGCAAAGAGCAGTAAAAATTATATCTCAGGTACCGTGTATTCAAAGAATACACCACATGTGTTTTGGAAGCAATAGCTTCTTTATAGAAATGCAAAGTGTCGTGTGGTTAACGGAAGATATGTATCATAAGATGTGTGTATTCAAGATGCAAATGTCGCACTAAATCTGCATATGGCAGGCGACCCGGAAGGATATGAGTGGTTGGAGCCACCATGATGAGCCTTGATATATGTAAGTACCCCACAAATTATGTTTAAGTAGAAATATAGGCCACTGCATGTAATGTGATTTCAGAGTTATAAAGATGCCAGTAAGAATCAGATTAGGAGATAGACTCTCCAGGTTTAATCATTATTGTGTTGATTTTAATAGAGTTGAGATGTTTTTGCATCAGTGAGTGGATTAATCGTTACCACTATTAATTAAAAATGGCAAATCAGTTATGTAAATGAAAAGAACACGGTTGTTCGAGTTTTAAGATGGTTAGTTGTGTCGGATTTTGGTAATTTATGTCAGTGGGAATAATAATAATTATGAATATAAAAGGTATGAATGAACGCATCAGGTAAAAAATGTTGTAAGCAAGAAATATTTACGCTAAGGGCAAGGCTTATCGATCTAAGCAGTAAGATTATACAGTAAGATTACGTTACGGGATTAAGAAAAGCGTTTTATATCAGAACATATTGTATTAATGGGAATATAATTATGCCAAGAAATGGAAGAGCTTTTGGTGAATTGGATTTGCAGCTTATGGAAAAGCTTATAGAGTAATTGATAGAGTTCTCTTGGTAATTATAGGACGAAGATCATAGCATTAGGTAAGGGACCAGGTAATCTATTCTTCGTATGAAATCTCGTATGCCGTGGGCATAATTGGAGATGTGCTTTGTACCAGAGTGTATTTAGTGAATGGACCCTAACTCTGATGATGGATATGGAATGTTCCGGGTTCGAATCCCGTGATAGGTGAGAGGAAAACGTTGGACATCTCTGCACTCTATCTGATCGCCCGAGAACTTATTATTGAGTGATTCGGCTCGTGGAAGCGAATCGTATTACGGCAGCATGTTATGACTGACCGCAGCATTTATTAAAGATACCGGTTACCTACTAGACCAATGTTTTATGAATCTCGTGCCTTCATGTTGAAATGGGCCTATTTGGTGCCAATTATTATTATTATCCTCAGGGTAGGAGTAAATGTTAAGCTCATCCAGTACCTGTTTGCATAATATTCAGTTTAAATCCATTGGGATATGTGTGCCACTAGGACCACGGTATTTGTCTGTTAAAATCTTATACTGCTTAGGGGAGGTAAGACATATGGCATGAAACGAGGGTTGAGGCACTGTAGGATCTCACTCCACTGCTATTGTGTACAGGCCGCTTGGAAGAGGGTCGGAACGGTCAAGCGAACCGTGAAAGAAAGTTTGAAAAGAACAGATTTTAGACCCTGTTAATGACATAAGATGAAACATTGTTATATTGAGTAATGAAGTCATGTGGTTTGAGAACACATTGATAATTATAGATCATCCTGATGGTTCATGATTTTAGCTATCTAACGAATGGTTAGACGTTGCATTTGTACTGTCACTGACATCTTTTTCAGAAGTTGGCTACTGGATGCCACAGGCTACGCGCGCAAGGGTAGTTTAATTGTACCATCCGACACAGCAATAATTAACGGTTTTAAGATGAAATCACAAACGGCATGCAGTGGAACTATATAAATAGAGGAAGTGTAGGGGTAGCTTACATAATTATGGAGTTGCATGTAGACTGCTGTGCAACACCAGAATAGGCTAATGCATGGAAAGCATTTGGTGGGAAGAGAAAGATCAACACACACACGATACTCATTATTGTCAAATTAAGACAAGGTTTAAGGAATAAATAATTTTGTAGAATTATTGAAGTCACATTGGATGACGGAAGAATTAAAGTACAGTTTGTTTCTGAAGTTGTATGTGCATCAGCGCACTAAAGTATCATTGTAAAGTTGATAAGGGTAAAGGTTTGAGTTATGGTATGATTTTATTTTTATTATATTATGTTGATATTAGTGGATTGTGGAAGTAAATTTTATTTGATTTTGGTTTATGTTTGTGGGGATTGTTTTGTTTGTTTGAAGCCATGAATTTTATTACTGAATTAAAGTTTTAGAATAGAGTTGTGCCTTATCATTGTAGAGTTGATACCTTTTAGCCTCAAATCCAAAATATGCAACTGCTCAATGGGGAGACGGTACACGCCCGAGTCCTGACGCTAGCTGGAGGCGGAAGCATATTTTCCATCGAGATTACTCACATGGGTACACTATATAATATGAACATGAAGGGTGTTTACATTTGGGGACTAATACGAGAAAGTTTGTACCCACACAGAATAAATATTTATTTTCAAAGCTTGTTTGGATTGTTTTTTTTGTTTGTTTCCAGATTAATATTTTGTAAATAAACGTGATGTAAATATTTAAATTAATGTTTGTTTTCGTTTGAACTTATAAAAATAGAGAATTTCCTTCAAATTTGAGCTTCCGTTGTGGCAGCTTCTAAAACAAACTTTATTAGATAAAACTATTTTTTCTTTCATTAGTTAGACATGACAAATTAAAATCAGATATACAGAACCCCGACTCAAAATTCGTGTTGACTTGTGTAATTGAACTAAAATTTGGATGCTAGCAGCCGTCACCTAGTTTTTCTTGGAGTAGAAAATGGAATCGTAAGAAAACCGCATGTTGAATAGCTTAGGTGGTAATCACGCCCTTGTATTGCCAGTTTTACCTCACGAATCGAAGTTTACCTCTTTGCAAATCTCATAAAAGAATTACATTTCTTCTCAGAGCCGGGAATCATACTCGGACTTTAGGAGTGACAAGGAAGAATGCTCACCCCTACACAAGGTGATGGTCAGTGTTTGATGTTATTAGCTTGTCCAGATACAGTACGAGTGTCGCTGAACTTGACTGTGCCAGAGTTTGTTGGTCATAGCAACTGGAAGGGACGAGAAGGGGGACATAGCGATGACGGAGTACAGTCTCTTCATAAGTCAAACAGCATTGAGCACGCTGTTTGTGTTATGTTATGTTGTGAATTGTGAAATGAAATATTAATAATAATGGGCGAATTAAAAGTGGTGCGTTTCTAATTATTTCATAAGAGCACAGGTAAGCATAACAGGAGCTCATGTCACCACGAAGATTGAGGCTACTGGAGATGAGTCATAATCTTATCGCGACTGTACTTGTCACCCAAGCAGACTGACCTCGGGACACATGTAGACAAAGAATAGTTCTCACCACGGCTGCCGGCACCCGTATATTCAAAGGCTAATATAGCAATGTGATGTAGGAGAAAGACGAACACTCTCTTATTCTCAATCGTCAAAAATTAGGTACGATAGTCTACATAAAGTCACCCTTAAAAAGTAAGTGTCTGCATAATGCCTGTTTATGGAATTGTCCTTTTGTCTGTATATTTTGAATCTTCGGTAATAAGCTACTTTGATTTTCATCCAGATTATATACGAAAATAATCGTAATACAGAGTTCGAATTGTGTGGTTCAGTGCAAAAGAGGACCAAGTCCAAAAGTAATTATTTTTTGTTTGTTTTCCCTTTTACGATAGTAAATGTTAGTAGTTATTCGGTGAAATAGTGATCAAGTCCGAATTTCAATACCAATCCCCCAGTGTGCAGAAGTTTCTTAAAGCTTAATGCTTAATTACATATGGTTCAATATATAGCTTTAACTTTGCCTCAGGTTTTCTCAGAAGTGTAAAAAGTGGACTGAATTGAAGACTGGATCTCAGGAGAGCTTGTGCTCGCGGGAACGTTTTGGCTCGTATGACGAGAAAACAAAGTTTTTTAAAGAGTACCTTGGTGAACGCCTAAATTAGAAGTTACAGAGAAATAAAAAGAAAATCAGGATCAAATCGCCCTATTTAGAGTAGAAAGGATTATAAGCGTTACACATGATTTGGCACATTTTCAAAGAACTAATTGATTTATCTCAAATGTCTACTTGTATGTTTAAGTATTGACTTAGACCCCTGTGTTGAGTGGTAACTCGAGACTTAACACGTCTCGCTGTCATAGTTCTTTTTTTTCTGAAGCAACGGGACGCGGAGAATTGGACTACATGTGTATTTTGGAATGAATTATGAGCCACCACGATTAGTTTGTGTATAGTTTTATTGCAATACGTGACATACGGGTTGTGTAATTCTAACCAGTGGTCATTAGGAATGAATTGCAGACAGTTGTTTTGTATGCAATTAGGCCATTTATTTTTTCTATTGCTCTTATTTCTATTGTTGATAATGTTTGCAAAGTGGATTATAACGGAATTCGTAGTTAGTCAATAATGCTTCAATTCTCTAGTTATTTTAATTAGCTGAAATGCTAGAATTTGATTGATAATAAATCTTGGTGGATATATATAACTGTCGCCTCCGTAGCGTAGCGGTCAGCATGGTTAGCTGCCACCCCGCAGGTCCTGGGTTCGATCCCCGGCTCTGCCATGAAATTTGAAAAGTGGTATTAGGACTGGAACGGGGTCTACTCAGCCTCGGGTGACCAAAATGAGTAGATGGGGTTCGATTCCCACCTCAGCCATCCTCGAAGTGGTTTTCCGTGGCTCCCACTTTGTCTTCGGGCAAATGCCGGGATGTTTCCTCCTATAAGGCCACGGCCGCCTCCTTCCCCTTCCTTGCCTATCCATCCTAATCTTCCCCTCCTCCCTTCCCTCATGAGGCCCCTGTTCGCTTTGCAGGTGAGGCCGCCTGGGCGAGCTGCTGATCACACCTCACCAGTTGTATCCCCTCCGACCAGATGTTCCCAGCTCTAGGACACTGCCTGGAAAGGCGGTAGAGGTGAGTTCCTTCGCTGAGTCCGTGGGAGCCACCTACCTGGAGGGTAAAATTGACTAAATAAATACAAAATAAATATATATAACTAGTGAGACCTCGGAAGTAAGTTATTATTATTGACACGAATATGAATAACGAGAAGTGATTTTAAATATGTAATGCCCAGCTGATAAGTACTGTATATTGAACATACATCTTCGTCCTTGTCATGGGACTGCGAGAAGAATCGCCTGTGTGACTGAGAGACAGAGGTCACGTTGAAGTAATACTGTGGCAGAGATCCATTCGGTCAGGCTAAGCAGACAGTTGTTGTTGTTGTTGTTGTTGATTTTAAGGGGCTTTTGTGACATCGTAGTCATGTAGCCCCAGGTACTTGGGAGTGTGGTATATTGGCTTTCACGGCCGGTGAATTAAAACTCAGCAATTCTTCTAGGTTTGTGCCGTGTCTTGTGTGGGGTTTCGCCTAGGACACCAAGCTAGGCTCATCGGCGGGCTCTTGGTGTCCCCGCCCGGACACCAAATTGAATATTTTTGGCAGAGCCGGGAATCAAACCCAGGCCTCCACAGGCTACATCCAAGAATGTTAGTCTCCACACAAAAAGCAGACTTACAAGTCGACTTGAGGTCAACAGGTTTATTTTCAGTAGAATAGATTCCCTTGCCTGAGCCAAACTTCTTTTTTTAATCCTCTCTGCTTCGTCCATCACTGGTTATTTTTCTTCCTAAGTAGAAGACGTCTCCAACTTCTTTTGGCTTTTCACCTAACAATTTGACGTCCATAGGGATTTCTGATTTATTTCGACTGAGTTCCATTATTTATATTTACATTTATTGATTTTCATTATGAATTCTTTCCTCATGACGGAGTATACCTACATACCGTCCTAAAACTCATTCGAATAATCTGAAGAATCAGCAAATCTCTGAGTTGAAATTATTTCTACTTGTAGCTAAATTTTGACTAGTTATTGTAATAGTAATGACAAGGTTACCACTCTTTATCTTGAACCTATTTAAGTGATGATTAATAACGGGAAGAGGTGAAACTGACTAACCTGTCACATCTACATTTAAAAGTCTGTCACAGCATAGTGATAAAATATCACCCAGGTTGTACAATTGATAAGCCTCGAGTTATTGTTCAAATGGTTATGATTGACAGTAAGGTGATAAAGCTTCTTCATACATACATACTGTACATACTCATATTTATTTGCAGATGTGGACGCTGTCCATGGTGGCAAATTACAAAATAAACAGCAAAATAAATCATTCATACAACTGCAAATATTCATTTTAGATACAAGGATTAATTGGTATAAGAAAATAATAATAATAATAATAGAGACAATTATTAAATAAGAATAAGGATAATTTACACTTTTCTTCATCCATGTCATGTCACTGGCTCCTGATCTGGTGCTTTCTCACCAACTCCTTAATGTTTCCAACAACAGAAGGCAAAGGGCTGAAAATGTCCCCTGGCAAACTGTTCCATTCTACTTCCCCCTACCAATGAAAGAATATTTGGTCCAGTTACTATTCCACAGACTTAATTTTACTTTACAAGAGTGAATGTATCTGCCCATATATATACCTCCCTTTCCCAATCCCTCATGAATGTCTTCCCATGCAATTTCCCCCTTGCAAGCTAAGCAAATACCCCCTAGTCTTGCTCTTGAACGTCTACCAGCCAGACTTCCCCATCCCAAATCGTGTATCATTCTACTCACACTACTCCTCGATCTGTGGTTCTCCATTACATACCTGGCGGCCATCCGTTGTACTCCTTCTAATTCCTTTATTAAATACCCCGGTATGGATCTCACACTGTGTATCAGTATTGGAATGTGAAAGTAACTTGTCGTACAGGGTGTGACTGCAGCATGCTGTAGCACAATTAGTGCAGGCCTCACCTCCCCAGACACTGTGTGGTCAACCAACGCATCCCCAGCGAACTTTATATTCATACCAATGGCATATTATTGGTTATTGACCCACAATAGCTTCATACCTACGATAAATTATCAGGTTGCAGTATAAACGTGCATGAGATAATTCTGGAAATCCATAAAAAAAACATTCTCGTATTTCTATATTGTACTCCATTCTTCAATTAAAACTAAGTACACCCAAATTCATGAAACGAAGAATCTGGGCAAATATATGTTTATGGTGAAGCATGTTGCTTGAATTAGCCCACGGTAGGTATCATATGGAGTTCTGTAGTAGAAAATTGGTCAGCATTGGAAATAATATTTCAGTAAAAGTACTTGCTATAAAATTTATCACCGATATTCACAAGTGAATTATTTTTCTCACAAGCAGTTTTGAACAATTGCACTGGTAATGTATTTTCACTAACCGTTAAAAATAACTTGTTTTAGGAAAGTTATTATAATAATTATAATTCTAACATTAATAATGAAATCAGTGATGGATGTTAATTTAGAGAAAAGATTAAAAGCTATCGGGGTTTTAAACTGGAATATGAACCCAAAAGACGGAAACGATTAAAAGCTATCAGGGTTTTAAAGTGGAATATGAACCCAAAATACGGAGAAAGCCTATCCCAGAAGCACGGAGGAAGTCACTATCCATGACTCAAGAAAAACTGGGATGATCTCTATCCCGGTAAAAGAACAAGATCCAGCCCTGAAATGAAAATTGGTTAACACCCAGCCACAAGAGGCTCAATTGTAATGTAACTAATAATATGAATGTATCATATAATGCGCTAAGTTCGTCCAACAAAAAACTCATGCTCCTGAACCAGGAGTTAGAAGGTGCATTTTGTGCCAATATCTTCGAAATCGTCTCGATAGTACCAGAAAAATCTTGCATTTCTTGAAGAGTTGACGAATATATATATATATATATATTAAAAGAGTGTTTAAACAAATAAACAAGACGATAGCCCCTGTCAGAACCGTGGCACATCCAGCCCACATAACATTAGGGCCGGGCGGGTAGTCTGTACACATGGGACGCACACAACCCATTGGGCATTGAAAAGAATATTCAAACGGAATTACCCGCAACATTGACGAATTGCTGTCTGATCTCATAAATATCGACAATTTGTTTATAAAGTGCGTTTAAACAAATAAACATATTTTTAGAAGCCCGCATGACAGTTGAGCCGGGCGGGTGGTTGATGAACATGCGAGATTTCTCAAACAGGTCCCCTAGTAATTAATGATCACAACAATAGCAAAAATATTAACAATCGTATGGCCTCTGCTACCCTGACATGGTCTTTTGAGGTAGGGCCATTAACGCTATCTACTCTCCGATTCCAAAATTCTGTTTAGCACTGCCATTTTGCAGTGAAAACCAGAACTCTGCTGAGTGATCTGTGGCTGAGATTTCATTGGTTTTGTCATCATCAAAACATCTTAAAAAGCTAACATCCTACGACTCGCACTTTTAGGGACTCTTGCCACCCTTCAAAAAAATCCGACTTCTTTGGCTGGGAAAAGAACTCGCGAACTCGGGACTATGAGTCAGATACTATCTGTAATGTTGGCAGCCTTATGTATGTCCTGTGTTACAAGTTCTGTCTGAAGACTGGCAAGGGGAAATCGTATTTCCCCTCTCACACCTTGTTATTGATTCAACTAGGGGCTTTGCGACATCGTGGTCATGTAGAATCATGTTCATGGGTGTGTGTAGAAATTGTCTGATAACCTGTGTTACTGTGATGAATGTACTAGTGTGTATATTTGTAATTTAGCTAGAATTTTGGTAGGAAGTGGCCGTGAACCGTGTCAGTAGATTTAATGGCACGTTAAAGATCCCCTTCGGGGCAAAATTCTAGCACCCCGGCATCTCTAAAAGCCAGAGTAGTTAAAAGGGACGTAAAACTGATAACATTATTATTATTATTTTTCTTCAATAATTCTTTGTAAAGGCACTAAATCGGACACTTAGTTGCTTAAATATATACTGTAAGTATGGTAGGCCTACTACACGTACTTCGGTTCCACATGCTCATTGTTGATGTTGAAACCGTTCAGGCATAAACGGTTACAATCTTCACCGTTGAAACTATTGGAATAGCAAATAGTTTTCATTACACAACACCATTCCCTCAGGCCTCTTAGCAGGGAATTGCCCGCGGTCAGACTTATTTCTATGGTTTTATCGTGTTAGTTTTAAGCTGTGCGTTAGAAGCTGTTGTTTACAACACTCTTACTTCATGTATATGCATAGGATTTAATTTGTGCTGGGAATGTGTGAGTGATCTCCATATGCAGTGCTAACAACTTTAATAACGGGAATGTTTTTCACAAAGCCATGATGGTTTAATTGCATACGTAATTGAGAAGATTTTCAGAATGAAATAATCCCTGATTTTGCGAGAGAACACAGTCTTCTTCTTGGTCTAAAACAATGTATTAGGGCTCAGAGAGAACGTGGTCATCGGACCTATCAAACAAATTATCCTTGCTGCATGTTGGTCTCCATTCAATCATCTTAAGTGAAACCAATTATTTGGACATTCAAACTTATTTTCTCCTTTTCTTTCTTCCTTTCTTTCTTTCTTTCTTTCTTTCTTTACTGTGCGAGAATCAATAAAATTCATATACTCCCTAAAAACTGTTAAAAATCTATAACTACTATAACCTAATTTATTTCAAAATTATGAATTCATTTTGGCCTAATATCTCCATAAGGGATTTTAAGGTAGGAATATGAGCTCTTATGTGTAGTCTGTCAGTCTGTGGCCTCCTATTAACTTCTGAATGGCAGCTCTGATCACAAGGGAATTTTATGTGATGGTAAAAATGCCTCCAGACATTGGACATTCCTTATTTTCATTAACATTATTATTGCTAACTGTTAATAACAGGTGTTATAAAGTTTGTAGTTGCCATTCAAGAATTCAGAAAAGAACTTATCCAATTTTAACCAAAAGTGCATACGAAAATACCACAAAACACAATTTGGTGAGTTTCAGGACATTCCTGTGTGACCCGCCATTAGCAATAGAGGAGTAACCATAGAGTTTCCCTAGACATATTAAAAAATAACTCACTCTATTATTCTCTATAATTTATTTTTAATGTGTGTAACTGTGGTATCTTGTAAAAGGCTCCTCTTACGCCATGTTTCGTAATAATTGCTGATTTATTTATCTCGGTCATTTAACACGTAATGCATAGACATTAAAACTCACGACAATGCTACTCTGGCTGAAGTTTAACCCGTCAATTGTTTGAAATATATTTTGTCTGTTTTCACATTTCAATCTGTTTCCAACAATGATTTTTTTGCTTCATGGAAACTACATTCAATTCTTGGATAAAGTAAGCATCATTGATAGTTTTTGCACAGCAACCATGCATATTGATATTACATTGTTTTAGTTGGTCAACACATTATATTCATATTGTGTTGAACAACTTAAAAGCTTGAATATCAATCGACCATAAAGTAACACTGAAAATTGGCTTTTAAGTTCTCCAAACAACAACCAGGTGCCACTTTCCTTAGTTTGGTAGATTTCATTCAGAAGAGTAAGTGGTATTCAGAAAGGTGTAAGGCAAGGCTGCAACGTATCACCCATACTTTTCAATCTTTACATTGAACAAGCAATGAAGGAAATTGCAGACAAATTTAAAGTGGGAGTGAAGATTCAAGGATAAATAATTTCAACTCTGAGATTTGCCGATGACATCGTCATCTTGGCCGAAACGCCTGTGGATTTGAATGAGTTTTTGAATGGTATGTGTTCGCTTTTGCGAATGTTTTTTTTTTGTAGGCTATGTTTCCCGCACGGTTTGAAACACTCGTTCAATTTCTGCCCCATTATTTTTTCCGTTATAATTGCAGTATGAACGCGGTGTTCTGATTATTTACTTAACTTACGTTTCATTTGAATTGTTGTTCTTTATTATTCTTGTCAACTCACCTTTTTCTGTAGTGTCATTCTAGACGCACCATACTGTCACACTTTTTCATGAGGTACTGTGCTCATCTCAGCGGCAACCTTCGCAATGTGCTTGGGGCTGTGCGCTGATTGGCTGTTTGACGCCCCTCCTTCATTTTGGATTGTTCGGCGCGCTGTCGTCATTTCCATTATAAATTCTCCGCTTCGCCGTCCTGCGGCCCTGTCTACATCTACCTGCTTGAACCAGTCTGACCACGGCTGCCTGCCGTTCCACAACAAGGCCCTTCTTGGGAAGGCCCTGTTAGTAAACATTGTGTGGCTGGAACCTTGCCAGGCGGCATGCTTCATCGCTCGGACTCTGTCATGCTAGGCGAGGCATGAGTCAACGACCTTCACCTCAGCAACTAAGTCAGCCCGCTAGCTCACTCCAACTCGGCGATGAGAAACTATAACTACTTGTAATCCGCCAGACAGATCATTACCAAGAGGTCTGTTCCTGCGGGGTACAATTCGCCAATGGAGCCACCATCCATCTTTCTCGGAAGGCATGCCGAGGCATCTTAGAGGAAGCCTTTGTTTGGATCACAACCCGCTTCCTGCGGGCCAAATACTAAGTATAAAAGTATCGAATCATTGGTAACGTGAACTTCCTTCACTTGGTTTATACATTCTTCAAGGCTAAGCCTTTTTTCTTGCTTCTTGCTTATTTTTAGATATTTTTCTTGAAAATACTTTTTAATCGCCTTTTATATGGCCTTTTTATGCATTTTTATTGTAATTCCTATTTATTCTGAGTTTCCTGGAGAAACATTGCATTTTTTATTATCTTCTTTTAATTATTCTTCTAAATGAAAATGTTTGTTATTGCTTCACAAATCAAATAAATGTATCGAACCTTGGTTATCAATATTTGGTCTCTTCCTCATCGCTCTATTTAAATTTCACTGTGTGCCCGAATCCTAATCCCCCTTTTCCCAGTTGGGGTGCTAACCACTCACCCCTTTCCATGGTGCCGAAACCCGGGATCGAACCAGGGACCTTTATTCTGAGACCACAAATTCTATAAAAAAAAAAAAAACTTGTGTATCTAATATTTGTCTTATACATTTCAGTATATCGTGGCTAGCGCAGGAGATCTGCGGGAAAGCGGAAACAATCCCAGCTTATTACACAACTGGTTTCTTTTTGGAAAGCAGGTCTGTTTGGTGCCGCAAGCAGCTTTGGTAGGTGAGTTATTCCAACTTCCCAGCCATGCCAGTAATAATAGATGACAAACTGTTAAACTCTCGGGCGGCCTACAAAGGTCAACTCACCCGGTTTCAAAAATACTTAGCTACTCTACCGAAAGAGGAACAAAACCTTGATATTATATCTCAGCGTTTAAAAGCTTTTGAACAGGCGTACGAGAAATATGATCTCGTGCAACTTGAAATTGAAATCAAAAGTCCAGAACATCAATCAGATAGGGAAGAAGTAGAGAGTAATTACTTTGATACACACGCTCAGGCTGTGGCATTAGTTAGAACTTTGACCCTGGCGTTGAAGGTAGAGGAAACTCAAGGAAGAATTAGCGACCATGGGAATGGTATCAGATCATTGCTACCTAAAATTGAAATTCCGCATTTTTCAGGAAAGGAAGAGATGTGGCAATCATTCTTTGAATTGTTCAGTTCATTAGTACATAATAATGCCACACTTCCAGAAATTCAGAAATTTCATTACTTAAAATCCATTTTGCAGGGGCCACCCCTTCAACTTATAAGAGAACTTCCCTTAACAGGAGAAAACTATAACATTGCTATCGAGCTTCTTAAAGGCCGTTATGGCAATGAAAAATTATGTTTACAAAGGCATATTCAAGCCTTATTTAACCTGCCCGCATTGCGAGCTGACAGCTTGTCAACACTGCGAGCCTTAAGTGACACGGTCCAACTACACGTTAGAGCATTGGCACGGTTGAATCAACCGGTCGAGCATTGGGATCTATTCTTAGTTCACTTGGTTACTTCTAAATTTGATTCATCAACCTTAAAGGCATGGGAGAGGGAACTAACAAATGACACTTCATATACTTATGGCTCATTGCTTACGTTTATGAATAATAGATGTCAGGTTTTGTCAGCTGTAGCCTGTCATATGTCAGGAAGTGCAGATAACAAATCTAATGTTGTGAAACCAGTCGGTGCAAAAATAAACAAATCTGCTGTCTTTACTGTTCAGCATAACTCAACGGATTGTATTCTCTGTAAAGCACCTCACAGGTTATATTCCTGCGTTGTCTTTAAAGCCCTTTCTACCGATGAAAGACGCAAATTAATAGCTCAAAAAAGATATTGCTATAACTGTTTGTCAACTAGGCATATGGTGCCTGATTGCTTATCTAAAAATACTTGCTCCCATTGCAAGGCTCAACATCATACCTTGCTTCATAGGTTTGAAAAGCCACGTCAGGCTCCTTCCCCTGGATGTTCTAAGGATGCATCCCCAGGAGCTAATGCGCAATCTTATACTCAGAGCTCTAGCTCAATTCGTAGTTCCCAGGTGCTACTATCCACCGTGTTATTAAAAATTCAAGACTCTTCTGGTAGATGGCTTGAAGCACGTGCCCTATTGGATAATGCCGCCACCCATGACTTCATAAGTGAGCGTCTCATTAAGAAACTTGGTCTTCCCAAGCAACCTACATTAATTCAGGTTACCGGTATTAACAATAGCAATGTTAAATCTTTGCATTTTGTTCGTGTTCACATCAAAGATGCTGTTAATTCTAACACAACATTTCAGTTGAATTGCCTTGCCATTGATACTATTGGCAGTAATACCCCTAGTACTTCTTTTGAAATTAGAAAGTGGCAATTTCCTCATAACATTCAGTTGGCGGATCCAACATTTAATACGAGCGCTCCGGTAGACATACTTCTCAGTGCCCAAGTATTTTGGCAATGTCTCCTTAGCTCTAAGGTTAAAATATCACCAGGAGTGTTTGTTCATCATACCAAGCTAGGTTGGTTAGTAACGGGTCAGATCCCTCGTGAGTCATTTCAAAATTTCTCTCAATGTCATTTTGTCAATACAAGTCTCGATTATAACTTAGAAAGATTTTGGAAAATCGAAACTATAGATTCAGTTTCACCTTCCTCGGTTGAAAATGAAATGTGTGAAAAACTGTTTCGCGAAACAACCAAACGCAATTCAGAGGGTAGATTTGTCGTAACAATGCCCCGAGTGGATAATCCACCTCTTTTATTTGAAACACACCCTAGGGCTCTTAGAGCACTCTATGCTGTGGAAAGCAAATTTAAACGTGACCCTGTTGTTAAAACTCAATACTCCACGTTTATGGAGGAATATGAGGCACTTGATCACATGGAGGTTGTTACCAAGAAAGATGATGCTTCTTATACCCCATCTGAAGTCATTTACCTCAATCATCACCCAGTTTGGAAGAATGAGATTTTAAAGGAAAACATAAGAGTGGTCTTTAATGGCTCTGCATTGGATGCCAATGGTACTTCTCTGAATGACACATTATTATCAGGCCCTCCTATTCAATCTGACATTTCTTCTGTCTTGATGAATTTTCGCTTGTTCCCTATCGCAGTGATATCTGATATCAAGCAGATGTATAGACAGATTTTGGTCGATCAACAACAGCGCGACCTTCAGAGAATTATTTGGCGCGACGAGCCTACTAAACCTGTCAAGATGTTTCGGCTAAAAACCTTAACCTATGGACTAAAGCCTTCTGCTTTTTTAGCCATACGTACGTTGAAATTACTTGCTGAACAGGATGGCCCGTTGTATTCTCCTAAGGCTTCTGAAGTGTTAAAATCATCATTCTACGTTGACGATTTTCTTCATTCATTTGAGTCAGTGTCTGAAGCACTGCAAGTCTCTAAGGATTTGACAGCTTTGCTTTTGGGAGGCGGATTTTCCTTGTGCAAGTGGAACTCTAATTCGGAAGAATTTCTTTCTAAATTTCCATTAACTTCAGTCTATAACGACTCAGTAGAGCTTCTTCATGAAAATAATTCTATCAAAACTCTAGGCATCTATTGGAGTCCTCAAAAGGATTTTTTCTTTTTCAAAATTAATCTCAGTGACATCAAACCGCAAACTAAGCGGCAAATTTTGTCTGAGATTGCAAAGATATTTGATCCTCTCCAATTTTTGGCGCCAATTATCGTCACAGCAAAGCTTTTCATGCAAGACCTTTGGTCCTTGAAAACTGGTTGGGATGAACCAGTTCCTTCAGAGTTGCAAAAAAATTGGATTTCTTATAGAAATAGCTTGGAAGATCTCTCCAATGTCATTATCCCGCGAGTGATTATTCCCTTTCCCTCCTGTGGAGGTTATGAACTTCACATCTTTGCCGATAGCTCATTGAAAGCTTATGGATGTTGTGCGTATATTGTTTGCCGCAATTTTGACCAGTCATATTTCTTTTCCAATTTAATTTGCGCTAAGTCAAAGGTGGCTCCTCTTAAATCCTTATCCTTGCCACGACTGGAACTTTGTGCTGCTCTTCTGGCGGTTGAATTATCGGTCAAAATCCGCCAATCTTTGAAAATCCGATTTAGCAAAACTTACTTTTGGAGTGACTCAGCCATCACGTTGGCATGGATTGCCAAACCATCCTCGCATTGGCAGGTGTTTGTAGCTAATAGAGTGTCCAAAATTCAACAATTGTCTAACTTTGAACAATGGCATCATGTATCTGGCAAGGAGAATCCTGCAGATGTCATTTCTCGGGGATGTTCCCCTCTTATGTTGGCTAACCTGACATTATACTGGCACGGTCCCCCTTGGCTTCTGCAAGAACCTTCCGCTTGGCCAAATTTTCCTCTTCCGGAGTTATCAGACTTGCCGGATGTTGGTAAGATTACTGGATCTTCTCTTCTCGTTTCTGACTCTCCCCTTCTCTTGCAGCGATATCCCTCTTTCCATAAATTGGTGAGGGTTATGGCTTATCTCCTTCGATGGAAATATTTTGTGGTAGAACAACCTCTTTTTCCTAAGCCATATTTAACCCTTTCTGAATTAGGTTTAGCCACTACAAAAATCTTATGGCTTACTCAACAAGAAATATTCTCTGAAGAATGTCAGGTGTTGTCTCAAGGTCAATCCCTTAAGAAATCAAGTAGGCTTTCCTCACTCGCCCCCTTTTTGGATGCTGATGGTTTATTAAGAGTGGGAGGACGTTTATCTTTGGCTGATCTTTCTGAGGATAAAAAACACCCAATTATTCTTCCTTCAAAGCATCATGTCACTTCTCTAATCATTCGTCAGTATCATTACCAGCATCTTCATGCTGGAACTCGTACATTACTTTCTATCATTCGTGAAAGGTATTGGCCCATAAACGGAGTCCATGAAGTTACCTCTGTTATCCGAAAGTGCATTCCATGTTTTAAATCCAACCCTAAAATTACCACTCAGCTCATGGGTGATCTTCCCAACTTTAGATCTGCGCCTGCTAGACCTTTTGCCTTTACGGGGGTGGATTATTCCGGGCCTTTTGTTTACAGAAAAAATTCTCCTGAGGCCAAAAAATGTATTTTTGGAAAACTCTATATTTCGCTGTTTGTATGTATGGTCACCGGAGCAGTTCACTTAGAACTAGTTACCAACGCCTCTACTGCTTATTTTTTGGCAGCTTTTGCCAGATTTTCTGCTCGCCGAGGGCTTCCTTCAGAAGTATTCTCCGACAATGCTAAAAATTTTATCGGAGCTTCTGAGCAAATTAAGAGAGCTCTTACTCAAAATGCAGCACTGGAAAGGATTACTGATTATGCTCACCAGAGAAATTTCAAGTGGCACTTCATCCCCCCTTATGCACCCCATCAAGGTGGACGGTGGGAGTCTTGTGTGAAACTCACCAAGAAGCACCTTAGACGTGTTTGTGGCCACACACCCCTTTCTCATGAAGAGTTTAATTCCTTAATTATTTTTATTGAGGGCTTAATTAATTCTCGTCCTTTATCACCCTTATCTAATGACCCTTCAGATCTTCTACCATTAACGCCGGGCCATTTTCTTATCGGTGGTCCATTGACTGCCTCCCCACCTTTATTATATTCTAATTCTCAATCTTCTTTAGCCATTTCTTGGCGCAAAATTGAAAGTTTGCGCAACAATTTTTGGCGTCGCTGGAGGTTGGAATACCTCGGTTTGCTTCAGCAGCGTGGTAAATGGCGTGTTTGCTGCTCTAACCTTCAGATTGGGGACTTGGTCCTTTTGAAAGACCCTAGTCCCCCTCTTGTCTGGAATTTGGGTAGGGTTGTTGAGTGTTTTCCTGGCAGAGATGGTAGGATTCGCGTGGTAAAACTGCAGACTTCTGCTGGCCATTTTCTCAGGCCAATCACTATGATTGCTCCTTTGCCACGCGAGGCCTAACTTCTGCGCTTTCTTACTGCAATTTTTTCTCGCCCCTCCCAGCATGTTCGCTTTTGCGAATGTTTTTTTTTGTAGGCTATGTTTCCCGCACGGTTTGAAACACTCGTTCAATTTCTGCCCCATTATTTTTTCCGTTATAATTGCAGTATGAACGCGGTGTTCTGATTATTTACTTAACTTACGTTTCATTTGAATTGTTGTTCTTTATTATTCTTGTCAACTCACCTTTTTCTGTAGTGTCATTCTAGACGCACCATACTGTCACACTTTTTCATGAGGTACTGTGCTCATCTCAGCGGCAACCTTCGCAATGTGCTTGGGGCTGTGCGCTGATTGGCTGTTTGACGCCCCTCCTTCATTCTGGATTGTTCGGCGCGCTGTCGTCATTTCCATTATAAATTCTCCGCTTCGCCGTCCTGCGGCCCTGTCTACATCTACCTGCTTGAACCAGTCTGACCACGGCTGCCTGCCGTTCCACAACAAGGCCCTTCTTGGGAAGGCCCTGTTAGTAAACATTGTGTGGCTGGAACCTTGCCAGGCGGCATGCTTCATCGCTCGGACTCTGTCATGCTAGGCGAGGCATGAGTCAACGACCTTCACCTCAGCAACTAAGTCAGCCCGCTAGCTCACTCCAACTCGGCGATGAGAAACTATAACTACTTGTAATCCGCCAGACAGATCATTACCAAGAGGTCTGTTCCTGAGGGGTACAATTCGCCAATGGAGCCACCATCCATCTTTCTCGGAAGGCATGCCGAGGCATCTTAGAGGAAGCCTTTGTTTGGATCACAACCCGCTTCCTGCGGGCCAAATACTAAGTATAAAAGTATCGAATCATTGGTAACGTGAACTTCCTTCACTTGGTTTATACATTCTTCAAGGCTAAGCCTTTTTTCTTGCTTCTTGCTTATTTTTAGATATTTTTCTTGAAAATACTTTTTTAATCGCCTTTTATATGGCCTTTTTATGCATTTTTATTGTAATTCCTATTTATTCTGAGTTTCCTGGAGAAACATTGCATTTTTTATTATCTTCTTTTAATTATTCTTCTAAATGAAAATGTTTGTTATTGCTTCACAAATCAAATAAATGTATCGAACCTTGGTTATCAATATTTGGTCTCTTCCTCATCGCTCTATTTAAATTTCACTGTGTGCCCGAATCCTAATCCCCCTTTTCCCAGTTGGGGTGCTAACCACTCACCCCTTTCCAGTATGGACTCCGTCTTGAGGAAAGAATTCATGATGAAAATTAATAAATGTAAAAGAAAAATTTTGGAATGCAGCCGAAATAAATCAGAATCCTCTATGGACATCAAATTGGCAGGTGAAAAACTAAAGAAAGTAGGAGACTTCTCTTACTTAGGAAGCAAAATAACCAGTGATGGACGTAGCAAAGAGGGTATAATAAGTAGGTTAGCTCAGGCAAGGAAAGCATTTCTACAGAAAATGAATCTGTTGACATCGAATATAGATTTGGGTGTTAGGAAGTCATTTTTGAAGACCTTTGTCTGGAGCGTGGCGCTCTATGGAAGTGAAACATGGACGATTGGTGCAGCAGAAAAGAGGAGAATTGAAGCGTTTGAAATGTGCTGTTACAGGAGAATGATGAAGATCAGATGGGTAAATAGGGTTACAAACGAAGGGGTATTAAGGCTAGTGGGAGAGGTGAGATGTTTCTGGTGACTGCTAATAAAGAGAAGAGATAGGTTGGTAGGACACATATTAAGACACCCAGGAATAGCAAGCTTAGTTATGGAAGGAAGGGTCGAGGACAAGAACTGTAGGGGTAGACCAAGGTTAGAATATGTTAAACAGATTGCCTCGGACGTAGGGTGTGGTAGCTATGTAGAGATGAAAAGGATAGCTCAGGACAGGAAGACATGGAGGGCTGCATCAAACCAGTCAAGAGACTGAAGATTCAAACAAAAACAGTAAGTGAATAACAAGAACAAGAACAAAAACAATAACAATTATAACTTTAAGTAGTGATTTAAATATGTTCTAGTAAAACAAAGGAAATATCCAAATTATCCTTTTATATCGGTTTAAAACTCAGCATATAGTAAGATCTTGGTGTACCGTAATAAGGAGAGTGAGTTGTTGTTGTTGATTCATTTAGGGGCTTTGCGACATCGTGGTCATGTAGCCCCGTGTACTTGCGTGTGTGTGGAATTTTTCTGACAACCTGTGGTATTGGGATGGCTGTATTTATGTGCGTATTTGTAATTCAAGTGGGGATTGGGAAAGAGGCGGCCGTGGCCTTAATTTAGGAACCATCCCTGCATTCACCTGGAATAGACGTGGGGAAACCAAGAACTGTAGGGTAAATAGGGTTACAAACGAAGAGGTATTAAGACTAGTGAGAGAGGTGAGATGTTACTGGTGACTGCTAATGAATTTCCATTTTTGTTACGACCTCTCCAGGATCACGGATAGCTTCGACATGAATTGCTGTGGTGGGAATCGAACCTTCTTCTTCCCAGTTTGTCTCACGAGGCTGAGTGTACCCGTTCCAGCCCTCAGACTAGAAAGAAATTCCTTGGCAGAGCCGGGAATTGAACCTGGGCCTCCACGGTGACAGCCAAGGAGAGTTAGTGAGGTGTACCAAGGAAGTGTTAGATGCGTCATTGCCATTTATGAGGTATCATCTACACAACCAACAAAGCAATTAGAATAACTCGTCCTAGTTGTCAACCTCCCCGTGGGAGAAGTGTTTATTATTTTGCAGAATAAAGTTGAAATAGTAATATTTTGAATTAAACCTCTTCAAACACTGTACTACAGCTACGCCCCGTGCAGTAATGCAATTATCTCCTACATTCTGCTGCACCGTTATCAGGTAACACAATTGTGCACAACAGCAATTTCACGGCTTGATTATTTTATTCAGTGCTGCCTACGTTGAACATCCTCGTTTACTGAATGACGTGCAACGGAAGAATTCAATTACTCTTGTCCTTTCTCATTCCCTCCATCATTTGCTCTATTATGGAAAGCTCAACACAATCTCTAGGGCCGTCATCACTGTTAATTTGTATTTACCGCCTGCATTTACAAAGCAGAGAGAGTAATTCACGTGTCAGCAGTTTGTAGAATCTGTACCCTGCATCTTTTGCGCCACAAATAGAGTATACATGAATTCCAAATGAGTCTCGGAGTATAAAAATCATGGGTTCAATTTCCAGCTCTGGCAAGAAATATAATTCTCTTCTGACGCTTGGAATGGGGTACACTGAGCCTTCGTAAGGCAAGCTGAAAGGATGTGGGCTCAATTTCCAACTCAGTTGTCGTGGAAAACTCCCCGTAGTTTACAATTTCTACGCAAGGTAAATGCCCAGAAGATCCTAAAGTAAGGCTAAGGCTACCTCCTTCCTAATGCTAACCTCTTCTTATTCTCTTCCATTTTTCGTTACGACCTCTCCAGGACCACGGTTAGCTTCGACATGAATGGGACCTTCTTCATCTTCTCCTCCCAGAACCTATTAATCCTCTCCTTTCTTCTCTCCCATTCTTCAACAGAGATATTCAGTATCCTCCTCTCTAGTCTTCCCCATTCGTGATCCTCTATCATTTCTCGGCATTCTTCTCTGTCAGTTCCAGCATATCAGTTGGTGTACTGTACATGTACTTCTTCAGTTCTCCGTCCCTTCCATCTTGATCACCATCACAGTCCGGTGTTTCCGGAGTTCAACAATTCATTTTGTCTTGCCCTTCCTGTTGCCTCCCATACCTATCTGGTTCTTCTCTCTATGTCCATTCTAATCACATGTCCAGTCTTATTTCTTCGTCTTCATATATGGGTACAAAATCCCAACCTCTATTACAAATACACCATCACAGTCTTCACAATGACACAAGTTATCATATTGATTCCACTCGCACACACCCGTATACAGGGTCTTTCATATAAAGTAAAAACGGCGAGCAGCGAATTTGTTATCCGCTGCTGCAGTGGCAATGGGCGAGCTTGTGGCGCGCCACGGCCCCCTGCTATAGTATTGAAAGCGCGCGCATAGTACAGTATTTACCTGACCTTGCAATAAGCGTGCAGGTGCTCAGTCGCCAGTCTGAACCTCAGATGCTACCATGGTGAGACTGTTATCATTCCAACATCGTATTTTTTATGTAAAACTTATTTTAAGTACGAGTCGGCTCGGCGGGTACGTGATGCATTTGTTCAGCAATTTCCTGATGAAGTGCCACATTCACTAGCACAGATTCACGTAATTGAAAATAAGTTTGACACCACTGGCTCAGTGCTCAATAAGAAACATAAATAAAAGATCATAGACATTATAGTGGCGGAAATCACTTCCGTCAGGCAGAATGTGGTTACCAGATACAATGCCTGTATAACCCAGGAAGACGACACTTCCAGCATATTTTATAAGGTAATATTTCTTATAGGATTGTACACACGTTTAAAGCAGGGAGCCACGGCGCGCCACAAGCTCGGCCAAGGCCACCGCAGCAGCGGATAACAAAACCGCTGCTTGGCGTTCTTACTTTATATGAAAGACCCTGTACTTCGGGCTACTGGACCAACATGTCGTAAAACACTTGAATGAATCAACAACTACTGTACATCCACAAGTGGAAATATATGAAAAGTGAGACTTCAACAAGATGTTCGGGAAAGAACATATAGCCTACTTTCTCCTAAATGTATGGGTATAGTTATAACTCTCTGTCCTTATCATCTCCTAATTTCTTCCTATTTGAAGTGCAAATTGGCACACAGGATTTGAACAGTTGCGTTCAAACCATAGTTTATAATTTACCCCAGCATTTTGCAATTTCATCAGCAAACACTCCAAACACCGATACTTACAATAATTGAAACTTCGTTGCTCTAATAAGGCCCATCTACAATGCGCAGTCGGCAGTCCGTAGTTGGTAGTCCTCGGTCGGCAGTCGCGATCGACTCCGTGTATACTATAGGCATCATACACAACATGAAGTTGCAGTTGGTAGCTGGCAGTTGGCAGTCGCGAATTTTATCCTTGACTGCCAACTACCCGACTGCAGCAATGTAATAGCCAATCAGAGCAGATCAGAAACTGACGTCACGTTGCTGTTCTGTGTCATATACGAATGATATAGGACTAAGTGAAGTAACTTCGCAACCCGTTAATGTATAGGCTAATCTTATATACACGGTATAACAAAATAATCCATCTCCAAATCATCCATATTGCAAGTTTTGAGGTTATCAACAACGCCTCTGTGCACAAGGAATAAACGAATGTTACTGTATTATTACTCCTAGCAGTCGTTAAGACTGGGTTCACTAACTGGCCGGTATAGAGCGCTGCTCGAATCTATAGTTTCTGCATAGTACAACTGAAGGCTGGTAGATGTCACTCCGGTGGAGAATGTCGTTTTTTTAAATATATAATTTCCATTGCAAAAAGCACGATATAACGCTTTATTTTATAACGTCTCAGTACTCAAGAAACAATGAATATAAAAAAAATCAAGCAAAAAAGTTCTACTATGATAGGATTTGAACCCCGGCCAGCCACATGAGAGACGGGAGCTCTAACCACACAGCCAATCGTACACTCATAATTCACGCGTTATCCATCAAATACATATAATGTACTGTATTAGCAAATAATCACTTGGACTGAAGATTTCTTCACTGGAGTGTATTTCAAACCGAATTCATTTCATATTAAGTTCATATAATTTTTATCAGTAGGTTATATTGCATGCAACATACTGAAATTAGTAAAATGTAGGTCAGAACGAGAGATCAGCTGCCATCTTGTCAAATAGCCGAGACGATTCAGATTTTTAAAGTCACTTCTAGATTATAATATTACAATATAAACTTTTAATTTCGAACGAACCACGCCGCTTAGAACAGATTAAATGATTCTTGGTTCGATGTGCACAAGGAATAAACGAAAGTTACTGTATTATTACTCCTAGCAGTCATTAAGACTGGGTTCACTAACTGGCCGGTATAGAGCGCTGCTCGAATCTATAGTTTCTGCATAGTACAACTGAAGGATGGTAGATGTCACTCCGGTGGAGAATGTCGTCTTTTTTAATATATAATTTCCATTGCAAAACACACCATATAACGCTTTATTTTATAACGTCTCAGTACTCAAGAAACAATAAATATAAAAAAATTAAGCAAAAAAGTTCTACTCTGATAGGATTTGAACCCCGGCCAGCCACATGAGAGATGGGAGCTCTAACCACACAGCCAATCGTACACCCATAACTCACGCGTTATCGATTAAATACGTATAACGTACTGTATTAGCAAATAATCACTTGGACTGAAGATTTCTTCACTGGAGTATATTTCAAACCGAGTTCATTTCATATTAAGTTCATATAATTTTTATCAGTAGGTTATATTGCATACAACATACTGAAATTAGTAAAATATAGGTCAGAACGAGAGATCAGCTGCCATCTTGTCAAATAGCCGAGAAGATTCAGATTTTTAAAGTCACTTCTAGATTATAATATTACAATATAAACTTTTAATTTCGAACGAACCACGTCGCTTAGAACAGATTAAACGATTCTTGGTTCGATAATCGGAACTGGTGGGTCCCATTTTATGGATTATAAATTTTGCATAATTCACACGGCCGCCATCCTGAAATGGTACGTTTGATGACCTTGTAGTTTGGGCACAAGACGCGTCCCATATGAAGGTAGGTTGTTACCAAATTTGGTAAAGATCCGATGATTAGTTTGGTCGTAATGCATTATTAAGTTTTGACCATTCGATTGGCTGCCATTACCTTTTGGCAAAGATGGCGGCAATATAAAACATGACACTGAGGTGCCCTTTGCCAGTGCTACCTCTGTACCAAATTTCGTTCAATTCGGTTTAACCGTGTTCGAATTGATAGGGGGGGACAGACATTCAGAGTACACACACTCACACACACACACACACACAGACAGACACATTTTTTTTCGCCCTGTAGTGATCTCATAAGTCTACTTTCATTTTTTGCAAAAATCGAAAGTAGGCTAAAAAATACTGTCGGGATTTAAATCTGGACAGATGGTTGCTGTCTGATTGTATCACTATGGTTTTCACCTGAAGGATTCCCTTTACGATATACGTGGTATTGCTCATGATACCAGTGCTCTCTATAAGTTCTTGACGGACCCCGACTCTTGCAAACTTTAGATAATTAAAAGGCTTGAGAGAATTGTTTCCCTTAATGTGATGATATCTTAAGTTCAGAAGTCCCTCGTGGCTCGAACTCATACCTTCTGTGTAACGGACGGACACGAATTCCAATTGTACCACCACAGCTAAATTTCTATGTTAGATTTTGTTGTAACGCTCTATCAAAGTTCCAATGTTCACCACTAGGTATCATTGATACCTGGTAGCGAAAGTTGGAACTACTTGAAATTGAATGGAACTTGCAGCTCACCCTAGTGGTGTCCGCTTGAAGCAGCTACAGCCTCTGGCGAGCTGAAAATGTCCTCGGACACTCCCGGCACTAAAAGCCATACGATAAGTAAATAAATCTGGATCCGAGAACAGTTTACGTACACGCCTAAATATAAGCATGATGCAAACTCTGTGATGATATGGTTTATTGATTCGAAAGGGAGTAGTCATCATGCTAGTATTGGAATCACATTATTTGATAAGGGAAGAAGACAATGAGATCATCAGTTCCCAGCTGATAGGTTGAATTCCTCCGTTTCATCTTCATATTCGACGTGATCTGAATGTAGAGGAGATAGTTGCATTTGCCGAGGTCTAAAATTCTACAGTACTACTTGTTCTCTATCTTTCCCCTTCCTTCCTCTTAAAAATGTACGAGATCAGAAAGGAGACATTATGCGTGTGGCTTTCTGTCAGTCTATCCCCTAGAAACACCTCAATGACTGCTCAGGTCACAACCAATAATATTTGTTGTGGTAGTATTGCCACGGGATGTCCTATTTTTTCCAATAATTTTATTAATATCACTATTGCCAACTGTTCGAAACAGGTAGTATCGAAATTAAAGTTACCCCTGAAGTACTCGCAAACAACTGACGATAATATAACGAAATTATGAATGCAGTGTAAATAGTACATACTACCAATAGATAATTCTTTAAAAATATAATCCACACTAGTGTTACGGTTTAAAAACAAGTAGTTCCGTGAAGAACTATACAGCCTATTTTCAAATATCCTACTTATGTTAATTGCCACTATGAACATACAAAATTTCAGTTTGATTGCTGTAATAGATTCGTAGATATTGAGAACCGACTAAATATTTCGGATGGTCGCCATGTTGGATTTTATATATGTAGGTCCGAGTGTTATGTACTGTTACATGAAGATTATTGTGTACGTGTAGCATTCAAATTCAATCGCATGATTAGGACACAAGAAGTAAAAACGAGATTTTAAAATTTCGCACAGCTGCCATCTAGTGGTTATGGAAACAATTGAAATAAATTTGATGCCAGTGGATTAACATTCGTATAAGGATTTACTGTACCAAGTTTCACTGCACTCGGATGGTTAAATTGCGAGAACCGTCCATGTGAATATTTATACTTCGCGTCGCCGCCATGTTGGATTTGTGATCACCAGGTTATTTAAAGTCTTATAGGTGAACGTAAGTTCATAGCACCTATGAACATTAAAAAATTCAGTTTGATTGCTATAATAGATTCGTAGATATTCAGAGCCGTCTAAATATTTCGGATGGTCGCCATGTTGGGTTGTTAAATGTATTGGCCATAGAGTCATGTACCATTAAAGGAGCATTTTTGCGTAGGTTAATTATTCAAACTTTCACTTCGATGGCATGTATACGACACAAGAAATACAAACTTAATTTTAAAATTCGTACAGCCGCCATCTTGAGGTTATGTAAACAATTGAACTAAATTAGATACCAGTGCATTACAATGTGTATAAACATTTCCTGTACCAGATTTCATTGCGTTTGGAACATTAAACAGCGAGAAAGGTGTATTTAAAATTTTCAAATTCGCTTGGCCGCCATGTTCGTTTTGTAGTTAACCGGTTTTTGAAAGTCTTATGGGTGAACTTCCAGTAGTGCCCTTTATCTCCGTACAAAATTTCAGGGTGATACCGCTAATAGTTTCAGAGATATAGAATGCCGGTGAAATATTTCGCACATCCGCCATTTTGTGGTTGTGTAAACAATTGAACGAAGTTAGATGTTGGTGCATTTCAATGTGTATAAATATATACTGTACCAAGTTTTATTGCGTTTGGTTGGTTAAATCGCGAGAAACGTCTATTTAAAAGTCGCAAATTCGCGTGGCGGCCATGTTTGTTTTGTAGTTACCAGTTTTTCAAAAGTCACATGGGTGAACTTATAGTAGTTCCCTTTATCACCGTAATAAATTCCATGGTGATATCAGGAATAGATTCGGAGATATTGAATGCTGGTGAAATATTTCGCACAGCCGCCATGTTGGATTGGTGAGACGTAACAAAATTTGAAGGGCTCGGTCGAGGTCACCCGGAATAGTGATATGAACTTACCGAGTTTTATTGAAATCGATCCAGCCGTTTAGATTTTATTAGGGGGGGACACACACACACCTCACACACACACACACACACGCACACACACACGGACAAAAGGTGATCTCATAAGCCTATTTTTTCAAAATTGAAAATAGGCTAAAAAAGGTGGGCAATAGATATCGTTATTGTTAGCAAGTTATTATTTACGCCAAAAATTCTACCTTCGAGAATAACGCACAACGGGATATTCTATTAAGCTGCATCACTGTTTCTCCTTCATCAAATTTATCTAGAATCTAACTACCCATCATTTGCTTTATTATGTGGGACGCACCACCTATCTCTTCCCCTATAACTGATAATTTAAATTTACCGTCCGCACTAAAAATATCCCTATGCCAAGAGCAGTACATAGCATGGCATTCCACAAGGACACTAATATATCACTTGCTGTAAAGGGAAGGAACTAAGAGCATATCTGAAATGTAATGGCCTTATATACGCTATATAAATACAATAAGATTATATCTCAACGAGTGACAGTCTCATACTGGCTTCTACAATTCAACGCAAACGACCAAGCGAAGGATATTTATAGCTCTTGTGAAACATGGCCCACAAACAAAAAATAACTCGCTCGAGGCTAAGTAGACAGTAAACTTGAAGACGGATAAAATGAAGGTAGTTGTAAACCAATAATGTCGTTAACGAGATGTATGGTTGTTCTAAAGCACTTCACGAGAGATATTTTAGTTCATGAAGTGAAAGCGTCTGAGTTTGATTCCAGACGCACACAATTGCTATCTATACTAATACTATAATAAAGCTGAAGAGTTTTTTGTGTTTGTTTGTGTGTTTAAACGCGCTAATCTCTGGAACTACCAGTCGGATTCGAAAAATTCTTTTTTTATATGATAGCCAAATTCAAGAGGAATAGTTTAGGCTATGTTAAATTTCAGACATACCACTCCATTCTCTGCATTTAGGCCCTTTGGCACAAATCTGCACCGTCTCACCGATCAAAACCAAAATTTTTATACACACCCTTTGGAACCCTGCGAGTAACTCTGTCTGCATGAAATCTATGACTGACTGGTCCATTCCCTGCATTTAGGCCCTTTGGCACAAATCTACACCGTTTCGCCGATCTGGAACAACATCTGTATACTTACCCTTTGGAACCCTGCGAGTAACGCTGTCAGTATGAAATTTCGGACAGACCACTCCATTCCCTGCATTTAGGCCCTTTGGCTCAAATCTACACCGTTTCACCGATCTGAACCAAATTTCACGTACTTGAACTTTGGAACCCGACGAGTAACACTGTCTGTTTGAAATTTCGGACAGAACACTCCATTCCCTGCATTTAGGTCCATTGGTTCAAATCTACACCGTTTTACCGATCTGAATCACATGTTGTACACCTACCTTTTGGAACCCTGCGGGTGACACTGTCCACTTTAAATTTCGGACAGACCACTCCATTTCCTGCATTTAGGCCCTTTATCTCTAATTTACTCCGTTCCTACTAATTGCACCAAATTATACATACACTTTGAAACCCTGCTGGTAACACTGTCCAGTTGATATTTTGGACAACGCTCTCCATTCCCCACATTTAGAATAGCAAACCAACTGAACTTGAAAACCATATATTAAGGCCCTAGAATCATTCATGTACGTAGTAGAGTAACTGTAAGAGTATTTTAATAAGTCCATTGTTGACTGGCAATTCGGGCTGCATCACGTCGCCCCTGCCAGTGTTCTGGTGCAGAATTGCGAAAATAATTAAATCTTGCGCTGCTTATAAACTGCAGTCACGGGGAGTAATTAGTGAACAAGGATTTCTTTTGCCCCTTAAAACAGTTATCATCATGAACATATTATGCATATGTATAAGTGCAATGGTGTTGGTGCAATACATTGAGGTTATCAGCTGCAATAAGCGTTGGTGCTTTCAAATTTACCGTCATTTATTCCGAAACTTATCGTTGAGCGCTATGTGGCCATAAATGATACTATTGCTACCTCAGGAGCTCGGGAAAGTTTTCCAAAGTGTTCTGATTATTTTCCTACGGCACTATACGACAAAAGTCGACACTATTGGTCTCTCCACTTCTAACAGCTAATGAGATATAGGCCCTAGGCAGTGTCTTTTATTTCACTTACTCCTCTTTCTAATCTTTTTTAGATATTTATTTGTAAATTGCATGTGTCAGTGCTGTAGTTAGTAAATAGCTTTTTCCCTATTCATTATTATCATTATTATCATTAGTGTAAAATGATCTAAATATTACGTCCATTATACTGTACTGCTTATCACCCTCACTACAATCACCACCACCACCACCACCACCACCACCACCACAAAAAGTTATAGTTAATTATTTTTTTTCTTGTAGTTTAAGTATCATGTGCCAGTTCTGTACTAGTATTGATTATCATCCATTAAACAAATAAATCCAACGGGCGAAGCCGGGCACTACTGCTAGTAAATAATATAAGCAGTGATATAGTTTTTACAATAGTTAAACGGGTAAAATCGTATGCGTCAAAAGTCCCTAGATGAAGCAACAACACAATTATATTACAAATCGAGTTCTTTCATTCACATGATGAGTAGGCAGTCGGAACATATTATTCACCAGGTCTAGAAGCACCAATTGGCGTGAGAAACGTATAATAAAGGTTCGTGGTTTAATGAAAAAAATGGTCCACATACATCGGGTGGTTGTCCCAAAAATCCAAATTACTGCAATGACTTTGAGGTAGTCCGTTATCTGTAATCAGGCTGGCAACATTGCTGAAAATGCGCGTACCAATGATCAGAAATATGGTAGGATGGGTTAACTCCCACTCCACGAGACTGGGCTCTTTAAGGCCTGCCTAAGTGACCTTCACCTGGATACCATGTGATTGCACATCTGTAACGTTCCTCAGATTTCTTGACACTTCACACACCCTATATAATTTCCCTATGACATCCTCTGCCATAAATCACAGATTTTAACACGGATATGTTTTAGGACTGGGGTTCTATCTGTGATTAGGATGCACGAAAATCTGACAAAATGGTTACCATGGCAACAAGTACTCGCCATTTGTGTTTGAGTCTTCAGTCTCTTGACTGGTTCAATACAATTCACCATGCTCCCCTGTCCTGAGCGAATCGTTTCATCTCTACATAGCTACCACACCCTACATCAGAGACAATATGTTTAACATATTGGTCTACCTCTGCAGTTCTTGTCCTCGACCCTTCCTTCCAAAACTATGTTTGCTATTCCCATATGTCTTAGTACATATCCTTCCAGCCTATCTCTTCTCTTAATTAGCAGTTGCCATAAACGTATATCCTCTTCCAATCGTCTTAATTAGGGGCGTGGTGTCACAGAGGTCAAGATGTTGGCCTCTAACCAAGGTGTACCGGGTTCGATTCCCGGTCAATGCATGTGAGATTATCGATGTGAAATGCCGTGTCCTGTGGTTTGGATTCCACGTTAAAAGGAGGTCCCGCGGCTCATGATCTCAAGATTAACGGTCACGCTAAACTAAAATTTTCCTTCGTTCCTTTTCGTCTTAATTACTCTATCTACCCATCTGATCTTCATCATTTTCTTGTAACAATGTACTGTAGTTAGTTATTTTGGTTGAGCTCTGTTTCTCTCTGTTCTAATAAAATAATATACTTGGGTGGGTGCCATTTCATAAACTGAGAGCTCGTGAACGATACCTATATAATAGATGGTGGAGCAAATCTTTCTCTCTCTCTCTCTCTCTCTCTCCAGTCGTGGTGTGACAACCCCCAACCTGGATACATTCGATGAGAGGTAAGATACTGCATTCTACAATGTGCAAGGCAAATAAATAAGGAATTAATTTAATATGTTAAGTTAAACTAAATTTATAAAATATTCATAAATAATAATCCACTTGTGGTAGTTCATCTCACCAGGGTTTCGTCTTTTTACCTCCATTTGTGTTCTATCTTGTCCTCGAAATGTTTTCTGAGGTGAGCGCATCAATACATTCTACATCATTGATGTGAATATCGCGTAACACTACCAAAGTAAATAGTGCATTCAGTAAACTGTTGTTGCATAACATTCAATAACTTTTGACTTCTATCGTGAAGAAACATAAAACCTGTAATACCAAAACCAATGCGACGTAGGAAAGATGACAGAATCTCCCAAATTTCAAATTTCTTTTTCTGATAATCTTCCTCTTTTTCCTCCCTTTGTTATATCTCATCTACCCGAGTAAAAAACAAGATGTTCAGTAAAGAACATATAGCCTACTTTCTCCTAAATGTATGAGTATAGTTATAACTCGTTATTATCAAAGAGTATAATAGAACTATTCTTTGTTGAAGACCTTAGAAATGATTTACCTCTACCAAACGCCACAACCTAGATAAAAACTGCTACCATCATTGAAGAAAGAAAGATAAGAAGTATATCAAGAATGTTATGGGTCTGGAGACATAATCGACCGGACTGGCTGCGTGGCTCAGCGGTAACGTTCTCGCTTGCTGTGCCCTAGGTTGCAGGTTCGTATCCTGGCGCAGTCAGCTGGCATTTGAGGGTGCACAAATGCGAGGGAGCCGTGTCAGTACATTTACTGGCGCGTTAAAGATCCCCTTCGGGCCAAAATTCCGGCACCCCGGTGTCTCTAAAAGCAGCAGTAGTTAAAAGGGATATAAAACCAATAACATTATTATTATTATTATACGACCTGCCGTGGGCAACATCCAACTTTGAGTTGAGGCATGTCTTTACACGTCTGGTTGTGCATGGCTTTCACAACCCTAATTGAATTAACAAATCTTTCCATGACCCTACAGAGACGTGTGTATACAAACTATGTGGATATTTTCGATTGCTATTTGCCTGAAATAAAAGTAGTAATTAATAACCTGAACTAACACCAACAGCTTGAATTAAGTTACTATGTGAAATCGTTTTGTTCTTTACTACAAATAACATTTTCAATAACGCAAAATAGGCTGTTACAAACCCTTTAAAATAAAAAGTAAAAATGTATCGTAGTAACATCTTGTCATTCTTCAAATTCGATGCGCATAGAATGCCAATGGTATAGTAATCAATGGAGCCCCACGTAGACTAGTCGTGACATCTAGTGATGAAATATCGAACAATATAATCCTAACAGAGCGAGTGCATTCTAGCGGCCAGAAGAAGAAACTTTTCAATAAAATCTGGAAGTTAATAAGTAGGTCGACGTGCAGTTACCTTTTTGGCAGCTAGATGTCTCGAGTAAATCTGCTGGCGAATTATGTTTTAATTAAATATATATTTTACACCATAATATGCACAATATAACGCTTAATTTTAAAACATCTGAGTCATTAAAAAAAAAAAAAAAAAATTATAACATTTCAAGCAAAAAACCTAGCTCTGATCGGGTTTGAACCATAGGCATTTGAGCGATAGGCTAACGCTCTACCACTGAGCTAATTGTGTCAAAGAATATCGTTCTATATAAAATGACTTACATAGAACTTGTTAGCAAATAATGATTTGTACTAAACGATTTCATCACTGGAGTATATTATTTATATATAAAGCATTTCATACAAAGTTTATTTATTTTGTATCAGTACGCTATATTGCATGCAATACTCAAATTAGTGAAATATAAGTCAGACACAAGATATCCGCTGCCATCTTGTCTTATTACTGAATCAGCTCAGCTTTTTAAAATCACGCTTGCACTATAGTATTACAAAATAAACTTTTAATTTCGAACGTGCCTCTTCCTTTAGAACAGTTTAAACGATTCTCGGCTCGATAATCGGAACTGGTGGGTCCCATGATATAAATTATAAAGTTTGCATAATTCGCACGGCCGCCATCCTGAAATGGTATGGCGGACGACCTTGTAGTTTGGTCACAAGACGCATCCTATACGAAGGTATGTTGTTACCAAATTTGGTAGAGATCGGATGATTTGGTTAGTCGTTATTTGATTTTACGTTTTGAACGTTTCAGTGGCCGCCATTCAGTTTTAGTAAAGATGGCGGCGATATAAAACATGACACTGAGGTGTCCTTTGCTAGTGCTACCTTTGTACCAAATTTCGTTCAATTCGCATTCACCGTGTTCGAATTGATAGGGGTGACAGACATTCAGAGTACACACACTCACACACACACAGACACACACACACACACACAGACTCACACACACACACATACACACACACACGAACTCACACACACACATACACACACACAGACAGACACACTTTTTTCGCCCTGTGTTGATCTCATAAGTCTATTTTCATTTTTTGCAAAAATCGAAAGTAGGCTAAAAATAGAGTAGGCTCTTTCTTCCTTGATCATCTCGATCCTTAGTTCTCCAAATAACCACTACTGAAGTTCCAAAGACGCAGCAGTCATCTTGCACTTCTTAGTAAAGCTTGTTTAGTTTTGCGTTTCGCCACAATAACTGCTTCAGCCCCCATATTTGTACTCCGTTACAAAGTCTGTTGCACATCCATTATAATATCTTCCCTATAGTTTCTTTATTTCATGCTAGCAAATCAGGGTGCAGATAATAAGATACCAATACAAGTACATCTTGTATATCCTCAGGAATGCTACAATTTCGTCTCCTTCCAACAGCTCATTGCGATTGCACCGGTTCACACCTAAATAGTTCCTATCATGATTTCTAGACACGTTAAAACACCACATTTCAAACGCTTCTATTCACCTCTTTCTTTGCTGTGCCAACAGCCTAAATTTCACTTCCATAGGGTGCTACGCATCCAGAAAATGCTTTAAAAAATGGCATTCTAATACATAAGGATGGCGGCGTAGCTCAGCGATAATGTTCTAACCTGCTGTTTCTAAGGTTATAGGACCGAATCCTGGCACAGCCAATTGGCATTTGAGAGTGCGCAAATGCGAGTGAGCCATGTTAGTAGATAGCTGGCACGTTTAAGATTCCCTTTGGGGCAAAAGTCTGCCACCCTGGCGTCTCTAAAAGCCGCAGTTGTTAAATGGGACGTAAAACCAATATCAGTATTACTATTATTATTATTATTATTATTATTATTATTATTATTATTATTATTATTATTATATCCAAATCTATATTCGATGTCAATAGATTCATTTTCTGTAGAAATCCTACGTTTCATATCATCTTTGGTTTGTCCATGGCTGGTTATTTTGCTTCCTAAGTAACAGAATTCTACTACTTCCTTTGGCTTTTCACCGGACAATTTGACGTCCATAGGGATTTCTGACCTCTTTCGGCGGCATTTATTATTATTATTTATCGTATGACGTACAAACAAAAAGCAAGCAAGATAAATATATACACACATATACATTGATATACAGTATACAGGGCGCCAGAGAATGTTCTCCGCAGTGGGTACGTGCAGCTGCGAGTGGTTGAGTCATGAGTTTAGTTGGCTGCACTGTGTCCTTGAAAGCGGGACTCCCCCGTGTGGGCTGTCAGTGTGTATTGCGATAAGCGAGCGAGTCTGCATGTCTTCAGTGTGTATTACAGTCAGCGAGCGTTCAGATAAATTATTGGAATAGTGCAAGAGTATACAGGAGGTAATGTTTACTACTAAATGGTGAGTTTTTTTTTTGGTGGAATACGTTTTTCGCGAAGGCGATTGGTTTACAGAAAATGTAAAATTAAGATTCAGGCGCGGTTTCCTAATTCAAAGTGTCCAAACCGTGATACCGTTTGGGATTTGATGAGTAAATTTCGTGTGACTGGCTCAGTTCACGATGCACCGGGAACAGGCAGGCCTGCGCTTTTAGCGGACGAAAAACTTGATGAAATCTCAGATATAATGAATGCTGCGTAGTACAAGTAAATCAACACGAAAATTAGCTCAACAGACAGGAATCTCTAAGTCGACAGCACATAAAGCTGTAAGAGACAAGCTTCAGTTGTTCCCTTATAAAGTTACCGTGGTTCATGAATTAACACAAACTGATTACGGAAAATGAGTGATGTACTGTGAATGGTTCCAGCATCTGTTATGAATGGCTGTGGTGAGTAGGAAGTTTACTGTTTATTTGTTATGATGCGAGCGGCAGCAGTGCTACCAACATAACTGCTGTAGCTAGCCCTCGCAGACGCATGTAGGCGCTGCGGAGAACATTCCCAGACTCACTGTACAAATTTACAGGGACACATGACAAGGCAAGCTTATATCTTTAAATCCAAATTCTGTATCCATTGTAAAGCTGTAGGTGTTGCCAACAGTAGGTCAGACCTATTACCCCCGATATGCTCTTCTATGGCATTCATGAACAAGTGGGAACTGAATGTGAATGTGAATGTGTGAAGGAGCACTGCAGTCACATTGGGGAGAAGGAATTTTACCCCATTTGAAGAGTGATTTAGCACAGACTCCATGGTTAGTCCGGATCCTATTGAGGGTAGTCCACGTTCTTCTTGGCAGGTCAAAACCGGGTGCAGGGCTATTTCCAATTAAATCACTCCAAGCTTCAAGGTTGATGTTGGTGCTCCATTCATTTCTGAATTTCATTATTTTGGTTTTACTCGTGATGGCCTATACATTCAAATTCAATAGAGACTTAGATTGCACTCGTGTTGCATGGAGAAAATTTTGACAACTAGTTACCAAATAGGTTATGAACATTCCCAAATGGGACTATGATGTTAATTTCCGTTTGATCAGATAAATTATCAATTAATATGAAAAAAATGGTCCGGCCAGATCAAACATAAAATGCCAGCGTTTCGCCGGCACACAGGGGCGAAACGCTGGCATTTTATGTTTGATATCACCGGACCAATTTTATCATATTAATTGATAACTAGTTACCATGTTAACAAGGGCAATCAGACTTGATCCCAGCTATTGAAGCGAGTGCGTTAATTATGATACACATAGACGAAAGAAACCATATCCATGAATCTATTTCCGGTTGTGTTGCACCATAAATTATCAATTAATACGAAAAATTGGTCCGGCCAGATCAAACATAAAATGCCAGCGTTTCGCCGGCACACTGGGGCGAAACGCTAGCATTTTATGATTGATCTAACCGGACCAATTTTATCATATTAATTGATAACTAGTTACCATGTTAACAAGGGCAATCAGACTTGATCCCAGCTATTGAAGCGAGCGCGTTAATTATGATACAAATAGACGAAAGAAACCATATCCATGAATCTATTTCCGGTTGTGTTGCACCATAACGTCATACTTTCCTTGTTCAAAACATTACCTTCCTTGCTGAAGCTAATAGACTGAAAAATAAATGTCTCTAGCCTACTCTCTTAACAGTTCGTCTGTGAAAGATGAAAGCTCCGCGAGTTCAATATTGCAAGGACAGAACGCGGATTCTCGTCTGTGTTTTAGCTCTCGTTATTAAGCTCCAAGGAACGTGGATATTGATAAAATCACAAAGGCATACCTGCAATACCAGTTCGTTTTAGCGTGACATTCCGTTGCCATATGATCCTCTTTATTATGCTTACATTGAACATAGCAGCGTTATTTAGTAGTGCTCAAGGGAGACAGAACCTTATCTTGCACGATGAAAGTAGATTGAATAGATATTTTATAGCATATGATAGCAATTCAGTTATTTTGCAAGAAAACTCAGAATGAAAGCGATGGATAAACAGCTATCATTTCATAAACAAATCAAATAATTTCCGAAAGTAATGATATTTATTTGATAGAGAATTCCATTTTGGGAGAAATAATGGACTGCAGTAAATTAATATAGTAGTCGATTGTAATAATTTACCTGTTTATATTCGTGTTAAAATTCATAACCCACACTACTGCTTGCTGTTCGTAACTCTAAATTAATATCATCATTAATTGATTGATGAAATTGTGATGCAGTTAAAATGGTATTGAATACGATTATTGTTTAACGTCTTATCATTAATATAGATGACTAATATCAGTATGACTTTAATTCCCAACTTTGGCTTGTGTAGAGATGGTTGGTTGGTTCCTTAGTTTAGGGCTTGCGACAACGCGGTCATATAGCCCCGTGTACTTTGGGTGTGTGTAGAATCTAATAACCGGTGTTAATTGTGATAACTATATTAGTGTGTGTTATCTGTTTTTAATTCAAGTAAGGATCAGACGATAATTTTAATTATTTCCTACTTTCGCTAACAAATGCTACCATCAACGATGCCTAACTGTGAACGTGGCTACTACTAGAAGCCATTGCAACCACCACCTGGTGGCGAACGTTGGAAGTTAAGAGCATTAATCATACCTAACCTAAACATTTTGCTTCACACAAGTTTAGTTAGTGGAAGGTTCATTAACATGACATAAATCTAGGACATGGGTCAGCAGGCTTTACTTCCCCTCCGAGGGAACGCATACTGAGGGATTTTTAACGCTCTTAAAAAATCCGACTTCAGACGGGTTTGAACCCGCGATCTTGGGCATAGAATCGCAGCATAATACCAAATACGCCACTGAAGTCGCCCTTGTGTAAAGACATTTTAGGTACTTAAATATATATCTGATGCTCTTGCCTACGGAACGTTTTACTCTTTCTTACAATAATTTTTACCCACAGAAAGCAAAGCACACAATAACTGGCACAGAGTAAAATCCAAAGAAACTCAACACCTCTATAGAGCTCTCCGCCCATGACCTCCACACACACACTCCCTCCCCAGTGGTAACGAGGGAATGATAGTTGGCAGACGAGTGACATTCTATCGTCTTCCTCAACGTTACCACTGCACAGTGGGTCAAAATCGAAATCTAGGGGGACAAAATTATTTTTACATTTTAATCGTGAATTTAGAGTGAAAGCAACGTATATAATTTGTTTACTTCATAATAAACATCAGTTAAGACTTTTTAAGCTACGTCAACACATGCAAGAAATTGTCTATGACTAGGATTTGGATAGAGCAATCAGTTATCTCTTCAGAACAATTTTCTAACTCTAATTTACTATTAACAAAGTCTCCCAGTTCCACTTTTGACATAATCGTCAAACCCAGTGCTTCAAACAGTTGTAAACGTGTGAGAACTGGTTGCGCGGCATCTTCTAAAACGTAAAATAACTAAGTAAGTAGCAAAAAGATGCAAAAAATATTATAACAGGCGTAAACTGCAAGACTTTATCTTTATTTTAACATTAAATAGAAAGTGAAGCAAAATGACTCGACATACTAAAAATCAAAGTGAAAATGTAATTTGAGAAATAATAGTTACATATTATATAATCCAAATATAGCTAAAATTACGTAACAATTACGCCCATTAATAAATGAAACACGTTACAAAGATCATATCTTCAGCTGCATGTTCCATCTTAAAGCATCACACTAACCACAAAGACAACCAAACCACAGCCATTTACATTCACCCTCCAATTCAGATTGTTCGAACAGTGGTGACAGATTTACACTAAGATGCGTTTATATCCCAGAATAGTGAGCGGCAATTATATGAGAATGCTGTAGAAGTAATACATTTTAATTTTTTAATTATGAAAATAAGAAAAATTGTACTCCTAGATTTCGATTTTGACCCACTGAGCAGTGGGGAGGGAGTGAGTGGAGGCCATGAGTGGAGAGCCAGTTTACTCTGTGCCAGTTAAGGTGTGCTTTGCTTTCTGTTGATAAAAATATTGTAAGAAAGAATAAAAGTTCCCTAGTCAGGAGCATGAGATGTATACATTGTCAATGTGGTTTGTTATTAATGCTGGAATGGCAAACACTTTCCTGTTGGCATGATGATCGATTGGGACAGGTTTCAAGGTTCATATCTGCTCTCGTAATCTATATATATAAATGAAAGTCGTGTTAGTTACACTGTTTAATTATAACTGAAGAACGGCTGAACCGATTTGGCTGAAAATTGGTGTGGAGGTAGCTTAGAACCAGGAGATAGACATAGGATACTTTTTATACCGTGAAGTGACATAAAACGTCAAAGTGAATACAAGTCACTATAAAACGTAACGCAAATGACAGCAAAGGCAAGTCGTTTCCAGGCAACAGTAGCTCTTGACGAGACACGGCCGACTGGATGCGAGTAGCGCTCTCCACTACCGGTATAGAAAATGAGGCTCTTAACATGATATCCCGTTAATTACTCAACGTAATTTGTATAGGGGTAGTAAATCCAATTTACAATAGATGGCGCGAGTAGCTTCAACAAAATGGCGTGCGTTTGTTTCAAGAAAGTCCCACATGCGTTCATACACCATTCATCCCATTGCGATGAAACTTGGGTCAGATGTTCTGTACACTTCAGGTAAGGTTTCTGGCTGAGTAAATCCACTTAACAATTGGAAGCGCACGAGTAGATTCAACAAATGAACGACGACGTGCGAAGCGTTTCAACAAAGTCCCGTATGAGTTCATATACTATTCGCCTAATAGCGATAAAACATGGGTGAGATGTTGTGTACACTTCAGGGAATATTTCTGGCTTAGTAAATCCACTTAACAATAGGTAGCGCACGAGTAGATTCAACAAATGAGCGACGACGGGCGAAGCGTTTCAACAAAGTCCTGTATGCGTTCACACACCATTCGTCCGATAGCAATGAAACTTGGGTCAGAGTTTGTGTTCACTACAGGCAAGGTTTCTGGCTTAGTAAAACCATTTTATAATAGATAGCGCACGAGTAGATTCAACAAATGAGCGACGACGCGCGAAGCGTTTCAACAAAGTCCCGTATGCGTTCATATACTATTCGTCTGATAGCGATCAAACTTGGGTGAGATGTTGTGAACACTTCAGGGAAGGTTTCTGGATTCCTAAATTCATGTTATAATAGATAGCGCACGAGTAGATTCAACAAATGAGTGACGACGCGCGAAGCGTTTCAACAAAGTCCCGTATGCGTTCATAACTATTCGTCTGATAGCGATGAAACTTGGGTGAGATGTTGTGTACACTTCAGGGTAGGTTTCTGGCTTACTAAATCCACTTTACAAAAGGTATCGCACAAGTTGATTAAACAAATGAGCGACGACGCGCGAAGCGTTTCAACAAATTCCCGTATGCGTTCATATACCATTCGTCCGATAGCGACTTAACTTAGGTGAGTTGTTGTGTACATTTCAGGGAAGATTTCTGGCTTAGTAAATCTACTTTACAATAGGTATCGCACAAGTAGATTCTACAAATGAGCGACGGCACGCGAATCGTTTATACAAAGTCCCGTTTGCGTTCATATACCATTCATCCGATTGCTATGAAACTTTGGTGAACTGTTGTGCACCTTCCAGGAAAGGTTTATTACTTAATAAATCCTTTTTACAATATGTGGCGCACGAGTAGATCCAACAAAAGAGTAACGGCGAGCGTATCGTTTAAAAAATGTTCCGTATGCGTTCATATACCATTCATGTGATTGCAATGAAATTTGGTGAAACGTTGTTTCCACTCCCGCGAAGATTTCTGATTGTGTAAATCCATTGTACAATATGGCAGCGCACGAGTAGATTCAACTAATGAGCTACAGCACGTGAATCGTTTCAACCTAGACCTGTATGCGTTCATATACCATTCATCCGATTGTGATAAAACTTTGGTGAGTTGAGTACAGTCCTGCGAAGGTGTATGGATTAGTAATTCCGTTTTTCAATGGGTGGCGCACAAGTAGATTCAACAAATGAGTAACGGCGCACGAATCGTTTATACAAAATCCCATATGCGTTCATATGCCATTCATTCGATTGTGATGAAACTTTGATGAGTTGTGGTGTACTCGCCAGGGAAGGTTTTCGATTTCGTAAATCCATTTTTCAATAAGTAGCGTACGAGTAGATTCAACAAATGGATGACGGTGCTCGAATCGTTTCAACAAAGTCCCGTATGCGTTCATATGCCATTTATTCCATTGCGATGAAACTTTGGTGAGTTGTTGAGCACGCTCCTTGGACTTTTTTTTTGAGAGAGTAAATCAATTTTACAATAGTTTAGAGGTGGTTAACGTAAAAATTAAAAAAAATATTGGGGATCCAAAAGCACTTCAACTAACAAAGTTACAACGCCAACACTTTCTTTGATTGGCATTGCAACGCATGCCGGGTACAGCTAGTCTATATATATAAAAGAAAGTCGTTTTTGTTACACTATATGTAACTCTAGAACGGCTGTACCGATTTGGCTGAAAATTGGTGTGGAGGTAGCTTAGAACCAAGAGACGGACATAGGATACTTTTTATCCCGTGACATGACATAAAACGTCAAAGAGAATACAAGTCACTATAAAACGTAACGCAAATGACAGCTAAGGCAAGTCGTTTCCAGGCAACGGTAGCTCTTGACGAGACACGGCCGACTGGATGCGAGTAGCACACTCCACTACCGGTATAGAAAATGAGCCTCAACACGAAATCCCGTTAGTTATTCAACGTAATTTGTATAGGGGTAGTAAATCCAATTTACAATAGATGGCGCGAGTAGCTTGCACAAAATGGCGTGCGTTCGTTTCAAGAAAGTCCCACATGCATTCATATACCATTCATCCGATTGCGATGAAACTTGGGTGAGATGTTCTGTACACTTCAGGTAAGGTTTCTGGCTGAGTAAATCCACTTAACAATTGGTAGCGCACGAGTAGATTCAACAAATGTGCGACGACGAGCAAAGCGTTTCAACAAAGTCCTGTATGCGTTCACATACCATTCGTCCGATAGCGATGAAACTTGGGTGAGAATTTTTTCATACTACAGGCAAGGTTTCTGGTTAAGTAAATCCATGTTATAATATGTAGCGCACGAGTTTATTCAACAAATGAGCGACGACGCCCGAAGCGTTTCAACAAAGTCCCGTATGCATTCATATACTATTCGTCTGATATCGATGAAACTTGGGTGAGATGTTGTGTACACTTCAGGGAATGTTTCTGGTTTAGTAAATCCACTTATGAATAGGTAGCGCACGAGTAGATTCAACAAATGAGCGACGACGGACGAAGCGTTTCAAAATTTCCTGCATGCGTTCACATACCATTCGTCCGATAGCGATGGAACTTGGGTGAGAGGTTGTGTACATTACTGGCAAGGTTTCTGGCTAAGTAAATCCATGTTATAATAGTGTACCCATGTGAGTAAGTTCCATGGAAAACATGCTTCTGCCTCCAGCCAGCATCAGTCCTCAGGCGTGTACCATTCACCCACTGAGCAGTTGCATATTTTTGATCTGATACTAAAAGGTTTCAACTCTACAATAATAAAGCACAACTCTATTCTAAAGACTTTCATTGATCTCGAAATCATGGCTTCACACAAACAAAAACACAATCCCAACAATATAACACAAATCAATGCAAAATTATTCCTTCAATCCACTAATATTCGCACTTTATCCTCGCAAATCCAAATGATTATTCATTCATTTACCATGAGATTAACATAAAAATCATTCTCAAGTGCGCTGATGCACTGGCAAATTCCACATATAACTGTACTTACAATCTTATGTCACCTATTGTGACCTCTTTAATTTCACAATCTAATTGTTTACTCTCAACACATCCTAATTTGCATTATGCGTACAATTGTGTTTTGTATCCCTCTTCCCACCAAATGCTCTACCATGCATTAACCAATTTATGGGTAGCATATCATATTTACCTGCAACTCCACTGTTACTTGTAATTATATCCCTCTCTGCAGTTCCCCTTTCTGCAGTTCCCGTTTATGCAGTTTCCCATTCTGCAATTCCACTGTATGCCGTCATGAGTTCATTTTCAGGATTCCGTTACCGCTGTGTCGGATGGTATATTATGCTACCCTTGCGTGGGCATAGCCTGTGGCATCTAGTGTCCACCTTTGGAAATAGGCGACAATGTCAGTATCAAAATGCAACTTTCAACAACTCATAAGTTTGCCAAGTATTAAGTTATCAGAATGATCCTTAATTATCAATGTGTTTCAAACCACACAAAATCATTATACATTACAACAATGATTCTTTTATTACAAACAGGGTTTCAAAGTCTTTCTACTCTTAATGTCACCCTCCAAGGGTCGTTTAAAATCTCTCCCTCGGCTCTTCCTGTATACAATGGGTCTGAGTCGGGCGGTAACAAAACACTTGCTCCGTCCTTCACTATGTTTCCTCTTTCTTTATCTGCAAGCAGTAGCACGTGGCTTTAAATACAATAGTGCAGTCTCACTGGCCTGCATATCCCATATGATCTAACTAAACTGTATGCAAGATAGGGTATGGAATTGTTTAAGCATTTATTCCTAACCTTAGGATATTAATAGCTGGCCTCAACAGGTCCATTTACATTATATGAAGGAACGAGATTCATCATACACCTGTCGAATTGGGCTAGCCGGCATCTTGTTAAATGACACGGTCAGGCACATCCTGCTGTCAAAAATTCACTCCCAGGAGCTGAATTTATTCAATAGCTAGCTCTCGGTCGATATCAGGTGTCATGCTGAGGTGTCCATTGTTATCCTCCCATACACCACTGGATTCGAACCCGGAACATTCCAATATCTTCAGAGCTAGGGTTTCCTTTTCACTAAATACGCAATAATATCTCTGTAAGCCGTTGGCTATACGAGATTTCACACGTCGAATAGATTACCTGGCTCCCCTGACCATCGTGATATGATCCCGTCCTTTAATTAGTAAGATAAAATCTATCAATTACTCTTACAAGCTTATTCATCAAGCTGCGAATTAAATTCTCTATTAAACCCTTCCAGTTCCTAGATTCTTGCATATTTATCTCCATTATCATAATATACTCTGATATTAAATTCCTTTACTTAGCCCAACATGTACTGTATAATACTACCGCTTGGATACACAAGTATACCAATTAGCATATAATTTGCTTACAAAACATTCTCCCTGATGTGTATTCATTTATTCTTATTATTATTATTATTATTACTGACATAAATTTTCCCATAACTGACACAACGTAACCGTATTCAATAACCGAACATCCGTGTTCGTAACGTTAACTTTCTATATTACTCAATTGCCATTTTTACATTAGTGGTAACAATTTATCCACTCAATGATATACAAAGACATCTCAACTTGACTAAAATCAACACAGCATTGATATCTCGAGGTTCTACCTCCTAAAATTGACTCTTATTGGCATATTCTATAAATTTTGAAATCACTCAACATACAGTGGACTATAATTACTACAAAATCATGGTTTTTGGGTACTCACATTGGTCAATCAGGTGGCTCCGACCACGCATTTCTTCCAGTAATGCCCGCCATAATTTGCAAATTAGCAAGGCATTCTTACACTTTACACACATATTTTACATAATTTTTGCCTTACAAAACACTCTGCACTTTGCTTCTCCATGTCGAAGCTGTTGCTTCCTTATTCACACAACACGTTATATCACTTGTTACACTATTAATTTTACATATATTTAAATGATCATCACTAAAATCACACGATCGCTATGTACATTTCTTAATGGTTGACCTTTCCTTGCAGAATATAAAAAATGCAGACACTGAAGATCTATCCTCCATTCCTCTCCCGCATCTCGTCCGAAAGTCTCGATTCTCTGCCTAAGGATTCCTAGCGGTCCCCCAATCTGTATATCAATTTCTATCCTTAGATAAATTTCCTGGTATCGCATAAATATGCTTGCGCATCGTCCTGATCATTAATTACAGTGGTATCCCTACGAAATTTCACCACTTGCATAACAAAGTTTATATCAGCGCAATCCGACATCCTATTATATGTCTAACCATAGCTTATATATTGCGCTCGTCCATTGTACATTGTACTTGTACAAATACCACTTACAATTGTCCTACCTTGTATATCACACGGTACATTTCCTGCGTGCTAGATAGTAGTCCCTCGAAATTCCGACTATAAAAGTATGGCACGACTGTCCTTATTAATCGTTATTAATTAATTCTTTACTGCATGGCTCTTCATACTGAAGTCCGAGCGTCCCATCCTGGACCCGGGCGGCATGCGCTCTGCACTCAAGTACGGTTCAACTGACTCCGACTGCTCTCTCCACTGACCTTATATTCCCTTGGAGACAAAAAGTAGGTCGAAAATTTCCTTGCATCGTCATCTCCTCTCTCCGTATATTTCTGGTCTTGAAATAACCTTTTTATGGTTAATTTTTCCTCGCTGATCACATATCTGTCTGTGTGCTCGAGGATCGATCGGCCAATTAATTCATATTAATTGCCTTTGCCAGCGCTTCCCCTCGCGGCGTCATCGGTTCATCCCCGAAGACATCGTCAGATTCTGGCGCTAACCTCAGTTTTACTGTGTCAATACGCGTTACTTTAAGTCTGCCTCGATTTCAATGTTTAACGGCTTGATAATTAGCCTCCTGGCCATACATTTACATAGGTGCAATCCTCATGTCTCTGAGTTACTCCAATCACGAGTAATCATTAAATTACTCTGGTATTTTCTCATTCCCCTGGACTTTTCATTCGGTAACGGAGAATCAATCACTTGCCCATATATTACCGTCCTGACCTGCTCCAGACGGCATAAGTAGGTCACAGTGACTGACATGGCTCCACGAAACCACGCCTCAATTCTAGAGCCATTTACACACTGCCAAAAGTTCGAACTCTCTGCGCTGAGTCCAGAATTGTATGAATCCTACAGCCCAATAGTGCAGTATTCTGCTACTATTTCCTGCATTATATTAACAAATAATGTCAGAATTTGTTCATATCACAACAGTGATTTAATATGTATTTTCTCTAGGGGTTTTTATAGCTTAAACTCCCTCAAAAGATCCTGTGTTCCTTTCTTTCTGGTATCTCTAGTCTGTACACATTTATCTCAGAGATCCACATTCGACACCAGTCAGCCTAACACCGTTTGGTTCAATAGGTAGCCACGAGTAGATTCTACCAATGAGCGACGACGCGCGAAGCGTTTCAACAAAGTCCCGTATGCGTTCATAACTATTCGTCTGATAGCGATGAAACTTGGGTGAAATGTTGTGTACACTTCAGGGAAGGTTTCTGGGTTACTAAATCCACTTTACAATAGGTATCGCACAAGTAGATTAAACAAATGAGCGACGACGAGCGAAGTGTTCCAACATAGTTCCGTATGCGTTAATATAGCCTACCATTCGTTCGATAGCGACTAAACTTAGGTGAGTTGTTGTATACCCTTCAGGGAAGGATTCTGGCTTAGTATATCTACTTTACAATATGTATCGCACAAGTAGATTCAACAAATGAGCGACGGCACGCGATTCGTGTATACAAAGTCACGTATGCGTTCATATACCATTCATCCGATTGCTATGAAACTTTGGTGAATTGTTGTGCACCCTCCAGGAAAGATTTTTGACTTAGTAAATCCTTTTTACAATAGGTAGCGCAGGAGTAGATTCAAAAAATGAGTTACGGCGCGCGTTTCGTTTAAAAAATGTTCCGTATGCGTTCATATACGATTCATGCGATTGCAATGAAATTTGGTGAAATGTTCTTTCCACTTTCGCAAAGATTTCTGATTTTGTAAATCCATGTTAAAATATAGTAGCGCACGAGTAGATTCAACTAATGAGCCACAGCGCGTGAATCGTTTCAACCAAGTCCCGTATGCGTTCATATACCATTCATCCGATTGTGATTAAACTTTGGTGAGTTGAGTACAGTCCTGCGAAGATGTATGAATTAGTAAATCCGTTTTTCAATGGGTTGCGCACAAGTAGATTCAACAAATGAGTAACGGCGCGCGAATCGTTTGTACAAAATCCCGTATGCGTTCATATGCCATTCATTCGATTGTGATGAAACATTGATGAGTTTTTGTGTACTCGCCAGGGAAGGATTTCGAATTAGTGAATCCATTTTATAATAGGGAGCGTACGAGTATATTCAACAAATGTGTGACGGCGCTCGAATCGTTTCAACAAAGTCCTGTATGCGTTCATATGCCATTCATTTCATAGGCGATGAAACTTTGGTGAGTTGTTGAGCACGCTCCCAGGATTATTTTTGAGATAGTAAATCTATTTTACAATAGTTTATAGGTGGTAAACGGAAGAAAAAAAATTGGGAATCCAAAAGCACTTCAAGAAACAAAGTTACATCGCTAACACTTTCTTTGATTGGCATTGCAACGCATGCCGGGTACAGCTAGTCTTCTATATACATAAAAGAAAGTCCTGTTAGTTACACTATTTATAGCTCAAGAACGGCTGAACCGATTTGGCTGAAAATTGGTGTGTAGGTAGCTTAGAACCAGGAGACGGACATAGGACACTTTTCTTTTATCCCGTGACGTGACATAAAACGTCAAAGAGAATACAAATCACTATAAAACGTAACGCAAATGACAGCTAAGGCAAGTCGTTTCCAGGCAACGGTAGCTCTTGACGAGACACGGCCGACTGGATGCGAGTAGCACTCTCCACTACCGGTATAGAAAATGACCCTCTTAACACGAAATCCCGTTAGTTATTCAACGTAATTTGTATAGGGGTAGTAAATCCAATTTACAATAGATGGCGCGAGTAGCTCCAACAAAATGGCGTGCGTTTGTTTCAAGAAAGTCCCACATGCGTTCATATACCATTCATCCCATTGCGATGAAACTTGTGTGAGATGTTCTGTACACTTCAGGTAAGGTTTCTGGCTGAATGAATCCATTAACAATTGGTAGCGCACGAGTAGATTCAACAAATGAGCGACGACGGGCGAAGCGTTTCAACAAAGTCCTGTATGCGTTCACATACCATTCGTCCGATAGCGATGAAACTTGGATGAGAAGTTGTGTATACTACAGGCAAGGTTTCTGGCTTAGTAAATCCATGTTATAATATATAGCGCACGAGTAGATTCAAAAAATGAGCGACGACGCGCGAAGCGTTTCAACAAAGTCCCGCATGCGTTCATATCCTATTCGTCTGATAGCGATGAAACTTGGGTGTGATGTTGTGTACACTTCAGAGAATGTCCACTTATCAATAGGTAGCGCACGAGTAGATTCAACAAATGAGCGACGACGGGCGAAGCGTTTCAACGAAGTCCTGTATGCGTTCAGATACCATTCGTCAGATAGCGATGAAACTTGGGTGAGAGGTTGTGTACACTACAGGCAAGGTTTCTGTCTTAGTAAATCCATGTTATAATAGGTCGCGCACGAGTAGATTCAACAAATGGGCGACGACGTGTGAAGCGTTTCAACAAAGTCCCGTAAGCGTTCATATACTATTCGTCTGATAGCGATGAAACTAGGGTGAGATGTTGTGTACACTTCAGGGAAGGTTTCTGGCTTACTAAATCCACTTTATCGCACAAGTAGATTAAACAAATGAGCGACGACGCGCGAAGTGTTTCGACATAGTCCCGTATGCGTTCATATATTATTCGTTCGATAGCGACTAAACTTAGGTGAGTTGTTTTTTACACTTCAGGGAAGGTTTCTGGCTTAGTAAATCCACTTTACAATAGGTATCGCACAAGTAGATTCAACAAATGAGCGACGGCACGCGAATCGTTTATACAAAGTCCCGTCTGCGTTCATATACCATTCATCCGATTGCTATGAAACTTTGGTGAATTGTTGTGCACCCTCCAGGAAGGATTTCTGACTTAGTAAATCCTTTTTACAATAGGTAGGGCACGAGTAGATTCAACAAATGTGTAACGGCGCGCTTATCGTTTAAAAAATTTCGGTATGAGTTCATATACCATTCATGCGATTGCTATGAAATATGGTGAAATGTTGTTTCCACTCCCGCGAAGATTTCTGATTTTGTAAATCCATTTTACAATATAGTAGCGCACGAGTAGATTCAACTAATGAGCGACAGCGCGTTAATCGTTTCAACCAAGTCCCGTATGCGTTCATATACCATTCATCCGATTGTGATATAACTTTGGTGAGTTGAGTACAGTCCTGCGAAGGTGTATGGATTAGTAAATCCGTTTTTCAATGGCTGAGGACAAGTAGATTCAACAAATGAGTAACGGCGCGCGAATCGTTTATACAAAATCCCGTATGCGTTCATATGCCATTCATTCGATTGTGATTAAACTTTGATGAGTTGTTGTGTACACGCCAGAGAAAGTTTTCTAATTAGTAAATCCATTTTACAATAGGTAGCGTACGAGTATATTCAACAAATGGGTGACGGCGCTCGAATCGTTTCAACAAAGTCCAGTATGCGTTCATATGCCATTCATTTCATTGCGATGAAACTTTGTTGAGTTGTTGAGCACGCTCCCAGGATGTTTTTTGAGACAGTAAATCAATTTTACAATAGTTTAGTGGTGGTTAACGGAAAAAGAAAAATATATTGGGAATCCAAAAGCACTTCAACAAACAAGGTTACAACGCCAACAATTTCTTTGATTGGCATTGCAACGCATGCCGGGTACAGCTAGTTTGAAGATAAAATATGGAATGTCTGTGATTATTTAACTGAACGTATGGGTGACAACTCTACAATATTATCCGCCATAGTAGCTAATGTGTCCAAATCGTATTTACTTGCAGCCAATATGGAGCGGACTGTTACTGCAAGTCTTTGAATAAAATAGTTTTTAGAAAGTCGTGTTTTACTTGAGTGCTGGCCAATGTTCTCATTCCTTAGTAGTTGTAATGGCTTTCTATCTCCTTTCATTGAAGCTGTTACGCCTCCTGAACAAGCTGCTCCGATCAAGTTCTTGCTCAAACTACACATTTCGATGGTTTTCAAAGACAACTGAAATCATTCATCAACTTGACTGGATCCTATGAGGCTGTTTGGCGACGAGGACTTATCTACTAACAATTGCAAGTTGTACCAAGTCGAGAAATCGTGGATCGAATATCTAGTATGCTTAGTGAAAGACAATTCGAAGTGTTTCTAGGCAGCACTAAAATCCACAAACGAAAACTAAATAATGGTCTACCACAGGGATCTGATTTAGCCCCATTGCTCTTCAATTTGTACATTCATGATTTACCAGTCACAACATCAACTAAGTTCCTATGCTGATGATATCGCTCCAGTAGCGCAGAGTAATAACTTTGAAGATGGTGATCAAATCCTTAGAGAGGATCTCAAGAAGATGTCAACTTTCTTTAAGACCTGGAGATTGATCCCCAGCACTTCAAAAACTGAAGTCTCTTGTTTCCATCTAGCGAATCGTGCTGCAAACTACAATCCAAGAGTTTTGTTCAACGAACAGTAGTGTGTTTTGATCGGTTCCGCAGCCACCTCCACCTCCCCACCTCACAAGATGGCGGCAGCCCGATAACTCCCGAACCCGTGGTCGGATTTTGACGAATGAGGTGTCATTGAACTCGGGCTAACACCCCCTTTCCAATGGACGCATATTTCAACCCCAAAAATAAAACCTACCCTACTAGGGGGTGAAATTGTAATTTTTTAGAGAATCTCTGTTTCCAATTGCAACATGTGAGAGTTTGAATGCCGATATGGAATGAAACGTTGTTCCACATAAAGTGCATATGTTCGGTGAATAGCCATTATGAATTAACATGCCCAATCAGGGCTTTTGTAAGAGGGTGGGGAAATGGATCCCTGTGGACGGGTTATTGTTGACAGGTCCTTGTTGACAAGTCATTGTTGACAGGTCCTTGTGGACGAGTCCTTGTTGACGAGTCCTTGTGGACGAGTCCTTGTCCCTTTAGACTGATCCCTTTGGACGGGTCCCTTTGGCCTGGTCCCTATGGACTGGCTCATGAATTTATTTAAATTATGTCAAAGGGCCTAACTACATTTGTGTGTGTGTTGAACTGACGTTGTTCACCACTACTATAATGGGATAACGATATGAAAGGAAAGTGACGAAATACATGTGAACACGTGTGAAATGACCTTATTACCGTCCTCCTTGTGAAACAAGTCACATCCTGTGAGAAAATGTGAGTTCGAACCCGTGGTCGGATTTTGACGAATGAGTTGTCATTGAACTCGGGTTGAAACCCCCTTTCCAATGAACAACATATTTCCACCCCAAAATAAAACCTACCCCTACTAGGGGGTGAAATTGTAATTTTTTTAGAGAATCTCACTTTTCAATTGCAACATGTGAGAGTTTGAATGCCGATATGGAATAAAACGTTGTTCCACACAAGATACATGTGTTTGGTGGATAGCCACTATGAATTAACATGCTTGATTTTGTTTTTTGTTTTTTACGCATGCCCACTCATAGCTTTTGTAAGAGGGCAGGCTTTTTAAAAGATGGCGGCTGTAGTGTAACCTAACCTAACCCAACCCACGAGTGGTGATCAAAAAGTATTTTAAGTGACGCTTGTCGATTGGCAAACCAATAATCAAAGAGGGATATGTCAAGCCTTGAGGTGATAGCCCCTTTTGATTGATCCCTGTTGATTGATCTCTGTTGATTTGTCCCTTTGGACTGGTCTCTGTTGACTAGCCCCTTTTGGACGGGCCCTTTTTGACTGGGGGTCATTTTTGATGGATCCTTTTTGACAGGTGCTTTTCGACGGGTCCCTGTTGACGAGTCATTGCTGACGGGTCCTTGTTGATGAGTCCCTGTGGACGGGTCATTGTTGACGGGTCCCTATTGACAGGTCATTGTTGACAGGTCATTGATGACAGGTCATTGTTGACGGTCATTGTTGATGGGTCCTTGCTGACAAGTCCCTGTTGATGGGTCCCTGTGGAAGGGTCCCTTTAGACCGGCCCCTTTGGACTGGTCCCTATGGACCGGCCCATGAAATTTATCACAATTATGTCAAAGGGCCTAAATACATTTGTGTGTAAAGCAGTGTGTTGAACTGACGTTGTTCACCAGTCCTTACTACTACAATTGGATAACGATATGAAAGGAATTGATTAACTAGACATGAGTTAACTACCAACGAAACACTTTGGCGACTCTGCTTGTTATTGACCAATGAGTAGGGTTTTAGAAAAACTGTTTGCTATTTTGGGTTATATACAAAAAATGCTTAGACCTTTTGAGTGACTATGTTTGCTAAACAAGACATTATACCAGACACGATTAGGATTCTTATGTAGCTCAGACAAGGAAAGAATTTCTACAGAATCTGTTGACATTGAATATAGATTTAGGTATTAGGAAGTCATTTTGAAGGCCTTTGTCTGGAGCGTGGCACTCTATGAAAGTAAAACAGACAATTGGTGTAGCAGAAAAGTGGAGAATTGAAGTGTTTGAAATGTGGTGTTAGAGGAGAATGATGAAGATTAGATGGGTAAATAGGGTTACTAACAAAGAGGTATTAAGACGAGTGGGGGAGAAGAGATGTATCTGGCGACTGTTAATGAAGTAAAGAGATAGGTTGGTAGAACACCTACTAAGACACCCAAGAATAGCAAACTTAGTTAAGGAAGAAAGGTTCGAGGACGAGAACTGTAGGGGTAGACCAAGTTTAGAATATGTTAAACAGATAGCCTTGAATGTAGGGTGTGGTAGCTATATAGAGATGAAACGATTAGCTCGGGACAGATAGGCGCTGAGATCTGCATCAAACCAGTCAAAGGACTAAAGACTCAAACAACAACATGTAAGTTCACTAAAATAATGTTGTGTAACGGTATATGTTAGTCAACGAACAGTAATGCATTACTAAAACCCATGACACGATACCTAAGAGCTTTTCTAAAATGATTTTAAAATGCCTTTAACCCTATATTGAACACCCAGTTCACAAGACTCATAACTGCAATGTTATGGTAAAACAAAACAAAATCTATATTTCAAAACAAACAAGCAAGTGGTTTAGTCAATGTATACTGGAAAAAGTTTTGTAAACACTCAAGTCCTCAAGACTAATTAAATTAGTAACTGTCAGGTTGACCGAGTGGTTAAGGTGTTTGACTTAAGATCAAATTTTCTGTATAAGGAAGCAAGGGTTCGAATCCCTTACCTGACATAACTATTGCCTTGACATGGCTTGGCCACACTGCATTATTATGACACTTGGTACACAAACCATAGATATAGTGTATTGTTTAAGGCCACTCTCTTTCTGAACATAGTCAGAGACTGTTGATGATTAACAATTGTATTAATAGTGGGACATGGGGATAGTAATTAAGAAAAACAGACAATACCCATACAATATTTTTATTAAATTCATTTTATAATAGTTACACACTGAATTCAAGTCTATCTCTTTACCATTGTTCTATATTGATTTTTAAACACAAAGCTTGTTGTAGATCCTTTTACAACTTTCTCCAGGTACTCTTGCTCTTAAAAACTGGGGAAGCCGCAATGGTTTTATAAACATAAAACCCTCATCCTCTTCTTTTTCATAATTATCATCATCATCATCATCATTATGAATATTATCATCAAAATTATTATAGTCATTGTCACCATCATTATCATCATCATCATCATTCTCAACATCACTAGAACTATCCAATTCCTCTTGTATGTTTTCCACAGGGACCTCTTGTAGAGTCTGCGTTGCTTTTGATAGTGTTAAGGGTTTTTTGAACGATGGTATTTGTCCTAACATGTCTTTTTGAGGTGATGATGAATGCTTTTTAACAGCAATATATTTTTCTTGGACTTGCTTTTTTACCTGGGTTAGAGTATTTTGCGTATTTAAATGTGTATTAATTTGTGATTCACCATGATGTTCTTTTGAAGTAAGTACGTTGGAGTCTTTTGTTTTAATCATTCCTCGACACTTTTTGGATCGTTGTTTTGAACATCGCCAAATAACAGTTCCATCTTTATTGGTTGTTTTTACAATATATGTATATCCTTTATAGAAGACACATGGCTTGCCATGACTGGTTGTTGAGACTTCCATATCAACTAATACATATGAATTAAATTTTAGTAAAGTCACATGAACAATCTTTAGATTACAAGTGATTTACACACACACACACTTTCCTAAATGTCAAGATTTATGGATGTTGTTTTCCGCCAACAGCTGCTTACTGCGTATGACAAGGCTGGAGACTGGTAGGTGAGACGGTCTTTCACGATGTGAACACTGTAACAGGCAGTAGTCAACTGACAATATTCTTATACCCTAGTCAAGGTTAACAGGTACTTACTGCGTATGACAAGACCGTACACTCGTAGGTTAGACCGTATTTTTTGTTTGTTGCTAAGGATCCCATATATACCCTAGACATGTTAGTTCTGAAAACTTAGTGGTTAATTGTATATATTGAATTTAAATACACAGCTCATACAAGCACGTTTTGCGGATGGGAGGGGTGAGAGGCTGACAAAAAAGGAAATGTTTTAGTTTAATGAAACGTCATGTCCTAGTAGGCGTGATTTATAGTAGACGCAATTGATAGTAGACGTAATTGATAGTAGGTGTAATCGATACTAGACGTGATTAATAGTAGACGCAATTGATACTAGGCGTGATTGATAGTAGGCGTGATTTGTAGTAAGCGCGATTTATAGTAGACGCAAATGATAGTAGGCGCGATTGATAGTAGGCGTGATTGATAGTAGACGCGATTGATAGTAGGCGCAATTTGACATGGGCGCGACTCAGATCATTTTTGATATCATAAAGTTACAGTGTCAATGTTTATACAAAGTACAAGGTAGAGGGTATTTTAAGACATAACCTCAGCTCACTTAACATAACCTAACTTTACCTAACCTAACTTTGTCACGTGACATGTTCTACAAGTTTAGACTTGCTTTAAGACTGATTATGACGTCATAGATTGATGGTAGGGGTGAGAGGCTGACAAAAAAGGAAATGTTCTGGTTTAATGAAACGTCATGTCCTAGTAGGCGCGATTTATAGTAGACGCAATTGATAGTAGGCGCGATTAATAGTAGACGCAATTGATAGTAGACGTGATTGATAGTAGGCGTGATTTGACATGAGCGCGATTTATAGTAGACGCGAAAGATAGTAGGCGCGATTGATAGTAGGCGTAATTAGACATGGGCGAGATTTATAGTAGACGCAATTGATAGTAGGCGCGTTTGATAGTAGGTGTAATTGGTAGTAGGCGCGATTTGACATGAGCGCGATTTATAGTAGACGCAAATGATAGTAGGCGTGATTGATAGTAGACGCAATTGATACTAGGCGTGATTGATAGTAGGCGTGATTTGTAGTAAGCGCATTTCATAGTAGGCTCAATTGATAGTAGATGCAATTGATAGTAGACGTGATTTATAGTAGGGGCGATTGATAGTAGACGTGATTGATATGGACGCGACTTTGATCATTTTTGATATTACAAAGTTACAGTGTCAATGTTTGTACAAAGTACAAGGCAGAGAGGGGGTATTTTAAGACTTAACCTCAGCTCACCTAATATAACCTAACTTTACCTAACCAAACTTTGTCACGTGACATGTTCTACAAGTTTAGACTTGCTTTAAGGCTGACTATGACTATGACGTCATAGATTGATGAGAGGGGTGGGAGGCTGACAAAAAAGGAAATGTTTTGGTTTAATGAAAAGTCATGTCCTAGCAGGCGCGATTGGTAGTAGACGCAATTGATAGTAGATGCGATTAATGGTAGGCGCAATTGATAGTAGGTGTGATCAGGTACTTACTGCATATCAAAAGGCTGTACACTCGTGTGTTAGACACTCTATCTTGTTAAGGACCCCTATATATTCCCTATACAAGGCTATACATGTTAGTTCTAAACACTTAGTGGTTATTTGTATTTTAAATTTATATACACAGGTTATACAAGCACGTTTTTTCACACAGTAAAACTTTGTCAAATAGCCACATGCGACACGCAAAGTATGTTTCCGCTATCTAGCGGTGACTATGGAAACTACCTGAACATATCCTAATCTAATCCTAGCTAACTTCACCTGACGTGACCATACCGGTGTGTAAGCAACAACAACAACACACTAAGATTCCATGAATTCCAGAGTACTTTTAGATTAATTATCGACTCTCAACTCTTATAACTATGTCTATCCCACTCTGTCAAAAACACGATTTTTTTTAAATTTTTGCTTGATGTCAATACTAAAGTGATAATGGGTTTTCCGATCCTATCACTATAAATTCATTACCCCCACTCTTATCTTGGTCTCGACAACAACCATGCCTATTTTTATTATGTCAGATGATGTAATGTTCGAGTGCAAAGTGGGTGTAAAAGTGAGTGCAAAGTGAGTGCAAAAGTGAGTGCAAAGTAAGTGTAAAAGTAGTTGTAAAAGTGAGTGCAAAGTGAGTGCAAAAGTGAGTGCAAAAGTGGGGTGTAAAAGTGGTACCCTATTTGTAATGGCTTATTTGACAAGTTATTTTGTGGTACCCTATTCGTAATGGCTTATTTCACAAGTTGTTTTTGTCAATGTATTTAGAGGATATTTCTCTTGTTCATGGAAAGTATCTCAGCCCTTTTTATGATAGCATAATGCTTACCGTCATGTTTGTGAGCAACAACAACACACTACAATTCCAAGAATCCAAACTACTTTAAGGTTAATGATGGTCTCTCAACTCCTAGTCAAAAACATTATACATTTCAAATTTTTCAAAAAGGTAAATTGAGAAAGTAGGCTATATATTTAAACTAAAAAATCATATGCTAACTCCAACACCTACGTCTATCCCATTCTCAGTCAAAATATATATATATATTCTTTAAATTTTTCCAAAAAATATTTGGAAAGTAGGCTATAATTTGAAAACTAATCATCCTAAAAAGTCATATATAGACTCAAACCAATGGCTTTTATGTCCTTAATCGTTAGAACAAAACATGGAATTTGACATTTTTCCAAATATTGATCATTTTTAAAAATGAGTGTTTAGAACTAACAAGTATAGCCTTGTATAGGGAATATATAGGGGTCCTTAACAAGATAGAGTGTCTAACACACGAGTGTACAGCCTTTTGATATGCAGTAAGTACCTGATCACACCTACTATCAATTGCGCCTACCATTAATCGCGTCTACTATCAATTGCGTCTACTACCAATCGCGCCTGCTAGGACATGACTTTTCATTAAACCAAAACATTTCCTTTTTTGTCAGCCTCCCACCCCTCTCATCAATCTATGACGTCATAGTCATAGTCAGCCTTAAAGCAAGCCTTGTACTTTGTATAAACATTGACACTGTAACTTTGTAATATCAAAAATGATCAAAGTCGCGTCCATATCAATCACGTCTACTATCAATCGCCCCTACTATCAATCACGTCTACTATCAATTGCATCTACTATCAATTGAGCCTACTATGAAATGCGCTTACTACAAATCACGCCTACTATCAATCACGCCTAGTATCAATTGCGTCTACTATCAATCACGCCTACTATCATTTGCGTCTACTATAAATCGCGCTCATGTCAAATCGCGCCTACTACCAATTACACCTACTATCAAACGCGCCTACTATCAATTGCGTCTACTATAAATCTCGCCCATGTCTAATTACGCCTACTATCAATCGCGCCTACTATCTTTCGCGTCTACTATAAATCGCGCTCATGTCAAATCATGCCTACTATCACCACGTCTACTATCAATTGCGTCTACTACTAATCGCGCCTACTATCAATTGCGTCTACTATAAATCGCGCCTACTAGGACATGACGTTTCATTAAACCAGAACATTTCCTTTTTTGTCAGCCTCTCACCCCTCCCATCAATCTATGACGTCATAATCAGTCTTAAAGCAAGTCTAAACTTGTAGAACATGTCACGTGACAAAGTTAGGTTAGGTAAAGTTAGGTTATATTAAGTGAGCTGAGGTTATGTCTTAAAATACCCTCTACCTTGTACTTTGTATAAACATTGACACTGTAACTTTATGATATCAAAAATGATCTGAGTCGCGCCCATGTCAAATTGCGCCTACTATCAATCGCGTCTACTATCAATCACGCCTACTATCAATCGCGCTTACTACAAATCACGCCTACTATCAATCACGCCTAGTATCAATTGCGTCTACTATTAATCACGTCTAGTATCGATTACACCTACTATCAATTACGTCTACTATCAATTGCGTCTACTATAAATCACGCCTACTAGGACATGACGTTTCATTAAACTAAAACATTTCCTTTTGTCAGCCTCTCACCCCTCCCATCCGCAAAACGTGCTTGTATGAGCTGTGTATTTAAATTCAATATATACAATTAACCACTAAGTGTTCAGAACTAACATGTCTAGGGTATATATGGGATCCTTAGCAACAAACAAAAAATACGGTCTAACCTACGAGTGTACGGTCTTGTCATACGCAGTAAGTACCTGTTAACCTTGACTAGGGTATAAGAATATTGTCAGTTGACTACTGCCTGTTACAGTGTTCACATCGTGAAAGACCGTCTCACCTACCAGTCTCCAGCCTTGTCATACGCAGTAAGCAGCTGTTGGCGGAAAACAACATCCATAAATCTTGACATTTAGGAAAGTGTGTGTGTGTGTAAATCACTTGTAATCTAAAGATTGTTCATGTGACTTTACTAAAATTTAATTCATATGTATTAGTTGATATGGAAGTCTCAACAACCAGTCATGGCAAGCCATGTGTCTTCTATAAAGGATATACATATATTGTAAAAACAACCAATAAAGATGGAACTGTTATTTGGCGATGTTCAAAACAACGATCCAAAAAGTGTCGAGGAATGATTAAAACAAAAGACTCCAACGTACTTACTTCAAAAGAACATCATTGTGAATCACAAATTAATGCACATTTAAATACGCAAAATACTCTAACCCAGGTAAAAAAGCAAGTCCAAGAAAAATATATTGCTGTTAAAAAGCATTCATCATCACCTCAAAAAGACATGTTAGGACAAATACCATCGTTCAAAAAACCCTTAACACTATCAAAAGCAACGCAGACTCTACAAGAGGTCCCTGTGGAAAACATACAAGAGGAATTGGATAGTTCTAGTGATGTTGAGAATGATGATGATGATGATAATGATGGTGAAAATGACTATAATAATTTTGATGATAATATTCATAATGATGATGATGATGATGATAATTATGAAAAAGAAGAGGATGAGGGTTTTATGTTTATAAAACCATTGCGGCTTCCCCAGTTTTTAAGAGCAAGAGTACCTGGAGAAAGTTGTAAAAGGATCTACAACAAGCGTTGTGTTTAAAAATCTATATAGAACAATGGTAAAGAGATAGACTTGAATTCAGTGTGTAACTATTATAAAATGAATTTAATAAAAATATTGTATGGGTATTGTCTGTTTTTCTTAATTACTATCCCCATGTCCCACTATTAATACAATTGTTAATCATCAACAGTCTCTGACTATGTTCAGAAAGAGAGTGGCCTTAAACAATACACTATATCTATGGTTTGTGTACCGAGTGTCATAATAATGCAGTGTGGTCAAGCCATGTCAAGGCAATAGTTATGTCAGGTAAGGGATTCGAACCCTTGCTTCCTTATACAGAAAATTTGATCTTAAGTCAAACACCTTAACCACTCGGTCAACCTGACAGTTACTAATTTAATTAGTCTTGAGGACTTGAGTGTTTACAAAACTTTTTCCAGTATACATTGACTAAACCACTTGCTTGTTTTGAAATATAGATTTTGTTTTGTTTTACCATAACATTGCAGTTATGAGTCTTGTGAACTGGGTGTTCAATATAGGGTTAAAGGCATTTTAAAATCATTTTAGAAAAGCTCTTAGGCATCGTGTCATGGGTTTTAGTAATGCATTACTGTTTGTTGACTAACATATACCGTTACACAACATTATTTTAGTGAACTTACATGTTGTTGTTTGAGTCTTTAGTCCTTTGACTGGTTTGATGCAGATCTCAGCGCCTATCTGTCCCGAGCTAATCGTTTCATCTCTATATAGCTACCACACCCTACATTCAAGGCTGTCTGTTTAACATATTCTAAACTTGGTCTACCCCTACAGTTCTCGTCCTCGAACCTTTCTTCCTTAACTAAGTTTGCTATTCTTGGGTGTCTTAGTAGGTGTTCTACCAACCTATCTCTTTACTTCATTAACAGTCGCCAGATACAGCTCTTCTCCCCCACTCGTCTTAATACCTCTTTGTTAGTAACCCTATTTACCCATCTAATCTTCATCATTCTCCTCTAACACCACATTTCAAACACTTCAATTCTCCACTTTTCTGCTACACCAATTGTCTAAGTTTTACTTTCATAGAGTGCCACGCTCCAGACAAAGGCCTTCAAAATGACTTCCTAATACCTAAATCTATATTCAATGTCAACAGATTCTGTAGAAATTCTTTCCTTGTCTGAGCTACATAAGAATCCTAATCGAGTCTGGTATAATGTCTTGTTTAGCAAACATAGTCACTCAAAAGGTCTAAGCATTTTTTGTATATAACCCAAAATAGCAAACAGTTTTTCTAAAACCCTACTCATTGGTCAATAACAAGCAGAGTCGCCAAAGTGTTTCGTTGGTAGTTAACTCATGTCTAGTTAATCAATTCCTTTCATATCGTTATCCAATTGTAGTAGTAAGGACTGGTGAACAACGTCAGTTCAACACACTGCTTTACACACAAATGTAGTTAGGCCCTTTGACATAATTGTGATAAATTTCATGGGCCGGTCCATAGGGACCAGTCCAAAGGGGCCGGTCTAAAGGGACCCTTCCACAGGGACCCATCAACAGGGACTTGTCAGCAAGGACCCATCAACAATGACCCGTCAACAATGACCTGTCATCAATGACCTGTCAACAATGACCTGTCAATAGGGACCCGTCAACAATGACCCGTCCACAGGGACTCATCAACAAGGACCCGTCAGCAATGACTCGTCAACAGGGACCCGTCGAAAAGCACCTGTCAAAAAGGATCCATCAAAAATGACCCCTGTCAAAAAGGGCCCGTCCAAAAGGGGCCAGTCAACAGAGACCAGTCCAAAGGGACAAATCAACAGAGATCAATCAACAGGGATCAATCAAAAGGGGCTATCACCTCAAGGCTTGACATATCCCTCTTTGATTATTGGTTTGCCAATCGACAAGCGTCACTTAAAATACTTTTTGATCACCACTCGTGGGTTGGGTTAGGTTAGGTTACACTACAGCCGCCATCTTTTAAAAAGCCTGCCCTCTTACAAAAGCTATGAGTGGGCATGCGTAAAAAACATAAAACAAAAACAAGCATGTTAATTCATAGTGGCTATCCACCAAACACATGTATCTTGTGTGGAACAACGTTTTATTCCATATCGGCATTCAAACTCTCACATGTTGCAATTGAAAAGAGAGATTCTCTAAAAAAATTACAATTTCACTCCCTAGTAGGGGTAGGTTTTATTTTGGGGTGGAAATAAGTTGTTCATTGGAAAGGGGGTATCAGCCCGAGTTCAATGACACCTCATTCGTCAAAATCCGACCACGGGTTCGAACTCACATTTTCTCACGTATGAAGCAAAACAGGATGTGACTTGTTTCACAAGGAGGACGGTAATAAGGTCATTTCACACGTGTTCACATGTATTTCGTCACTTTCCTTTGATATCGTTATCCCATTATAGTAGTGGTGAACAACGTCAGTTCAACACACACACAAATGTAGTTAGGCCCTTTGACATAATTTAAATAAATTCATGAGCCAGTCCATAGGGACCAGGCCAAAGGGACCCGTTCAAAGGGATCAGTCTAAAGGGACAAGGACTCGTCCACAAGGACTCGTCAACAAGGACTCGTCCACAAGGACCTGTCAACAATGACTTGTCAACAAGGACCTGTCAACAATAACCCGTCCACAGGGATCCACTCCCCCACCCTCTTACAAAAGCCCTGATTGGGCATGTTAATTCATAGTGGCTATTCACCGGACATATGCACTTTATGTGGAACAACGTTTCATTCCATATCGGCATTCAAACTCTCACATGTTGCAATTGGAAACAGAGATTCTCTAAAAAATTACAATTTCACCCCCTAGTAGGGTAGGTTTTATTTTTGGGGTTGAAAATATGCGTCCATTGGAAAGGGGGTGTTAGCTCGAGTTCAATGACACCTCATTCGTCAAAATCCGACCACGGGTTCGGGAGTTATCGGGCTGCCGCCATCTTGTGAGGTGGGGAGGTGGAGGAGGCTGCGGAACCGATCATAACACACTACTACGAACGAAATCTGAGGTACAATCCTTTTCCAAAATATCTTGGAGTCACTTTAGATAGATCCCTGGCCTACAAAGAATACATCACTAAGCTTTCCCACAAAGTCGCCGCAAGGATCAACATATTGCATAAGCTCCGTGGTACATCCTGGGGAGCCTCTGCTGACTCTTTACGCTTATCTGCCATCAGTCTTGTCTACTCGGCTGCCGAGTACTGTGCACCCGTCTGGTTTGGAAGCGCACATGTGAAGAAGGTAGACACAAAATTGAATGAAACAATTGAGTTGCATTACTGGTTCCATCAAATCAACTCCATGTCACTGGTTACCCATGCTGAGTCACATCCATCCAGCTCACTTAAGGAAGGAGCAAGCTCTACTAAGGGAAGCTACGAAAATCTTTGCATCTCCCTCTTTGCCATTGCACCAAGAATTCAGCCATCCATCACAGCAACGACTGCAATCTAGAAGACCAGTAAGTGTCACTGCGAGGCAACTCATTGCTGCTGGATTTGACCTAAATGAAAGCTGGAAGCATGAGTGGTCTACTAAAACATTGGGAACAAGTGCCCACCATCTTGATCCCACAAAGAAACCAAACGGCATTGATTTACCGAGGAACTTCTGGTGCCGCATCAACAGGCTGAGGACTGGACATGGTTGCTGCAATAGTTTCAGGTACAAGTGGGGCTGGAACAGCTCACCAATGCGTGAGTGTAACCAGGAAGAACAGACGATCGAACATCAGGTCCAACGCTGACCTCTTTATTCGTACCCTGTTATTCCTGACGATTTGTTCGCTCTTACACCCGATTGAACCGAATGGATGAGAAGGATGGACTTTAAAGTTTGAATATTACCTTGTTATGTATAAATGTATATTGTATAAATTACCATACGATTAAATAAATTAAATAAATCTCCCAATTCTAATTCAGTGAGCAATTTAGTAACTTTCCTGCCCTCAGATTCCTCAAATTCTAAAATGTGTGGACATTAACCATTATGTAGATGGTATTAAATATTATAACTATTGAGTGAGATTAATCTCAAATTCTTGTATTAAACGGGCCTTGAGATCCGAAAAATGTGTAGAACTAATTAGCCGAGTCAAGAAATCTGAGATTAATTATTGGGTTTCGTCAGCCTCTGAAGACCCTATAACAAGATTAAATTTGGTGTTCTCGTTCTTTATACCAACTGTGGAAAACTGGGCTTCAATTTGAAGAAACCTTACCTTGATATTTTTTCTCCATATTGGCGGTAATTTGACGGAGACACGTGCAAGTTCAGCTTCGTTGTTGGGCTGATTGGTTTCACCGTCTTCGTTCATATCCATTAGTGTTTGGTTCTCCAGTGCAATATAACCACTAAAATGTTTCTACGATCACGTTGGGGCCACCAATTTAGGTACTAAAATATATATCTGATGCTCCTGACTAGGGATCTTTTTATTCTCCCTTACTATCATTTTACCGACAGAATGAAAAAACACCCATTTAACCAATCGTATGACCTATAAGTTACGTGCAAGGCAGTACAGTAGATAGTAGCAATATTTACAATAATAAAATTATTCACTTCTTATCCATTTTCATGAACTACCTGACCATTAGGGGCAAAGGACCTAGATGTTACGCCCCTGACAACAATCTCACCATTACCACTGATACACAATGTTAAATACTGTAATTGCTGATGGCAAAGGTAACTTAAGTCATTTAATGTAAAACAACTGCTAGTATTCCTTGTACAATGGGCAGATGACCTCGTAGTTCCTCCCCTTGAAACAACAATAACTAACTCTTCCTTGGGGGCGTCACTGAAGAAAGATGAAGCACTGCATTGCAGTGTGATGCTCGACAACAGTGATAGGTAAGTTGCAGTGATTTGAATCCAGTCTGTATGTAGTGCAGGTTGCGTATTCGGAACAACATTAGAAACGCTGGACTTCTTCGCTCCCTCACCATTTTCCTTCCACACTGTCCACATGACGGGGAACTGGGCGAGAGAGTAGCGTTATGAGAGTCGCTGAGTGCATACAGCTCTATGGCCATACCCTATCAGCTGAAAGCTACAATTGGCAATTAATAATAATAATAATAATATCCTATGGCCTCGCGTGCCGAGTGCAAGCTTTGTCATTTGAACCTAGAGGGCAGCTGTCATGTCGAATTTCGTCGTTCCTTGGAACGTTATGAAAGTCAAGGAGGTTAGATATCTAAGCTCCATGACACTATAGAGCTCTCTAGTAGAGAATGGAGGAACTTTGTGTTGGCGGAAAATCCCGAGATTAACTTTGCCATTATGAACACGGCCTACTGAATGAAAATGGGTTCTTCAACATGCCAACAAAGTATGACTTGCATGTTGTGATTTTTGCGCCTTTCAAAAATCACTTACCACGGCCAGGAGCGAACTTGCAAGCTTGGCGTTGGTAGTCCAACACGTTAACCACTCACACACCGTGGCAATTAATGTTATTTTAATTAGCACTTACTGTACCGGTAGTTCAATAAACCACGCAAGAGAAACATATTTTATGATCATTATTATTATTATTATTATTAATATTATTATTATTTATTTATTTACAGCGTATTTTCCCAATATTGAAAAGCGTTAAGCAATTTGACTCAATTCTTGACGTTCTTCTTATCTTGCCAATATTGTTTCATTCTATTGGAGAATGCCAATTTTCTTTCGTTAGACCATTGAGGTCTGTAAGGTGTACGTTTTGGTTGCTCTGGTTGGGCTTCCCAGTTGTTCACTTTGTTATGGAAGGAGTCTCTGTCTGATGTGTCGGTTATGTTAGCAGTACGCATGTCTTTTTGTACTTCTTTCATCCATGGTGTTGTACTTTTGAGTGATGATATGTAATCTAGTATTCCTTTGGTTAGTCGTGTATTCGGCAGTCTACTTATGTGCCCGAAGAATTTTAATCATCTTTTTCTGAAGTCGACTTCGATGTTTGAGTATTTTTCAGTTGTCTTGATTGACTGTAGTCGGTACCCGTCAGGAGTGAGTCTTGCTCCCAGTATTTTCCGAATGATTTTTCTTTCTTCTTTCTTGATGTCTTCAAGTTCATATTTCTTATTGAGTGTAAGTGTTTCGCTTGCGTAGAGACTTGCCGGTTTGAAAACAGTGTTGCAATGTCGAAGTTTGGTTTGTCTTGACATGCATTTTTTGTTATAGAGGTTTTGGATAAGTCAGAGTGCTCTCCCGCTTTTCTGGCGACGGTTTTGTTGTGAGATATTTTAGGATCCAGTTGGTTCGATAAATTCTCCCAGATATTTGAAATGTGGGACTCTTTTGATGGTTCCGTATTTTGTTTGCATGTTGTCGCATTTGTGACTTAGCACTTGAGATATGGTAAAGAGAGATTGTTTTTACGAAAGCCAACTGTAACTTGTTTCCAGATATTTTGTTTCTTGAGCTCTTTTTCCCATTCTTCCATGACTTTATCCAGGACAATGTTGAACAAGAGAGGGGAAAGACCATATCCTTGTCGCACACCTGTCCGATTTTCGAAAGGTTCCGATATCTCCCCCATACATTTTACTTTGGATTTTCTATTGGTCAGCGTTTGTTCAATGATTTTCCGTGTTTCATGGTCTACTCCTCTTTCTTCAAGGATCTGGAAGAGTGATTGTCTATCGATCGAGTCGCATGCTTTCTTGGAACTCGACAAATGTGCACATCACTGGTTTATTTCGAATTGCATGCATTTTGACAATGGTTTTAAGATTGAAGATTTGTTCAGGGCAGGATCGGTTTGGTCTGAATCCTGCTTGAAATTCTGATAACTTTGGTTCGAGCTGTTCCTGTGTTCGTGTCAATAGGCAAGCTGAGAAAATTTTGTAGGCGACGGGAAGAAGAGAAATCCCTCTGTAGTTGTTCACGTCAGACTTATCTCCTCTTTTGTGTAGTGGGTGGATGAGTGCTGTTTTCCAGTCATCAGGTATTTTCTCTGTTTGCCATATTTCTTGGATGATTAGTGCATTGGGTCCTAGGTTTTTAAGTAGTTCTGCAGTGATGCCGTCTTCACCTGAGGCTTTATTGTTTTTGAGTCTATTGATGTGGGAGTGGATTTCATCTTGATTTGGTGGTAGTGATTCTTCTGATGTGTGGTCTGATTGTTTCTTTGGGAATCTTTTCGTGGGTTCTGGGCAATTCAAAAGTCGTGAGAAGTATGTAGCTAGCTCTTGGTGATTGTCTCGATTTGTCAATACCAGTTTTCCGTCTTGTTTTCTGAAGCATAAGTTTTGTGGTGTGTACCCTTTGATTTGGTTGGCGAATGTTTTGTAGAAATCACGCGTATTGTAGTTTCTGAAGTTGTTCTCGATCGAAGTCAGTTGATCATTGATATACTTCCGTTTGATTCGTCGCAGAAATTTGGACGTCTGTTTACGTACCTCGAAGAAGATATTCATATTTTTCTCAGATTTGTTAATGTTATAGGTTTGGAAGGCAGTTTTTGTTGTTGTCGAGGGCGATTTCGCATTCTTGATTCCCCCAAGGATGTTTCGGTTTTTTAGTCAGAGGAATCAAGATTTTGGCGGTCTCGATGATTTTTCCTTTGAAATTTTCCCAGTTTTCTGTGGGTTGTTCTTCCCATTTTTCAGCGATTTTGGAGTCTTTGATTTCGCTTATGTCGGATTTTGGGATCATTGGGGATGTCTTGTTAAATTTTCTCCTTGGTGTGAATTTGATTTTGATTCGGGAGAGATAGTGGTCTGAATCAATGTTCGCTCCTTTGCGTACTTGTACATCGTGAATTTCTTTCTGATAGGTGTAAGAGATGCGACATGGTCGATTTGAAACTCGCCTAAGTGGCGGATAGGTGATCGTCATATTTTCTGTTTCTTGGGGGATTTTCGTAGTGAGGTTGACATAATTTTCAAATTGTTTTGTTGGCATAACTCAATGAGTCGAGTCCCGTTTTTGTTGGTAAATTTGTGCGCGGGGTAATCACCTACTGTTTTTTGGTATTTTCTTTCTCTGCCTAATTGTGCATTGAAATCCCCGAGGAGAATTTTAACGTCATCATATGGAATTTTGGACATTTCGTTTTCGATTTCTTCCCAGAATTTGTCAGTCTTTCCGGGTTATTTTCTGTTGTCAGCATTTGTGGGTGCATGGACGTTGATGAATGTGTAATTTTTGTTCGTGTGTTTAATTCTCATGGTTCGTGTTGTTCGATTGTTGATGGGTTTCACTTCTGTTACTGAATACAGATTTTTTTTGTCTACAATAAAGGCCATGCCGAATAGCGATGCACCTTTGCAAATTTTCTTCTTGGTTCCGCTTTTGGAGATCCTATAGTCGTTGTAATCTAATATGTCTGAGTCAGGAAAGCGTGTTTCTTGTAAGGCAAGAATCTGGATTTTCTGTTTGGAAAGTTCCGTCGTGAGATTGTGTAGCTTACCAGTTTGAACAAGTGTATGTATGTTGAACGTTACAATGTGCGTATGGGTCTTCCGTGGAAGTTTACCAGAGCACTCCGACTTACTCTCTCGCACATGCCCAAGCTCCCCAGAATCCGAAAACTTGGTTGCCGTCTGACGACGGGTGCATCGTCCACCTGGAGTAATTTTGTTATTACTTGTACGAGTCATTGTTGCTTTTAATTAATGTCCAGCTTACGCTGGTTGTTTAGAACCAGGGATTGTTAGTTCCTGGAGCAGTGTGTTTTGTCCGCGAGAGCTATCTTATTTCGCTCAAGTCCGCCTGTAAACCGGTGAGGACCCTCCTATCCGCCACCTCGGACGCGCCACGTCGGAGTATCACCTCTCCGCCTGCTACGACAGCGTAGTAGGTTCGTGGATTATTATTATTATTATTATAATTATTATTATTATTATTACTTTGATCATACTACTGTATATACTTAGAATAAGTTACCGGTTGTACATCATTAAATCCGTGTTCATAACTTTGTACGGTGCCGAAATATTTAACTCCCGATACCCATAACGAACAAGGCAAACCTCTCTACAGTGAAGATAGTGGTAGTGGGGGTCCTGTACTTAGGCTTGAAATGGATAAAAGGTGTATTTTCTAGGTTAAAGGGGTATAACAGTTTTAAGTAGTGTCTGCTCTCCAGTGGAGGGGCAGCAAAGGGCACCCGCCGGTTTCCATGTTAGAAACTGTATAAATGCATACTCACATTAATGTCGCTGGAGTGAAAGGCCAGGCGGGTCATTGTTTGTTGCAACCCCCAGAAGAGACGTGTGACGGTCTAGTCCGACCTCCGTGATAAATGAACGAGGGCTACGGTTTCATAGATGTAATAAGTTAACAAGGAATAGTCCAAGGCAATAAACCAGAGTGGGTAAGTTTCTTCAGAAAAGTAACTTAGCTACAATGAATAATGCCAAAAAATACGTGCAGTCAGAAATATCAAATTTCTTGCATTAATTTAATTTAATCCCTCTCTGAGGTCTGTAACGGGGTACACTGAGCTTCCTGAGGCAAACCTGTGAACAGATGACTTCGATTAGTACATCTGCCATTCTAGAAGTGTATTTCCATGGTTTCCCACTTTTACGCAAGAACAAAGTGGGATTGTTCCTAACTTGAGGCCAAGACCACTTTCTTAGCAACTTTCAACTGAAGTACACATACACACACAAATACACCCATCACAATAACACAGGTCATCAGAAAAAATTACACACACCCCCAAGATCACGGGGCTGAATGATCACCATGTCTCAGTCCCTGACATTAAACAAGAACAACATAACGTAAGCCTTTCAAACATTTACAACTAATTTTCACCGTTTGACTGACGGAGATCCAATATTTTATCACTAGAGAGCTGATTGAGTCCACCCTATTCGTGCGCCAGTTTTAATAAGACGTTGGTTGGTTCTTAAGTTTGCGGGCTGCGACAACGTGGTCATGTAGCCCCGTGTACTTTGGGTGTGTGTAGTATCTGTCTGATAACCGGTGTTAATTGTGATGACTGTAATAGTGTGTGTTATCTGTTTTTTAATTTCAGTACTGCAACTTAGAATTTTTCAAATAGTTCCTACTTTTGCCGCCTAGCGCCACCGTCAACGACTACTAGGCCAAGTTCAGAACTTAGCTAATAGACGCCACCGCAGTCCGCTCCTGGCAACGCTCTTAAAAAATCCGACGGCTTCGGTCGGGTTTGAACCCGCTATTTTTAGTAAGACGGCGGAAGATGTAAAAAGGGAAAATGTGAGGGAGAGGAGGGAATGTGATTTCTCAGAAAATGAGTACGCCCAGAATGGGTGAAGGGGAGGAGGGAAAATATAATAGGACGTATATACGTGACACCGAACACCATTACCACATATAATAAAGGTTACTCTTAGCAAAACGCACATCAATAACCTGTAGTTGGCTCATATACAGAGCTTTACACACGATATCCGGAGTCCCATAGCACGTGCGTAACGTTCTGCTTCACGCTGATTACACAAGTCAACACGAATTTTGAGTCTGGCTTTTGTATGGTTGTTTTTGATTTGTCATAACTAAGTTAACTAATGAAAGAAAAATTAGTTTTACCTACTAAAGTTTGCGTTGGTACCTACCACATCGAAAGTTCAAATTTGAGGGAAATTCTCTATTTCTACAAGTTAAAACGTTAGTTTATATATTTAAAAAACATAGTTCAATAAGCTTATGAAAATGAAAATCCACAGCCTGCTTCCAGTCGACCGACCGGGTCAGGGATGGAATGAATGAAGCCCCCATCTACCGGCGAAGATATGAACTATGCCGGCTGTCGAAGCCTGTCGCACTCCTCTGAGGCAATGATTAAATGACTGACAGATGAAATAAAATGATAGTGGAGAACGTTGCTGGAATGAAATTTTTGACAGAGAAAACCGGAGTACCCGGAGAGAAACCTGTCTGCCTCCGTTTTGTCCAGCTCAGATCGCACATGGAGTGATCGGGATTTGAACCACGGACCCAGTGGTGAGAGGCCGGCGTGCTGCCTCCTAAGCCAAGGAGGCTTAGTTGAATAAGTTTATAAATCATAAAAACATTACAAACAAACTTTAAAGATGGATATGTTCGTACTTCTTCTGTGTGGGTACGAACTTTCTCGTATTAGCCCCCAAATATAATAATCACTCATCATGCTCTCTTTATATTGTCTTTGATAACATTGCTCAAAGTCCTTCACGTCTTGGTGAAAACGTTCCTCTTGCTCTTCTGAATGTCCCCCTCCCCAAATTATCTTTAAATAGGTCCAAGTAAGCATGTAACATGTGTACTTGAACGGACCTTCTGCAAACCATGAGTTTAAAATTCTCAAGCATAGTGGAAATAAGCTCTTTGTAATTCTCAGCTTTCTTATTTTCAAGGAATCCATTTATTTATTTATTTATTTATCGTATGACTTTTAGTGCCGGGAGTGTTCAAGGACATGTTTGGCTCGCCTAAGAGTGTAGCTGCTTCAAGCGGACACCACTAGGGTGAGCTACAAGTTTCGTTCAATTTCAAGTAGTTCCAACTTTCGCTACCAGATATCAATGATACCTATTGGTGAACGTTGGAACTTTGATAGAGCGTTACAACGAAATCTAACCTAGAATTTAGCTCCACACAAGTTTAGTCTGTGGAAGGGTCTTTTACATGCCATTAATCTATGACATGGGACCGCCGGCTTTACTTCCCCTCCGAAGGAAGGCATACTGAAAGATTTTAACGCTCTTAAAAAATCCGACGACTTCGGCCGGGTTTGAACCCGCTATCTTCGGCACAGCAGTTCAGCATGCTATCAACTACGCCACCGAAGCCATGGATTACTGCTTTAAGGCTGTACCATGCTTGTTTTTCGTGGGTGTTGAGTAATTGTGGAAATTCTTCTCTGACCATTAGTTTCCTTATTTGAGGACCAACGAAAATACCAGCTTTAATTTTAGCTTCTGACAATTTAGGAAAAATAGTCTTTAAAAATTAAAAACTTCAGAATATCGACGTGTTTAAAGCCGTTACGCCATTAGCTTACGACATCATTATCAGAATTCAATATATTATTATTTCAATTATTTCTTTTTAAATTTAATATTTTATAAGGATATTTATTTATTTATTTATTTATTTATTTATTTATTTACGGTTTAGTTATTTTTACAATGAGTTTTAACAGGAATAGATTCTACATTCGATAAATGCTGAGGAAGACTCCATCGAAGGGTCTAAGCATGTACTTTAATTCAATATAGGCTATGTTATGTGTCATGAATTGTATTCATAGGTGTATTATATTTACCTTAAGAAGAATGACTAATTTCATCCAATTAACTCCCCATTTATGTGGGAAGTGTTCAATTAAAGTGTACAAAGTTACAAAGACGTTCTGAAGTCCAATTTAAAGAAATGTCAAACCGACACTGACAAAAGGGAGACTACGTTATGAAGTCGTCAGGCAAGACGTCATCACCTCGTCCATCAAGGTCCCCTGTGTTTCGAACAACATCGGCAAAGACGTGACGCTGATAAGTGCAATACTTATCGAATTCCAGGAGGATCAACCCCCAAGGACCAGTGGCTGCTCAAATTGACGTGTGTCACAACTGTGGAAGAGTTTGTGTTTGCTGGATTGGACTGCAGTATAGTCATATCCAAGCACTCACCTTTAACAGGCAATCTTACTCGAAAACAAACGATAGAGTAATAATAATTATAATAATAATAATAATAATAATAATAATAATAATTACAGGCACAGTTCACAGGCACATAATCAAACTTAAGAACAACAGGACATCTGGTGAAGACGGCATAGTGGCCGAACTACTGAAAAACCTAGGGCCACACTCACTTAGAGAACTCACACAGATTATCACTGACATCTGGACATCAGAAAAGCTACCAGATGAGTGGAAATGTGCATTGATCCACCCATTACACAAAAAAGGCGACCGCTCTGACGTAAACAATTACAGGGGCATTTCACTATTACAAGTTACGTACAAGATCCTCTCAGCGTGCCTACTCCAAAGGGCTCGGGACCAGCTGGAACACAAGATTGGCGAGTACCAGGCGGGATTTCGTCCTGGTCGCTCCTGCGCGAAACAAATCTTCAACCTAAAAAGTATATTGAAAATCAAAGCCCTCAGGAATACTCCAGTTATATGTACCTTCGTTGACTTCAAGAAGGCATATGACTCCATTGACCGTCAGTCATTGTTCAACATCTTACACGAGCAAGGTTTGGATAGCAAGACCTTGCGATTGATCAAACAGACACTGACAGACACGACATCAAAAGTGAAATTCATGGGGGAAATCTCAGAACCATTTCAGATCAATACAGGTGTTCGCCAAGGTGACGGTCTCTCTCCGTTCCTCTTCAACCTAGTGCTGAACAAAGTTATCAGGGAATGGGAGAAAGAGCTGAGACTTCAAGGTTACTGGAGGCCAGTGCGACTAGGACGACCAAAGGACGAACTGGAGGTTGGATGTCTAGCCTTCGCGGATGATCTGGCTCTACTCTCAGATAACGAAACCACATCAATCAGACAGATAGAAGTACTCCAAGAGTGCGCCGAAAAAGTAGGACTACAGATCTCGTTCCAAAAGACAGAGTTTTTCTGTACGAAATTCGACATACAGAATTTAAACACGAAATATGGCAAGATCAATAGAGTCGCCCACTTTAAATACCTAGGTGAAGTGCTTGAACCGACGGGAAAAGAGAAAATCGCGCAGAACACTAGGTTAATGAAAATGAAGAGAGCCTTATACAAGACACAGAGTGTCTACAACAAAAAATGTCTGTCCACATTCACTAAACTTCGTCATTACAACACGGTTATTAAACCTGAGGTGCTTTATGCTAGTGAGACGTTGACGTTACACACTAAGGGCGACTTGGAAAATATCCTCACAGAGGAAAGAAAAATAATAAGGAAAATAATTGGACCAAAGCACACAGATGAAGGATACAGGCTTCACTCCAGAGACACCACAGAGAAATTGTCCAACCTCGCAGCAGACATCAGAAAGAGGCGCCTAAAATTTTACGGCCACATCAGCAGACTCCCACAAACCAGACTCACCAACAAAATTCTTAGATACATACAGCGGCTCAAGATTACTACACCCTGGATGATGCAAGTCAAAATTGATCTAGTAAAAGCACAGGTCGACCCAGAAGACGTCATAGACAAAAGCGTATTTAGACACAAAGTATACAAGTGGGAAGTGTTGTCAGAGAGAGCTGCACTTACATCCCAAAGACCAAAGTGGACCGAAGAAAGGAAGAGGGCCTTTAGTGCACGAATGAAAGAGTACTGGAAAGACAGGAAGAACAAAAAGTCATGATTGCTTCGCGTGGTCTAATAGGCCTGTAACGTGTAAAATAATAAATAATAATAAATTCAGTGTAGGAACTAATTCATACAATTTATTTATGATTATCACACGTGTTGGTTTACTGACAATCTTCTAATACTAGATGAAAAATTCAGTATTAAGAACATTATAGACTGTGTTAAGATAATATGATGTATTTTATTCTGAAAACACATTAAAGTCACTTCCCCACCTAGAGTGTCTTTAAGCCAATATCACAATATTTCAATAATTTAAGTGCATGTAGCTTCCAATTTGTACCCTCTATTTTGATGCCTCAGGTCAACGTTTCTGACAACGACGAAAGCAGCGACAGCAGAATAACGTCCGTGGAGAACTAACAATAATCGGTATAAAAGGCAAGAGATGCACAAGACGGCATAATGGCAAATGACCAAGAAAATGGACCCTGAACCGACAGGTCGCTGCTAGGGTGAAGAAGTAGAAGGAGAAGTTAATGTATTTAGATGCATTTCACTAAGGATACCTCATTGTAGCATGACTTGAAACTGTTCATTGTTTGGAAATTCACCCAAATTTCGAATATTTCCCAGTTTCATAAGAACGTGCTATGCTATTCACAGCTGTGATCACTACATTATCAAAATGAGAGGACACTAACGTGCACCTTTCTGGAAATCCCAATAGTTATTTTAGCCATGTTTGGTTGAGAGCTGCCTAACAAAATATTTAACGACTCTGTATAGAAAGAGTCGGTATTGAGAGCTAGTCGGGATTTAAAACGTACAGGAACACAAATTTGGCTCATTTCCAGGTCTCAAGATGGAGAGAGCCTAGCTGCTTATTACTCACGGTCTGCTATCAGTTAACGACTGCTATTGCGATCAAAACGTGTTATCTGAACTGTAGACGTGATCCGAACATTCGTAGTGAACCCTTATGGATTTGCCGATCAATAAGTCTTCATGATTTTTATTATTATTATTACTGATATCCAGGCAGAGCATGTTGGAGATTGACAAACGGAAGACAGGTAGTGTGTCGCAACGCTTGCAACAGAGGTGGCGTGGTAGTTATTCCTGGGGTTGACCGAGTAAGCCCAGTTCAAGGACAAATTCAGGGTGAACGCGCATCCAAATCGGCGTCATTATGGGCGTGTCAGAAGTGAATTTCCAACCGATACACGATTGAATCAGCAAATCAGGAGAGAGGACGCCTAGACCACGCGGAGATTTGTGTACCTAAAAAAGGCGCTAAAAACACGTGTATGAAGAACCGCCGATGCGATAGGATTCCGCATGAGTGCATTGAGACGTTTATATAATAAGAAGAAGTTTGATACTAGTCCCAAGTCTGTGAGTTGAAAATTACAGATTATTTTCACAGATTGCCCCCACTCCACCCCTTTCTGTCAGTTTTTAATAAATTGATCGGTGATCAGTAGTTTGAGACACAACTTTATCGGGCTCTGGGGAGCATCGTTCACGCCAGTTTCAGACACGATATTTATCAGGCTCTGGTGAGCATACTTCACGTCTGTCTGAATGAACATTTCTTGGGCTCCTGGGAGCAGAGTTCAGGCCTAGCGGAGGGAGATCTCTAGTTGAGATAAGCGCTACGCGGTAGACGTACTTTGTGAGACTTGTTAAAAGTCAGTTGCGTGGAGGACGAAGGTTGAAATATTTTCTGTAAATTTTGTGTTATATTTTTTGTGATGTATATGTGCGTGTGAAGTAAGCAAATGCTTAGATAGGGCCAGTTCAACGTTGAGTAATCGCCCAGGACATTTCTGAGTGAAAGTCAGTAGCTCATAGCGATTCTAGCTAGGTAGAATAATAACTTTGAACATTTCTTTCCAAGAAGCCACGCCAAGATGTCTACAGGAAGGTCGATTGGTGGAATGAAGTGCTACGCCTCTACCAGAACGTCGACGATGAAGGAGTAGATTTCCCGTGGGGAAATGCATTGGGATGGAGGTTGATTTCTACAAGCTGCACGGTGATGTACTGTGACCGTTTAGTTGAGTCAACAACCACGATGACTTAACTAACGACACATAAATCGAATAAAAAAAGTACCGTGAGGATCAGGTGATCTTCCATAAAGGCTAAAGCGGCACGAGAGTCCGTAGTCCACAGGGATCGTGGTACATGGTGACGATGGTCATATACCGCCTAAGGAAAAGTTCACCTTAAAAATAGACTGAGGAAATAAACATCCAGACTCATGTAAAACACCGTGAAAATTTATTAAAATTCACAAGCCCCTAGCCTAGTTCGGAGGGTTATAATCGGCTAGTCCGCAAATTAATAAATAAACAAAGATAAAGAGCAGGTCCCCTACCTGAGAAGTTACTGAAAACCCTCGCGAAAGATCTAACTCACAATGATAAAGCAACAACAGCAACGCTAGGAATATGGTACGACGCAAGTCCCTAGTTCAAGTTACAAGATCAAGCTAATATCTGAATTTACATTTAACAGGGTAGCAAAACAAATCTAGGTTAGGATGGTACCATTTCGACATTTAAATTTAACATTAATTCAACTAGCTAAGTCCTATCAATTAACAAAATTTACGGCGATGACGTCCGTAAAAGAAAACAATTACATCCAAAAGCTAAGTGTACAGCCATGAAAAACAAACAATTTAATTATGCTTAATAACTATGTGCTAACAGCACACAATAAAGTAACATGTAGGGTTTAATACACTTGACATCATAAATTAATAACGAAATAGACACAGTAGTTTTATTAAAAATTCCTGCCTACACCTTGGTTTACTCTTTGTAAACCATAGTCATCTAATGTGTATAGTTACGGTGACGAATGCGCAGTTGAGACCACGTCTGACATCGCATGGCCTGAGCTCCACAAGCTACGAACTCTAGGTTCGCACATGCTTCAGGTCGCTACAAAAATGTCAACTGTCCTAGTCATTTCCTCACAAGGAAATTATCTTCAACTGCACGGCTATGTCAACAGTTCCAGAATGCAAAGAACAATGTTAGATAGAAAGAATCGTTAGTTAGGCTTGTTTTACAACAATTATGCATCTTATTATTAGGATGTCGGTTTATAGGTTTATCGTAGGTTTATGGCGAATAACATTGACAATAGCCTGGGCACGGAGTGTCTCCAACTGAGATCATTCTCCACCAAAAAGCCTCGACTCAACAGTCGGAATATAATCAACGAGTATAACAACTCGGACACACAATAACACGGGTTACCAGCGGCGCTAAGCTCGCGTTCAATAACTCTGGGATAGGCCTGTACAACAGTTACCTTCCAATAACATCTGGTCAACGGGATCATCCCCGGACAAAGCATACAATAACATCCTGCTATAACAGGGTAGACTTCACCATCCTATAGAAAACCTTACATAACTGTACCTGTCATACGACAATACACGCAACAGAGCGTTAAACTAACAAAAACCGATCCATAAAACAAGTGATCAAATACAAGAGTGGAAACTGATTTCCATAAGCAAAATAGCAATGAAAGGAAAAGCGAATACAAATTGTACTCTGTCCTCGTCTATAGTAGTTTTGTCTCACAATGAAGCAGGCGTGCTCTAGGTCACTGGGTTACATAACCAGTTTATTCAAGGCCGGCGATTTAATCAATACAAAACCTGCACCTGGCCGGTTCATAAAAAACTTTACCATAGGTTACGGATCTCTACAGAGTCCGTGTATCAAACGCACGCTATAAATCTGAGTATAGTAATACAATTCCGTCTTTCTACCAAAGACGTCTAAATGAAAGTAAACTTACAATAACTGAAGCTCTTTGCTTTAAAAATGCAACTCAGTAGTTGCTAGAACATCAAATAAAAACGTGTCTCACACGACACAAGCAAAAAAATATGATAAAGGTGGCACAGATTCACACACTAGATCTGCTTAATGATACGTTGGGAACCGCGTTCGATGCTAGGCAACGAAACATTCCTTCTAGTTGTTAGGTTCAAACATGACCAAGAATAGCTTCTGAGCTTATTCAAAATGAAATATAATGCATTTACAAACTGGTTGTTACTGTCGACTACCTAAATGATACGACCGTTCTAACGACAGTCAGGGGTGTAACAAAGGATGGCTGCGAAGAATGCAGTCAATTAATAACCAAGGCATCTGATTGCCATAACTACAGTCAGCAAAGACTTGAAAATTACCCCAAGTAGGGTTGAACAAAATAGCCTCAAAATGACTACGATCAGGTTCAGCAAAAAGGTAGGCATTGACGTTCCACGACGTTCACCAAGCTGCACCAGGGCTGACCAAAATGTCTGACCCCAAGGGTGTCTCACTCTAAACTGAAATAAATGACATCTAACTAATCTAGTTACATCCCTACCTAAGAAATGGCTGACACTGAGTGTGGTTGATTCACAAACTACATTAAAACTACTATACCATCAGAAACTAGAACAAAGAAGGGGTGTGACAAAAACTCACGAAATGGAGGAGCTCTCACTCAGCTCTCTATTCCACAACAAGGGTTGTACAAAAACCTCTCTGGCTCTCTGGATCGGTATCCTCCTCATCAGGATTCCCATCTGGACTCCCCCAAAGACCAGGGTTCGATTTGTCCCTGTCGACATCTTCGTGGATATGCCTGGAAATGGCATTTTGGCTCCTTCCCTCTCGCTCATCGTTCTGGAAGTTCCACCATCATGCTGGTTCCTGTAGAAACGTCACCCCTCATACCGGGATGGTATTAGCCCATGGTGACTGCTTCAACCATGGTGAAGAAAAGTCCAATCACGTGGGTAGCGAAATAAGTTGCGTGATTATTCATCCTCTCACTTCCAAAATTATAATGTCCGTCGTGACTATTATAGGCTTCAATTATAAAATACGACACAGCCTTAATCTTGCAGATGTGGATTAGCATGTGAGCTAACACTATTTTGTAATGCTGCACGTGCTAGTGACGCTACTTTTGTATCACGCAGCATCCGTGAATTATACGACGTTTCAAAGATGAAATTTCCACTTTGGCAATTTAAATATCTCATACAATTATAATCACACTTATTCAGGATAATTGTAACACTATTACCTGTATATTTCCACTAGGCATCTGCCCTCCACATACGCGTGGGTAATATGTGATGTTACAGCAATGTTGTGCAATACACTATACTTGCCAATAATTATTTCCCAAGCTTCTTATTTAATTCACTGGACTTCAACTACAGTGAATTAGTATTTGCATGCTCGATGGCACCTTAAAATCACTTTTAACGCTAAACAGCGGATATTCTTCTACGTCTCGTAGGACAAATGTAACTCCACGCCTACACAAGGCGGATTCTCAAGACGCAGTGCTCCGGTACTGGGTGTCTCTAGAAAGTAGGTCGTCAAAACGAAAACGTTGAGCGACTACTTACGTTCCTTTTTGCGTATCTGCAAGGGTATTACCTTACCTAAAGTAGAAATAAACATTCTCCAAAATGTTTTAATAATGCAGCATGACGAAATGGAATATTCTGAGTCTCGTAGGAAAGATAAAAATAATTAATAAGACCTCAGATAATAATTAGCAGTTTACACCAAAGTCAAAAGTGCGATTCACCGCTACTTCAAAGTATCGCGTGATCTCTCAGCTTCACGTGGCTTCCTGGGTGTGTTCAAAAGTACAACATCCCATCATAAATGCTCTGTCATAAAAAAATATCACATGAACCATAGCTCAGCGGGTTCATCTGCCTCTCTGTCGTTTCAAATAAAATGTTGGGATAACATTTTTTTTGCTTTGAAATTCATTCAAGAGTGATATTTTTTTAGATTGGCTGCATTAAAGATTCCAATGCGCTTCTCCTGTCCTAATGTCTTCTATCACATAACTTCCATTGTTCAAAGGCTGTCGGATACGACTAGGGCCATAATACAAGGATAGAAATTTCCCATATATGCGGTCTATAGGACTAGAAATTCCGGGTCTCCTTATAAGGATAAGGTCTCCTTCTACTGGTGGTTCTCTAAACCTCTGGCGTCTAGTTCTTCTCAAGCGCTTGGCAGCTTGTCTGTCCATAGTCTCTCTCGCAGCTAAAAGTCTGCTGGCATGTGATGGTTGTAAACAAGGTGGATTTACAATCACACGATCCCATATTCTCAGCGGCATCTGGTTCAAATGCAAGACCATAGGTATTTGACCAGTGCTCTCATGTACTGTTGAATTAATACATTTTGCCATAATAACAAGGATTTCAGTCCATCGCCAGTGTTCTTCTTGACAATATAATCGACAGAATTTTGCGATAATAGACATCACGCATTCTGCTGGGTTGCACTCTGGATGTCGAATAGATGATAAAACATGACCTATTTCAAGCTCATTCATGGCATTGGCAAATTCTGCTGAGGTGTACTGTGATCCGTGATCAGTCAACAAGAACTGTGGCTTTCCTGCCTCCGGTATCACTTGACGTCTAATCCTCTGAATAATCTGATGTGCAGTAGCGTTTTGAATCGGATGAAGCATCGTATATTTCGTGAACACATCCACCGTTACAACGATGTATCGATTCCCACGACGAGCCTTAGGTATTGGGCCATACAGGTCCTGTGCATACAACTCTCTAGGTTGAGTTGGTAGTATTGGTCTAGGTTGTTCCTTCAGCAAGTGTGACGTGTACTTGTTCCGCTGGCATGCGTCGCAAGCACGTAAACACTGTCTAACGGTGGCTCCTAACCCTTTCCATGTGAAAGACTCCTTGATAGTTGCAATGGTTTTGTCTGTTCCACCATGTCCAATGGATAAATGTACCATAAGAATAACAGATTCTTGGTATCTCCTAGGAATAACTGCACGCAGTTGAGTGTGGTCCTCGTCTACAAACTTGTATAAGACACGATGATAAATCAAATAATCATCTGCAACTGCAGCAATCCTTGCATAATGATCATCCTGTGGATCCATTCTTCGTTCTAGGAAACGGATAATATGTCTGAGTTCCTCCTCACGTCGCTGTCCTTCAGGTAAATGACGAAATCGGCGAAGGTGTTCCTCGCATTCTCCCTCGATGTCTATGGCATTAACAGTAGCTTCAGGATTCCGGCTGAGGATGTCGGCCAACACATTCTCTCTGCCTGGTCGATAAACTATTTCCAAATCGAACTGTTGGAGAAACAGCGTCCAACGTGTGATCCTGTCGCTTGCCAGTCTTGTTCTCAAGATGAAGGTCAACGCATGATGATCGGTTCTCACAATAATCCTCTGACCTAACAGAAGTTTCTGCCAGTATTCAAGTGCGTAAACAATTGCAAGTGCTTCTATCTCGGTCGTGAAGTAGTGAGATTCACGTGCTCTTAAACGTCGGCTTAAGAAAGCGATGTAATGACGTTTCTTCTCATCATCTTCCTGCAGTAAAATGGCTCCTATACCAATGGCAGATGCATCAGTTTCTAGAATAAAGTTCCGAGAGTAATCTGGATATTCTAACTGAATTGAGTCCACAAGCATCTGTTTAGCTCTCCTGAAAGCTTTCTCGCATTCATCATTCCAGTTCCACCTGCAGTTCTTTTTCAATAATCCTTGCAGTGGTGCAACAGTTTCGGAATACTTCTCACAATGAGCAGCAAAGAATTGGAGAATTCCTAAGAATTGTCTCACGTGTTTCACACGGGTTGGTGTTGGAAATGCAGCAACAGTTCTAATCTTTGCCGGATTCGGTCTATATCCTTCTCCATTGATTATGTGTCCTACGAATTTCACTTCTTCCTGAAAAAATCGACACTTGTCAAACTTGACCTTAAAATTTGCCTGTCGGAGATTCTCAAAAACAAGGCGCAATGTCTTTAAATGCTCTTCTTCTGTTCCCGAAGCTATGATTATGTCATCCACATAACATATTACTTTCTGCTTCACTTCATGAGTCAGCTTGGCATCAAGTGCTCTGATTAATGCGGCTCCGGCATTTTTCAATCCAAATGGTAGTTTTTGGAATACATAAGTAGTCTGATCAAACAAGAATCCAGTATATTTCTGAGTATGCTCAGATAATCTGATATGGTAATAAGACTGAACCAAGTCTAATGATGAAAATATCCTTTTTCCTTTGAACTTCCTGAGAATGTCCCTAATCTTGGACGGTCTGTCGTGCTCAGGAGCTAGGCGTTCATTCAAGGCTCTGGCATCAAGACAAAGTCTCAAGCTTCCATCTACCTTAACCACAGGTATTATGGGATTCAAGAAAGGAGTCGGTGATTTCTTGATTGTACCTGCTGCTTCCATCTCATGGATCTTCTTAGCAGCTTCTTCGAGATGTTTCTCGGCAATCGGATAGATCCTTTTCTGGAATGGGGAATCGTCCAGTAATACAAGATCATACTCGTAGTCTAATATCTCACCAGGTGTGGTGTCGAATATATCTCTGTATTCGTTCAGTATTGCCTCAAGATCCTCATGTGTGGGTGCTGATAACGATTCTGCCTCTTCGTCGGCATCTAGTGTCGCCTCAATTTCCTTGCCATTTAATTCTTCGACTACGTCTACTTCGGATAGGAATTCCGGTTCTTCTTCAATTAGGCTCATCTGAATGGGTTCGTTCGGCTTGAACTCTACCGTATTCCGTCCCATGTCAATGATTCCATCATATTTTCTAATGAAGTCTGCGCCTAAAATGGCATCATGTTGCAGGCCCTTCATTACGAGAAATTCGTGCAAGTACACGTGGCTCGAAATCTTCACAGTACACAAAATCTGGATTTTTCACGTTACAACGCGGTCAGGTATGACACCTCTGACTCTTACGGCTGAAATGGGCAACTCCGTCACCTCAGAGTTTGCTCTCAGTCTGGCATGGCAATCGGCGGAAATTACACTAATCATCGCTCCAGTATCGATGAGTATGACTACACTGACTTCATTCAAGGTGGCTACAATCTTGGGTAGACGTGTTAATTCATAATTGTGGTTCGTCGTTCGTCGTTCGTCCAACAAGTCTTCTTGGATTGGCTCCCAGAGTAATATAGAGGCAGTTACTCGGTGCTCAACCAAACAAGAATCTATTGATTTTTCGGAGTTTTTTTTTCTGTCATGGCGAGAAGTACTGGGCTGGTTCTGCTCCGTCTCCTGCGCCGAATGTCTATTTTCCCTCGAAGTAGGGTTCCGTTCTCCCTCTTCTTGGATCTGCAATTCTCTCAATTGTTGGAGGTACTCACGGCTCTCCCGTGCTCCTCCTTTCCAATCCCTGTCTGGCTGGTATCTAGGGTCTCGATTTCTGTCGTAACCCCCACTATATCGATAGTCTCTACGGATACGTCCGTGTTGCTGATCTCTTCCTTCATTCCCTCGGCGGTTGTTTTCATGACGTCGGTTGTCGTCCGTCCTTCGGTCGAATCGCCGGTCCCAATGACTTCGCCGGTCATCATGTTGATTTCGAGTATACGGAGTGTTGTTCCATTCTCTCCTGTTATAACTGTAATTGTTATCACGTCGCCCAGAATCCTCTGTGGTTTGTGTTTGTTGTGGCGTCTGGCTCACTTTATCAACAGTCGTCAGATTCATATGTCTATCCTCGCGCCTATCAGCCTTCTGCTGACGGTGTGTAGGAAACTGTTCTGTGTTAGCATCCAACCTTCGCAGTATCTGGTCACACTGCTGGAAAGTGGATGCCCCTGCAGCGATTAACACACGTTGTACATCCGCAGGGTACTGCCAAACAATTGTGTTCACCAAATCTTGTTCGGACAACGGAGGCTGAAGACAACGGAGCTTCGCTAGCTGTATTGCGAAGTAATTCGCATAACGAGTAGGTGTATTGGAACTGTACCTTCGAGTGTACATCTCAGCTCGGATACTCTGCTGGATGTCGCTCGACCAATATGTTCTTAATAACGCTTCCTTAAAGTCTTGGTAGCCTGTAAATGAGTATCGGAATGCTCTGAACCAGGTACCGGCTTGTCCCTCAAGCAGTCGCTCTATAACTCTTAGTTCCCTCTCTGGAGTTACCATAGTATCACGTAAGTAGCTATCGACATTTGCTAGGAATTCCACTGGAGTAACACCGCTCCCAGTTCCCGAGAAGCGAGCTGGTTGCTCCTCTCTTGAACGAATTATGGTGACATTTCCCTGCGTATTCGCGGGTCTGAAAGTATTTTGCATGTAACTCTGCGTAGGAGTGTTAGTCTCATGACTAATTCGATTAGATGCTGGTTGAAACGGGTGAGCGTCAAAGTTCAAGGTCTGACCTTGCGCTAAATTAGTGAATTGTGACGATTGCGATTCCATAGGCGCGCTGGGTTGGAAATGGGTAGGCATCATTCCTCCTGATTGAGATATAGGCGTTTCCTGGGATTCTCCCATCTGTGGGTGTACGTGTCTCTCTCTTGGAGTCGTCTCGAGTCTGTCCAGGCGTCTTTCTATTACTTCAAGACCTGGGATGGTTCTGGCTGCGACTTTGTTGCCTAAGTCGTTCAATTGCAGCTCGATCCTGTCAACCTTTCCCTTGAGGTTTGTGTCTACCTCGCGTATGGCCGTCCTAAGGTTATAACTGAGGTCTAACCTCTCGGTCACCGCGACTTCCTCAAATCTCTTTTGTAAGGAATCGATATCTCCTTCAACTCTGGACATATTTTCTTGGATTTTACCCACATCGTCTCTAACCTCGGCTACCTTAGACTCGACTGTGGCTTCGTGTTCGTTGAGGTTACCTCTCAATAACATGAGGTCAATTTTGTGTTCCTCATGATGAACATCAACTGTCTCACGTAGACTGGCTACGGTTTCCGTCAATTCAGAAATGTTTCTCCTGTTGGTGTTAAGTTCCTCTTTAATCTCCATCATGCCATCAACGATAGTCTTCACGTTGTTATTAACGGCATTGGCAGCTCCTCTCATCAAGATTAAACCAACGTTCATGGTTGCCATGTCCTTCTTCACATTTCCGATAAATCCCTCGACGTGATCTAGTCGAGTCCCGAATTCTTCCCTGGTATGTTCCAGATCTGCTCTCATGTCTATCTGGACTTTATTCAAGGTTGTCTGAATTTGAGCTGTGTGCTCCTCCAATCGGTTTTGCACCTCCTCCCTAGCTCTATTCATCTGGTCGGTTAAGCAATCTACGCGCTGGTTAGCCTCCTGATGGTGTCGTATGACATCAACCCTAACAGCTGCTAAACCTGCCGTCAGATCATTTCTCGCTTCGATCCTATATGTGTCCATGTCTGCCCTGACTTGAGTTAAATCAGCCCTAACATTATTTACAGAGTGGGTGTTAATTTCTAAGTCCTGTCTTACCTGGTCCACATGACCACTGACATTGTTGACTTCCTGTCTAACCTGGTCCACATGACCACTGACATTGTTGACTTCCTGTCTAACCTGGTCCACATGACCACTTACAGTATTTACAGCCTGAGTATTCTGACCTAAGTCAGCAGTAACCTGTTGAAGATTGGCATTCACACCTGCCATCATCTCTCCAAACACACGACGAATAGTTTCCTCATCCATAGATAAGAAATATATGAGAAAGTGAGGGGTCAATTTCTACTGGAACTTACAGCTATGATTAGTTACTTGGTGGTATAAAGCTTGCTTCATTTATATAAATATCACGAGTACAGCTGGAGTATGCAAACTAAGTGCTTCTACATTTACAAAGACAACGGTGAGCAAAGCAAAGTATTACATTTACTTAGGATGAGGCATCATCAAAGAAAATCCTATCCTTCATTTATCCAACACTAAAGCCTCACCCCATGGACTTCTATCAAACATGAATGCCATGCGGTCAATTGATCTGCAGTACGACTTTCTAAGTTCGTCCCAGTCCTGTCAATTTACCAATAATCAACATTAAGATCCTCAAAAAAAATAACATGGTACTGAGGGTCACCACGTTAACGTCGGCACATGTGTTGGGCGCCATTTTAATGTGACCGTTTAGTTGAGTCAACAACCACGATGACTTAACTAACGACACATAAATCGAATAAAAAAAGTACCGTGAGGATCAGGTGACCTTCCATAAAGGCTAAAGCGGCACGAGAGTCCGTAGTCCACAGGGATCGTGGTACATGGTGACGATGGTCATAGACCGCCTAAGGAAAGGTTCACCTTAAAACTAGACTGAGGAAATAAACATCCAGACTCATGTAAAACACCGTGAAAATTTATTAAAATTCACAAGCCCCTAGCCTAGTTCGGAGGGTTATAATCGGCTAGTCCGCAAATTAATAAATAAACAAAGATAAAGAGCAGGTCCCCTACCTGAGAAGTTACTGAAAACCCTCGCGAAAGATCTAACTCATAATGATAAAGCAACAACAGCAACGCTAGGAATATGGTACGACGCAAGTCCCTAGTTCAAGTTACAAGATCAAGCTAATATCTGAATTTACATTTAACAGGGTAGCAAAACAAATCTAGGTTAGGATGGTACCATTTCGACATTTAAATTTAACATTAATTCAACTAGCTAAGTCCTATCAATTAACAAAATGTACGACGATGACGTCCGTAAAAGAAAACAATTACATCCAAAAGCTAAGTGTACAGCCATGAAAAACAAACAATTTAATTATGCTTAATAACTATGTGCTAACAGCACACAATAAAGTAACATGTAGGGTTTAATACACTTGACATCATAAATTAATAACGAAATAGACACAGTAGTTTTATTAAAAATTCCTGCCTACACCTTGGTTTACTCTTTGTAAACCATAGTCATCTAATGTGTATAGTTACGGTGACGAATGCGCAGTTGAGACCACGTCTGACATCGCATGGCCTGAGCTCCACAAGCTACGAACTCTAGGTTCGCACATGCTTCAGGTCGCTACAAAAATGTCAACTGTCCTAGTCATTTCCTCACAAGGAAATTATCTTCAACTGCACGGCTATGTCAACAGTTCCAGAATGCAAAGAACAAAGTTAGACAGGAAGAATCGTTAGTTAGGCTTGTTTTACAACAATTATGCATCTTATTATTAGGATGTCGGTTTATAGGTTTATCGTAGGTTTATGGCGAATAACATTGACAATAGCCTGGGCACGGAGTGTCTCCAACTGAGATCATTCTCCACCAAAAAGCCTCGACTCAACAGTCGGAATATAATCAACGAGTATAACAACTCGGACACACAATAACACGGGTTACCAGCGGCGCTAAGCTCGCGTTCAATAACTCTGGGATAGGCCTGTACAACAGTTACCTTCCAATAACATCTGGTCAACGGGATCATCCCCGGACAAAGCATACAATAACATCCTGCTATAACAGGGTAGACTTCACCATCCTATAGAAAACCTTACATAACTGTACCTGTCATACGACAATACACGCAACAGAGCGTTAAACTAACAAAAACCAATCCATAAAACAAGTGATCAAATACAAGAGTGGAAACTGATTTCCATAAGCAAAATAGCAATGAAAGGAAAAGCGAATACAAATTGTACTCTGTCCTCGTCTATAGTAGTTTTGTCTCACAATGAAGCAGGCGTGCTCTAGGTCACTGGGTTACATAACCAGTTTATTCAAGGCCGGCGATTTAATCAATACAAAACCTGCACCTGGCCGGTTCATAAAAAACTTTACCAAAGGTTACGGATCTCTACAGAGTCCGTGTATCAAACGCACGCTATAAATCTGAGTATAGTAATACAATTCTGTCTTTCTACCAAAGACGTCTAAATGAAAGTAAACTTACAATAACTGAAGCTCTTTGCTTTAAAAATGCAACTCAGTAGTTGCTAGAACATCAAATAAAAACGTGTCTCACACGACACAAGCAAAAAAATATGATAAAGGTGGCACAGATTCACACACTAGATCTGCTTAATGATACGTTGGGAACCGCGTTCGATGCTAGGCAACGAAACATTCCTTCTAGTTGTTAGGTTCAAACATGACCCAGAATAGCTTCTGAGCTTATTCAAAATGAAATATAATGCATTTACAAACTGGTAGTTACTGTCGACTACCTAAATGATACGACCGTTCTAACGACAGTCAGGGGTGTAACAAAGGATGGCTGCGAAGAATGCAGTCAATTAATAACCAAGGCTTCTGATTGCCATAACTACAGTCAGCAAAGACTTGAAAATTACCCCAAGTAGGGTTGAACAAAATAGCCTCAAAATGACTACGATCAGGTTCAGCAAAAATGTAGGCATTGACGTTCCACGACGTTCACCAAGCTGCACCAGGGCTGACCAAAATGTCTGACCCCAAGGGTGTCTCACTCTAAACTGAAATAAATGACATCTAACTAATCTAGTTACATCCCTACCTAAAAAAAATGGCTGACACTGAGTGTGGTTGATTCACAAACTACATTAAAACTACTATACCACCAGAAACTAGAACAAAGAAGGGGTGTGACAAAAACTCACGAAATGGAGGAGCTCTCACTCAGCTCTCTATTCCACAACAAGGGTTGTACAAAAACCTCTCTGGCTCTCTGGATCGGTATCCTCCTCATCAGGATTCCCATCTGGACTCCCCCAAAGACCAGGGTTCGATTTGTCCCTGTCGACATCTTCGTGGATATGCCTGGAAATGGCATTTTGGCTCCTTCCCTCTCGCTCATCGTTCTGGAAGTTCCACCATCATGCTGGTTCCTGTAGAAACGTCACCCCTCATACCGGGATGGTATTAGCCCATGGTGACTGCTTCAACCATGGTGAAGAAAAGTCCAATCACGTGGGTAGCGAAATAAGTTGCGTGATTATTCATCCTCTCACTTCCAAAATTATAATGTCCGTCGTGACTATTATAGGCTTCAATTATAAAATACGACACAGCCTTAATCTTGCAGATGTGGATTAGCATGTGAGCTAACACTATTTTGTAATGCTGCACGTGCTAGTGACGCTACTTTTGTATCACGCAGCATCCGTGAATTATACGACGTTTCAAAGATGAAATTTCCACTTTGGCAATTTAAATATCTCATACAATTATAATCACACTTATTCAGGATAATTGTAACACTATTACCTGTATATTTCCACTAGGCATCTGCCCTCCACATACGCGTGGGTAATATGTGATGTTACAGCAATGTTTTGCAATACACTATACTTGCCAATAATTATTTCCCAAGCTTCTTATTTAATTCACTGGACTTCAACTACAGTGAATTAATATTTGCATGCTCGATGACACCTTATAATCACTTTTAACGCTAAACAGCGGATATTCTTCTACGTCTCGTAGGACAAATGTAACTCCACGCCTACACAAGGCGGATTCTCAAGACGCAGTGCTCCGGTACTGGGTGTCTCTAGAAAGTAGGTCGTCAAAACGAAAACGTTGAGCTACTACTTACGTTCCTTTTTGCGTATCTGCAAGGGTATTACCTTACCTAAAGTAAAAATAAACATTCTCCAAAATGTTTTAATAATGCAGCATGACGAAATGGAATATTCTGAGTCTCGTAGGAAAGATAAAAATAATTAATAAGACCTCAGATAATAATTAGCAGTTTACACCAAAGTCAAAAGTGCGATTCACCGCTACTTCAAAGTATCGCGTGATCTCTCAGCTTCACGTGGCTTCCTGGGTGTGTTCAAAAGTACAACATCCCATCATAAATGCTCTGTCATAAAAAAATATCACACGAACCATAGCTCAGCGGGTTCAGTACAAACCAATGATTTATTCAATATGTAGCTAGATTAGACGCGGGAACGTTGTACATATTTTATTCATTGTTTTTCTTGTGTATTTTTTTGTGTGCCGACACGGTTATATGTTAAATGCACGTTGGCACGTGACCAAAATGTTTGTTTGATTGTATATTTTTCTTATGAGACATTATTAGTATGCACGGCGTGTGTATTTTGATTTTATTTATGCGAATGCGAAATTCGTCATGGTCGATAAAAGGTGCTTTTATTCAAATCCATTTTTAGTAGGAGAAGGGGGAAAAATTGTTAGATGTTTTACGAACAGGTTTTTATTCATACTAGGGTTGCCGAGCGCAACAAGTTAAGATGTCACTGTAGAACCCCTTAGTTCTATATTTTTTTGAATTTTTTTTAAGATTCCTTTTCAGGTTCTTTAGTCACGGACTAGATTGGGAGCGCAAGTCGGTGGAAAATATTTATGTCCTTTATTTCAGGTTTCTGTCAAACCCATGCGTGTGATTCTGGTGTGTGTATTGTGTCAAGGTGTGTGTATTGATTCTTCGTGATGACGGGTAGAATGTGCCTACCGCCCTCAAATATTGTGGTTGTATTTTATGGAAAGGCAGAGCGCTCTTCGAGGCTACTGTACCTTGTCCTGTGCTGATTCTTGGATTTCCTTGGGAAATGCTAAGATATTTTATTTTGACACACACGCGTATATTATGTGCTTTTGGGGAGCACGCTTCTTCGAGACTCAAGCCATTGCTACGGCAGGTCGAGGTAATTGACACGTGGGTTGACAGATGTGCAGATTCCACTTTGCGCCCGTCTATGTCTGGTGATTCATCGTTTAGGCAGTCCAGCTGACCGACTGACCCCTGTAAGCTATCTGTAGCAAACCTGTTCTTTTAATGGTCATTGGATCATAATTTTAATTGGGAGTTCGCCATGTCCGTTACGAATTACCGCATATCGTATGAAATGAAATGTTTGTTTTATGATGTAAATGTTGGCTGTGAGCCTAGTGATTTCTGTGACTCATTTCATTTGTTTGTATTGTTAGATTTCGTCTGTTGTGACACCGTTGGGTGTATTTTGTATTTCTCTTGTAAAAATGGCAAGCGGCCATATATGTATATTTCTTGATTGGTCACGTGTTGATTTACTTGTGTTGATTTGAAAAGTCCTAATTTTAGGCGTTAATGTTGTTTGCTACGGCAATTCTTTGATTCCAATTTCATGCGGAAATTATTTTTGTCTTATTTATTGTAGGAAGTGTCGGATTAGTTTAATTAGTCTTTAGTTGGTTCCTCGTGTCTGTCTAGCTCTAAGACAATGCAGATTCGTCCCCTGAATGTTTACTGGATGTTATCGAATCTCGCATTAATTTGTACACATCGTAACGCATGTAGAAGAGCCGCACACGCACATGTCATTGCAGTAATTTGGGACATTTGGTCCAGATGTTTACGATCTCTCCTGAGATCAGGCCTAGTTTGGCATTTTTTTATTAATTCAAGTGGGTGTCATTTGGGAGACCTTTTTTGTTGTTGTTGTAAATAGTGTAAATTTGTTGATCTGTTATTAAATTCATACGTTTTAATCCTGGTATTCACTTTTTCCTGCATGTTATTTTGTTATATGTTACCCTGCATGTTATAAGAAGCGCTTAACAACAACTTTACGAAATGGACTGTTACATCCCCCGAAATTGAGTCTCATATGCTTCTTTGCAAGGGTTCATATATCAAAAATGGCTGCCCAAGTGGGGATTTTTGTTGTTGTTGTTTTGTTGTCCTCATACTTATTTCGCTGGGAAATGATGCCAGGTTAGCAGGACAAAAGTAAATTCAGTAAGTTGAGGCGAAATTGTACCGCCATGTGTTCAGTAAAATCACTGAGTTTTTAAATTTAGAAATGTTGAACAAGGTTAGAAATTGATATTGTGTTTGTTGATAACTTGCTCTGGCGCCCGGCTTAAAATTAGAAATTTTTCATATTTAGTGAACTCAGTCAAAAGCAGGAAGGTGTAGCCTTACTTTACATTTAATTAACTTCGGTTATTTAAAGTGTTGTTCGTAAATTCTGGTAGTTAGGAATTTAAAAGCAGATCACAAGGGAGTTATTTTGTTCTTTGGAAATAAGAGTCATTATTGAGTAAGATTTTGATTACTGAAATTGTATTTAAATTAGAATCAATGTAATATTTAAATATCAAGGCATGTGTGTGTACGACTGAAATCCCATTGCATGACCCTATTTTCTCAGAATATATTTGCGTGTTTTGCGATGGCTAGCATCGGGGAGATTAAAGTGTTGATGGAGCAGATGTCTGTGCAAATGTCTGCAAAGACGGAGGAACAGTTGAAAAGCATGAAGTAGGAGATAAATGAACATAGTGATAAACAATTACACGAGTCGCGGGAACAGAGTGATAAACAATTACACGAGTTGCGTGAACACAGTGATAAACAATTACAGGACGTGAACAGTTACTTTACGGTGCAATTGCAGATCAGAAATTGGATAGCGATAAACAATTACACGAATTGCGTGAACATAACGATAAACAATTACACGAGTTGCGTGAACAGAATGATAAACAATTAAATAACATAACTACTCAATTACGTGAACAGAATGATAAAGAGTTAGTTGAACTAAACCACAAGCTATCGGAGCAGGCAACCTTACAAACTGTCCAGTTAGAGAGGATAACCCTTGAAATAAATCAGAGTACTAAAATAGAACTAGAGAAACTGGCGGGGAGGTGGCAGAGAATAATTCGAGACAGCTAGGCGAAATCAAGAAACTAGAATCCAAATTTGACGACAAACTAGTACAGTTAGATGGAATGGTAGCCGCCAAACTAAAACAAATCGAGACAGCATGCGTGAACAATATGGCAGGGATTAAAAGCACGCAGGACGAATTACAGGGGCAATTCAACAGAATAGAGGTGAAGAATATTAACATACAAGAGCAGATTAATTCAGTCGACAACAATGTGTTAGGATTGATAAAAGAACTCGACAAACTGGAGATAAAAACGGAGAAAGAACGGATGCACTTGCGCGAAAACTTGGAAGACCAGTTAAGTAAAAATCAAGAGAAAATACGAGAAGAGATAGGAGAACAATTAATTAAAACTCTGAGCTGATACAAGATCAAATAGGGGAACAGCTTGAGAAGAATCAGGAAAACAACGAGGAAAAAATTAACAATTTGAAGAGTAGAATCCGGAAAGATTGGAAACAGCAGGTGAATGAGACTAAAGGGGATAGGCTGACTATATTAAAGAGGCTAGGCGAGAATAACTCTAAAATACAGGCTCTGGAGGAAAGTATCAAGTCCAAGCTCCAAGAACACGCAGACCTCATCGTTAAAAATGAGATAAGATCTTTAGAGAATGCCACTTTATTCTCTTCAAAAAATTCAGTAGGGAAACACGGAAATATTGGAAGTCCGGAGGGGTCGAAGCTAGCTGAGGATACGAGCCGAAGTCAGAGTCCAAAGATAACTTGCGACACATTCCACAATTACAGAGGGGAGACGTCAACTCCACAACCTGGTGTGACACCTGCCCAAGTCATACACGTAATTAGGGGAAATGATTTTAAACCAGAAAAAATCAGGGAAAATTCAGGATCTACTCCAAAAGCATTTTTGAGCCTGCTGGATGATTATTTTAATGACCAACACGTCAGTCCCGCAAAACAGCTTCGTCTAGTGGAGAAATTTTTAGAGGGCTCAAGTTTAATCTGGTTTCAAAGCTTCAAGTATACGTTTAATGACATGGCCCAGTTTAAAGAAGCATTTTTGAGGAAGTTTTGGAGTCCTTCACTGCAGCAGGGGTTGAGGATGGACTTATATACCAGAAAATACCATAGCACACACCCTACAAGATTTTCTGAGTTTTTTAGTCAGCAGCTAGTGAAATTCCGGGATTTTGACGAGCCGCCTTCCGAGGAAAATATGGTATTAACTATCGGCAAGCAGCTTCCGATGATGTACAGCAATTTTTAGTGGCAGGAAATATCAAAACCGCAGTTCAGGCCGAGGAGATACTCCGCCACTTGGACGAAACGAGTATGATCAGTCCGCAGACCAGGAGACGGAATGTGGAATGCGTGAACACTGCAGAAATAGTTCAGGGGCATCAAAACAGTCAAAGTCAGAGCAATCAGACGAAGACACAGTCCACTAGCACACAATTTACGCCCAGACGGCAGGAATTCGACGGTCGAAACCAGTACAATAATAATAACAATAGGAACTTCCAAAATCGCCGTGATAATTAAAACAATCAGAACACCAATCACAATCAGAGGACGTACCAGCGAGAATATACTAACTGGAGGGGAAACCAAAGGCAGGGTAGACCATATCAAAGGAACGGGGACGGCAGAGGGAATAATCAGAGGAATTATCGGCAAGAAAACCAGGGAGATTATCGTAATGACTGGAACGAGCGTTACGCTGAGTCGCAAAAATATTTGGATGAATTAAATGCAGAAGAAGAAACAGAGAAAGAGAAGTGGAGGCGTGCGATGGCAAATAGAAAAAGTCCAGATAATCACCAGAATGCGGGAGCGGAAAGTTTATTACGTCAGCAGGAGAGGCACGATGACAACGGGCGTAATTCAACAAATGGGTCGCAGGATTAAAAAAAACTCGATCACATCAAAACCAGATAGCCTGAAAACGGAGGAAACCAGGGAACGGGAGGAATTGATTGTTGCGAATATTGAAGAGTGGGTAGCATTCCCGGACGATTGCCTGGAGGAAGTGGTGAAGGACCGAGTGAATGTAATCAGACAATTACCAATTATTTATGCTCATATTGGAGGTATTAGAGTGAGGTGCCTTATCGACACTGGTAGCCAAGTGAGTTTAGTCACGGAAGCATTATTGAAAGAAATTGGAAATAAACAAACCGTTCCAATTATGCCTGTACCATTAATGAAAGTCCGAGGGGTTATTCCTGACAAGACCATAGTTTGCAAGCACCAAGCATATTTAGATCTGGATATATTAAACCATACATTTTCACAAACTTTTATCGTGATACCAAAGATGAATTATAATGTCATCCTGGGAGCCAACTTCATTTGTGATTTCCATGCCATAATTGACCTACATAAAACACTGTGAGTTTTAAACAAGTTGAGGGGTTGAGTCACGTTGGTCTGAACATGGAAGACATTCCACTAGAGAGAGAGGCGAATACTTGGGTCATTAAAGAATGCACTAATGAGGCGATTGAAGATAAAAACTCGACGGAGGGACGAGTAAGCGAAACAGCAGTTATTGAAATTGACGGTCAAGATATTTCGCAGGAACTTTGGATACATTTGGCGGAGGAAGAAATTAGCGGGTCCAAATTTGAAATTTTACTTCAGGAGCGACTTAAGGAGGCAATAAGTAGGGGAACCTGACAGAAGAAAATTAGAAGAAATTTTGAGATATCCAAAGGGAGCTTTCGACACGATTCCTGGAAAAGTTTTAAATTTCCAGTATGCAATGCAAGTTACCGACTGGACCCCATTTAAGAGTAAATTGTACCCGATCCCAGAGAAATATTTTGCTCAGGTGAAGGATATTATTAGTAACTTATTAGATTCCGGCATGATAAGAAAAGCAGCCACCCCATACTTAAATGCAATATTGGCTATGGCCAAGCCAAATGGATCAATTAGATTATGCCTAGACGCTCGGGTTTTAAACAGTTAACTGCTAGTTGAGCATGACCAAGCACCAAGGATCAAGGATGTATTGAAGGGCTTACGTGGGAAGAAGATATATTCTAGAGTCGACCTAACGAATAGATTCCACCATCTCGAACTTGAGGAAAAATCCCAACTATTGACGGGGTTTTTATTAATAACCAAAGCTATATCTGGTCTCGCATGCCCTTTGGTGTAAAAACATCTGGATGTGCGTTGATAAGAGCACTAGACAGGAATCTGACTGAGGAGGTCAAGAGCTTCACTACGAGGTATGTTGACGACGTAGTTATTGCATCAGAAACAATGGAGGAGCACTTGGTAAACCTAAACAAACTTTTGGACAACTTGAGAACCATGAATTTCAAAATTAATTTGAAGAAATCGCACTTTTGCCAGAGCGAGATTCTGTATTTAGGTCACTTAATTGATGTTGAAGGCGTGAGACCTAATCCGGCGAAAATTGACGCAATCAAGAAATTTCCCACACCAACTAAAGTAAAACATGTGAGAGCATTTTTGGGAGTGACAGGTTTCTTTAAGGAGAATTGTCCTGGATACACGGAAACAGTAGCACCGATGCAAGAGATGCTAAAGAAATCAAATCGATGGCCATGGAATGAGGAGTGCGACAGGTCCTTTAGAGCCACGAAAGACCTACTGGAGAATTGTGAGAAGCTAGAGTATCCAGACTTCGAGAAGAAATGTATAATTCAGGCAGACGCTTCATTGATTGGAATCGGTGCCATGCTGTACCAAGAGGACGCTGATGAACCCAGGAAACGATCATATTTGGCATTTACGAGTCGTAAATTAAGGAAGCACGAGAGGAACTACACTGTGACAGAGCTTGAGTTGCTAGCGATTTTGTACTCACTTCAACGATGGCGCAAGATGATCTTTGGATATTCCATTGTTGTCAGAACTGACCACCATGCACTGACGTTCTTATTCAAGACGACGATGGCAAGTGAAAGAGTTACGCGTTGGTCCATTTATATACAGCAGTTCGATATCACCATAGAACACTGCTCTGGAAGGATGAACATCATACCAGATGCTTTAAGCAGGAACCCTGAAGATGAGAACGAGACAGCAGTAGATGTACAACACATAGCATTAACACCTAAGGCTCGCGAATTTTTGGATAAGTTGAAAGAAATTCAGAAGAAACAAGGAAAGGACCCATGGATGATGATGATCAAGTTTTACAAGAAGGAACTACACCCAGGTTCACCTGAATATCGAGAAGCCCGTGCAAAGGAAGCAAAATTCCATTACCTCAAGTTCGTGGATGATGATCACACCAAACTTCGAATTCTAGTTCCAGCATCGTTACAGAGAGGACTGACGTGGCATGTCCATGAAAGCTTAGCACATATCGGCACTGATAAAACTGAAGGAAAAATAGGAGAAACCTTTACTTGGCCAAAGATGCGATATACCATTGTTGAAGTAATTAGGACTTGTGACGCGTGTCAGCGTACTAAGCCTAATAATTTCATACAAAAACAGCTTCCAAAACCTTTATTACATCAGAAACCGTGCGAACTGGTCGCTATTGACTGCTTCGGGCCTCTAGTTAAAGGAAAACGAGTATGCCAACACCTTCTTGTATGTGTCGATGTCTTTTCCAAAATGGTGGTGTTATGTCCAATCCAGAAGACGACATCAAAGCAAGTCCTTAGCAGAATCCAGAACAAAGTCATTCCGACGCTTGGGAAGCCGGAATTCATCTTATCGGACCAAGGAACATATTTTACAAGCAATGTTTTTAGACAAGGTCTAGGGAACTTAGGAACAAAGCATGTTCTATCTAGCATTCGCCACCCTTGTGGAAATCCAAGCGAAAGAACGATTCGCTGTGTTGCAAAATATTACCGCGTCATGATTCCAAATGATCAAAATAAGTGGGTCAACAGAGTAGGAGATATTGAGATGTGCAAGAATACTACGAAGCACGAGTCGACAGGTCAAGTCCCACTAGTTGTACACCACAACAGGATGCCTGAAAGATCTTGGGATAAGATTATTCCATGCACAAGGGACCCTCTGTTAACACATGAGTTCGAATTCAGAGAACCAGAGAACACATGAGGAGCCAAGCGGACCGAAGATTGAGGAGATACAGAGGGAAGAAATTTCATCGTGAACTTCAGGAACAGGAACTAGTGCTTGTTCGGGGACCACCGATATCAGATCCTAAGAACAAAGTATTTGCCATGTTCTGTGCAAAATTTATCGGCCCGTTCCGTATTATCAAAAATTTGGGTAATAATGCTTATCGACTTGAAGAATTGAGCACTGGGGCTAAATCTGTTTTCAATAGTGCTAATCTCAAGCCATATTACAGAAGGGAACCATTTGATGAGTAATAAGGACAAGGATTGCAGAATCATATTGCCAAAATTAATTTGAGAATCTACACACAAATGTACGTGGCTACGTGATACCTGTGAGAGCGAGCTTTGTTTGTAAACAAGACAGCAGGTCTGGCAGAAGTTATAATTGTGTGTGAGTAAGAGAGGGGAGGTCTAGCGAGACGTGTGAATGACATCTCAGAGGAGAACATTGCAGCGAGAAGCGCGCACACTAATTGGGACAGTGGAATGCACACTCAGGCAGACGAGTGAGGTACTTAACTGATGATATCTTTACTACTGTGGATATTGTTTTTAAAATCCAAATCAATCACTAGCTTCGAATTTCAAAACCTTGCTGAGGATAAATGAACCCTTATTAATTTGCCGATCAGTAAGTCTTCATGATTATTATTATTATTATTACTGATATCCAGGCAGAACATGTTGGAGATTGACAATGAGAAGACAGGTAGTATGTCGCAACGCTTGCAACAGAGGTGGCGTGGTAGTTATTCCTGGGGTTGACCGAGTAAGCCCAGTTCAAGGACAAATTCAGGGTGAACGCGCATCCAAGTCGGCGTCATTATGGGCGTGCCAGAAGTGAATTTCCAACCGATACACGATTTAATCAGCAAATCAGGAGAGAGGACGCCTAGACCACGCGGAGATTTGCGTACCTAAAAAAAGGCGATAAAAACCCGTGTATGAAGAACCACCGATGCGATAGGATTCCGCATGAGTGCATTGAGACGTTTATATAATAAGAAGAAGTTTGATACTAGTCCCAAGTCTGTGAGATGAAAATTACAGATTATTTTCACTGATTGCCCCACTCCACCCCTTTCTGTCAGTTTCTAATAAATTGATCGGTGATGAGTAGTTTGAGACACAACTTTATCGGGCTCTGAGGAGCATCGTTCACGCCAGTTTCAGACACGATTTTTATCAGGCTCTGGTGAGCATACTTCACGTATGTCTGAATGAACATTTCTTGGGCTCCTGGGAGCAGAGTTCAGGCCTAGCGGAGGGAGATCTCTAGTTGAGATAAGCGCTACGCGGTAGACGTACTTTGTAAGACTTGTTAAAAGCCAGTTGCGTGGTGGACGAAGGTTGTAATATTTTCTGTAAATTTTGTGTTATATTTTGTGTGATGTATATGTGCGTGTGAAGTAAGCAAATGCTTAGATAAGGCCATCTCAACGTTGAGTAATCGCCCAGGACATTTTTGAGTGAGTCAGTAGCTCATAGCGATTCTAGCTAGGTAGAATAATAACTTTGAACATTTCTTTCCAAGAAGCCACGCCAAGATGTCTACAGGAAGGTCGATTGGTGGAATGAAGTGCTACGCCTCTACCAGAACGTCGACGATGAAGGAGTAGATTTCCCGTGGGGAAATGCATTGGGATGGAGGTTGATTTCTACAAGCTGCACGGTGATGTACAAACCATTGATTTATTCAATATGTAGCTAGATTAGACGCGGGAACGTTGTACATATTTTATTCATTGTTTTTCTTGTGTATTTTTTTTGTGCGCCGACACGGTTATATGTTAAATGCACGTTGGCACGTGACCAAAATGTTTGTTTGATTGTATATTTTTCTTATGAGTCATTATTAGTATGCACGGCGTGTGTATTTTGATTTTATTTATGCGAATGCGAAATTCGCTATGGTCGATAAATGGTGCTTTTATTCAAATTCATTTTTAGTAGGAGAAGGGGGAAAAGTTGTTAGATGTTTTACGAAAAGGTCTTTATTCATACTAGGGTTGCCGAGCGCAACAAGTTAAGATGTCACTGTAGAACACCTTAGTTCTATATTTTTTTAGGTTTTTTTTTGAGATTCCTTTTCAGGTTCTTTAGTCACGGACTAGATTGGGAGCGCAAGTCGGTGGAAAATATTTATGTCCTTTATTTCAGGTTCCTGTCAAACCCATGCGTGTGATCCTGGTGTGTGTATTGTGTCAAGGTGTGTGTATTGATTCTTCGTGATGAGGGGTAGAATGTGCCTACCACCCTCAAATATTGTTGTTGTATTTTATGGAAAGGCAGAGCGCTCTTCGAGGCTACTGTACCTTGTCCTGTGCTGATTCTTGGATTTCCTTGGGAAATGCTAAGATATTTTATTTTGACACACACACGTATATTATGTGCTTTTGGGGAGCACGCTTCTTCGAGACTCGAGCCATTGCTACGGCAGGTCGAGGTAATTGACACGTGGGTTGACAGATGTGCAGATTCCACTTTGCGCCCGTCTATGTCTGGTGATTCATCGTTTAGGCAGTCCAGCTGACCGACTGACCCCTGTAAGCTATCTGTAGCAAACCTGTTCTTTTAATGGTCATTGGATCATAATTTTAATTGGGGGTTCGCCATGTCCGTTACGAATTACCGCATATCGTATGAAATGAAATGTTTGTTTTATGATGTAAATGTTGGCTGTGAGCCTAGTGATTTCTGTGACTCATTTCATTTGTTTGTATTGTTAGATTTCGTCTGTTGTGACACCGTTGGGTGTATTTTGTATTTCTCTTGTAAAAATGGCAAGCGGCCATATATGTATATTTCTTGATTGGTCACGTGTTGATTTACTTGTGTTGATTTGAAAAGTCCAAATTTTAGGCGTTAATGTTGTTTGCTACGTCAATTCTTTGATTCCAATTTCATGCGGAAATTATTTTTGTCTTATTTATTGTAGGAAGTGTCGGATTAGTTTAATTAGTCTTTAGTTGGTTCCTCGTGTCTGTCTAGCTCTAAGACAATGCAGATTCATTCCATGAATGTTTACTGGATGTTATCGAATCTCGCATTAATTTGTACACATCGTAACGCATGTAGAAGAGCCGCACACGCACATGTCATTGCAGTAATTTGGGACATTTGGTCCAGATGTTTACGATCTCTCCTGAGATCAGGCCTAGTTTGGCATTTTTTATTAATTCAAGTGGGTGTCATTTGGGAGACCTTTTTTTGTTGTTGTTGTAAATAGTGTAAATTTGTTGATCTGTTATTAAATTCATACGTTTTAATCCTGGTATTCACTTTTTCCTGCATATTATTTTGTTATATGTTACCCTGCATGTTATAAGAAGCGCTTAACAACAACTTTACGAAATGGACTGTTACACCCCCCGAAATTGAGTCTCATATGCTTCTTTGAAAGGGTTCAGTAGATACTAGAGACAGTTTGTTTATTCTCATTTCCTGTCTCGTTGTTTCAAAGCAAGAGCCATTTCAGTCAAGAGCTTTTATCAGATAACTATATCAAATTCGATTTGCTTTGATGTCACTTAACATATAAACAAAGAAAGAAATGGGATTGAAAAATATCAACGATAAGCACTCCATCAGAAACAAGCGAGGAAAGAACGAGGATTTCATCTTTCAATTTAATGCAAGACCATAGTTTTACGATTTCTTTCCATAGCACATTGGCTTCTTAACTTTCCACGGTAGGAAACATTTTAGGTATTGGGTAACGCTTACGGCAAGATAACAGGATTTGTCCCTTTACAAGCACGATAATGAAATGTAATTGAAATCAAGCCCTTCCATAGAAGTCACTGCATTGAACAATTGATTATAAGAAACATTCCATCTAAAAAAATAATGTAGAACTCTATTTCAACCAATGATCCTTATCACTAATGGGGTACAGTCCAACAGATGCATTGACAGATTTCAGATTTGGAGACTCATTGCTTTTGAATACCGATGTTGTTGCTGTTGTTGTTTTTTCATATAGGGGCTTTAACATCGTGGTCAATTCAGCCATATGCATTTTATGTGTATGTAGAAATTGTATGAAAACCTGTGTTTCTGTAGAGTCTGTAGTAACATGTGAAGGGCACAGAAAAAGAAGGGGATGAGTCACAATTTTATAATGTTCAGTAAATTGCTTTTAAAGAGTTTAACTCTGCTTACCAAATTTATTTTTAAACATATAAAACATATTTGTTTTCTTTCGTACTACCAATATAATTTTTAAACCGTTGGAACTTGCATCTGGAGTGAAAAAGGAAGATTATATGGTTAGGAAGATAAACTTATGACCCCTTCTTTTCCAATGCACTGTTTCTTGTTTTCCCCCCATACCTGGATCTAACTCATTGTTTCCAAAACCACCGTAGGTATTGTTTAGGACCTGAAAGGATGCTCTCATTTACATAAAAATATACACATTTTAGAAAATTTACTTAGCTCTTTCTTTCCCTCTACCCATCATATGTATTTATAAGTGAGGCTAGGATTTTGAAGGAAGATGGCCGTGGACATAAGTTGGAAATATCCAGGCATTTGTATGGAGTAGAAATGGAGTAGAAAACCACGGAAAAATATTTCTAGGATGGTTGATGCAAAAGTCTGCTAAGTTAAGCATATCAAGGTTGAGTGTACCCTCTTTGAATTAAATCTCATGGCTAAGCCTATTTAGGACTGGAGTCTAAATACTTGCATCGAGACCACAGAGTGGTGTTCCATCGAAGCAACAGCTGTTCTCGTAAAAGCTGATTAAAGGGAAACATGGATCCGCATTCAACGCTCTTCAAAACGGAAATCCACTTTCAATGTTGTTTTTTGCAAAATTCGAAAGTAGGCTAATTTTATTGTTTTCTACCAACTGGAACTAGATATTTCGGACGAGCTGACTGAAACACACCTTCAAATTATTACTGATTGTCGTGGGAAAAATGTCCGCTGGGACAAATTGTCAGTATCTGCATTGTTAAGAATAGTCTGATACGTTCAGTTCAAATCCCCCAAGGTGGTGGTGCGGGGTCTTTTGTGACCTGGCGCAAATTTATTTTGTTAGAGTGTGCTTGTTTCTAAACTTAGAGACTTGCTGTTAGTCTGAGGCCAGTAACATTGAAGTGAAAGGTGTTCATTGTTAGAAAGAGGGATTATGGTCAAGCGGTGCAATAAAGTGTATCCGCGCCATTCTCATGAAGAGGATAATTATTTCCAGTAGCGTAATTTTTTGGAAGACATAGCCTATATTGCAGGAATAGTATAACGTAGCTAGCAGAGTGTAATCAAGTCAGCCAAATTCTGCAAAGTAAGATGTTTAATAAAGATTATTCCTATGCACGGCAAGTTATTGCTTTTACAACATTCATATGCTGTGAAGCTAATTGGTATTAGATATATGCATTTATTTTCAATAAAATAAGAGAGAGAAGCTGGTATTCAGAATGGGGTAAGGCAAGGCTGTAACTTATCACCCATACTTTTCAATCTTTACATTGAACAAGCAATGAAGGAAATTGGAGAAAAATTTCAAGTGGGAGTGAAGATTCAAGGAGAAATAATTTCCACTCTGAGATTTTCCGATGGCATAGTCATCTTGGCCGACACGCCTGAGGATTTGAATGAGTTTTTGAATGGCATAGACTCCGTCTTCAGAAAATAATTCATGATGAAAATTAATAAATGTGAAACAAAAATATTGGAATGCAGCCGAAATAAATCAGAATCCTCTATGGACATCAAATTTTCAGGTGAAAAACTAAAGGAAGTAGGAGACTTCTGTTACTTGGGAAGCAAAGTAACGAATGATGGACGAAGCAAAGAGGATATAAAAAGGAGGTTAGCTCAGGCAAAGAAAGCATTTCTATAGAAAAGGAATCTGTTGACATCGAATATAGATTTAGGTGTTAGGAAGTCAGTTTTGAAGGCCTTTGTCTGGAGCGTAGCACTCTATGGAAGTGAAACTTGGACTATTGGTGCAGCAGAAGAGAGGAGAATTGAAGCGTTTGAAATGTGGTATTACAGGAGAATGATGAAGATCAGATGGGTAGATAGGGTTACAAACGAAGAGGTATTAAGACTATTGGGAGAGAAGAGATGTTTCTGGCGACCACTAATGAAGAGAAGAGATAGGTTGGTAGGACACATACTAAGACATCCAGGAATAGCAAGCTTAGTTATGGAAGGAAGGGTCGAGGAAAAGAACTGTAGGGGTAGATCAAGGTTAGAATATGTTCAACAGATTGCCTCGGACGTAGGGTGTGGTAGCTATGTAGAGATGAAACGAGTAGCTCAGGACAGGGAGGCATGGAGATCTGCATCAAACCAGTCGAACGATTGAAGACTCAAACAACAAAATATCATGCAATTGAGTTCATAAACCAAATACATCATTATATGATTCATAAAACTTAGTAATTTTGTAATCAGAGCAAGTTGTGTCACTGGGGTCATAAAGTCCCCCACGCCACCTCTCACGTTGCATCAACGATCGCCACCTATCCATGGTGTTGAGCACTGGATTAGGTAGAAGCTTTAGTGGCACGCGTCTCTCAACAAGCGGAAGTGCATTGAATTCTATTATCAGTCTAGCTTGCAAGTCATTCCGTTATGAAACTCGGTAACAACGAATGTTGCTCGAGTTGGGAGCGAAGTTTGTTGACGAGCTAATTGTCCAGCTAGCTGCTTCAAGATAAGGCAAACTCGACTTTGCTTACTCAGGGTATATGCTAACTTGGATACTGTCAGAGCAAGTCTCACAAACAAACTACCAGCCCAAATCAATAGCCACAAACTTTTGAGCATATGAGCGTAGGACGTGGTACTGAATACCTTAAGAAGAAACACTTTCCTCAAGTAAGTTATTTACACTAAAGTACATGTCATATCTTCCCGCGTATTCGCTTTGGTAAAACGTTATGCCTCGCAATGATATATTAAACAATCTACATTCAAAAGTTTGAAACACACTATTATGCCAATATTTCAAATGGTGTCTGTTTCCATTGATATGTAGCTTGGAGAGATGTCTAATATTGGCATTTGATAACTACTTATGGTAGGTATTTCTTATTACTTATGGTATTGATACGTCCTACCCCTAGTAGCAAGTCATTAATTGGATCAAAGTAGGTAACGCACAACACAAATGGTCCTTCAAAGAAATATTAGCTTAATTGCAGGTCAGATATATTCACCACACAATAGGCACATAAAAACCATTAGCTGTCTTACTCAAGTTTGCTTCCTTATGGAGAACACTCACCCTTTCACTTGCTCGTGCAGTTAACCCCTCACTAATGAGACCGGTGTCCTCGCTAGAAATAGCAACAACTATTCCTCAAGTTCACAAGCCACAGTCTGACACTCACTCTTCTTGAATACTACACACTGTTTCGCAATTCACACGTCACCGCATTATCTCTTACGCACAGGTATAAACACACTCACTGACACTGGCCAGGGTCGCTCTTTATATATCGGGGCTGACGACTCACAGATGTTTCTAGAGTAGACCAGGGTTCACAGCTACTCCCAGACCTTCTCGAGAATTCCAGCACTAGTTGGGCCGCGAACGTTCAGGATCATGCCTTTTGCTCTCGCTGCGCAAGCGGCCGGCCGACACAGAGCCCGGGGGTAGCCTCGGGCGACTGTGAGCCACGCGCGAGGGAATGAAGCAACCCCGCAGCCGTAACAGTATGTATACCTATATAACAGTAGGAGTCTTTCTACCATGAAGAGGTTGATCTATTTTCAAGGTATCGCCCAACGTGGTATAAATTGTTTAAAGATGGTTTTGTTTATTTATTCTTATTTACATTTACATGTATTTACATTATTTCTGCACAACCCTTATTGCTCGGGAAATTTAACTGGCTAACGAGTTCTTCAACAATATGTCTGCTAGAGGCTCTTTAGTGGCAGTTATCATCGATAACATAACACATCAGCATAACATAACTTTCTGTCCTTCCAAAATATATATTTTTAAATTATTCTCCTTATATTAATAATGGAATAACATTACTCTATGCGAAGCAACATCCATAGGTTAGGTGTTGAGAACTGACAAAGTTAGAAACTAGTTAGTTATTGAGGTATTAAGGGGCGGAACTACGAGGTCACCTACCCCTAATGTTAGAAGAAAATCGATTTGAAACTCAGGAAAAGGAATTGTGTATCAGAATACTTTGTCCAAGGTACAAGTTCTTGACAGGCGGACTCAATAGAACATCAGTAGGAGATGTTCCATTTCAGAAAATTTGAAGCGTATAAGCTATATTTTACGATGCCTGTGCTAAAAATAGGAACAAATGACATCGATGTTCCACCCCCTTCAAACAGTGATCATTACCACCACTGCAACATAAAAGATACGTAAACCACGGAAAACCACTTTCAGGACGGCTGAGGTAGGAATCGAACCCACCTCTTCTCAGTTCCAGCTCTCAGACCAGAATGATTTTTTTTGTCAGAGCTTGGAATCGTACCCAGACCTCTACGGTGACAGCCAAGAATGCTAGCCGCCACGCAACGAGGCGGATGAAAAAACTTTTTTATTTGAAGTTGCAGATCACGGCATTGATGAGACGGATATTGGACCAAGTATCCTAAGAGAGGTGGTGATGAAGGTTATTTGTGAGATGAAGTCTGGCAAAGCTCCTGGACCAGACGATGTTCATGCTGAGATACTAAAGGTTCTGGGCAATGAAAACATAAATGTTCTCACATCCCTCTTCTATAAGATTTACCAGACAGGCCTGATCTCTGAAGACTGGCTCAAGTCTACTTTCATTCCACTACCAAAGAAGCCTAATGCAAGGCACTGCAAAGAACATCGAACGATTAGCTTGATGAGTCACGTCCTCAAGCTGTTTTTGAAAATAATTCACGGAAGAATCTTCAAGTGCGAAGAATTTATGTCGGACACACAATTCGGATTCCGGGGTGGATTTGGCACCAGGGATGCCTTGTTTTCGATACAAGTCCTTGTGCAGCGCTGCCAGGATATGAACAAGGATGTATTTTTGCGCTTCATTGATTATGAGAAGGCATTCGACCGAATACAGCACACTAAAATGCTAGAACTCTTTCAACGAGTTGGAATTGACAATAGTGACGTACGAATCAATGCCAATCTCTACTGGAATCAACAAGCTAACATTCGTGTGGATAATATGTTGTCCGATGAAGTAAAAATTCGACGTGGTGTTTGACAAGGCTGTGTGCTGTCTCCAATGCTCTTAAACTTATATTCGGAGGCAATCATGTCGGAAGCCTTGGATGGGTTTCATCAAGGCATTGTCATCAACGGCACATTCATCAATAATTTCCGATATGCAGATGACACAGTCCTGATCGCCGGAAGCATTGAAGATCTCCAAGCATTGCTGAATTGCGTAAACGCAGTTAGCAATGATTATGGCTTAAGGATGAACATTCGCAAAACAAAATTCATGGTTGTCAGCAAAGAAGTAATTTATACCACATTATCAGTTACTGATAAAGCCATCGAACGATTTCATTCGTATACATATCTAGGATGCTACCTGAATAACAAATGGGACTGCAGCCATGAAATCAAAGCTCGCATCGAGCAAGCCAGGGGTGTCTTTATCAAAATGAAGAAAATGCTGTGTCACCGAGATCTTAGTCTGAGAACGAGACTACTTGCCGTCAAGTGTTATATAATTCCCATACTAATGTATGGATACGAGGCGTGGTCGATAACCAAAACCTTAGAGAAGAAGTTGGAAGCATTTGAAATGTGGCTGTATCGTCGAATGCTTCGTATATCGTGGACCGACAGGGTGAGAAACACCGAGGTGCTGGATCGGATGGGCAAGGTGATGGAGGTGCTCTAAAACATCAAGCGACAACGTGATTCGAAATAACAAGTACCCAATCCAGCAGCTAATCATGGAAGGCAAGATTGAAGAACGGCGCAGACCAGGGAGGAGGAGGATCTCCTGGCTCAAGAATTTGCGGGAATGGTTTGAACTTGACTCAGCATCTCGGTTTCGAACGGCAACCTCGAGGCAAGGGATTGCAATGATGATCGCCAATCTTCGACGCGGAGATGGCATATAAAGAAGAAGGTATAGTTCCGACCTAATACTAATAATTCTGTAAAAATGTTAAAGTTGAATTTTTAACATGGCAATGAGAGACTTTACAACTATAGGTACATTAGCTGGAGCTTGTGAGGAGTTGTCGACCTAGGGATTGAAGTTGATGTTGTGATTAGTTGCAAACGCCTGCCTAATTTTAACTCCAAGACGAGCAGCACATTAGCCCAGTCATTGGTAATTCGGAAAAAATCCTTTAATTAGATTTCCTGAATGTACCTAGCACAAATATTAGTGTAGTGCCTAAATTTACATTCATTTCCTGTCAACTATTTGTGTTCTTTTTTAAATATGAATCGTTATTTAATATTGGTTCCCTGTATTCATGTCATCATCAAAATGATATTTTAGTACTGTGTCGTATAGAAATATTACAAGCCATTATTCAGTGTATAAAAGACGTTAGATTTATCCAGTATTTATTTAGGTGAGATGGTGAGAGTAGATAAATGTCATTCCCTGCCCATTTTAATAGGGCACTTCAACGTGTTGACTGATTGAAAAGCAAGAATCTGTTGACATCGAATATAGATTTACGTATTAGGAAGCAATTTTTAAAAGCCTTTGTCTGGAGCGAGGTAATCTATGGAAGTGGAACTTGGACTGTTGGAGCAGAAAAGAGGTAAATTGAAGCGTTTGTGAGAATGATGAAGATCAGATAGGCAGATAGGGTTACAAATGAAGAGGTATTAAGACAAGTGGAATAGGAGAGATGTTTATGGCGACTGCTAATGAAGAAACGAGATTTATTTATTTAGCGTATGATGAAGACAACCTATAAACTATTTACATATCCAGTGGAAGATAAGTACAAAGTAAATACAAATTATCATGTACAGTATATACAGTCAAAGCAATTTACGAAGCTTGAGCGAAAAAAAAAAACAGGAATAAAACAATATATTTACATCACTATCTACCTGACAACTTCAACAGTTCAATTGTAAACATTGAGTGTGAGTGATGTACGTCTCACTAAATGTGAATGTCCAATTCCGCTACCCACTTCACTGCTTCCGGTGTTGCTGAGTTGAGCTCTTCCATGGTGTCAGAGAAAGCACGGAGTGGGCATTCCTGCACTACATGTTTCATTGTGTGGCGAACCTCCCCACAGTCAAAATGGGGGGAAACTGACCAGCCCCATTTGTGTAAAGTAGATGCTGTTCTACTTACCCCACATCTCATGCGATTTAGTCTACTCCAGGTGCAGCGTGGCAGATCGAAGCCTGCCAGGTTTGTAGATGGATTATTAATGTCCACTATTGCACGAGGTGGGGATAAAGACCACTCTGTTGACCACTTAGAAGTGGAGTTGAAGGAGCTGGATGTTAACGTCACAGCCGTCTTCCAAGCAGGCTGACGGGATTTAAGGCGTGTGCATTTCTGTCTAATATCCTCATGAACAGGTAGATGTTCATTTTTCAACATTCTTGACCACAGCTGAAAAAGGGCCTTCTGTCTCCTGATATGTGGAGGTACTATATTGCTGAGTACGGGTAACCATTTGATCGGTGTAGCACGAAGTGTACCAGTTATGATCCGCATGGTTTGGCGAAGTTGTAAATCTGCTAGCTGTGTGTGACCACTATTAAGCCAGATACCAGCAGTATTCTGCTGCAGATTAGACCAAGGCCAAATATGTTGTCCGTAAAGTGTTTCCATCCGCTCCCCAAGAAGTTCCAGCCAGTCGTTGGAGAAGGTTATTACGACTTTTTAGTTTGTTGGCGGTTTTATGCAGATGATGTTTGTACGTAAGAGACCTATCCAATGTTACTCCTAAATAACTGGGATTGGCACAATATTGTAGTTCATGACCCTTGAGGAATAGCCTTGGATGGTAGTTCTCTTCCGCGTTGTTTAGATGAAATGTAGATGGCACTGTTTTCTGTGGGTTAGGGTGTAGATACTATCTTTGAAAATAGTCATCCAACAGTTCGAGGTCTCGATTAAGAACTATTTCAGCTTCTGCGAAGTTGGGATGCTGAATTTTAAAGCAAATATCGTCCGCATATATGAACTTTCGGGACACTGTTTCAGGCAGGTCGTAGATATGTAAGTTGAAAAGAGAAGGATATAGAACCGACCCTTGTGGCAGACCATTATTGACTTTGTGGAATTTGCTTCTGTTGTGTTCTGAGTGAACTTTAAATAGGCGGTTGTTTAACATTCTGTCAATTAGTGTTGCAATTTTTATGCAAGGGGCAGCTTTAATCAGTTTAAGCATAAGATCTTCCCTCCAAACTGTGTCGTATGCAGCTGTAAGATCTAAGAAGACAGAGACGTTTTTCAATTTCTTCTCAAAACCAACCTCCATATACGTGGACAAGGACAGTACTTGGTCACTGCAGTCACGGCCGGGTCGGAATCCTGCCTGCTCAACTGGAAGGAATGCTTCGATGGTCGGTGCTATTCGGTTCAGTATCAGTCTTTCTAATAACTTGTAGGTGACGCAGAGTAGAGCAATAGGTCGATAGCTTTGTGGGAGAGTTCCTGGTTTCAGAAGGGCAATAATTTTTGACTTCTTGAAGATTGGGGGGAGTCTTCCTGACTGAAGTATGGAGCTGAAGAATGCAACGAGCCATCTTTTGCAGCTGGACCACTTATTTTTTGGAGTTCTGGGTAGATTCCATCTAGTCCTGCAGCTTTGCCATTTCGGAGTGATTTTAATCCCGCGTCGGTCTCTTGCGATGTGAAAGGTTGTGAATAGGTGGCGTGCGGTGGGGGGTCTCGTTTTTCCTGTTTAAGCTCAGTTTTAATCCCTTTCGTGGACAGTTTATTCCTTGTTGTTTTAGAGATAGAAACAACGTGATCTGCTATTGCTTCTACCTTGATTGGAGAATGTTGCTTTGGGGGTATGGATGTGGAATCTAATTTCCGAATAAGTGACCATGCTTTTCTGATAGAATGGGTGAAAAATTCATGATAGGTTGGCAGGACGAATAAGGCACCCAGGAATAGCAAAGTTATTTATGGAAGAATGGGTCGAGGACAAGAACGGTACGGGTAGACCAAGGTTAGAATATGCTAAACAGATTGCCTCGGATGTAGGGTACAGTAGCTATGTTGATATGAAATAATTATCTCAGGACAGGAAGGTATGGAGAGATGTATTAAACCAGTCAAAAGACTGAAAACTCAAACAACATACATTTCCTATCCAACCAAGAACAACATTTTAGAAGCAGCTAAAATCAATTTCTCTTGAATAACCTCGGTTCAGAATCCTCTACATTTGACAAAGAAAATGTCGAATATTTTTGCATGACATATAACGGAAGTAGCATTCTTTGTCAATAAAACTCCCGTGAGAGAGGAGGTGAAAATAGGATTTAAAAGCACTCCATTTTGTCACACGTTGACGCAACACTGTTCGGGTAGGATTATTAGCAGCACAAAGATAATTATAATGTAATATTAAAAGCATACAATCTAACGTCACACTGGTAAACCATATTATTAGCCTACTTTAGATTTTTGCAAAAAAATGAAAGTAGACTTATGAGATCTACACGGGCCTAAAGTTGTCAGTCTGTCAGTGTGTGAGTGTGTGTGATTGTGAATATCTGCCCCGCCCTCTATCAATTCAAACACGACGAAACCAAATTGCACGAAATTTGTTACAGAGGTAGCACTAGCAAAGGACATATCAGTGTCATGCTTTATGTTTGACTATAATAATTGCATGATGCATACATCCACCATCTAAAAACTATTTGGCTGATGGCAAAATATGCTTTCAACATTAAGGTACATTGTTAAAAATTTGGCAGAGATCAGATGATTAGATTAGTCGTAATTTGATTTAAGCTTAGGATGTTTGTGTGGGCGTCATGTCTTCTTCGTTATGATGGCGGCGATATACTACATGATACAGAGTTGTACCTTGCTAGTGCTTCCCCTGTACCAGAGTTGGTTCGATTTGGTTTGTCGTATTTGAAATGATTGGGGGGATCGGTTTGCATACATAAACGGCCGCCATCATCAAACTATTTGGATGATGACCTTGTAGTTTGGGCAAACGATGCTCTCCTTATTAAGGTATATTTTTGAAGACTTTGATTAGGTGAGTGGTAATTTTATTTAAGCTCTGAACATTTGAGTGGCCACCATTCCGTTTCCGCCAAGATGGCGGCGATATTAAACATCACACTGAGGTGTCCTTTGCTAGTGCTACCTCTGTACTAAATTTGGTTCAATTCGGTTTCATCGTGTTTGAATTGATAGGGGGAATCGATTTGCACACATACATGACCGCCATATGCAAACTATTGGACTGATGACCTTGTAGTTTGGTCAAAGGACGCTTCTCACATATGGTATGTTGTTGCAAAATTGAGTCGAGATCAGATAGACTGACAACTTTTGGCCCGTGTAGATCTCATAAGTCTACCTTCATCTTTTGCAAACATCGAAAGTAGACAAATAATGTGGAAAAAAATACATGTGATTCTATTTGTTTTGGATTGTAGAAAATAACGTAATATTGATTATCAGTAAGGCAGCATTGAAAAACATTGCCGTCCTGAAAATGTTTTTCGTGGTTTCCCATTTTCACCACCAGGCAAATGCCAGACGGTTCCTTTCAACAGGTCTAAGACCGATTTCCTTCCTAAATCCCTTCCCTGACCCGTCCGAAAAGAAATTGCATGGCCATTGGCTGCATTAATAAAATTCTTTAAAAGAATATTGAATAATGGGCACCAATTCTATCTATATTCTATAACTAGCCACCCGCACTGACTTCGCCCGGTATCTTTAACGGTTTACCCGGCGTAAGCTTAAAAGGCGCACGGACAGTGGGTTCTTCTTCGACTAGATTCAATGAAACCGTTACTGCTCAGCTTTCTTTGGTTATAAATTAATGTTTATGTTCGACCCTGACTATTATATGTCGGAAAACTGTACTATAATGAGGCTCATTATAACACTATTTTTCATTATGAAACAGTTTCTCCCACCAATCAGAGCTCAAGAAACAGTTGTTTGACCAATTAGATAATTAGATGCGCTGAGTTACACGGCCTTCTAATTTAAATTTCACTGCCTGGCCTAGTGTCATAGTAGGGTAATCGAGGAGGCCATGGTCAAATACAAGGTATTCTCTGCGTCTCATGCGCTCCCTTCAGTATATAAAACTGGCGAAATCCCGACAGATATTTATGAATATTTATGTTCGAACAAAAAATAGTTATAATAATTATCGTCGAACATAAACAGTCGTATGCAACTCGCCTATAATGGTAATTAAGACACTCGTGTGGTAATTATAAAACTCGCATACGCTCGTTCCATAATGTACTATTTTCAACAGAAACTTTCCTCGAGAAATCCTATACAGACTGGTGAAGAACGCAACAAAATATATCCAGTTGTTCTATAGAGAACCCGTTGCATCCAAGAATCGAGGACTTTGTTCTATAATATGTAGAGATTATTATATTTGAATTAAAGGATATTTCAATTGAACACCCGTAGGCTCCCTATCAAGTTTAACTTCAAGTAGTTCCAACTTTCGCTACCAGAGATGCCACTGTCACTGACACCTAGCCGCAAACGTTCGCGCTCGATAGAGCGTTTCTTACCAAGTAACCTACAAATTGAGCTACACTCTACCAATTTCATTTACCAAGTTCTTTTACATGCCATAAATCTATGACGTGGTCCTGCCGGCTTTAGGCTACTTAGGATTTTAACGCTCTCAAAAATCCGACGGCATCAGACGGAATTGAACCCGCGATCATGAGCATAGCAGTTCAGCATTGTACTGACTACACCACCGAAGCCACTATATTCTAAAATAAGGGTTAGACTTCAATGTAGGGGATCACCGTTACGCCCCCATAAAAATAAATAAGACAGTCAGATTTTTTATCGGTTCTGCTTCCCTGGGACGCTGGATATTTATAGAGCACGATGGCTGTTGATTGAGAAACACCCGGTCGCTATCAGCTCAACGTGAGGTATTGGAATATACAACACTTTCCCTCTGAAATGTGGGCAGGGATTCCCTCCCCGTAACCTTGTTTGCGCCGAGCCACGCCGGCGCCGCGAACGCTTCTCCAGACGTAAGAACACAGAGAACTGGAGGAGTGTGTTCAATTCCCATCACATACAAGGACTTTCAACGTGCAGTCCTTATTTACTAGCAGTAAATCTACCGGCTTCTCTTTGATGTGGTCCGGAACTGATTTATTCCGTGAGCTCATAGATCCTATCCCCTGGTTCTGTTACATCAATGATCTGATAATTATTTAATCAGGAAATCCTTCCGAGTGGTTCTATTTTAACAATAATAATAATAATTATTATTATAAATACCCCACGATTGAGCCCAGAGAAACACACAAATCTAAGAATCCAACTCAGCTTATAGTTTGAGAATTAAGAGGAAAACATGTCCAGCACGACGACACTCTCAGCCACATTAACTTGAGGTTTTAGGCCATAGCATGGTACCTCTCGGATAAATAAACCAATAAATATACAAATAAATAAACAAATAAACGAATAAAAAACGAAATCAACAAATAAACAACTAAATGAACAAATAAATAAACAAATAAACAAAAAGCAAATAAATAAATAAATAAATATACAAATAAACACATAACAAACAACTAAATAAACAACTAAATAAACAAATAAATAAACAAACAAATAAACAAATAAACAAGTAGACAAATAAACATTTAAAAAAATAAACAAATGACTAACAAATAAATAAACAAATTAAAAAATAAACCGGTAAATAAACAAATAAACAAATAAACAAATAAACAAATAAACAAATAAACAAATAAACAAATAAACAAATAATATTACAAAATAAACATAAAGAAATAAAATAAAAAATGAAAAATATAAAATATAAAATAAATAAAATAAATAAAATAAATAAAATAAATAAAATAAATAAAATAAATAAAATAAATAAAATAAATAAAACAAATTTACCAGAATACTAGAAATATTCAGTCATAATAGGCGGTTAAAAATTCAGACTGAATGCTCCTGTAAATCCGCACATGGTATTTCTATCCATAAACAGTTCAATTAACGAGAACTGAAAAGTTCATCTAATGAATACGTAATCGGCTGAACACAAAATGCATGGGGAAGGGACTATCAATTGAAAGCATTTTGAATGCCACTGCGTGACCAATAGTATATTAAGTAATAAATAATTTACTGATCTCTCCACAGTTTATGAATGAAATAGCCCAAAGCACGTTCTACACTCACTTATTTCAGCTTTATTGAAATTCACTCATATTTTAAAATCATTTTATTCGTATAAGTCAATATATTATTGATAACAGTACTTTTATATAAATATGTCACCATTGGGCAATTGGTAGAGAATTGAAATTTCAAGTATAAATTAGGTGAGAAGCTATATTTGCTTGTTTGTTCCAATGTCTATTAAACTTAAATATCGATCCATTGTTGTGATTTTATATGAAATTGAAATTCATTGGGAGGAGAAATATGTCCTGTAATTCTGGTTTCCCTTCCAGGATACGTCGTACATGAAGGCGATTTATGGCTGACACGGAAGGCCCTTCCAGGTGCATTGACATCATGGCCTCCAAGGACAATGAAGCTAAAGGAATATATTGGATCCATCTTTAGATATCAATCGCAAGCCGAGCAGCCTGACAATCACAGCAATGAGAAGAAGAAAATTTACAAACCTACAGCCCCTTACTACAAGGAGAAATACTGCTTTTAATATATAGATGCCGTATGTTGTTGTTTCATTTGAGGGCCTTGGACTTCGTGGTCATTTAGCCCCATGTACTTGGGTGTGTGTAAAATTTGTCTAATAACCTGTTTTATTATTGTGGTGTCTGTAGTAACGTGTGTATTTGTAATTTATGTGACGATTGGAAAGGAGGCGGTCGTGACCTTCAGTTAGGAACCATCCCAGTATTTTCCTGGAGTAGAAGTGGGAAATCACGGATATCTACTTCCAGGATGGCTGAGGTGGAATCGAACCCACCAATTCTCACTTTTTCCTCACGATGCTGAGTGTGTGTATTTTTGTGTTTGTGTTTAATATAGTTTTTATGTTTTTGCTACTCAGACTCGTGAGGTAAAACCGAGAAAAAGATAGTTCGATTCCTACCTCTGTCATCCTGGAGGTGGTTATCCGTGGTTTCCCACTTCTACACCTGGCAAATGGCAAATGTCATATTTTCTCTTTTTTGTTCACTCTTTGATTTTGGCCGCTTCCTACCCTAATCCTATCTCGATTTCAAAAACACACTAGAACAAAACTCACAGTGACATATGTTATCAGTCAACTATTACACACGCCCAAGAACACGTGGCTACATGACCACAACCTCGCAAATCCCCTAAAGATACAACAACCTTAAATGAATCGTTTATTTCAGAAAGGGGTCAAGTGACAAAAATGCAATTTTGTGAAAACAAAGAAATCTGAAAATCTCATAGGCTACAAAGAATTCCTTATGGATCTAAAAACTTACCACAAATGTGTTTATGTATTTGAAACTTAATAACACAAATTATATTTGTTTTACTTTTGTATCGTGCAAAAAATAGATCTTAAAACTTTGTACTTGACACTTTTCTGCAATAAAGAAGTAGAACCCGGATATTTTGTTAGCAAAAAAAAAAAAGTTTTACGGTTTTGTAATAAAAAAGAATTGTATGCAAATCAGTTTATTTATATGTGCATTAGATAATATTATTGAATGCCAAAAAAAATTGTAACTAACGATACCTGTTTAAGAATGTCTGGTATTTTATTTTAACCTGATCAGTCTCGAAGTTCAGAGCCATACATTATCAAGTTGGTAGTAGACCTACATTGATTTATTGATCTTCTAACTCCACAGCACATTCTGCATCCGTAGTAAGTAAATGAAATATATCGTTGTAGGATTCATCATACCCAACAAGGTTAGGTTTAAGGTTAGTGAGGTCTTTTATCGTCTTCACATTGATGGGAATCTGAAACAGAAGCTGTTTGTAGGTCCTGGGCCAAAACTAGACATAGGGTAGAAGAAGTACGTGTTGAAATATTAGAACAGAAACGAGTCAAACAGCGTCCCTTGCCCCCTTTCTGCACTAAACGCAATTTTAACCCTTTATGGGGCAGAATATTATTGACGACATTTTATTTGTATTTATTTCAATTTCATTTTAATTATTTAGTCTAATTCTAATTGTTATTAATTTTAATTCTTGTTTTCTTTAATATTTCAGTTTTCATATTTATTTTGATAATTTCAATTTTATACTAATTTTATAATCTCAAAATTAAGATTAGAAATTTATTATAATTTTAATTTTTATGAGCTTATTTATTATTATTCTTTACAAGCATATTCATTTTAAAATCTAATTTTTTTGTCATATTTTCTCTTTTTTGTTCACACTTTGATTTTAATTATTATTTTAAAAAATTCAAGCACCTTAGGTCTAATATTTGGTTTTCAGAAATATCAACAACTAGCTGAAGTACCCGTGCTTCGCTACGCGTCATAAATAAATTAAAATGTGAAGGTGACAGTTAAAACAGGGGATAGGCAAGATGCTGCGCAGAGGGATATTAAGGATGGAACATTTTGTCCAACTACACCGCTCGGCGTTGACCGTGTTTTATAGCACAAATTTAGGTTTTTCTCACTAACCGTTGGATATACCTTTCGGATAGAAAATGTAATTTTAAACCTCGTATATGCCATCAAAAGTTTGCTATTTCTTAGCGTTCTCTTTTTATTTGAAATGGAAATATGAAAGTTTGAAACCAAAGGGTGTAGTGACGTCACTAAAATGGTCGCCATCTTTAAATAGTGCAAATTATTGAAATCAAAAGTAACCTATATGTTAACCAGGTAAATCAGCTACTTCCATGTAAAATTCATGTAAATCGGACCAGTGGTACTTGCGTGATTGAGTAATACACACACACCATCTCATTTTTAGCCTCGCTTCGCTCGCGTCATAGTCGTGTCATATTGTTATTGAATGAAATGCAGGTTTATCCCCGTTAACACCCCTTTAGAACCTGAATATCCAGAAACCCCTCCTTAGTAGACATTTTCGACACACAACAAACATATCCCCAAAATATCATTCTTCTAACTTTAATAGTATTGGTTGGTCGATGAGAGTGAACATCCAAAAATCCTTCCTTAGTGGACTATTTTCTTCCAGAATTTCACCCCTCCCCATAGGCCCCTTAAATTCTATTTATGAAAAACGGTCGAACACCTATTTATTTTATATATTTATTTATTTATTTATTTATTTTTAAGCTGATTGATTTCCTCCGAGTTTCAAACACCTCGCTTTTGTCGTTTAAGAGATACACGCTCCGTTAGGAATCTTTCAAACCCCACTTTTCATCCCTTTCACCTTATATTATACACTACATCGAAAAACCATTAGACATGTGTCAGCTTATTTTAATGATTAGAATATATGCCAAGTATCACATCCCCAAATGAAACCACTCGTGAGATATTGTTATTCAGTGAAATGCACATTAACCCCTTAACACCTCTTTAGAACCTGAATATCCAAAACTCTTTCCTTAGTGGACGTTTTCGATATACAACGAACATATCCCCAAAATTTCGTGTTTCTAACATCAATAATTTTGGCTGGGCGATGATGAGTGAGTGAGTCAGTCAGGACATTTTCTTTCAATTATTTTTGATAATTTCACCCCTCCCCATGAACCCCTTAAATTGGATTTATGAAACAAACGGTCGAACACCTATTTACTTATTTAAAGCTGTTTTCCCCCTGAGTTTGATGAGAGAGTAAGTGAGTCAATCAGTTATGATACTTTCTTTCCTGTTTTTCTCCCCCCAGAATTTCACCCCTCTCCAAGGGCCCCTTAAATTGGATTTATGACAAAACGGTCGAACACCTCTTTACTTGTATTTAAAGCTGTTTTTCCCGTCGAATTTCAAACTTCTCGCTTATGTCGTTTCAGAAATACACGCTCCGTTAGGAATCCTTCAACCCCCACTTTTCACCCCTTTCACCTCATAATAATACACCACATCGAAAAACCCTTAGACACATGTCTGCTTATTTTTAAAGATTAGTTTATATGCCGAGTATCACATCCACAAATGAAACCACTCGTGAGATATTGTTATTCAATCAAATGCAGGCTTAACCCCCTTAAGACCCCTTTAGAACCTGAATATCCAAAAATCCTCCCTTAGTGTACGGTTTTGACATACAACGAACATATCCCCAAACTGCCATGTTTCCAACTTCAATATTTTTGGCTGGGCGATGATGAGTGAGAGAATGAGTCAGGACATTTTCTTTATTTTTTTTTCTTCAGAATTTCACCCCTCCCGATGAACCTCTTATATTTGATTGTTCAAAAAACTGTCGAAAAGCTATTTACTTACACTAAAGCAGTTTTTCCCCCTAAGTTTGATGAGTGAGTCAGTCAGTCAATCAGTTAGGACACTTTCTTTTCTGCCCCCCCCCCTCCCAGAATTTCACCCCTCCCCATGGGACCCTTAAATTGGATTTATGAAAAAACTGTCAAACACATATTTATTATTTTTATCCTGATTTTTTTTCCGCTGAGTTTCAAACTCCTCACCTATGTCGTTTAAGAGATACACGCTCCGTTAGGAATCTTTCAATCCCCACTTTTCACCCCCTTTCACCTCATAATATACACCACATCGAAAAACCCTCAGACAGGTGTCTTCTTACTTTTTAATGATGATTTTATATGCCGTGTATCACATCCCCCAATGAAACCAATCGGGAGATATTGTTATTCAATGAAATGCAGGTTTAACCCCCTTAAGACCCCCTTTAGAACCTGATTATCCGAAAATCCTCCCTTAGTAGACGGTTTTGACAAACAATGAATATATCCCCAAACTGTCATGTTTCTAACTTCAATAATTTTGGCTGGGCGATGATGAGTGAGTGAGTGAGTCAGGACATTTTCTTTCAATTTTCTTTTTTCAGAAATTCACCCCTCCCCATGAACCCCTTAGATTTGATTTAAGAAAAAAAACTGTCAAACAGCTATTTACTTACTTACTTAATTTTCCCCTGAGTTTGATGAGTGAGTCAGTCAGTCAATCAGTTAGGTCACTTTCTTTCCTGTTCCCCCCCCCCCCCCCAGAATTTCACCCCTCCCCGTGGTCCCAATAAATTGGATTTATGAAAAACCGGTCAAACACATATTTACTTCTTTTTATGTTGATTTTTTTCGCTGAGTTTCAAACTCCTCCATATGTCGTTTAAGAGATACACGCTCCGTTAGGGATCTTTTAATCCCCACTTTTCACCCCTTTCACCTCATAATATACACCACATCAAAAAACCCTCAGACACATGTATTCTTATTTTTAATGATTAGTTTATATGCCGAGTATCACATCCCCCAATGAAACCAATCGGGAGATATTGCTATTCAATGAAATGCAGGTCTACCCCCTTAACACCCCTTTAGGACCTGAATATGCAATAATCCTCTCTTAGTGAGCATTTGCGTCCCTTGAGGAAGCTGCATACCAAATTTCATTCCAATCCGTTCGGTGGTTTCTGAGATTTCGTGATGAATGAATGAGTGAGTGAGTGGTATTTGACAAATATATAGTAGAAGATGGTGTCAAGTCTTTGTTATGCTAAACTCGGTTGACAGTGCTGTGTGAGTAGTTGAGTAACTAACGGGATTTCAAGTAAAGATCCTCATTTTCTATACCGGCAGTGCAGAGCGCGAATGGCATCCAGTCGGCCGTGTCTCGACTTGAGCTATGTTGCCATGGAAACTATCTGGCTTGCCATTCCTTCATGAGTATATTTTATGATTTGATTTGCCTGTGCTTGAGTGCAAAAGGGCCGAAATCAGAAGAATGAGAAAGACTATCGAAAATTCATGTAGCCAGCGGTTCCTTCTGGGTCCTAAACTATGTGTATGCAAAATTTGGTTGAGATTGGCGGAACGGTGTAGATTTGTATACGGAACAGACCCACATACATACCCATATACATACAGACTTTCACTTTTATATATAAGATAAACAAGAAGTTCCGTGATGAACTAAAGAGCCTACTTTTCTGAAAATTTAAGATTCATGCCAATGATTAATCTATATGGATCTATCTAGAATAATGACGAAATTAAGTTGGTAATATCGAAATTTCTAATTATTTCGAAATACTGTATACCTGAGCCTAATAAGGCACTACAGTTGGCAGCCCTGGCGACTGAATATATTCTTAGATCCATTTCTTACGGTACGGAATACAAAATTTAATTGAAGTCCAGTGGAAAGCATGGACGTTACATGCAGTTAAACATTGGATCTAACAGCGCGCGTAAAATCATGTTGGCAACGACGCATTGGTCAGAAATAATCTGAAATAATCTGATCTATTGTTGTGCCAATTTTGAATGAAATCCATTAGTTAGTATAGAAGTTACATGTACTTAAATTTGGACCTCTCAGCAGGCTTAGAATCATGTTGGTAGCACTGACGTATATAAGTTACTCGAAATTAATATAGAATGTCAGGTAGTATACGTGTGCATAGTTTAAAGCTGTCGGATTGCATACTTTCTGATATATGGGTATTTGGATTTAAAAAAATTGAGTGCATTTATTAACAGTTGGCAGCCCTGCTGGCTCTTAAGAATACGCTCAGTCATATCTGTTTATGTACACATAGCACATAAGAAATTTGGTTGAAATCCAATTGATAGTGTAGAAGTTATTTGCATTTAAAATTTGAACCTATCAGCACGCTTATAATCATTTTGGCAACACTGCCATGTATGGCCTCCTGGAAATTAAAGTACAATGTTATTATCTATACGTGTGCCAATTTTGAAATAGCTCCTATTCATACCTTCCAAGATATCCAACATGGAGCTCAAATTTCAATTGCGATTTTTCAGCAGTTGGTAGCACTGACATCATTTTCAAATATGGTCGTGAGATATGCAGGTATAGATCTTTACTCCTACCAAATTTTGTTTCGATTGCTGCAGCCATTTAGGAGTTGATAGGGGGGTACACACACACAGCCAGACAGACAGACAGAAGAACAGACAGACAGACAGACAGAAGTACAGACAGACACACATTTGCCCGATCTCATGTCTACTTTTTCCTCATTTTTGCAAAATGTGAAAAGTAGGCTAAAAATAGTTGCTATATCGCTGAAAGATTCAACAATCAACATCTTTGACAATATAAAGTGTCCTCATACTGTAGTAGTCTAGGTGGTAAATATACAGACCACTGACCTATAAAGGGTTAAACATAATGCCTTATTGTAATAACTGGCCGGAACTTGACTCCTTTCTGCAATAAAATATGCGTTTAGCCCTGCGAACCTTGTTCCCACAACTCATTTCATAATATTTTGTCACTTGAACCCTTTCTGAAATAAACGATTCAAATAGTAACAAACCCGGCATTTTTAGGTAGATTTCATTAGAAAGCTAACTATTGCAATGGGTCCCATGTTTTGACTTCCGGAAAATTTCGACATATCTTCGCGTTTCACATCCCCCAGACCCCAAAACCACCGTCAGTTCAAAAGTTTATATACACACATCAAAAAAAGTTTTGCATCACCTCGGTTCCAAGAGTTCCGGAACCTTTAAATACAAAGGGAATAGAGATCAACACAAACAACATTTCAGCTCGTTTTATTGCTCATGAGTCCCACACATTGCATGTTGTACCATCATACAGCTAGACTTTCAGCATTTGTGGTCCAGATTGCAGTACACACCACTACCTCTAATACCCAGTAGCACGTCCTCTTGCATTGATGCATGCCTGTATTCGTCGTGGCATACTATCCACAAGTTCATCAAGACACTGTTGGTCCAAATTGTCCCACTCCTCAACGACAATTCGGCGTAAATCTCTCAGAGTGGTTGGTGGGTCAAGACGTCCATAAACAGCCCTTTTCAACATATCCCAGGCATGTTCGATAGGGTTCATGTCTGGCGAACATGCTGGCCACTGTAGTCGAGCGATGTCGTTATCTTGAAGGAACGCATTCACAAGATGTGCACGATGAGGTCGAGAATTGTCGTCCATGAAGACAAATGCCTCTCCAATATTCTGACGATATGGTTGCACTATGGGTCGGAGGATGTCATTCAGGTATCGTAAAGCCGTTTCGGAGCCTTCCATGACCACCAGTGGCGTACGTCGGCCCCACATAATGCCACCCCAAAACATCAGGGAACCACCACCTTGCTGCACTCGCTGGACAGTGTGTCTAAGACGTTCAGCCTGACCAGGGTGCCTCCAAACACGTCTCCGACGATTGTCTGGTTGAAGGCATATGCGACACTCATCGGTGAAGAGAACGTGATGCCAATTCCGTGGGGTCCATTCAGCATGTTGTTGGGCCCATCTGTACCGCGCTGCATGGTGTCGGGGTTGCAAAGCTGGACCTCGCCATGGACGTCGGGAGTGAAGTTGCGCATCATGCAGCCTATTGCGCACAGTTTGAGTTGAAACACGACGTCCTGTGGCTGAACGAAACGCATTATTCAACATGGTGGCATTGCTGTCAGGGTTCCTCCGAGCGGCAATCCGTAAGTAGCGGTCATCCACTACAGTAGTAGCCCTTGGGCGGCCTGAGCGAGGCCTGTCATCGACAGTTCCTGTATCTCTGTACCTCCTCCATGTCCGAACAACATCGCTTTGGTTCACTCTGAGACGCCTGGAAACTTCCCTTGTTGAGAGCCCTTCTTGACACAAAGTAACAATGCGTACGCGATCGAACTGCGGTATTGACCTTCTAGGCATGGTAGAACTACAGACAACATGAGCAGCGTACCTTCGTCCTGGTGGAATGACTGGAACTGATCGGCTGTCGTACCCCCTCCGTCTAATAGGCCCTGCTCATGCATGGTTGTTTACATCTTGGAGCAGTTTTAGTGACATCTATGAACAGTCAAAGGGACTGTATCTTGGATACAATATACACAGTCAACGTCTATATGCTGGAGATCTGGGAACCGAGGTGATGCAAAACTTTTTTTGATGTATATATATATATATATGTATATCAGTTTCTTGTGGACACGATACCTGCCGTAATTTTGCACCAATCACTTTGAATTTTTTACATAATATGTATCCCCTTAAAATCTCGGTCGAGTTCGTTAACGGGCAAAATCGGTCAAAGGGGGTGAAAATGGGAGGCTTTTTTTTTTCGAAAAAGTGAAATATCGCTATAACTCTCTTAATATATAAAATATTGAATCCATTGAATGTTCATACTATGTGTCGGACAAGGCCCTAAATATTATGTTTGAAAAGTTTTTTGATAGCACCAACCATTGACCAAAGGGGTGGGAAAAAGTGGGTTTTTCGGGAAACATTAATCGGATCTCTGTTAATAGGCACAATATCAAAACCGTACAAAATGGACAATATTCCTCCAATAATTACCTAAAACTTTTGTCTGAAAGAATTTTTGATATGACCCACCATTACGCCACGGGGTGAGCAAAATTATTTAAATTATAAGAAAATGCCAAGTGCCAAGAGAGGTTGCCATGACAACTTTACTTTTAATTGATAAGGGATGAGCCATCAGCAGTTGCTATGACAACGCCACTGCACGAGATAACATTCAGTTTTCCATCTGTCTGTGGGAAGCGACTTCGGTATCGGAACTGGTAGCATGCTGAACTTCTATGCCCAAGGTCGCGGGTTCAAACCCGGCTGAAGTCGTCGGATTTACTAAGAGCGCTAAAAAAACCTGAGATTGCTTTCCTTCGGAGGGGAAGTTCCAACGTTCGTTGCGAGTTGATGGTTCCGGTGGCATCTAGTAGCCAAGTTCACAGCTAGGTGTCGTTGATGGTAATATTTTAGGTAGATTTCATTAGAAAGCTAACTATTGCAATGGGTACCATGTTTCGATTTCCGGAAAATTTCGACATATCTTCGAGTTTCACATCCCCCAGACCCAAAAACCACCGTCAGTTCAAAAGTTTATATATAATTCATGTATATATATATATATATATATATATATCTTCTTCTTCTTCTTCTTAGCGTCATCCCGTAGGAACGGGGTCCGCTTTTTGGATCAATGCACGCCATTTCTTGCGATCTAATGCTTCGCGTGATTTCAAGTTTCTTGATCGTAAATCGGCATTAATGGTGTCGAGCCACCGCAATTTTGGTTTCCCACGCTGTCTCTGGCTGTCGACCGTTAGATGGTAGGCCGAGCCGATGACTGAACTTTGTGGTGCACGGACAACGTGCCCATACCAAAGGAGTCTCCATTCCTGCATTTTCTCATTGATTGGAGCCACGCCAGCTGTATGTCGAATCGTTGTGTTGGGGACATGGTCGAGCAGAGAAATGTCTAATGATCTTCGCAGTATCCGCATTTCTATGACATGAAGCGAGTGCTCAGCACTTCTAGGTGCTGGCCAACACTCGGTACCATATAATGCAACTGGTCTCACCATTGTGCGGTATATCTTTGATTTTAGGCGGATAGGCATCTTCTTATCACAAAGAACACCGGTGACATCTCTGAATCGCGTCCAAGTCGCATTGATTCGTGCTCGCACATTTTCATTCACAGAGCTGTCGCCATTCAATCGTGAGCCTAGGTATCGGAATGTATTTACCTTGGTAAGAGGAGCTCCATTAATACCTATAGTTCCAGGGGATGGAATCGTTTCGAGGTATTCAGTCTTGTGGATGTTCAAACGAAGACCAAATACTTGCAGACGATCATGCCATGTCTGCACTTGGGTTTCAAGATCCTTCCTGGAGTCTGCCGCAAGCATCACATCATGAGCGTATAGCAATGTCCATGGGACACACTTGCAGGTCTCGCGTTATGGAATTCTTGACGATAACAAATAGCAGGGGAGACAGAGCTGAGCCTTGATGAACCCCAACTGTCACAGGGAAGCTGTCAGTGAGTCCTGCAGGGCATCACACGTGGCTTTTGGAGTTGTTGTACAGCATTTTTATCCAGTTTAGGCCTATATACATTTCTGGAACTTGATGATCTCGGAGAGCGTACCAAATCATCTGGTGTGGTACTCGATCAAATGCCTTTTCGAGGTCAAGGAAAGCAAGATGTAGTGGCCTCCTCTTCTCTCGGAATTTCTCCATCAGCTGGCGCACAGCAAAGATTGCGTCTATCGTGCCACATCCCTTGACAAACCCACATTGATTTGCTGAGAGCTGAACGATGTTCCTCAGCCTATTGTCTAGGATACGTTCGAATATTTTCATAGTGTGGGAGAGAAGTCTAATTGGACGGTAATTGGTACATTCAGCTGGGTCACACTTACCCTTAAAGATAAGTACTGTGATACTAGTTGACCAATCTGTAGGTATTTGACCACAGAGAATAATTGAATTGAAGAACTCTGTCAGCCAGGTGGTCGCGTTGTCAGTTCCTCAATTTTCCAGATGTCTGCAGGAAGGTCATCTAGCCCTGGGGCCTTTCCATTTTTCATGCTACGAATGGCAACATTGATTTCCTCTTCAGTGATACAAGGTACTGGTCCAGCTGTAACATAGATGTCTGGTATTTGTGGGTGAGGGAATTCAGTGTTGAATACTTCACTAAAATACTCTCGCCAACGGTGCAGAATCATCTTGCTATCGTGAAGTCGTCGACCATTCGTATCCTTCACACACATATAGTGTTCTATATCCTGACCTGCTCTACACCGTGCTCGGGCTAGTCGGTAGATAATTTTGTCTCCGTCTTTAGTTGTCAGTTGATCATATAAATGTTTGTAGTGATCTACTTTAGCCTCAGCAACTGCTCTGTTTGCCTCCTTCTTGGTGGCTTTGTATTTCAGAAGATTCTCCTCAGTCGGTGATGTTCGCAACTGTTTAAAAGCGTTTTTTTCATGCACTATTTCCTGTACCTTGTCTATCCACAACCACGTCGGTTTATCAATTCTACGTGTGCCGGGCTGTGTTACACCAAGCTCAGATTGAGCTATACTAGTTACGCAGGTGTTGAATGATGCCCAAGTATAATCCGTATTTACAGAATCAACTGGAGGGAACACAATATTCTCACTGAATGCCACTGTATGGTCTTGTAGCTTCCACCATTTGATTTTGGCATGACATTTCACATAGGGTTTTCTTATGTAACCTTTCATTCTAAGATCGGTAACTAGCAGTTTATGTTGAGGGGCTAAACATTCAGATGGTGTGACCTTAGTGTCTATGACAATTGGGAAATCTCTCCTACGAAGTAGTACATAGTCAATCTGAGTATTGTGCCCTCCGCTAGTGTAGGTGATCAAGTGTGATTTGCGTTTCTTAAAGAAGGTGTTAGTGATAATTAAATCATTTGATTCAGCAAATTCAAGGATCCTGTTCCCGTCTTCATTTCTGAGATCATAGCCAAAATTTCCAAGGCATTCATACCCCTCGCTGGTACTGCCAACATGTCCATTAAGATCTCCACAAAGTAGAAATAGGTCTTCTTCATTGCACGTTGTAACGGCATCTTGAAGTTCGTTCCAGAATGTGTCTTTAGCTGTCTCAGCACAGCCTGCCTGTGGGGCATACGCTGAAAATATATGTATACGGCGAGTTGGGGTGTCGATAACTGCTGACATGAGACGATCGGAGTAGCGATGTACAGCTGATACTTGGTTGCGAAGTTTTTCATTCACTACAATAGCGACTCCCTGGCTATTAATCGTACCATGATAGATCAACTTAAAACCCTTCTCCAATATCTCTAGATTTCTTCCCTTTCAACCGTGTCTCTTGTAGACACAGATCTACGCAACGAGATTTTAGGATTGCTGCCATTTCGCGACTGCGACCTGTCAATGTCCCAATGTTCCAGGAAGCAATATATATATATATGTATATCAGTTTCTTGTGGACACGATAACTGCCGTAATTTTGCACCAATCACTTGGAATTTTTACCGAATATGTATACCCATAAAATCTCGGTCGAGTTCGTTACTGGGCTAAATCGGTCGAAGGGGATGAAAATGGGGGACTTAAAAAAAATGAAATATTGCTATAACTTTCTTAATATGTGAAATATCGAATCCGTTCAAAGTTCATACTATGTGCCGGATAAAGCTCAAAAATTTATGTTTGAAACGTTTTTTGATAGCACCAACCATTGACCAAAGGGGTGGGAAAAAGTGGGTTTTTCGGGAAACATTAATCATATCTCGGTTAATAGGCACAATATCAAAACCGTACAAAATGGTCAATATTCCCCTAACAATTACCTAAAACTTTTGTCTGAAAGAATTTTTGATATGAGCCACGATTACGCCAAGGGATGAGAAATATGATTTCGGAATTATAAGAAAATGCCAAGAGCTATCAGTGGTTGCCATGGCAACACTACTAAATTGATGAGGGATGAGCCATCAGACGTTGCCATGACAACGCACTTGCGCGAGATCAGATTCAGATTTCCATGTGACTAAGTGTGAAGCGGCTTCGGTGACGTAACTGGTAGCATGCTGAACTTCTATGCCCAAGGTCGCGGGTTCAAAGCCGGCCAAAGTCGTTAGATTTTCTAAGAGCGCTAAAAATCCCTCAGTATGCTTTCCTTTGGAGGGGAAGTTCCAACGTTCATTGCGAGTTGCTGATTGCGGTGGCATCTAGTAGCCAAGTTCACAGCTAGGTGTCGTTGACGGTAGTATCTGGTAGCAACATTAGGAACTACTGCTTGAAATTGAGCGTCTGCATTCCTTACCTGAATTACAGACTAATACATCACAATTCACACCGTTTATCAGACAGATTCTACACTCACCCAAAGTACACGGGGTTACATGACCGCGTTGTCGCAGCCCCTAAACTGAGGAACCAACCAACATCTCTGCGGGAGATATAATTTTGCGTGAAGAAGTAACAGACCGTTACATAGTTACACATCAGTGTCGAAACCTTGCATAAGGACAGTGTGACCACAAGTATAAAAATGGACTCCAAATGACAAGAAGGTTACCGTCATCATAAGACAATAGAATGTTTAAAATATGCATAAAATGACGAAAAACAAAGTTAATTACTCTCCAATTATAAGATACTTTCACGCAATAAATGAGGTCTGATCCTTCTACGAAAACCTGCATATTCTGCCTATTTTCGCCTATCCCCAAGTTTGTCCGGTGAAATCTACCTCCGCCTTCCGGCGTGCCGAGAGGACTTTTTTTTTGGAGTAGAAATACAAAACCATTGGAATATTATTCAAGGATAGCTGAGGTGGGAATTGAAGAACTCACTTCTCAGTTTTGCCTCTCGAGGCTGAGTATACCCCATTCTAACCATCATACCAGAAATAAATTTCGTGACTGAGTCGGGAATAGAACCCACGACTTTTGAAATGGAGTCTCAATATATACGCTGAGACTACAGAATGCGGATTCACCAAGACCACTTGGCCAAGTACATTCTCTTGAAACAGCTACAAGTAAAACGTGCAGTAGAAGTACCTCTAACCATAACTTTCGAAGCTCCAGTGATTTTTACACTCCGATAGCTGAGTAGAGTTTGAGAACTCGGTGCTTACAGAGTTACTTGCTAGTCTATGTGGAACAGGATAAGAATCGCTCACGAGAACCTTGACTCAGTCAGAGCTGGCTTCGCTAGAGAAAGAGAATCGGGCAATTTGAAGATAAGTAAGTATTACTGTAAAGAACTAGTTCATGTACTTTTAAACCTTGGGGTGGAAATATTACTCTTTGATGTGACTCTAAATGAAACCTGCAGGATAGTAACGGGATGTCTCAAAGATACACCTATTAATAAACTCCACAAGCTAGCGGGGATTGCTCCTCCAGATGTAAGGCGTAAAGTTGCAGCCAAACTTGAGAGACATAAAGCAGAACATAACACTGATCATCTGTTTGTTATTACATGGTTACCAGCCAAATGCTCAAATCTAGGAAGAGCTTCATGAGAACTACTACTCCCCTCACCGGTCAGCCTGGATCAGCCCGATTATCTCAGTGGACAGCAAGATCTGATTGTAATGATTGTAATGATTGGATGGCTCCTATTGAGAACCTTCCTCCTGGTGGAAATCAATTCTGGAGAGTGTGGAAGTCCTTAAATCGGCTCAGGAGTGGCGTCGGACGAACTAAGGGCAACCTGTTCAAATGGGGCTTTTTGAAGGAATCTTCCACCTTGTGTGACTGCGGGGAGGAACAGACAACTAAACACTTAAATAACTGTCCTAGTTGTCCTACATCATGTCTCACACAAGAGCTTGTTGATGCTTCAGACAACGCTGTAAATGTTGCACAATTTTGGGCTGATGTTGTTTAGTTTGTCATTTAAGATTTGTGTTACATTGTATTATATTCTATCAACCTTTGGTTTGTTTCCTATGTTTCTTATTTGCTGTGCTTATGATTCGAAATAAATAAATAAACCCTAAATCAAAGCATAAACATTCACACCAAAGGCATAGTTAGTAGTAGTTGTTGTTAATTCGTTAATTCGTAACATGGTCACGTAGCCCCGTGTACTTGGTTGTGTGTCGAATTCGTCTGATGCCCTGTGTCACTGTGATGTTTGTACTAGTGTGTGTACTTGTAATTGAGGTAGGATTTGGGTGGGAATTAGCCGTGGCCTTAAAGTAGATGGCATCCCGGCATTTGCCTGGAGTAGAAGTGGAAAACCACGTAAGAACACTTCCAGGAAGGCTGTGGTAAGAATCGAACCCGCTTCATCTCAGTTTTGCCTCACGAGGCTGAGTGTACCCCATTCCAGCCCTGAGACCAGAATTAAATTTAATGGCAGTGCCCGGAATCTAATCCGGGCCTCCATGGTGACAGCCAAGCATGCTAGCCACTACGCAACGAGGCGGAGAGGTTGTAACAGTATTTTGCCAATCCTATATTATTCCGTTAGTAAGAGTTCGGGCCCGAGATACCATGATTTTATTTTTTGTGTGGTGTTTACGACCATTTTAACACTAAGAATTTGAAAGAAAGTGGCTCTGGCCGATTAGAAGGCATAGTCCCAACATTTGCCTGGGATTGGAAATCGGAAATAATTATCAACTGTTTCATAACGGCCTAACGGTGCTGTTTAAACCTACTAGTCTTCCAAGTCCTGAGATAACCTTGCCCTAATATGGCCTATTGTGTGCCTTAGTAATCCTAGCAACCGCGGTCTGCTTTAACATTCTTACATCAATATTAATGTGTTATGATAGTTATGGTGTTTGAAGCCATTTTTCAGTGTTGCCTTAGTAAACTAATGTTTGATGCTTTTCAGACCGTCAACATGATTGCACCCTAATGAGATGGGTTATTCTCTAATCCTGAAAATATTACACGAGGTTAATAAATACATTACATTATTATCTCATTTCGGTACAATCGTGTTGACCGAGTGTAAAGCATCAAATTTAAGTTTTTATTTTATGATAGCCTATTGTAGAACTGAAACTGTGACTAAAACTAATATAGTGCCGTAGCTTTCCTGAATTATACCGGGTGTATTTGATATGATGGAAGTCCGTTACACTGGTGATAGAACAGACTATTCTTAGCTTCCTAGGTAAAAAAAATGTCACCTATCTTGAAATTGATAATTAATCATTAAAAAGTCAATGTTTTTAGTTTTTTCAGAAACTAATCAGGCAGAAAGTGGTGCGGCAGGCTGGGGGAAACGAGGCGGAGGCAGGTGTGACGACACGCGAAGGGGAAGTTGTTACGTAATCGGAGCATTGACCTTACCGGTTGACTTGAGGGGTGGTAGGCTATCAGCTGTAATAAGGATAAGCGCTACCGTCTCGTAAGAAAATGTACATTGCCGTTGTTGTTGTTGTTGCTGTTGTTGTTGACAACGCACGCAATGGCTTGGGACTTTAGGACCGGTAGTATTGTGTAGCCTACTTTGTAAGTGTGGAATTCATTGATTGATGTTCATGTATACAATAATTTCGATACTCAGCCCTGGTGTATCATTGGCGTCCGTGTCGGACCTTATGTTGACTAGTTTCTGAAAATACTAAAAACATTCACTTAATGAAATACAGTGTGACAAAATTCCGACATCCCGTAGTCGGTTCAGAACTAGGCATTTAAGACGGAAGTAAAATACGGTACTTGATGTTTTGTTTGAGAGGCTTGGCGATTTTGTTCATTTAGCTCCATGTAGTTGGGTGTGGGTAGAATTTGTGTGTTAACCTGTGTTTTTTTGGTTTCTGTAGTAATGTGGGTATTTGTAATTCAGGTGAAGATTTGGAAGAAGGCGCTGGCCCTGTGGTGTTGGGGCAGTGCAACTGCCTCTCACCCGGAGACCCTGGGTTCGATTCCCGGCTCCATCAGGGATATTAGAAACTGATATGAGGGCTGGAACAGGGTGCACTATGCCTTGTAGGGCAATTGAAGTAGCTGTCTGACAGTGAGGCAGTGCCCAAGTCAGGGAAATCATGATTAATGGCCGAGGGGACCCGATGCACTGACCACGCGTCACCCTAATATCTGCAGGCCAAATGGCTGGACAGCGGTCGCTTGGTAGGCCTAGGCCCTTCATGGGCTGCACTGCCAGCGGTTATGGTTATTGAGAAGAAGGCGGCCGTGGCCTTAAGTTAGGAACAATCCCGGCATTTGCCTGGGGTCGAAGTGGGATCCCATGGAAAACTACTTCCAAGATTTAATACTAGTACGGTACCACATGTACATATTGTGAACTGTCCCATCCCATCTCCAGCACTGGGGTGGCCATAAACTGGAGAGGGGGCGGGGGGGGGGGGGGGGGGTGTTGATTTATTGGTCAATCAACAATGTACATACATATGAAAATACACGGAAATGAAAATAAAATACAAATACATTGTTATAACAATAATAATAATAATAATAGGCTAATCATAATAATCATAATAATATTTTTTTAATTTAATAATAATAGTCTAATAATAATAATAAGAGTCAGCATGTGTAGTTCTGGTGGTAGAGTGGTGGTAACCTTCCCGAGGGTGCGATCTACGTTCAGTCATGTAGTAAATGAATGGGTTCTAATACGATCATGTCCATGGATTTCATGGCACATACAAGAAATCGTACGTACATTAAAGTCTGGCAACTCGACATACCAGAAAGAAACATAAAAGAAGTTGGTGCGTCTAAAAGCCTGTTATTACTCTTACTAGTATTATTAATATTTTATTGCAGTGCTGCACTATCTTCACACAAAGATAGACCAACAGTTCCTTAAATTAATTTGCCAAATCTTTAGGATTTCAATTTTCTATGCATAGTCCATGAGGCTGGCAAAATCCTAGACAGATCCACCATTAATAGTCATGTAGCCACTCCCCATGAAGGCGTGAATCAGCTGTTGATAGGCTCGGTTTGTGTATCTCAATGCCATTGGCAGACAAGGCGAGTTGGTCACTCGACTTCAGACTCCTGCCAACATTCCTCAGCGTAGGAGGGGAGGGCGACGGGGAGAAGTCAGCTGTGCTGCTGAGGGGAACGCAGCCTAAGACCTTTTCCAAGACATTGACCGACGATTTTTGTGATTTAATTCCACCTACACTAATTAAGTTACGACTAAATTTCATGAAAATATGTGCTTAGAATAGTATCTTCTATCACCAGTGTAATGGACTTCCATCATATCAAATACACCCTGTATGTCTATGACCAAATGATGGCAAATGGAAGCTTGAAGCTATCAGGTTGTTTGTTTTACAGAACGATCAAAACTATCAAAATTTTTAGATGGAGGTTTGGGAATTAAATTGTCTGACCCATGCAGGACTTAACCCCGTGATATCTCTGACTTTTCATATATGAATTATCTTTGTGAAAGATACAATGAAGCCAGAATAAACTAAGGTCTTCTCAAATAGCTCAGTCGTCAGAGCAACGACGTATACAGCCACAAGTCGTGGGTTTAATTCCCACCTGGGTTAGTCATTTCAATTCCCAGTCTTTTATTATGGTAAATGTCTTTATGATTCTGTACAATACACGACTATTAAAGGAATTGAAGAAAGCTTTCCAGTCGGTAAACACTAATTGTGGCCAATTACATTAGGCGGGAAACAAGTATTTATTACATAAGATGTTTATCACAAAATCGCATTTATGTACCAAACTGGGGGGAGGGGGGGGTTACTTAATTGGATCGTCATGTATACAGGGTGTATTTGATATGATGGAAGTCCTTTACACCGGTGATAGAAGCGACTATTCTAAACACATATCTTCATGCAATTTAGTCGTATCTTAATTAGTGTAGGTGGAATTAAATCACAAAAATCGTCAGTCAAAGTCTTGGAAAAGGTCCTAGGCTGCGTTCCCCTCAGCAGCACAGCAGACTTCTCCCCGTCGCCCTCCCCTTCTACGCTGAGGAATGTTGACAAGAGTCTGAAGTCGAGTGACCTACTCGCCTTGTCTGCCAATGACATTGAAATACTCAAACCGAGCCTATGAACAGCTGATTCACACCTTCATGGGGAGTGGCTACATGACTAGTGATGGTGGATCTGTTTAGGATTTTTCCAGCCTCATGGACTATGCATAGAAAATAGAAATCCTAAAGATTTGGGTAATTAATTTAAGGAACTGTTGGTCTATCTTTGTGTGAAGATAGTGCAACAACTGTAATAAAATATTAATAATACTAGTAAGAGTAATAATAGGCTTTTAGGCACACTAAATTATTTTATGTTTCTTTTTGGTATGTCGAGTTGCAAGACTTTGATGTACGTAGGATTTCTTGTATGTGCCATGAAATCCATGGATATGATCGTATTAGATCCCATTCATTTACTACATGACTGAACGTAGCTCGCACCCTCGGGAAGATTAGCACTCTACCACCAGAACTACACATGCTGACTATTATTATTATTATAAGACTATTATCAATATTATTATAACCGACAGCAGTGGCTATGCTCGCTAAAGCGCGGCATTAGGTCATGGGGACAAGCTCTCTGCTGACTCGGTAGACGCGTGGGTTCGAGCCCCACCGTCGGCCGTCCTTGAAATGGTTTTCCGTGGTTTCCCATTTTCAACACCAGGCAAATGCTGGGACGGTACCTTCTGACAGGCCACGGCCGCTTCCTTCCACATCCTTGCCCAGTTTCATTCATCTTCATCCATTCCATCTCTCATCCCGACGCGCAGGTCGCCCACGGGCGTCGACTTGAAAGACCTGCACTCGGCCTCTCAGGAGGCTACACGAAAAAAAAAAAATATTATTATTATTATTATTATTAGCCTATTATTATTATTATTATTATTATTATTATATTTAATAACACTGTATTATAACCATGTATTTGTATTTTATTTACATATTCGTGTATTTTCATATGTATGTACGTTGTTGATTGACCAATAAATCAACACCTCCCTCCATCCCCCCCCCCCCTCTCCAGTTTATGGCCAACCCAGGGCTGGAGATGGGATGTGACAATTCACAATATGTACATGTGGTACCGTACTAGTATTATATCTTGGAAGTAGTTTTCCATGGGTTCCCACTTCCACCCCAGGCAAATGCCGGGATTGTTCCTAACTTAAGGCCACGGCTGCCTTCTTCTCAATAACCATAACCGCTGGCAGTGCAGCCCATGAAGGGACTAGGCCTACCATGCGACCGCTGTCCAGCCATTTGGCCTGCAGATATTAGGATGACGCGTGGTCAGTGCATCGGGTCCCCTCGGCCATTAATCTTGATTTTCCTGACTTGGGCACTGCCTCACTGTCAGACAGCTACTTCAATTGCCCTACAAGGCATAGTGCACCCTGTTCCAGCCCTCATATCAGTTTCTAATATCCCTGATGGAGCCGGGAATCGAACCCAGGGTCTCCGGGTGAGAGGCAGTTGCACTGCCCCAACACCACAGGGCCAGCGCCTTCTTCCAAATCTTCACCTGAATTACAAATACCCACATTACTACAGAAACCAAAAAAACACAGGTTAACACACAAATTCTACCCACACCCAACTACATGGAGCTAAATGAACAAAATCGCCAAGCCTCTCAAACAAAACATCAAGTACCGTATTTTACTTCCGTCTTAAATGCCTAGTTCTGAACCGACTACGGGATGTCGGAATTTTGTCACACTGTATTTCATTAAGTGAATGTTTTTATTATTTTCAGAAACTAGTCAACATAAGGTCCGACACGGACGCCAATGATACACCAGGGCTGAGTATCGAAATTATTGTATACATGAACATCAATCAATGAATTCCACACTTACAAAGTAGGCTACACAATACTACCGGTCCTAAAGTCCCAAGCCATTGCGTGCGTTGTCAACAACAACAGCAACAACAACAACAACGGCAATGCACATTTTCTTACGAGACGGTAGCGCTTATCCTTATTACAGCTGATAGCCTACCACCCCTCAAGTCAACCGGTAAGGTCAATGCTCCGATTACGTAACAACTTCCCCTTCGCGTGTCGTCACACCTGCCTCCGCCTCGTTTCCCCCAGCCTGCCGCACCACTTTCAAAAATTTTCAAAAATATTTACAACAATTATTTACAATATTAACATTTAAATTGTTTAAATTATTAATTTAATAAATACATTAGCCACATGTTCATTCGGTTGGTAATTTTATAATCCTGTTTAATATAATCGACCAATGAAGGTTAGTTATACATATTAATGTCACAATCTGTTTTTAATAAAGTTTTTAATAATGATTTGTGACGGCAACCTTCACTCAACATCTTGTCTCAAATTCTTTCAAAACTCGTGTTAATTATAACAGTAAATCACTTGATTAATTTTCAACGAACTATAACAATCTTACTCCAGCGGAAAATCCTTCGCTAACAAGTTAATGCACAATCTGCATTAAAAATATGCCCAAAATCGTCATATATTAATCTATATGGCATTTACAACTTTCACATCACTTACAAAACTTCCACAAATAATTCTTTAACATTTATTCCTGTGGGAACTTCCTTCCTATTCAAGGGCATTATATCTCAGCGACTTTCAACACGCGCTGCACTAGCGATTATACATTCATAGTTCCACTTAAAAATTTTATAATCATAAATTGTTTCAAAACTGTTTTTCTATTTAACCTTCGTAGATTTCATTCATGAACTGAAATGAAGTCAAAACTTGCCAATCACAAACAAATTTAATAGTGAATACGCTTATATACGCCTATCTGGTCTATCAAAATTTAAGATTAACATCTTAAAAGAAATTGTAGTATGAAAATACTATCTTCAAATAAAGTGCGACTAAAATGCAAAGTAGTCGAATAGAATCCAATTAGACTGGGGAATGCAAACATCGTTATATAATTCTCTAATTGAGAAAAACTCCTAACAAAAGTACTTGACTTTAATGCATTCAATAATTCATTATTAACATTACTCTTTCACAAAATTGTCTATGATGCAATGTTCATTCATAACTGACGATAAATGTCTGTGTTGCAATCAATACAAATAACGACTAGTATTTCCAAGATCGTCGATAACGTAAGATTTTAACGCTCTAAAATCATTTAAATGTTCTTCCTTCTTGATGATGACAGAAAATTGTTCAAAGTAATTAAACTGGGGTTGAATTACTTTAATAAAGTGACACGCTGTCTGAATTTAAATCTGCCATAAAAATCATTAACTTACAGTCAAATCGTGACTACAAAAATAAATATTAATTACTGAAAAATCTCAATATCAGTCTCAACTGATTCAAAATCGTTAACTATGCCCATGACATAACAATGTCTTAATAAATCGTCGAAAAATGCAAAACTCATCTAGGTGTACTGAGAATAAGAATCTCAACAAGAAAATAAGGCAAAATACAAGAGGATTAAAAATATGGGAAAAATGGTTGCTCAAACATTACTAGGTTACTCAAATACAATAAACGTTCACGACTACCTTATCTGCCGATTGACGTTCCAGAGGAAAATTCCCCAAAGAAGACTGCTGATGGATCCATTTCACCACGTTAAAGCTGAGCTCCATCCTCGAAATAGGAAATAGCACCCTCGGAGAATCGAACTGCTTCCTTCTCCGTGAATCGCTCTGCTCCTCGAATACGAATAGACATCCTTCCGGCAATAATCTTCTTTGTGAGTCGGGACTACCCTGACCTCTCTTGAAAAATTCCCTGAAGTTCCAGTAGACAGTCATCATGACGTTTTGTAGAAATTTCCGAAGAAATTATTCATATTCAGAGTATGAAATTGTTTCTATGGCTGTTCGATGGTATTCAGCCTTTACCTACGAAACATGGGTGTAGATGGTATTCACCGCATGTTCGCTTGTGTGGAATAGCAATTAGCGAAGTTCCATGTCGCTATCTTACTCCATTGAAGTATGTCCCAATTGCAATAAGCCTTGTTAGCCTTCCATCTGCTCTTCAGTTGTAGAGTCAGAAGAACAAACTGCCGTATTCAATTGCTCCATTATACTGTATCGTTCTGTAAGCAAGCAATCTGAAGTCTTTCTACTCCACTCGCAGCGTCAGCCTTGCTTTGATTCTGGCTTATACAAAAGTGTTTCTCTAGTGGCGAGATAATCACTTTTGCCAGTCGTATAAACTTGCTAATATCTTTTGAAGTACTCGGTCGAAATTGTTCAGCTTTTTTCTATAATTGCATGTAGTACTGCACAATACAATTATCTTATCGTAGACCGCTAACTGTTTGAAGCTAAACTTATATAAGCTTTCTAAGGTCCGTTTCAACTTCACCTAGTTTGACCTGGATCTCGTTAACAAAGTGGCCTCGCCACGCGTTATAAAAACGATTCTTTTCACTTGCTGTTCACTTTCGATGTCTCACTATATTGAATGCATAAGAAACTGACTTTCGATGATCTGAGCATTAGATCTCAGATTGATCAGCGAACGAAAGAGAAGAGAAGAGAAGAGGTTCCTCTCTTCTGCGCAAGCCCTTTTATTACCTTCTCGAGGGGCGTTACCATCCCTTCCAAAGCGTGATACTGCGTCATCGCTAGAACTTCCAACTTCGTTAATACATGACGGATTTTCAAAATTCAAAAACTGAAAATAAATTTCACCAAAATTCCAAATCAATGCTTTTACTGCAAATGTATTTCCACAATTCTGCATTCAAAAAGTCATAAAAATACCATAGTTTCAGCAATCTCCGTCTTCCTTTAAACTATCGTTCATTGGTTCATGCCTCTCCTCCAATAGCATAGTTTCTTCCTCAGCAGAATTCCTCGTTTCCTGCGACTGCGTCGTACATCTTGGAACATTCTGGACTAAAATGCTGACGTCACTGAGAATCTCAGCTCAAGTAGCTTGCTGGCATAACATATACGTCATCCGTGCTTACGTCATGACTACCCACGTCATAACTATGACAGCCATAACTCTAATCATAATTTCAAATATAGCCACCGTGGTCTCTACATAATTCAATTACGGGGGCAGTACCTTCTTCAAGGCCACGGCCGCCTCCTTCCCTCTTCCTTGCCTATCCATCCTCACCATCCCTTACCTCCCTCATGAGGCCCCTGTTCGCTTTGCAGGTGAGGCCACCTGGGCGAGGTGCCAATCACACCTCACCAGTTGTATCTCTTCCGATTCGATGTTCCCAGCTCTAGGACACTGCCCGTAGAGGCGGTAGTGGTGAGTTCCCTCGCTGAGTCCGTGGGTTCCACCAACCTGGAGGGTAAAAAAAAACATAATTAAACTGTGTGAAAATTTCAGTTTCACTCAAGAATTTTTCAAATTCACTCAAGAATTTTTACCCGTTTTAACCAAGATATTTAGCCCCCTTCATTCAAGAATTTTAACTGTCTCTAGTAATTGGGCACAATAATTTGTGTTGACTGTCAGGAAAGCTTCTTAGCCATTCTTCAATTTTGAAAAAATAGGCTTATGAGATCACCTTTTGTCCGAGTGTGTGTGCGTGTGTGTGTGTGTGTGAAGTGTGTGTGTGTCCACTTGAAATAATGAAAATCCACAGCCTGCTTCCAGTCTCCGACCGGGTCAGGAATGGAATGAATGAAGCCCCCATCTAGCGGCGAGGATATGGACTGTGCCGGCTGCCGAGGCCTGACGCACTCCTCTGGGGCAATGATTAAATGAATGACAGATGAAATGAAATGATAGTGGAGAGTGTTGCTGGAATGAAATGTTGACAGGGAAAACCGGAGTACCCGGAGAAAAACCTGTCTGCCTCCGTTTAGTCCAGCACAGATCTCACATGGAGTGACCGGGATTTGAACCACGGACCCAGCGGTGAGAGGCCGGCGTGCTGCCGCCTAAGCCACGGAGGCTTTTGTGTGTGTCCACTTAATAACTTTTAAACGGCTGGAGAGATTTCAATGAAACTCGGTTAGTTCATAGCACTATTCCGAACGACTCCGATCGTGCCCTCCGAATTTTGTTACGTCTTACCAATCCAACATGGCGGCTGTGCGAAATATTTCACCAGCATTCAATATCTCCGAAGCTATTCCCGATATCACCTTGGAATTTTGTACTTTGATAAACGGAACTACTCGAAGTTCATGTATGTGACTTTTGAAAAAACTGGTAACTACAAGACCAACATGGCGGCCACTCGAATTTGCGACTTTTAAATAGACGTTTCTCGCGATTTAACCAACCAAACGCAATAAAACTTGGTACAGTATATGTTTATACACATTGTAATGCACCGACATCTAACTTGGTTCAATTGTTTACATAACCACAAAATGGCGGATGTGCGAAATATATCACCGGCATTCTGTATCTCTGAATCTATTAGGGGAATCACGCTGAAATTTTGTACGGAGATAAAATACACTACTGGAAGTTCATCTATCTGACTTTCAAAAACCGGTTAAGTACAAAACGAACATGGCGGCCAAGCGAATTTGAAAATTTTAAATAGACCTTTCTCGCGATTTAATGTTCCAACCACAGTGAAATCTGGTACAGGAAATGTTTATACACATTGTAATACGCTGGTATCTAATTTAGTTCAATTGGTTACATAACCTCAAGATGGCGGCTTTGCGAATTTTAAAATTAATGTTTTATTTCTTGTGTCGTAATCATGCGATCGATGTGAAAGTTTGAATAAAGAACCTACGCAATAATTTTCCTTTAATGGTACATGACTCTATGGCCTATACATTTAACAATCCAACATGGCGACCATCCGAAATATTTAGACGGCTCTGAATATCTACGAATCTATTATAGCAATCAAACTGATTTTTTTATGTTCATGGGGGCTATGAACGTAAGTTCACCCATAGGACTTTAAATAACCTGGTGAAGGCGGCGACGCGAAGTATAAATATTCACATGGACATTTCTCGCAATTTAACATTCCGAGTGCAGTGAAACTTCGTACAGTAAATCCTTATACGAATGTTAATCCACTATCATATAATTTATTTCAATTGTTTCCATAACCACAAGATGGCAGCTGTGCGAAATTCTAAAATCTTCTTGTTACTTCTTTTGTCCTAATCATGCGATTGAAGTTTGAATGCTACACGTACACAATAATCTTCATGTAACAGTACATAACTCTAGGACCTACATATATAAAATCCAACATGGCGACCATCCGAAATATTTAGTCGGCTCTCAATATCTACGAATCTATTACAGCAATCAAGCTGAAATTTTGTATGTAGATAGAGGCAATTAACATAAGTAGGATATATGAAAATAGGCAGTATAGTTCTTCACGGAACTACTTGTTTTTATTGAATTAGGCAACACTGACTAAGCCGGCACCGTGGTGTTGGTGTAGCACGTCCGCCTCTCACCCGGAGGCCCCGGGTTCGATTCCCGGCTCCGTCAGGTATTTTAGAAACTGACGTGAGGGCTGGAACGGGGTTCACTCAGCCTCGTGAGGACAAATGAGTAGCTGTCTGAGAGTGATGCAGCGCCGCGATCACGAAAACCAAGATTAACGGCCGAGGTGAACCGATGTGCTGATCACGCGTCTCCCCAATATCTGCAGTCAAAATGGCTGGGCAGCGGTCGCTTGGTAGGCCTAGGCTCTTCACGGGCTGTAGTGCCAGGGGTTATTATTAACACTTAAAAATGGCTTCTAATACTTTGACATAATAATTGTAAGCTCATAAGTTTGCATGCAAAATAATTTGAGTTAATGAGCCAGTTGTCAGGGCATATTTTATTAAAATTAAATGGTTCAATTATATAGCACGATTCCTTCGTGTCTAGGGGAAATTTCAAAGAAGTCGATCACGTCACGGACCTAGATATTAGTTTATTTTAAGTAGTGCTTTCATTTGCTGCTATTTAACTCTTCTGCATGAGGTTTCAAACAGTGCGTCGTGAAATGCGGATGCAGGGACATGCGTTCAGGTGCGAAGCTAAGTCGTGAATTACAAATGTTCAAAAAATACTTTTAGTAGTTCAATTTAAATAAAATCACTGTACTCTTCTAAACCCATGGTGAGACAGAGCCATTTATCGCTATTTGGGTAGACAACTGTCTGGACGAAAATTACTCCTTGTACCACAAGCATGTGGGCCTACGGTGTATTCCCCAGGTTATATTTGCGGATGTGTGTAAAGCCTTATTAACACATGGAATTTAACAAGCATCAATCAAACCTTTATGACCTCATGGATGCCGCCTTTTTGATTCCAGGGGAATTTTTCTGGTGTAAGGAATTGCCATCTATGCTACTCGTAATTAAATTGGGGAATTTAATATACACGCCAATGATTCATTAGCAAGACATTTTGTACTTGCTCAAATTACATTGTATGTTATGCAATATAATACTGTAGTTATACTAATGAAAGTATCGTGCATCGTTGCACTAGAAAAACATATTTAGCTTCAGGCAACTCAATTAATTTAATTGCATACCTCATCCATTTACTGACTTCATTGGATTTATGTGGATTAGATAATTGGTTATAAATTATATCCGTGATTAGTACATCCCATAACGTGCATATTCATGGGTAGTTTGATTTAAAAAATCATCTCTTCCAGAAATATCAATAAAATATATTTTTATCCCAATCAAACAAACAAACAAACATGAATGACATCTCAAAAGTACAAACATAAACTGATTTAGAAGGTATATTGGCTTTAACGGCCGGTGAATTAAAACTCAGCAATTCTTCAAATTTTTGGAAGCCTTCATAGGGAGGTTAAGGCTGCTTGAGCTTTCAATTCTCGCAGCCAAGTGGTGCAGTTGCACCTAATATAAAGGGAGGTGGCGCGCAGTTCGTCTCTCCTGTGGGGGTCCGGGCGGGGACACCAAGAGCCCGCCGATGAGCCAGCTTGTTGTCGTAGGCGAAACCCCACACAAGACACGGCACAAACCTAGAAGAATTGCTGAGTTATAATTCACCGGCCGTGAAAGCCAATATACCATCATTTTGGAAGCGTTCATAGGGAGTTTTAATAAACTGATTTAACTGACAAAGCGAACAGATTATATATGTATTTCCGCCGATTGGCAATTAGCAATGGTATTTTGGATTGAACGATTGCAGGCTCCCAACAAGTACAATTTCAAGTAGTTCCAACTTTGGCTACCGGATACTACTGTCACTAATACCTAGCGGCGAACGTTGGAACTTGATAGAGCGTTTGTAAATGGCGAAATATATCCTACAATGTTTTTAGACACTACGAATTGCAGTAGTAAGTTCTCTTACATGCCATAAATCTATGACATGGGCCCGCCGGCTTTACTTCCCATCAGAAGAACTGATAGCAGGGAATACAGAAATGATGAACCGATAGAAGCCATTTTCCAGTGTTGCCTAATTCTATAAAAGACAAATTTCCAGTCGGTCAACAAAATGTTTTTCCCAATTACATTAGGCAGGAAAACAAGTAATGATATGCCCCAACATGAAAAATATTACATAAGATATTTATCACAGAATAACACGCATTTATGTACAACAAGATGTTCGGTAAAGAACATATAGCCTACTTTCTTCTAAGTACATGGGTATTGTTAAAACTCTTTGTATTAAATTTCGTTCAATTCGGTGTCTTCGTGTTTGAATTGATTGAGGGAATCGATTTGCACACATGCATGGCCGCCATCTGCAAACTGTTAGGCTGATGATCTTGTAGAATGGTCAAAGAATGCTTCCCACATAAAGTTATGTTGTTGCAAAATTTGGTAGAGATCGAATGATTAGGTTGGTCGTAATTTGATTTAAGCTTTGAACATTTGGGTGGCCGCCATTACGTTTCCGTCAAGATGGCGGCAATATAAAACATGACACTGAGGTGCCCTTTGCTATTTCTACCTCTGTACCAAATTTCGTTCAATTCGGTTTCACCGTGTACGAATTGATAGGGGGGGGACAGACATTCAGAGTACACACACTCACACATACACTCACACGCAGACACACAGACACACAGACAGACACACAATTTTTGGCCCTGTGTAGATCTCATAAGTCTACTTTCATTTTTTGCAAAAATCGAAAGTAGGCTAAAAATGGGGGGTACATAAATTGGATGACATGTTTCGAACGTCAAGCATTCATCCTCAGATCCTGTTCACTTAGGCTTAGTTAATTAAGATGTTTATGAATTACACTTATGCACAAATACAGGGTGTCACAAAAAACGTACTAACACTTTGAATGACTATAAAATGATTATTTATGAACGTAGAGACAAGTTTAAGGGCTTCAATTATAGAGGAGATATGTAATTAAAGACTCATGTTCGCAATTGCTCAAATTGATGACCGTAAGTGTCCAGACAAAGCTGATAACGCGAAGCAATGGATTCGCAAACGTTCCGACAAAGTTCATTTGGAATTTCGTGACTTTGCCAATTACCAATTTAGTGTTGGTTTGTAGGATTTCCAGCGCAGACGCTTCATGATGCGATGAACGCTATGTTTTGAGATGTGTGTCTCTCGAGCCATTTGTCGTAGTGATTTCGGTGGGGACCGAGTGAGGGCTTCCTGCACCTGTTCTTCTTTTGTAGGACTGGTGGATGTCCGTTGTCGCCCAGAACGTTTCTTGTTGACCTTGTGAACGGTTCCATCTGTTTCAAATTTATCTCTGATGCAAGCAATGGTCCGGAGCGTTGGTGGCGGTTTGTCGAACTCCTGGACACTGGCGGTGATCAATTTGAACATTTGCGAACATGAGTCTTTAATTACATGTCTCTTCTATAATTGAAGCCCTTAAACTTGTCTCTCTCTCTCTCTCTATATATATATATATATATATCTGTAATTACATAAGTTCGTAAAAGCTTGTGTAACGCGTCAATCTTATTTAAAGAAGTTTTTGTTCACTTCTTTGGTTGTTGCGTTAATGTTGATGTATTGTAAATATGTTCATCTGTGTTCTATCGAGTTATCATTGTGACCAGATTTAGGCATGATGTCTACACTATTTTGTTGATGATATTCTAAATCAACAGTTCCTATGTACATAAATGTGCCACTTATTCTCCCACGTCTGTGTAATGGGACATAAGGAACGTCAGAGAATCGAAGCAGCAAAGACGAAGACAAATCATTGAATTGGAATACAATCCAACGACCCATAAGTTATATTTTTGAGAATAATATGATCGTCGTGGAATAGCACAACTCCTTCGTTTAATGTATTCGTTCATGCATCATGTGGGCCAACATTCATTTAAAAGAGCTTGTCAAGTCACCCACGTTGCCAGTCACACCATGCGCAATATTAGCGTCATTAATATATTGAATTCACCAAAATAGAATGGTCTCCCAAATATTCTGATTAGTATTATTCAAGTATCTCAAGCTTGGAATGTATATTACTGGCACGACACGTCATTAGTGACACTGTCTTGGGGAAACTTGGGTACAAAATTGGTTTGCACCGCTACATAACATGCTGTGGTGTCTGCCAAATGTAGTAACACAAAAATCCTACCACCATTCTGACGAAAGTAGGCTGTTTACCCATCCAATACCTAAAAACCCATGTGTCAACTCATAATTTGTTCCTTCTGAAACTCAAAGATATATTCTGATGAAAAGCGGAAAAACTCCTCTCTATCATTTCCTAAATTTATTAACACTCTGCTTCTATGCAGGTTTATATTATGAAACTTTTAATTTGCCTAATTTCCAATGCAATCACATGTATTTCTTCATTTAATTTCTCTACAATAATCGACCAATTTTAGCCTGTCTTGTAATTCCCATGGTTTATGGGTTCATTAATGTGGTGGAATGAGTTTTCTATGTGGAGGGTGGTCATTATTGAAATAGCTGTCATCAGTGAAGAAGATGAGAAACAGAAAGAATAAAGATGAATTAAATTAGATAGACTGGCCTCATGGCCTTGTGCCTTACTCCACGTAGCTACTCGGATCATTATGTTAAGAACTAGCAATAGTGCCCGGCTTCGCCCTGTGGATTTGTTTGTTTTATGGATGATAATGAATACTACTACAGAACTGGCATATAATACTTAAATTAACAGAAAAAATATTTTAAAAATATAACTTTTTGTGGTGGTGGTGGGGGGGGGGGGGGTGATAAGTAGTACAGTATAACGGACGTAACATTCAGGTGATTTTCTCGTAATGATAATGACAATAATGAATAGGGAAACGGCTATTTACTAACTACAGTACTGTTACATGTAATTTACAAACGAATTGAAAAAATATGATTAGAAAGAGGAGTTTGTGACATAAAAGATACTGCCTAGGGCCCATATCTCATTGGCTTATAGAAAAGTAGAGATCAATAGTGTCTTCTTTTGTCACATAGTGCCATAGGAAAATAATCAGAGCACTTTGGAAAACATCGGCTGTCCCGAGCTCCTGAAGTAGGAATAGTGTAATTTATTGCCACATACCGCTCAAGGATAAGGATCTGAATAAATGAAAGTAAATTTGAAAGCACCAACGCTTATTGCAGCTGATTATCTCTTTGTACTGCACCAACACTATCGCACTTATACAGAGGCATAATATTTTCATGATGATAACTGTTTTACGGGGCCTACGAAATCTTCTTGCAATAATTACTCCCAGTGACTCCGATTTATAAGCAGCGCAAGTTGTAACTATTTTCGCAATTCTGGTAGGGGCGACGTGATGCAGCTGGCATTGCCAGCCAACAATTGACTTATTAAAATATTCTTACAGATACACTATACGACATTAAAACGTAGTTTTCAAGTTCATTTTGCCTGTTGTTCTAAATGTAGGGAATGGAGAGAGTTGTTCAAAATATCAAGTGGATAGTGTTACCCGCAGGGCTTCGAAGAGTAGGTACATTAACTTTGGTTAAGATCGGTGAAACGATGTAGACTTGTGCCAAAGGGCCTAATTGCAGGGAATGGAGTGATCTATCCGAAATTTCACGTAGACAGTGTTACTCGCAGGTTTCCAAAGGGTAAGAATACTCATTCTGGTTCAGATCGGTGAAAAGGTGTAGATTTGTGCCAAAGGGCCTAAATGCAGGGAATGGAGTGATCTATCCGAAATTTCACGTAGACAGTGTTACTCGCAGGGTCCCAAAGGGTAAGTACACAAATGTTGGTTCAGATCGGTGAAACGGTGTAGATTTGTATAAATAACAGACAAACCAACATTAAGCTTTATACCGTGTTTACACATGCTAGTGCAACAATTACAATAACGCAGGTTAACACATAAATCCTACACACACACCCATGTACACAGGGCAACATGACCACGATGTCTAAGCCCCAAAAATGAAATATTAACTGTGCATACGATAGCATAGAGAATACTACAGTCCAATACAATCCTTGATTGTCAATCGGTCAGTTTTCCCATGTGTCCTTTAGCAAATTTTACTGGACTATCATGATACAGAGTAAATCGTTGTTGCCTAGTGACAACCTGTCCATCAATGGTGCGGCGTTGACTATCATGATACAGTGTTAGTCGTTGTCGCCTAGGGACAATATGTCCGTCAAGTTATTAGATCGGTGAAACAGTGTAGACTTGTGCAAAAGGGCCTAAATGCGGGGAATGGGGTGGTCTGTCCTAAATTTAACATAGCCTAAACTATTCCTCTTGAATCAGGCTATCATATACAAAAATAATTTTTCGAATCCGACTGGTAGTTCCAGAGATTAGCGCGCGTAAACACATAAACACACAAACACACAAACTCTTCAGCTTTATTATATTAGTATAGATTAAAATATCTCTAATATGTATTTCTTTCATATTACAAGGATATTCTAAGTTTTATTATATGAAAACAAAATTATTGAATCATTAAAAAAACAATTAATAAAACTTTCAACGAAACCCTTACATTCAATATTTAGTCAAACGTTAACATCTGCAAACGAGATTACAACTCTTATAATTGTAATAGATAACTTGAAAATAATACCTTAAGTCAATAAAATTGTAATTCATTCAATTAAATGTACTGGTTTGGTCATATTGTGACCTTCGTCAGCAAATTGAATTCGTAGAAAGTGAAGTTACAAGTCTGTGTGATACTCAAATTTATAAAAAGGTTATGTTCAAAACTATTTATAATAATGTAAACTATTTACATTATTTGAAAATATACTAAAAAACTAGTAAAACAAGATTTTGATTATCGTGGAAAAATATTTCCTGAAAACAGTTTGACGCGATGAAAGCCGAATCCAAGCAGCCGAGATAAAGTTCCTTAGAGGAATAATTGGGAAGGCACGGAGGGATAAAATCAGAAATGTGGACATTAGAGAGAGAACTGGGTTCCCAAAACTGCAAGACAAGATGGAGACTAGTAAGCTGAAGTGGTACGGACATAAGATGAGAATGGGTGAATATGGAGTACCAAAGGGAATATTTATGGAGAAAATACCAGGAAGAAGACCACACGAGGAAGGCCCACAAAGAGATGGATAGATACGGTGAAGGAAGGAATAGAGAAAAGAGAAGTAAAAGAAAAAGATGTATTGAAAGAAGGAAATGAATGGTGGAGGGATAGACAACTGTGAAGGTCCTTGATTCGCAACCTGACCCAGGGAACTGGAAACGGGAAATGAAGAAGAATATGAAGAATAAAAAGAAGTTTGACGTGAGAAATGCCAATGTTGTAGGACGGATGTATAGGTACAGTGAATATTTTGAGTTTTGAGTTTGGAATGGCTCATATTGTATCGTGAAAATAACAAATTTATGAACACGTTACTGTGAAATTGTTAATAAAAAAGTAGGTTGCTTGAATTTAATATTTGAGCATGGAATCTATGGTCATATTCATGTCTCTTCATCTTGGCTTGTTTAAATGGGTACATTTTTAATATTTTGGTTCTAATAATCTAAGAAGCAGTTTCTTTGTCAAGTTCAACATACAAAAGTAATTTATTTTGTTTGTTTGTTTGTTTGTTTGTTCGTGTAGCCTCCTGAGAGGCCGAGTGCAAGTCTTTCTATTCGACGCCCGAGGGTGACCTGCGCGTCGGGACGAGAGATGGAATGGATGAAGATCAATGAAACTGGGCAAGGATGTGGAAGGAAGCGGCCGTGGCCTGTCAGAAGGTACTGTCCCAGCATTTGCCTGGTGTTGAAAATGGGGAAACCTCGGAAAACCATTTCAACGACATCCGACGGTGGGGCTAGAACCCACGCGCCTACCGAGTCAGCAGAGAGCTTGGCCCCATGACCTAACGCCGCGCTTTAGCCAGCGTAGCCACTACTGTCGGTACAAAAGTAAATGCTAAACTGATACAGTAGATAGGGAATTTGACCTATGATGTCAAGTGAACAGAAAGATAAGGGGGCAACCTTGTTTCAAGAGTACTCACCTACCAACAGATTGAAATACTGTACAGTACATCAAGAGGAACCAGACTGGAGAGACAGGAATCAAGATAGTTGGCAATGAAACTACAGAGTGAGCCAACCCAAGAAGGAGCCATGATTATCCTTATCGACATTGTCACAACGAGGTTGAAATACTTATGTAATTTACTTGGAATCTGTCATAACGATGACATACTTTACTGGACGCAAGGCACCGCTCGATCAGGGCCAACATTGCTAATGACCTTCACGAAACCAGTTGCGTCGTCCACGAAGAGATTCATAGATTAGCGAACTAAGACAGAACATGGCACTTGGACATCATCGTCTACGAACCAAATTATACCGCTGGTTACATTTTCAATTAGACCGTGAGGATGGAATATCCCTCGACTCAGCCTCAAACTTAAATATATTAAAGTACTGTAACTAATCTTTAGTAGGTAATATGACTAGTTCCCGAGGCAACAGTCCATCTCTCTTCGTGAACGTGTGCATCTTCTAACTCCACCGGACCAATTTCACAAAACTATCACTGGTGATATTCTAATTGTTCTTTCTAATTTTTAACCTACTTTCATTTTATGAAAAAATAAACAAGATATTCAGTAAGAAACATAAAGCCTACTATCTCCTAATTGCATGTGTATAGTTATAACACATTGTCCTTTTCAATGAGTATAATTGAATGTTGGTTGCAGTAGCTTGTTGAAACACAACGTGCTATACAGATATTATACGTAGATTGATTGAATCCTCACCTAAATTATATATACACACATACAGCCACGACAATCACTTAGGTTATCAGACAAAATTTAACACTCACCCAAGTACACGGGGCTAAATGCAATTGATGTCCATGCATCTCAAATGGAACAACAACAGCTTCCTACCAAAATCCTTCCTCGTATATAAGTACACACACTAGTAAGCCTACAGACATCACAGTGACACAGGTTATCAGACAACTTCCACACACACCCAACTTCAAGGTTCTTTTTAGCAATATTTTTATTATGTTGTTTTTTAATTTTTATTATATATTCCAATCTAACAGATCTGCTTTTTAAACAAATTAACAATATATGTTTACCATGGCCATTACCATTCTTCATACCTAATAGTAGTATCAAGATAGACAGTATTTTGGTTTCTGATCTGACATTATTTTAAGCAGATTTCAGTTCCTACTTGGAAGGTTACTCAACTGGTATTTTTATAGGGAATATTTTTATTTTAATGCTTAATTTGTTTTATAGATTGTTAATATTTGGATAATATTAATGCTGTTATTAGCCTATTTTCAATTTCGAAAAAAAAAATAGGCTTATGAGATCACGTTTTGTCCGCGTGTATGTGCGTGTGTGTGTGAGGAGTGTGTGTCCCTAATAACTTCTAAACGGCTGAAGAGATTTCAATGAAACTCGGAAAGTTCATAGCAATATTCCGGATGACCCCGACCTTGCCCTTCAAATTTTGTTACGTCTCACCAATCCAACATGGCGGCTGTGCGAAATATTTCACCAGCATTCAATATCTCCGAAACTGTTCCCGATATAACCCTGGATTTTTTACGGTGATAAAGGGAACTACTAGAAGTTCACCTATGTGACTTTTGGAAAACTGGTAACTACAAAACCAACATGGCGGCCACGTGAATTTGCGACTTTTAATAAACGTTTCTCGCGATTTAACCAACCAAACGCAATAAAACTTGGTACAGTATATGTTTATACACATTGTAATGCACCGGCATCTAACTTGGTTCAATTATTTACATATCCTCAAGATGGCGGATGTGCGAAATATTTCACCGGCATTCTATATCTCTGAAACTATTAGCGGTATCATCCTGAAATTTTGTGCGGAGATTAAGGGCACTACTAGAAGTTCATCTATAGGACTTTCAAAAACCGGTTAACTACAAAACGAACATGGTGGCGAAGCGAATTTGAAAATTTTAAATAGACCTTTCTCGCGATTTAATGTTCCAAACGCAATGAAATCTGGTACAGGAAATGTTTATACACATTGTAATACACTGGTATCTAATTTACTTCAATTGTTTACATAACCTCAAGATGGCGGCTTTGCGAATTTTAAAATTCAGTTTTTATTTCTTGTGTCGTAATTAAGCGATGGATGTGAAAGTTTGAATAATGAGCCTACGCAATAATTTTCCTTTAATGGTACATGACTCTATGGCCTATACATTTAACAATCCAACATGGCGACCATCCGAAGTATTTAGACGGCTCTGAATATCTACGAATCTATTATAGCAAACAAACTGAATTTTTTTTGTTCATAGGGGCTATGAACTTAAATTCACCTATAGGACTTTAAATAACCTGGTGATCACAAATCCAACATGGCGGCGACGCGAATTATAAATATTCACATAGACGTTTCTCGCAATTTAACCATCCGAGTGCAGTGAAACTTGGTAGGGTAAATCCTTATACTAATGTTAATCCACTGGCATCTAGTTTATTTAGATAGTTTCCAATACCAAAAGAGGGCAGCTGTGCGAAATTTTAAAATGTCCTTGTTACTTCTTGTGTCCTAATCATACGATTGAAGTTTGAATGCAACACGTACACAATAATCTTCATGTAACAGTACATAAGTCTAGTACCTACATATATAAAATCCAACATGGCGACCATCCGACCTTGCGGTTCTCAATATCTACGAATCTATTACAGCAATCAAACTGAAGTTTTGTATGTAGTTAGAGGCAATTAACATAAGTAGGATATATGAAAATAGGCTGTATAGTTCTTCACGGAACTACTTGTTTTTATATTGCCTGTAATTTTAACATTTACTGAAGATGGTTACAAGTTAACCAAAACTAGTATTATATATAATTTAGTTTCAATTTAGTATTGCCTTAGGTGGAATAATTCTATGTTACCTAGTCATAGCCTAGGTATTTTAATTTAATGGTAGAGCAGTGGTCTCTTAAGAACTCTGTTTTTTTTCACAAGATCCATGGTAAAACCACACAAATTATCAAGATATAGGCTGCATGTTGTATGTATCTCAAAAGCAAGATGCAAATCAGTAAATGTGGGGAAGTAATAACAGTATGTACTGAGCTGTACCGTAAAGTATCTTGCTTATAATTTTGAGTGCTCGTTTTAGTTCGCCTGGCAGAATCTCTAGGGGAAATGTATGGAGTATGAATGGGAGAAATATACAAAGACATTGGAACGTAGTAGGAACGTCTGAGATTGGATAGCAGTGACATTCAGCAAGTCTGTAAATGATGTTCCGGTGTTAAAGGTATGGCCGGGTTGTGCCAGTTAATAATGTAGATCTAAGTATGATTTATGAGCAAGGATATGCGTCCTCTCTCAGCCATCCACTCACTCTCCGAGGACCACCCGACCTCCCGCTTGCCTGCCTGCCTGACATTCTCACGGCAAGGCCCTTGCCCTCGACTAGGCTCGGTTTCATTCGGTTCCTCTCGGCTTAGCCCACCCTGCAACCCTCCTTACACGCCTGGCCTGCAGTCCTGCCGACCTCGTTGGCTGCTGTGGTGTCTAGGGACACATATCGCACATGCGACACCAAGATTGATTTTGGATTATTCTTTTTTTCTCTTGCTAACCGTAGCTTTCACGACACACAAGCCAAATAACGTGCCAGTAAACGAAAACAATGCCATCTATTTTCTCATAAAATCTTCAATAAGGGTGGTAATATATTTGATTCATTTTATCTCCCCGTCACCACTACCTCATAGCGAGGACACCTGATGGGAAACAAACAAAGAGACACCCCCAACTGATAAATGTAGCTCATTATCGGCGGGTGATTTGAAAAACATGTCTTCTTCACTTTCCCAGCACATACCATACTGTATCTTCACCATACTTTAAAAACTCGAACGTAATTTTGTAATCTCGTAATAGGTATAGAGACTTTGATCACAAACGGTCCGCCTCGTTGCATAGTGGCTAGCATTATTGGCTGCCACCGGGGTGGGCCAGGTTTGATTCTCAGCTCAGCTCAGCTAAGAAATTTAATTCTGGTCTGATGGCTGCAAATTCCTGGATGGTACCCATCTTATGATCACGACCCCTTCATATCCAAATCCTACCTCAATTACAAATGAAAACACACACTTGTACAGACATCACAGTGACACTGGTTATCAGACAAATTCTACACACAGAGTTGCGTGACCACGATGTGGCATAATCAACAACAACAAAAGTTCTGAGCCCGCGGCGTAACTCTGAGCTTGGAGAGCGCGATGGAGAGCTGCGGCATATTGGATGATTAGAGGTTTGAATCCCAGGCGATGCGAGTGGCTATCTTGAGTGTGGTTTTCCCTGAGTTTTTGTACACTCCCTCAGGAAAAGTCCTGTATTGAGCCTTATTTCAAGCCCTGGGACACCTACTCCTTTCCACAACCTGATAATTCCTGCTTTATTTCTAGGGGCATGATGTTGAAGTGATCAGGGGGCTATTCGATCAAGATGGTGGATGGGTTTTGATCGCATGGTAATGCAGGTGTAAATTCACGTCCAGTGATACGTATTTCACATAAAAGACGTTCAGAGGCTTATGAATGGTAGATAAAATCCACAGTATTGCCAACTAAGGTTTCTTTTGAAAAACGTCTAGTAGGCAAAGGGTGCTTGAATTGTGTGTTAACAATGGAGAAAAATACTTCGTCCATAAACGGGAGTTTAAAGAACCACTAAATTCATATCTGAACAATAAGTCATCTAAAATATTTTTTCACCAATTTTTTGCAATAGACAATTCATCTTGCGACAAAGTCCCTACATTGGCATCACGTTAAACTACATGCTTCCTTGAGTTTCATTTAACTCGTTCATTCTCAATCTCTCCTTATTTCTTTCTCTCTCTTTCCTTCTTTCCGTCTTTATTTCCATTCATTCCTCTATAATCAACCTACAAAGACAGTTGGCAGTTGACGTACTGTATAAGTATTTGTAAATGTGTTCAAAATTGTGATTGTCATTTTCAAAATATGCATAATTCCCCAGAATTAGCATGAATCTCATGACGTATACTTGTGTAGTACATACATAATAGATTCAAGATAATATTACTTTCAGGAATACTGATTTGAACAGAATTTTCATCAGATACAATCAGTTTTATTTTTCAGTTTCCGATCCACTTATATGTACAGGATTGGTTATTATGCATTTTGCTCTAAACTGCACTCAAGAGTTATTAAGGCAAAAGCACTGACGTCTGTCATTTTGCGTTTCTTTTCTGACATGTTTGCAAATGTTCACATCTCCATATCTCAGTACCACTTCCGAATTTTTGAACATGTTACATAAGAAATCAACGCTTGAGGAGGAGGAGGTCGAAAACTAGGATTTTTCACGAGCAAGGCAATACATACAACATAACTGAAAATAAAAATTACTCCACATTTTGCAATCCAAAATGATACCTCTACTGGGCTAGCTTGTGTAATCTAAAATGCCAATCTCTACAAAAATTCAAAGATTTTTGTTGTTGAATATCTTTGAGGGCTTTCCAAGGGGTGCTGGAGAAGGCACACATCTTAGTATTTCCGGTACATGGCTAAGTCACAGGTGTTAGGGTTCCGATTTTGAAACATGTTGTGCTTGGCCCCATTCATCCACCTACTTTACTGAAAATACTGTGACTTCACTTTTACTTAATTCCCTCTCCATCTCTACACAGGATGAAGTCTGGAACAACTTTCATTGAGTGTATCATCAGAGCAGAGCACGGCTAAAGGAGTACGTTATATTTGCTCTTGAAACCCAAACAGAAGAAGTAGAAGGTCGGTCCAATCTTGGGAGGAAGAAGCCCACAGGCTTTGTGCTGGGCCAGAATGCTACGATCATTAGCTTCACGGCCGTGCTTCCTGCACACAATCCGGAGGCAATGTGAAGTGTGGAGAGGAAATGAGATTCGAGCAAGGCTCCTGCCAATTACTAAGCGATGGGATTCGATATTCAGCTTCCTCGAACGGCACTATTCTACGCCCGCAAAGGGATTCACTGTCAGTCTCCTCTTCGCCTCCATTCACTACGCCCTACAATGCCTCAGAAATCACTTTGAGTATACAGACAGCCATCAGAAACAATAAATTACTATCATCCTTGATGCAGTTATGAACCTTAAAGTGAAATATAATTCCCTCTATACTATTGCATTCTACTTGACGTGTCTTTTGCGAAGAAGTCATTGTATGTCGAATTTCCCTCTCATTAGGAATAATGTCAGAGCACGTATAATTTAATACCGTACATGAGTTGAGGAATATGTCAGACACTCGCAGCAACAGTAATCCTAATCTATGTCCACTCCTTAGTAATCCCGTTTCCAACGGGGTCGGGGATGAGATGCGATGAAGTTTCACGTGGCTGATGGTTTCTTATGCCAACCTCACGAGAGGAATTAATGAGAGATGAAATGAATGAAGATGAATGAAAGTTCAATTTCAAGTAGTTCCAACTTTGGCTAATAGACGCCACTGTCACCCAGTGGTGAACGTTGGAACTTGAAAGAGCGTTTCGAAACAAAATGACCTACAAATTTATCTACACACTACCAATTGCAGTGGTAGGTTCTTTTACATGCCATAAATAAAAAATAATATATATATATATATATATATATATATATATATATATGACATGGACCCGACGGCTTTACTTCTCCCTCCGAAGGAAGGCATACTAAAGGATTTTTACGCTCTTAAAAATCCGACAACATAGGCCGGGTTTGCACCCGCGATTTTGGGCATAGACGTTCAGCATGCTACCGACTGCGCCACCGAAGCCACCTAGCAACAGTAATCCTAATACAACAAGATGTTCAGTAAAGAACATATAGCCTACATTCTCCTAAATGCATGGGTAATGTTATAACTCTTTGATCTTTTCAAGGAGTATGATTGAATGTTGGTTGTAGTAGCTTGTTGAAATACAACGTGCTATACGGTTATTAAACATGAATATCCATTTGCTAGTGCTACCTCTGTAAAAAAAATCATTCAATTCGGTTTCACCGTGTTTGAATTGATATGGGGAATCGATTTGCACACATGCATGGCCACTATCTGCAAACTATTGGGCCGATGACCTTGTAGTTCAGTCGAAAGATGCTTCCCTCAAAAAGGTATGTTGTTGCAAAATTTGGTAGAGATCAAATTATTAGGTTGGTCGTAATTTGATTTAAGCTTTTAACATTTGGGTGGCCGCTATTCCATTTCCATCAAGACGGCGGCGATATAAAACATGACACTGAGGTGCTCTTTGCTAGTGCTAACTCTGTACCAAATTTTGTTCAATTTGGTTTCATCGTGTTTGAATAGATAGGGGGAATCGATTTGCACACAAACATGGCCGCCATCCACAAAATATTGGGCTGATGACCTTGTAGTTTTGTCAAAAGATTTTTTTAATACTTAAAGGTATAATGTTGCAAAATGTGGTAGTGATCAGATGATTAGGATGGTCGTAATTTGATTTATGTTTTTAACATTTGGGTGGCCGCCATTACGTTTTCGTCAAGACGGCGGCGATATAAAAACATGACACTGAGGTGTCCTTTGCTAGTGCTTCCTCTGTAGCCTATCAAATTTCGTTCAGTTTGGTTTCACCATGTTTGAATTTATAGGGGCAATCGATTTGCACACCTACATGTCCGCCATCTGCAAACTATTTGGCTGGGGACCTTATAGTTTAGTCAAAAGACGCTCGCTATACAAATATATATTGTTGCAAAATTTAAAGAGAGCGGATAATTAGGTTAGTCGTAATTTTATTTTGGCTTTGGACATTTGGGTGGCCGCCATTACGTTTTTGTCAAGTAGGCGGCGATATAAAACATGACTCTGAGGTGCCCTTTGCTAGTTCTACCACTGTACCAAATTTCGTTAAATTCGGTTTCACCGTGTTCGAATGGATAGGGGGGCAGACATTCAGAGTACACACACTCAGACACACACACAGACTCTCTCTCTCTCTCTCTCTCACACACACACACACACAGACAGACACACAATTTTTCGCCCTGTGTAGATCTCATAAGTCTACTTTCATTTTTTGCAAAAATCCACAGTAGGCTATTTGAAAAGGACATAGTGTTATTTTTGCCACAGCTTTGGTTTACGACGGAGCCTGCTCTAGCATCATATTAAGAACATTTCGCGATCTACCATCAAAGATTTTAACGACATTACATAATGATATATCAAGAAACTTCAGAGATTCAGCAGTAACAATTTTTAGCGTATTTTCAATTTTGAAAAAAAAAAAAAGGCTTATGAGATCATTTTTTGTCCGTGTGTGTGTGCGTGTGTGTTTGTGTGTGAGGTTTTGCGTGTGTGTCCCAAATAACTTCTAAATGGCTGAAGTGATTTCAATCAAACTCGGTAAGTTCATAGCACTATTCCGGACGACCCCGACCGTGCCCATCAAATTTTGTTACGTCTCACCAATCCAACATGGCGGCTATGCGAAATATTTCACCAGCATTCAATATCTCCGAAACTATTCCCGATATCACTTTGTAATTTTTACGGTGATAGAGGGAACTACTAGAAGTTCACCTATGGGCCTTTAAATAACCTGGTGATCACAAATCCAACAAGGCGGCGACGCGAAGTATAAATGTTCACTTGGACGTTTCTCGCAATTTAACCATCCGAGTGCAGTGAAACTTGGTACAGTAAATCCTTATACGAATGTTAATCCACTGGCATCTAATTTATTTCAATTGTTTCCATAACCACAAGATGGCAGCTGTGCGAAATTTTAAAATCTCCTTGTTACTTCTTGTGTCCTAATCATGCGATTGAAGTTTGAATGCTACACGTACAAAATAATCTTCATGTAACAGTACATAACTCTAGGACCTACATATATAATATTCAACATGGCGACCATCCGAAATATTTAGTCGGTTCTCAATATGTACGATTCTATTACAGCAATCAAAATGAAATTTTGTATGTTGATAGTGGCAGTTAACATAAGTAGGATATATGAAAATAGGTTTTAGTTCTTCACGGAACTACTTGTTAATAATACACATAATAATCTACATATTTGGTTTTTGAGCCTCTTCCCTGCAATATATTTTTATTGCCTCAGAACAATGAAACGTGAATAGTCTGTATCTTTGTTTGTGGTCTATGTTGGCACAAAAAGGAAACTTTCAGTGACTTTTAACCGAATGTGATGCATGTGCAAGAGATTGTAAGAATTAAGGTTTAAAGATTATTTTCAAATTTTAAATGACTTTTTCTCAGGATCTATACAACCGAGAGCAATGAAAGTTAAAACCAAACATGTCTATGCAATATTTAATATAATGGCCAGTAAGTAATTTCAATTGTTGTTATAAAACAAAATGGCGGGAGTCCGAAGTTTTAAAATTAAGTTTATTTATCGTGTCCTAATGACGCGATCGAAGTGAACGTTTGAATAACAAACCTACGCAAGAATCTCCATCTAGTGTTACATAACTCTAAGGACTACATATAGAACAATGCAATATGGTGATCATAGAAAATATTTAGATGGTTCTCAATATCTGGGAATCTATTACTGCAGACAAACTGCAATTTTGTGTGTTAATAGAGGCTATTAACGTAAGTTCACTAGTTTGCCAATCAATAACCTGATGAACATAAATCCAACATGGCGGTGACGCTAAATTTAAATATTTAATGGCTTTCCTCGTGACTTAATCTGAGAGCAGTGAGATTTCTCACGGTAAATCTTCATACAAGGATTAATAACTGGCGTCTATAGTAATTCAATTTCTATGATAGTGGTCTCACATAATAATAAGTCGGATTGGTGAGACTGGTGCTAGTGAAATATATATTCTGATGCTTTACTGAAACTGAGGTTTTTGGAAATTGTGTAATTTGTTCTTTGTTCTCAATTATTGTTCATAGCATGCCCATCATATTGAATATATGAGCTGCTATATATTGTTCTCATGCAAAGAGAACCTGTCTATTTTCTTGCTTAGTTTCGTAATATTAGCTCTAATAGATGTCATGGCTGTAATTTCATTTGTTTTTCAAAGTACAGAATATCATTTAATCAGCTAAATTCATCATTTGTGCATCATTACTTCATCACATAAAACTTCGTATGAGCCAATCAGTGTGAGCATTGGTCCAATGGATCATGAAGTACCAAATACAGTATATTTCAACCATTCATGTGGTCACCATGTAGAAAGAATACGCCATGAAATTGACGTTGTAATTTAAATATATGACACCTCTCAAAGGATGGTAAGCTTTTATGAAGTTCAATATTGACCTGATATTTGGCTTAGCCTGTATCAGATTTTATCAATCAAACCTTGAGTGATCATTAGAGTCTCCTTCCTCATTTATTTTGGATATACATGCTGCAGGTGTATATTGCTTCACTCTACTTCTATTGTTATATGACGCAATGAGCTGGCCATCCAGTTGCCAAGAATGTCTGGCGCACGATGAGATCCAGATATAAAAATATTTCCATAAATTTAAAAGAAGATGAGGGATATGCCCTCCACTGAACAACCTGTTTAAGTACCAGATAACAACCTCCCGCGAAAACATATTTTAACGACTTATATGTTGTCCTTTCAGTGATCTTCAGGCTTATAATACCCAAGTACAATACAATGTGTCCGTTGCTCTGCATTTTCAATGCAATGTACTACCAATAAGAGCAGCTTCAATTTTGCGAGTGCTCTATCATAATATATTACGAATATACTGGCAGTAATGTAGAGTGATATTAAACTGGAAATGAGACAGAAGCTTCTTTATTCTGCCATAAAGTAGATGATGACAGGATGTTATACTGTACTTTGCTGGCAGTAGAAAGAGCAAGCTTGCCACGCTGGGTGAGTGGTTAACGTGTCGGTCTACTAACCACATCCTTGAAGGTTCACTCCTGGCCGTGGTAAGTGAATTTTTGAAAGGCGGTAAGAATTTACGACATGCATGTCATACGATATTGTCATGTCTAAGAACCCATTTGAATTCATTAGAACGTGTTCATAATGGCAAAATTAATCTCGGGAGTTTCCGCCAACACAAAGTTCCCCATTTCTCTACTAGAAAGTGCTATACAGGATCTTTCATATAAAATAAGAACGGCAAGCGGCAGTTTTGCTATTCGATTCTACGGCGGCCTTGCCCGAGCTTGTGGCTCGCCATGGCCCCCTGCTGAACTATTGAAAGCGCGACATCTTATATATAAAAGTGAAAGTCTGTATGTGGGTATGTATGTATGTATGTGGGTCTGTTCCGTATACAAATCTACACCGTACCACCAATCTCAACCAAATTTTGCATACATATAGTTTAGGATCCAGAAGGAACCGCTGGCTACATGAATTTTCGATAGTCTTTCTCATTCTTCTGATTTCGGCCCTTTTGCACTCAAGCACAGGCTAATCAAATCATAAAATATACTCATGAAGGAATGGCAAGCCAGATAGTTTCCATGGCAACATAGCTCAAGTCGAGACACGGTCGACTGGATGCCAGTTCTGCTCTGCACTACCGGTATAGAAAAAGAGGATCTTTACTTGAAATCCCGTTAGTTACTCACCTACTCACACAGCACTGTCAACCGAGTTTAGCATAACAAAGACTTGACACTATCATCTACTATATATATTTGTGAAATACCACTCACTCATTCATTCATCACGAAATCTCAGAAACCACCGACGGATTGGAATGAAATTTGGTATGCAGCTTCCCAAAGGGCCGCAAATGCCCCCTAAGATAGGATTTTTGGATATTCAGGTTCTAAAGGGGTGTTAAGGGGGTTGACCTGCATTTCATTGAATTTCAATATCTCCCGATTGGTTTCATTGGGGGATGTGATACTCGGCACGTAAACTCATCATTAAAAATAAGAAGACACGAGTCTGAGGGTTTTTCGATGTGGTGTATATTATGAGGTGAAAGGGGTGAAAAGTGGGGATGGAAAGATTCCTAACGGAGCGTGTATCTCTTAAACGACATAGGTGAGGAGTTTGAAACTCAGCGGAAAACAATCAGCATACAAAATACGTAAATATGTGTTTGACCGTTTATTCATAAATCCAATTTAAGGGGCCCATGGGGAGGGGTGAAATTCTGGGGGGGGGACAGGAAGAAAGTGTCCTAACTGATTGACTGACTCACTCACTCATCAAACTCAGGGGGGAAAAACTGCTTTAAAGTAAGTAAATAGCTGTTCGACAGTTTTTTTATTAAATCAAATTTAAGGGGTTCATGGGGAGGGGTGAAATTCTGAAAAAAGAAAATTGAAAGATAATGTCCTGCCTGACTCACTCACTCACTCACTCACACACTCATCATCGCCCAGCCAAAATTATTGAAGTTAGAAACATGACAGTTTGGGGATATGTTCATTGTATGTCAAAACCGTCTACTAAGGGAGGATTTTCGGATATTCAGGTTCTGAAGGGGTCTTAAGGGGGTTAAACCTGCATTCCATTGAATAACAATATCTCCCGATTGGTTTCATTGGGGGATATGATACACGACATATAAACTCATCATTAAAAAGGAAGAAGACACGTCTCTGAGGGGTTTTCGATGTGGTGTATATTATAAGGTGAAAGGGGTGAAAAGTAAGAATTGAAAGATTCCTAACGGAGCGTGTATCTCTTAAACGACATAGGCGAGGAGTTTGAAACTCAGCGGAAAAAATCAGCAAAAAAAAAAAAAAAGTAAATATGTGTTTGACCGTTTTTTCATAAATCCAATTTAAGGGGCCCATGGGGAGGGGTGAAATTCTGGGGGGAGGGGGGGGAAACAGGAAATAAAGTGTCCTAACTGATTGACTGACTGACTCACTCATCAAACTCAGGGGGGAGGGGGAACTGCTTTAAAGTAAGTTAATAGCTGTTCGACAGTTTTTTTGATCAATCATATTGAAGGGGTTCATCGGGAGGGATGAAATTCTGAAGGAAAAAATGAAAGAAAATGTCCTGACTCATTCACTCATGATCGCCCAGTCTAAAATATTGAAGTTGGAACCATGGCATTCTGGGGATATGTTCGTTGTATCTCAAAACCGTACACTAAGGGAGGATTTTTGGATATTCAGGCTCTAAAGGGGTCTTAAGGGGGTTAAACCTGCATTTCATTGAATAACAATATCTCACGAGTGGTTTCATCTGTGGATGTGATACTCGGCATATAAACTAATCATTAAAAATAAGCAGACATGTGTCTAAGGGTTTTTCGATGTGGTGTATTATTATGAGGTGAAAGGGGTGAAAATTGGGGGTTGAAGGATTCCTAACGGAGCGTGTAGGCCTATCTCTTAAACGACATAGGCGAGAAATTTGAAACTCAGCGAAAAAAAATCAGCTAAAAAATTAAGTAAATCGGTGTTCGACCGTTTTTTCATAAATTAATTTAAAGGTCCAATGGGGTGGGGTGAAATTCTGGGGGGGAAAAGGAGAGAAAGTGTCCTGACTGACTGACTAACTCACTCATCAAACTCAGGGGAAACAGACAGCTAAAAAAATAACTTAATAGGTGTTCAAGCGTTTTTTCATCAATCCAATTTAAGGGGCCCATGGGGAGGGGTGTAATTCTGGTAAAAATAATTGAAAGAAAATGTCCTGTCTGACTCACTCACTCATCGCGCCCAGCGAAAACTATTAATGTTGGAAAAATGAAATTTTGGGAATATGTTCGCTGTATGTCAAAACGTCAACTAAAGAATGATTTTTATTTATTCGGGTTTTAAAGAGATGTTAAGGGGGTAAACGTGCATTTCATTGAATAACGATATCTCATGAGTTGTTTCTTTGGGGATGTGATATTCGGTATATAAACTAATCATTAAAAATAATCAGACATATATCTAAAGGTTTATCGATGTCGTGTATATTATGAGGTGAAAGGGGTGAAAATTGGGGATTGAGGGATTCTTAACGGAGCGTGTATCTCTTAAACGACATAGGCGAGAAGTTTGAAATTCGGCGGGATAAAACAGCTTAAAATACAAGTAAATATGTGTTCGACCGTTTTTTCATAAATCCAATTTAAGGGGCCCTTGGAGAGGGGTGAAATTCTGGGGTGATAAAACAGGAAAGAAAGTGTCCTAACTGATTGACTCACTTACTCACTCATCAAACTCAGGGGGAAATCAGCTTTAAATAAGTAAATAGGTGTTCGACCATTTGTTTCATAAATCCAATTTAAGGGGTTCATGTGGAGGGGTGAAATTATCATATATAAATGAAATAAAATGTCCTGACTGACTCACTCACTCATCATCGCCCAGCCAAAATTATTGAAGTTGGAAACATGAAATTTTGGGGATATGTTCGTTTTATGTCGAAAACATCCACTAAGGTAAGAGTTTTGAATATTCAGGTTCTAAATAGGTGTTAAGGGGGTAAACGTGCATTTCATTGAATAACAATATCTCACGAGTGGTTTCATTTGGGGATTGATACTTGGCATATATACTAATCATTAAAAATAAGCTGACACATGTCTAATGGTTTTTCGATATAGTGTATATTATGAGGTGAAAGGGATGAAAAGTGGGGGTTGAAAGATTCTTAATGGAGCGTGTATCTCTCAAACGACATAGGCGAGGAGTTTGAAACTCGGAGGAAATCAATCAGCTTAAAAATAAATAAATAAATAAATAAATAAATAAATAAATAAATAAATAAATAAAATAAATAGGTGTTCGACCGTCTTTTCAAAAATCCAATTTAAGGGGCCTATGGGGAGGGGTGAAATTCTGGAAGAAAAACGTCCACTAAGGAAGGATTTTTGGATGTTCGCTCTCATCGACCAACCAAAACTATTAATGTTAGAAGAGTGATATTTTGAGGATATGTTTGTCGTGTGTCGAAAAGATCTACTTAGGAGGGATTTTTGGATATTCAGGTTCTAAAGGGGTGTTAATGGGGTTAAACCTGCATTTCATTGAATAACAATATGACACGACTATGACGCGAGCGAAGCGAGACTAAAAATGAGATGGTGTGTGTGTGTCTGTGTATTACTCAATCACGCAAGTACCACTGGTCCGATTTACATGAATTTTACATGGAAGTAGCAGATTTACGTGGTTAACATACAGGTTACTTTTGATTTCAATACTTTGCACTTTTAAAGATGGCGACCATTTTAGTGACGTCACTCTACCCTTTGGTTTTAAACTTTCATATTTCCATTTCAAATAAAAAGAGAACGCTAAGAAATAGCAAACTTTTGATGGCATGTACGAGGTTAAAAATTGCATTTTCTATCCGAAATGTATCTCCAACCGTTAGCGAGTAAAACCTAAATGTGTGCTATAAAACACGGTCAAGGCAGAGCGGTGTAGTTGGACAAAATGTTCCATCCTTAATCTCCCTCTGCGCAGCACCTCGCCTATCCCCTGTTTTAACTGTCACCTTCACATTTTGATTTATTTACGACCCGTAGCGAAGCAGGGTACTTCAGCTAGTAGTACATATATGAGGGCTGAGATTTTTTTTTCAAGTTCCGATGTATACAAATAACACATGGACGTACCAAAATGATTTTACTACTAAATGTTTGCTTGTTTTATTCGTATGTCTCAACAAAATCGCCAAAACGATTGAAACATTTGTCATATCGTTACACCAGCTTTCCAACGCCATCGGAAAAGAATACTGCCGCCACTGAGGTTGGTACGTCTGGACAGCCTCCTGAAGTTTTTCCTTTTTTATGAGACGTTGCCGCCCAACCATACCTTCAATTCTCGAAATAGGTGAAAATAATTTAGTGCTGGTTTGGACTAAACGATAAATGGTCCAAAACTTCACACTTGAATTCTTTGTAAAAGTCTATCGTAACGTTGGTACAGTGTGTTTGTGAATGATTTCCCCCTTTTTTAGAATTGAAGGTATGGATGGGTGGCAAATGTTTCAATCGTTTTGGCGATTATGTTGAGACATAAGAATAAAACAAGCAAACATTTAGTAGTAAAATCAGTTTGGTATGTCAATCTGTTATTTTTATACAGTCCATCGGAACTTCAAAAAAAAACCACACAAAAACAAGTAGTTCCGTGAAGAACTATACAGCCTATTTTCATATATCCTACTCATGTTAATTGCCACTATGAACATACAAAATTTCAGTTTGATTGCTGTAATAGATTCGTAGATATTGAGAACCGACTAAATATTTCGGATGGTCGCCATGTTGGATTTTATATATGTAGGTCCAGGAGTTATGTACTGTTACATGAAGATTATTGTGAACGTGTGGCATTCAAACTTCAATCGCATAATTAGGACACAAGAAGTAACAAATAAATAAATATAATAAAATAAATAAATAAATTAGATGCCAGTGGATTAACAATCGTATAAGGATTTACTGTACCAAATTTCACTGCACTCGGATGGTTAAATTGCAAGAATCGTCCATGTGAATATTTATAGTTCGCGTCGCCGCCATGTTGGATTTGTGATCACCAGGTTATTTAAAGTCCTATAGGAGAACTTATGTTCGTAGCGCCTATGAACATAAAGACATTCAGTTTGATTGCTATAATAGATTCGTAGATATTCAGAGCCGTCTAAATATTTCGGATGGTCGCCATGTTGGATTGTTAAATGTATAGGCCATAGTGTCATGTACCATTAAAGGAATATTATTGCGTAGGTTCATTATTCAAACTTTCACTTCGCTCGCATGATTACGACACAAGAAATAAAAACTTAATTCTAAAATTCGCACAGCCACCATCTTGAGGGTATGTAAACAATTGAATTAAATTAGATACCAGTGCATTACAATGTGTATAAACATTTCCTGTACCAGATTTCATTGCGTTTGGAACATTAAATCGCGAGAAAGTTCTATTTAAAATTTTCAAATTCGCTTGGCCACCATGTTCGTTATGTAGTTAACCGGTTTTTGAAAGTCTTATAGATGAACTTCCAGTAGTGGCCTTTATCTACGTACAACATTTCAGGGTGATACCGCTAATAGTTTCAGAGATATAGAATGCAGGTGAAATATTTCGCACATCCGCCATCTTTTGGTTATGTAAACAATTGAACGAAGTTTGATGTCGGTGCATTACAATGTGTATAAACATATGCTCTAGCAAGTTTTATTGCGTTTGGTTGGTTAAATCGCGTGTAACGCCTATTTAAATGTCGCAAATTCGCGTGGCCGCCATGTTGGTTTGGTAGTTACCAGTTTTTCAATACTCACATACAGTAGGTGAACTTCTAGTAGTTCCCTTTATCACCGCAAAAAATTCCAGGGTGATATCGGGTATAGTTTCGGAGATATTGAATGCTGGTGAAATATTTCGCACACCCACCATGTTGGATTGTTGAGACGTAACAAAATTTGAAGGGCACGGTCTGGGTCGCCCGGAGTAGTGCTATGAACTCACCGAGTTTCATTGAAATCGCTCCAGCCGTATAGAAGTTATTAGGGGACACACACACACACCTCACACACACACACACACACACACACGCACACACAGACACATGGACAAAAGGTGATCTCATAAGCCTATTTTTTTCAAAATTGAAAATAGGCTAAAAAACAGCCTGGGTATGTACTATGCGCGCGCTTTCAATAGAACAGCAGGGGGCCACGGCACGTCACAAGCTCGGCCAAGGCCGCCGTAGCAGCGAATAACAAAACTGCCGCTTGCCGTTCTTATTCTATATGAAAGACCCTGTAGTGTTCAAGGAGCTTAGATATCTAACCTCCTTGACTTTCTTAGTGCTTCGAGGAACAACGAAATTCGACATGCAAGCTACCCTCTGGGTGTCAAATAACGAAGCTTGCACCCGGCATCGAAGGCCATACGAAATTATATATTATTATTGTTAGTAGATAGAGCAAATAAAATCTAATAAATATAAGTGTAACACTTCCTATTAGGGGCAATATCGTTTAGTGTTGTCACAGTCGCACTATAAAGATACAACATGTGTCATGTTTTTCCAGGTACAGGTGGAATATGATATACTGTTAACGTTAAAACATTCTATTTGTACCATACTTTCAGTGAGTAGTATAGCCATAATTGGAAAGTGTAGCAGATGTTTTCTGTCAAAAAAAAAGTTGTAAATTGAGTGGTTCAATGGAAGAACTACATTTCCCAACCAGAGCACATTTCTAGAAAAAGAGGTTTTATTAAACTCTCTACAGCATGCACTGTATCTTACAACTGTTTTAATATTGATATTAATAATATGCTAATAAGCCTGCATATCAATCATTCCTCCTTCAAATGACGGGCTATGCAACGTTGTTAATAATAATAATAACAATAACAATAATGTTATTAGTTTTACGTCCCTTTTACTACTGAGGCCTTTAGCGACGCCGGGGTGTTGGAATGTTGCCCCGAAGGGGATCATTAACGTGCCAGTAAATCTACTGAAATAGCTTCCTCCCTCAAATGCCAGTTGACTGGGACAGGATTTGATCCTGCAACATTGGGCACAGCAAGCGAGAACGTTACCACTGAGCCACGCAGACAGCCAATACCTAAATGATAATCCCAGGTAATAGATGGGTTGATGGAGAGTGGCGAGTGAGAGCAAATGAGGACTTGTACAACAACATAGACCCTATCACAGCATCAATTAAGAAGAGACGGCTACTATTTTATGGTCACCACTTGAGGATGACTCATGATCGATTAACGAAAAGAATATGGAGTTTCATTAAGTTAAGTCTAAGGCAACAAAGGCGAGATGATTCGTGGAATGCGAGAAGATCTCAGGCAAATTGGTATTCCAGACTGAGAAATTTCTGACAGGAACACATTTAGAAGTTTGGTGAACAACTACCAAGGTTTTAAAATGGTATCAACTTCCGGAAGATGGAGAGGACCTTTGTCCGAAGAACATAAACAGGCACTCGTCGCTGGGGTCAGAAGATACTGGCAGGAAGTCAAAGCCGGAACAAGACACTTAAGTGAAGTAGGTTGTTACCACGCAGTCCATAGAAGCTCAACTCGATGTACAAAAAGAAAAAAACAACAACAATAATAATAATAATAATAACAATTAGTGTTACAGAAATAAAACACTGCAGATTTGAATTCGGAAAATGATCATATATGAGGGTTTTGGTTGAATGGTTCCTCAGTTTAGGTGCTGCGACAACGCGGTCATGTAGCCCCGTGTACTATGGGTGTGTGTACAATCTCTCTGATAACCGGTGTTAATTGTGATGGCTCTCTTAGTGTGTTTTATCTGTAATTCAGGTAAGGTCGCAGACGATCAATTTCAAGTAGTTCCTACTTTTTCTACCAAATTCTACCATCAACGACACCTAGATGTGAACTTGGCTACCACAACCGGCACCTGGCAGTGAATGGCGGAACATAATAGAGCGCTAATCAAATCTAACATACAAATGTATCTTCCCACAATAGTTAGTGGAAAGTTCTTTTACATATCATAACGTTGTGACATGGGCCCACCGGTTTTACTTTCCCTCCGCAGGAAGGCATACTGAGGGATTTTTAAAGCTCTTAAGAAATTCCGACGAATTTGGTCGGGTTTGAACCCGCGATCTTGGGCATAGAAGCTCAGCATGCTACCAACTACGCCACCGAAGCCGCTATATCTGGGTTTTAAAGTGGAATCTGAGCCCAAGAGACGGTCAGGGCCTCTGCCAGAAGCACGAAAGAAGGCACTGGTCGATGGACTGAAGAAATACTGGGAAGATGTCAAGGCCGATAGAACAACAAGTTCTAGACAAAATGATATTGTTACCATGCAGTCCATAAGAGGTTCAATTCAAATATAGACAAGTAGTTCTGTGATCAACTAAAGAACCTAGTTTTCCTTCAATTTAAGTATCAATCCTATTCCTCTATTTAGTCTAGTTTAGAATGCTGGTATCATTGGCATTATAGCATATGCCTAATAGAGCAGTACAGCACGTTTAAAATCATTTCCTTATATGTATTCGGAGATCCTGAGAGTCCACGGCACAAATGCCCAGGGAGGGTTATTCGGTTGTTGGTTGGACTGAGAATGTGCACAAGTATTTCTTATGGTATACACTGTACATGCGAAATTTGGTAGAAATCCATTTAAAATTATGGAAGTTACATGCAGTAAAAAATAGAGCCTATTAATACAATGATTATTTTTAAATTCGTGGGATTTAAAGTATTCAGTCTTTATGCCGATAAACTTCAAAGATTCCTTCAATTGACTCTTTCTTATCATATAAGTCCACTGTTTATTGCCATATACGCATAACTATGTACGCTATGGTTTACCGATTGTCTTGTTGACTACCGTAATGTTTTAAGGTTTGAATTTTAAAACGTACTTCAGGATATAATTGAAGAACCTTTCTCAGAATCTAGCGCTGATATTTCGAAAGGATGAACTATCTGCAAGATTTATACGGGTTTTGACCTTTGCACCTCTCATCAGGCTTTTTTCTGAACGATAATATAATGTTGACGATGAAATTGTGACCCTAAATCTTCTTTCAAAATCTTTACTGATGAGGCATATCGAACTAGCTTTGTCCAGTTTGTGCTACTCTACGCATCATAATATACACTGAAGAAAATAGAAATTGCAACACCATGAAGGCATTGGTCGTTTGTGTTGATTTTCAAGGTATGGAACGATGCCATGTAGGTATGTAAACGATCAAAGTTTCAGACCCATTGGATTGTTGCTACAGGTCTCCCTACGTGATTGGTCGCGGAGGAATCAACTCCAGTATACGGACTCTAGTGTAGCGTGGTTGACTTGCAGTCTGTGCAGTGAAGTGTTCCCCGTCAAACATGCCTCGACGACAGAAAAGAGCACGCTATCAACAACTGTCGCCGTTTGAGAGGGCTCGGATAATTGGGCTGAGTGAGGCTGGGTTATCGCTAAGGACTGTCGCTGCACGGGTGGCCGACTGGCATCTACGGTGCAACGTGTATGGCAGCAGTGGTCAAATGAAGGTACCCACACTCGTAGACCAGGCACAGGCCCAGCGCGACAGACAACTGTGGGAGACGATCGCCGCATCATTCGGATGGCCCGGATGGAACCCCTTGCAACAGAAGCGCAAATTCGAGCAGCTGTGGCACCCCACGTTACACAACAAACAGTTGGTAATCGCCTGCGTGCAGCTGGCTTACGATCCCGTTTCCCTGCAGAAGGTGTCCCATTGACCCCACAACAGCGACATGTAAGGCTGGCCTGGTGTCGAGAACGATCGGCGTGGGTCGACGAATGGCATAGGGTCGTTTTTAGTAATGAATCGCGCTTCTGTCTTGCCCGCAGTGATCGCCGGAATCGTGTGCGCCGACGTACCGGGGAGAGGGGCCGCCCAGACCTTATTGTTGAGAGGCACACAGGGCCAACACCAAGCATTATGGTCTGGGGAGGTATTGGCTTTAATGTGAAATCACAATTAATGCTTGTTGAGGGCACTATGACTGCTCGACAGTACGTTGATAGGGTACTCAATCCAGTGGTTGTCCCTATGAAGGCGAACATTGCTAACGGGATGTTTCAGCAGGACAATGCCTGGGTTCACACTGCACGCATCTCCAGAGAAGCTCTCCACGACATCACAACCTTAGAATGGCTCGCCAGATCCCCGGACCTCAGTCCTATTGAGCATGTGTGGGACATGATGGGTCGACAACTGGCCAACCATCCTCAGCCTCCCACAACTCGGGAGCAACTGACCCGTGCAGTGCAGCAAGCATGGGCCACAATTCCTCAGGAAGCGATCCAGGGCCTTATTGACTCCATGCCTCGACGAATTCATCAATGTATTGCAGCTCGTGGTGGGCACATCCTGTATTGATTGTTGTCCAAACTTACGGCCAGAGGGACCTGAAAGTGTAATCATCGAATCACAACCAAACACTCGTCCTGCATGTTCAATTGCAGCAATGTAGCACAACTCCTTCTGGGTGTTGCAATTTCCATTTTCTTCAGTGTATTTAGTTTATGGACTTTGTCAACAGAATAAAATCATGATTCTGAAAATAATGCTTTTGCGTTAAAGAAGCTTATACCCACATGTATGCACTCTCAAATTGCCTGAGATGTTCCATTAATAATGAAACTTTTCTCCGTTTGAATATAAATTGAAGGTACGGCCTTATTTCCACCAATTTAATGTATTAAATATCAGCTTGATGAAAATTAAATTTTAATTTCTGCTGCTGAAACTAGCAGTAATGACTGGTTCAGGTGGTAACTTCAAATAAAAACAGCGATACTTTAACGTTGCTACTGAAGTTGGTTGGTAATGAACTGTTGGTAATTGGAACGTTTTGAGTGATATAGTTTGTAATTTAAGATCCAGTGATTTACCGAAGGTTGCCACTGGAAGTGGTTTGTAGTGAAACGAATAGCATTGAGTGACACTGGTGATAATATGAGATTCAGTGACTTCCTAAATGTTGCTACAGGAGGTGACTGGAAGTACACTGGTCGTCGTGTGCCGTATTGCGTGATAGAGTTGACAATACAAGATCCAGTGATTTCTTGAAAATTGCCACTGGAGTTGGTTTGAAGTGAATTGGTGGTTAGTGAACAGTATTGAGTGATAATATGGAAGCCTCTGTGGCTTGGGCGGCAGCACGCCGGCCTCTCACCGCTGGGTCCGTGGTTCAAATCCCGGTCACTCCATGTGAGATCTGTGCTGGACAAAACGGAGGCAGACAGGTTTTTCTCCGGGTACTCCGGTTTTCCCTGTCACAATTTCATTCCAGCAACACTCTCCACTATCATTTCATTTCATCTGTCATTCATTTAATCATTGCCCCAGAGGAGTGCGTCAGGCCTCGGCAGCCGGCACAGTTCATATTCTCGCCGCTAGATGTGGGCTTCATTCATTCCCTTCCTGACCCGGTCGGAGACTGGAAGCAGGCTGTGGATTTTCATTTCATTGAGTGATAATATGATAATATGAGATGATACAGTGATTCCCGAAGGTGGTTGGACGTGGACTGGTAGCACGCGAGTGGTATTGAGTGATACAGTTGGCAATATGAGATGATACTGTGATTCGCATGGTGGTTGGACGTGAACTGGTAGCAAGCGAGTGGTATTGAGTGATACAGTTGGCAATATGAGATGATACTGTGATTCGCATGGTGGTTGGACGTGAACTGGTAGCAAGCGAGTGGTATTGAGTGACACGGGTGACGCATGCCTCACATTCCTCGTAGCGAGGCTGCGCCGTTCTCCTCCAGAGGCGCGACCAAGCGACCATCATTTATCATATGTCCCGACAAGTGGAACGCTGTGGCTGGCTGCGAACAATTTTTGTAAATAGTCCACTTTACTCACTTTCACATTGCCTGGCCTTGCATAGGGATACAAATCCAGGGAATCCTCGTTGGCTGGACATTCCCTTCCAGGCAATGAAAAGGAAGCATTAGGAATGAAATATAGCGAGGAAAGTTTATAAAGCTTATTGATTCAATGAATAATTTCAGCAAAATACATGAAACTGCAAAAATATAAACCCAAACAGGTCATCCCTTAAAATATATGCATGTTTACAGCACTGCAAAGTAAACTACCAAGTCAAAATAAACAATACATTTCATTTTTCATTATTTTATTTATTTGGAGTTGACAGGACTATCTAAATAATATTATATAAATTGCCAGTTATATGTTCTTGGAAGGATCATACTAATGGCACGTTGATACATTATTATTAATACTATTAATTATAACCCTATATTGGAAATGTAAAGAAATATTTCTAGGAATATTAAAAGAAAACATTTACTATGTCATCTCTTATGTTGCAATGCCGCGTATCAGGAAATGTGCTTTTTCCATTATTTTCATTGTGATTGGTCACGCCTCCCAGTCCTATATGAATGTTCCGTTGAACAAAACAATTCTTGTGTGTTTAAACCTAAAGAAAAATGAACCTTGCCTGTTTGCCATCTCTTGATGAATGTAGTATATTTGCATTTGTCTGTTGGCACAGGATAGAGTAAAATTTGGCTTTTCACCGATGTCTCAGTCTCATTCATGGCTGTGATTATATGGAAGCTACTAAGGCATGGGTGGTGCTTAGTAATGTCATTCAGGGCACAGTCAGTGCCTGTGGATGATGTGAAAGGTTCTACTCATAGGGTTAGTAGTGCTGTTCTGACTCAGTGAGGCAAACTACCTCACTCCTCATCTTGCCTAGTACGCCTCAATATAGCGCTGATTTGTTTTTTTTGTATCTACCCACATAACCTAACGGCGGTACTTTTTGAGGATCCAACCAGCCTTCTGGCTGACTACCTAACAGACAGAACAGACAAATATACTGTGTCATGGGAGTTCATAACTACAATACAATGAATGTAAAGCTTATGTTTATGTATTTCCCTCCACATCAAACTAATGGAAAAGAAGATAATAATAATAATAATAATAATAATGGCTTTGCATGGCTTTTATAGACGCCGTGGTGCCGGCATTTTGCCCCAAAGGGGATCGTAAACGTGCCAATAAATCTACTGACATGGCATGCCCTTAAGTGCCAACTGGCTGCGCCAAGATTCGATCCTGCTACCTTGAGAATAGCAGGTGAGAACTTTACCGCTGAGCCACGCAGCCAGCCTGAGAAAAAAAGAGCAACGCCACATACGCTGTACTGGAAGTTCAGAGACAGTATTTCACATACTAGGAATGTATAGATAAGAGAATAGGTCGCTAAGAGAGAAACACTCAACTTCTAGAATGAATATTGTTGCAATTGATAATACTCGTATGTTAAGTATTCTTCTTCAGAAGGTAAAACCGAAGACGGGAACGTTTAACTGATAATGCCAAGAGTCGCATCAGAATGGATACCATATGAGATCGTTACACATTTTAGAACTTGTAGAAAGCTATATTTTTCTATGTTTTACAGTGCTATGAGATGCTATTCTCGGAGAAAACGCTGTCCTTTCATTTGATTGTCTCTCTATTCAAAAGCATGCAAGCATATCCTGATGTAGACCCTTAAAATGTATTATCCAGTTCCTGACTTCTCTTGTGGTCTTTGTCTTTCTTTATTCAGTTAAGTGTATCGAGACGCAGCTCCTCCATTCCTAATGACGGACCCGGCATGTCATTATTACAAGATTCCCCTTAGTCTTCATCTGATTCTGGAATGGATGTTCTGATTATAAAACATGATACTGCATATAACCCATGGGGAATTGTGTAACGGTTGGAGAAAGAGATATGTCATGCACCTTCCTCTGACTAGAACGAAAACATTCTGCACTCTGTCCGACATTTATAGACACTAGGCCTATAGCAAGACTATCTCGTGGGGGAGTGGCTAACATTGTTGGCTGTCACCCTCGAGGTACCGGGTTCGATCCCTGGGTCTGCCATTAATTTAAAAGTCTTGGTATGGTCTGGTACGGGGTCTCCCAGCCTCGTGATGGAAAATGGGAACCTGCCGGATTCTATGGCAGAAGGAGGAGTGGAAAGGAATTGGCCACCCTACCACACGCAAACTAGTAAAGGTTACCTACGTCCCAGGAGGGGATATGGCACTTTAATTTATTTAGGCCTATAGCCTACATCTTCGATCTGTTTCCTAAGCATATATACCGCGCTTATAAGACACACTCTCGCTAAACATGTATAATAAAATAATTACGGTTGCCATGGGAAAGCGTATTGTTAGTACGCCCGGGATGAGGGGACCAGTCATTTGTATAACAGGATACACTCAAGCAAAACTGAGAAGAGGTGAATTTGATTCCCGTTTCAGCCATCCTGGAATTGGTTTCCCATGTTTCCTTCAATCATACTCCAGGCAAATACCGGGATGATTCCTAACTTACAGTAAAGCCACGACCACCTCAATCCCAATCCTCACCTGAATTACATAGCCTACACACGCTACTACGGACCCCATAATAACACAAGCTATCAGACCAATTAGACCCAATTACACTGGTCTGAATGACCACGGTGTACAACCCCCTCAAATGAAGCAACAATAACTTGTGTCAAGCTTGCGTTACCTTGCATTTGAATAATTTCTACTTGACAAAAACCAATGACATTTACCATGCTAGGAAAATGTATGATATTTACCGCATTGATTAAAAGTCTCAAAATACAACAAACGTTTGAAAAACAATTGAAGAAAGTAGATTTTTTTTTGTCGTGTAGCCTCCTGAGAGGCCGAGTGCAGGTCTTTCTAGTCGACGCCCGTGGGCGACCTGCGCGTCGGGATGAGAGATGGAATAGATGAAGATGAATGAAACTGGGCAAGGATGTGGAAGGAAGCGGCCGTGGCCTGTTAGAAGGTACTGTCCCAGCATTTGCCTGGTGTTGAAAATGGGAAACCACGGAAAACCATTTCAAGGACAGCCGACGGTGGGGATCGAACCCACGCGTCTACCGAGTCAGCAGAGAGCTTGGCCCCTTGATCTAACGCAGTGCTTTAGCCCGCGTAGCCACTACTGTCGGTTGAAGAAAGTAGATGCAAAACCGCACAAGTCCACTTTGGACCATAAATGAGTTGAGACTGGAATCGAGTTATTTAGGCGGCTGCACATTATGTACAGTGCAAAACAACATACGTTTCTATGAGGAAGTCCTTATAATTGTAGGAAGAAAATTATGATGATTTTATTGGTTTTACGTCCCTTTTAACAACTGTCACTTTTAGAGACGCCGGGGTGCCGGAATTTTGCCCCAAAGGGGATCTTTAACGTGGCAGTAAATCTAGTGACACGGCCCCTTCGTATTTGCACTCCCTCAATTGCCAACTGGCTGCGCCAGGATTCGATCCTGCAAACTTGGACATAGCAACCGAGAACGTTACCACTGAGGGACGCAGCCAGTCGGAAGGAAATTAAGGAAGTTGCAAAACATCACCTCTGAAATTGCCAAAAGCAAGATAGATAATGAAGTATATAGACAGTAACCCTAGTGAGTTTAAGTTATCCTACTAAGAGCTGGTAAAGAACTACGGAGACCTTACTAGTGATAATACAGAGAGTGGCAGTGAACTTTGCGACACTTACAGTGATTACAAGTTCATAATAACAATATTTTAATGTGTTTTGCGCAGAACCTTTGTTTCGTTGTCTCAAAAGGTCTCACAGTAGACCGAAACATGCACAGCCTGTTCCGATTCAACACGGAACTGTAAAATGGGTTGCCTACCCACCCGCAATCGGCTTGAAATCTGCTCGCAGGGCGCTAGCGACTGGGCTGAGTTCGATTTCACTGATTGCCGCCTCCTTATGCAGCATTGCAAAGTATTTTGCTCTTTCAAAATATGTCGCATCGAAGACTGATTACAATTTTGTAACACATCATTGCCAAATTGTATCTCGTTTTGTGGTATCAGGTAAAAAAGCAATAAACTGTGATGTAAATAAAATATAACACAAAACAACATTGTGTTGTAATAAACTATGTTGTATAGTAAAATTTCATTTCATAGAAATTTTCTGCAAAAGCCATTAACAGAAGCGTAAAATAACAAGTTCTGATGCAATGCTGCACAAGAAGGCGGCAATCAGTGAAATCGAACTCAGCCCCGTTGCAAGTGTGCTGCGAGCTGGTTTCAAGCCGATTGCGGGTGGGTAGTCAACCCATTTTACAGTTCCGTGTTGAATCGGAAGAGGCTGTACACTAATTGAATAGGTGTTCTTATTTTGTATTAATAGTGTAACATGTTTTTCGAGGGGTTTTTATGCCACTGGCATAAGTCAGTAGGAAGCCAGTCTATACAATTTATTTACGCGGCAAATTCTTCAGCCAAGATAATTTTTCATGTTAATTTATTATTATTATTATTAATTTATTATAATTATTATTAAGATATTTCCGGAGCATTTTATAAAATTTATAAGCATACAGATAGGTTTTCTATGTCTTAGAAAACGCTATCAAGCAAATTATTACGAACGACAATATCATAGAAAATTATCTGATTACGGAAATTTACGGAGTTTCGTCAGTTAGGGTATATCGAGAGACGTGACTCACTGGGAATTCAAATACAAGCTTAATCCTGTCGGGAAGTATTACGCAAGCGGGTTCTCATCGTCAAGAAAAGGTGAATTGTTGGAACGGAAATCGACTTCTTGATTCGCGCGCCGTGTGTAATGAACCAGAGGAGGGGAAGATCGCGTGGTGGGTCAGCCAATCAGTGGAGACCACGTAAGCTAGATGTCGGCTGAAGAGTGGGGGATCCGACAGGTGCATATATCGTTCGACGCGCCGTGAAACGAGGACTATCTGTATAGAACTTCCCGAGTATGGTTCACGCGGGAGTCGCTCCGATGTTCCGTGGATTGGAGGACTAACTTTTGTAAAACTTAACCAGTGTGGTTGTACGTGTGTTTGGGTCCGATGTACGGATCATAGAATTATCTAAACTACCAGAATATCATCAAATAACGAAGAAGATGGCGACGTCCAGGAGACTGTGGGAAGCACTCAGCATCATCCAGTACGAGGGAAATGCTTTAGCAATTTCCAGTGGTAAGCGCACATGACGCAGAAATACGCAATCTCTCATTTTTATTTGTTTCATATTTCATATTTCAGTAACTTCATAGCTTGGGAATAAGAGTAAAATCAATAATTTATCAGACTCCGTTTTCACGTAATTTTCTATCGGTAATATTAAAATGGCAACGCTCCAATTTAAATTTTATACTTATTATTATTATTAATTTTGCTATACTTGTTTTATATAATAAATTCATTTCCTTTACAATGCAATCTTTGCTTTCAGTAGGTAGCATTAGATATAGACCAATTCCTTCTCCTGATATAATTGTTTGTTGGGTTAGTGATCAAATCATACCACGATCTGAGTGAATAGATTCTTGAAGGTGTTCTACCAGAGCTAGACGTTGTTAAATACAAATTTAGATTTCAGCATTGCATTGAGGTCTTGGCGCCCATTAAAACAACATAGCTTAGGCAAAGGTCAACAGTTACAATTATCACCCAACAGCATGGGGCATTAATAACCGCTACACTTGTCGCTCAACGTGTGGGCTAGCGAAGATGCTACATTTGTCGCTCAACGTGAGGGCTATAGAAACCATTACATTTGTCGCCGACAACTTGGGGCTGAAAACCTAATAACATTTGTGGAAGGAGAAGGGTATATATTTCTGTGCCTGTATTATGGGGGGTTATTTGTTGTATCAGTGTATATCATTATGGGGGATGAGAAAGAAAGACAGATGAGGTTACGTAGTGGTCATCAACGGGAGAGTGATGATACGAGCAGTATGTCGAGTGATGGTAGTACCGGGGTAGCGGAGGTAAATCCCGATACTGAAACAGGGAGTGTAGGCGGCCAACCAGAATTAAAGACTTTACTTCTCGAGTTCATGTATCAGAACAAAGTTAGTAGTGATGCCTTAAATGCTAAATTAGAACAAAACAACGCAAAACTGGAACAAAACAACGCTAAATTAGAACAAAACAGTAGGGAAAATAAAGAAAGTACAGATGCCTTAAATGCTAAATTAGAACAAAACAGTAGGGAACATAGAGAGAGTAATGAAACATTAAACGCCAGATTAGAACAAAACAGTAGGGAAAATAGAGAGAGTAATGAAACATTAAACGCCAGATTAGAACAAAACAGTAGGGAAAATAGAGAGAGTAATGAAACTTTAAACGCCAGATTAGAACAAAACAGTAAGGAAATGAGTGACAAATTCGAACTGATTAGAGGTGAGATCAGGGGGGTGATGGAAGAAAAGGCTAAAGAGATTATTGCAGATGTAGACAGAAAATTAGGAAAAGTACAGGAGGAGTTGGAAATTAGAATCAGTACACAGGCTGAAAATTTAAAAGAACTAGTGCAACTGGAAACACAGCAGGTCAAAAAGCAATTGGGGGGAGAAATTGACAAAATTCAGGTAGCTACTAAAGAGGTTAAGGAACAGCTGGGGGGTAGAATTGAGAAAGTCCACTCACAAATAGTTGCAGAAGTAAATGATTTAAGAGAGAGTAATAGAGAGAGCATTAGCAAGATTGAGGAGAAACAAGCAAAGCTATATGATAAAGTAGAAGAATCAGAAGGAAACATTAAATTAACAGTAAACTGTATTGAGAGGAAGGCTGAGGAGAAAATCGCAGAATTAGAGTTAAAATTAAAAACTAGGATCAGGCAAGAAAATAGTCAGAATAGGCCAGTTTTTGTGAATAGCACACACAGGGAGGTAGAACTGGGTAAGTTCAGCAATCGACAGGGGTGCCCAATGGAGTTCATGAACACTATAGAAAATAAATTCGGGGAGAGGTTGGAAAATGGTAGTATTGAGTGGTGCCAGGTAGTTGAAATTTTAGAACAAGTGTTTGTGGGGGAAACGAGGAATTGGTTTGCTGTCTACAGAGACAAGTTTACTGATATCAATGATTTTAAAATGAAATTCTGTGAAAAGTTCTGGAATGAGGTTATTCAGTCGCAGCATCGTGAGGGAGTAGTGTGTGGGAAATATAACCCTGAAGGAAGCTCCACCATGACCGAATACTTTTTAGGGCAGGTATTAGTGTGTAAATATCTGGATGGGTTGAAGGAGGAAAGTGATGTGGTGAGGTTGCTACTTAGGCACTTTCCCTATAGGATCAAGGAGGCTGCTTGTATCCAGAATGTAAAGACAATATCACAAGTAGAAAATTTGTTAAGCACATTTGTTGCACTAGGGAGAGGGGGTTATGAGGACAATTTCAATCGGAACCAGGGTAATAATAATAATAGACCTAATGAAGCCAGGCATCAAGAAGTTCAAGGGAACGGTGGCGAAGGAGCCAACGCTCAAAATAGAAATAATAATAATCAGCTAAATCAGAACAGAGGAAATGGCTATGGTAATCAGTATCAAGGGAGGAACAATGATTTCAGGGGAAATCAAGGGAGGAACAATGATTACAGGGGAAATCAAGGGAGAAACAATGATTTCAGGGGAAATCAAGGGAGAAATTATAATGACAATAATTACAACCAGAATAGGGGTCAAGGAAGAGGACAGCCTAGTGGTAGTAATATACAGCCAAACAATGACAACACAGCCCAGAACAACCAGACCAGTTCAGTAGTTAGTAGTACTACGGCCAGCTGTAGCGGTTCTTTAAACGCGAACCAGGCTGCGAAGTAAGGTCAGAATCTCAGTCTGTAGCATGCCCTGTCCATACAATTATACAGGAATCCTATGACCTAAATGTAAGAAATGAATTATTACATGTACTAAATGATGAAGGTATTATTCAGGAAGTGGTTAGTAAGAGCCCCATAGTTAAATTTAACGTGTCCGAGGCGTACACAGATGTTTTAATTGATAGTGGTTGTATGAAGAGTTGCATAAGTAGTGCATTTTATGATAAAATGAAAGGAACTGGAGTAAATTTTGAGGAGATGCCAATTAAAATCACTTTTGTTATCACAGCTGTTGGGAAGAGGTCTAAAGTAATTTCTAAGCAAGTTTTAGTAGACATTAAAATTAATAATCATGTAGAGAAGCAGATTTGCCTTGTAATTCCAAATTTAGTATTCAGTGTTATCTTGGGTTCAGAGTGGCTAAGTAGATTGTCCGGTAACTTATGTTATGATGTAGGGAGTTTGAAATTTAAATGGGGAGATTCTGAAGTAGAAGTGGCGTTCAATGACCATATTCAGAGGAGTAGTATTGTAGGTGTGATTTGTACTTTAAATGAGATATCGCCAGCCGTAGAGCGGGGTTCTCCATGTTTTGTGGGCAGTGTGATTACGAACGGAAGTCTAGAGGACTCGTTACGTGAGGCTGCATTTCAGGGAAATATAGAGGATGAACAGTGTGTTCGGCTCTATGATGTGTTATGGTGTAATAGGAGAGTTTTTGAGGATCGCATTGGTATGGCCAATTGCTATACACATTCATTGAACGTTATTGATAGGTCAGTATTCACAGGACATAGATATCCTGTACCTTTCGCTTATCAGAGTGCAGTTGAGGCACAAATTAATCAGATGCTTGAAGATGGGATTATTGAGCACTCGAACAGTCCATATGTTAATTCTTTGATCACGGTACCCAAGACCGACGGCACTGTTCGTATTTGTTTAGACGCTCGTTTGGTTAACAGTAGAATTAGTTCAGATCAGCTGAAATCTATTGCAATAGAAGAATTAATGCAAACATTTGAGGGGAAGAAGTATTTCACTTGTGTAGATTTGAGTTCCAGTTTTTGGCAAGTGCCACTTATGTACGAAGATAGACCATTTACAGCTTTTAGTCATAAATATAACCTTTATCAATTTTGTAGAACACCTTAAGGGTTAAAGAGTAGTTCAGCAGCTTTAATTAGGGCTGTAAACATCGCATTAGGGGATGACACAGGAGAGTTTGTAACCATTTATATTGATGATATGGTAATTAGTTCACGCAGTTTTGAGGAGCATCTATGTCATTTAAATATAGTTTTTCAGAAGTTAGATCAGGCAGGGTTCACTTTGATGCTGTCTAAGTCGTCATTCTGTCAGTCAGAAGTGACATTTTTAGGTCATAGAGTGTCGAGTAGAGGTGTAACACCAGAAGAAAGTAGGGTTAATAAGATACTTAACGCAGAGGTGCCACAGAATGTTAAACAGTTAAAAACTTACCTGGGAATTTGCAACTTTTTCAGGAGGTTCGTTCTTAAATACTCAGGGTTGGTAGAACCATTCAGGGAATTGCTTAAAAGTGGGACTCGGTGGAGATGGGAGTCCAAGCATGATCAGGCTTTTAGAGCGCTGAAGGAAGGTTTTGAGAAAGCTGTAGTGCTGAAATATCCGTTAAAAGAGAAGGAATATGTGGTTATGACAGATGCTTCACATATAGGCATTGCTGGAGTATTATGTCAGAAAGATGATGAGGGTAATCTGTGCATTGTATCTTTAGCCTCGCGAGGACTGACAGCAGCAGAGGAAAGATACACGATTACTGAGTTAGAGCTTTTAGGTATTGTTTTCAGTTTAGGGAAATTTAGAATGTATTTAGTAGGGGGGAAATTTGAGATCCACACAGATCACCATGCATTACTGTATATGAGGACTTGTAAACTCAGTTCTAACAGAGTTAGTAGGTGGATTCTTGCTCTGCAGGAATACGAATTCACAGTAAAATATATTAAAGGTAAAGATAACATTCTTGCAGACATGCTATCGAGGGACACTAATTTATGTAGGGATTATCCTGTGGTTAAAGAGGAGGATGGTATTTTAATATGTGCATGTGTGGACAGTAGCAACAGGGCATCGTTACAGACACTGAGAAATATGCTAGTGGAGCAACGTGACGACGTTAAGTTTAGGGAGCCACTTGCAAGGTTGGAAGCAGGTGACGCAGTAACATTTATAGTTTCCAAACGTATTGGCAAAACAGCATATGTGCTGGAGAATAGTGAGGGAAACAGATTATACGGGACGTATAATATACATAGTCTACGAAAATATGTGTCATAAAGTGAGTGTGTTTAGCTGGCGAGCCAGCCTATCAAATGAGTAAGTGTGGTATTTGGTGCGTGGGAGGATCTGGTCTTCCAGGCAGGCGTATCAGAAGTCACACAGGGGGGTAGTATGTAAGTAAATGAGAGTTTTTAAGGTACAGGGAAATATGACGGGATTGTCGGATGCTCTTGAGCACTAAAATGTCTCGATACACCAAGGCCAGAATTTGGTAGCGCTGGTGAATTCCCATTTGCCTCCAAGAGATGGATGAGCGCTTGAACAGGGTATTTTTGCTTAAGGCGTCCACGAGGCAAAAGATGGGCCATCAGAATGCGAGACAGTCCGTCATGAAACTCATACATATCAGCACACGTGATTTCTGTTTACGGCCTCGCCATGTAAGATTTGTAAGTGTGTAATTTAAGATAATTTGTACAATGGTATTATTTGTGTGAGGAGAAATGGTCTGTGTTGAGAACTAGTATTAAGTAGAATATGGTCTACGGGAACTTAACAAGACAGGGCGATTACGGCACAGAAATATTTGGTGTTATATGTAATGCGCATTTACTGTTTTTTTTTCAGAAGTCAATATTAATTTAATCTACTTTAAAGAGAGATTAAGTATTATGGTCACGAGGCGCTGCCACAATAGTGTGATCGTGTGCTCAGTGATAAGTGAGATTAAATTTCACCATAAGGAAGGGACCTCCAGTGAAATTAGGAAGTTCTTTGGAGATATAAATATATCAGAACACCTTCAATGCGTGTGATATGACATCATAAATACATAGTGCTCACACATTAATTAGGTCTATTTTTCCGACATAGAGACATTTGAGAGGCGGAAATATCCGTGGAACACTATTCTATATGTAAAACATTGGACTGGTTGCAAAGTGCAATCCATAGTGACAACAAACTTTGACGCAAAGTGCGTGAAGAAAAATTATGAGTGTATATATATCTGTGATTTAGGGTGATCTCATTTATGTAATATGTATTTTGGATGGGGTTTATTAACGTGTCTGGGTTAATCGGATAATGGATCGTCGTCACGGTAAATCATCCGATGATCCGAGGCGAATATGTAACGTGTTTTTCGAGGGGTTTTTATGCCACTGGCATAAGTCAGTAGGAAGCCAGTCTATACATTTTATTTACGCGGCAAATTGTTCAGCCAAGATAATTTTTCATGTTAATTTATTATTATTATTAATTTATTATAATTATTATTAAGATATTTCCGGAGCATTTTATAAAATTTATAAGCATACAGATAGGTTTTCTATGTCTTAGAAAACGCTATCAAGCAAATTATTACGAACGACAATATCATAGAAAATTATCTGATCACGGAAATTTACGGAGTTTCGTCAGTTAGGGTATATCGAGAGACGTGACTCACTGGGAATTCAAATACAAGCTTAATCCTGTCGGGAAGTATTACGCAAGCGGGTTCGCATCGTCAAGAAAAGGCGAATTGTTGGAACGGAAATCGACTTCTTGATTCGCGCGCCGTGTGTAATGAACCAGAGGAGGGGAAGATCGCGTGGTGGGTCAGCCAATCAGTGGAGACCACGTAAGCTAGATGTCGGCTGAAGAGTGGGGGATCCGACAGGTGCATATATCGTTCGACGCGCCGTGAAACGAGGACTATCTGTATAGAACTTCCCGAGTATGGTTCACGCGGGAGTCGCTCCGATGTTCCGTGGATTGGAGGACTAACTTTTGTAAAACTTAACCAGTGTGGTTGTACGTGTGTTTGGGTCCGATGTACGGATCATAGAATTATCTAATCTACCAGAATATCATCAAATAACGAAGAAGATGGCGACGTCCAGGAGACTGTGGGAAGCACACAGCATCATCCAGTACGAGGGAAATGCTTTAGCAATTTCCAGTGGTAAGCGCAAATGACGCAGAAATACGCAATCTCTCATTTTTATTTGTTTTATATTTCATATTTCAGTAACTTCATAGCTTGGGAATAAGAGTAAAATCAATAATTTATCAGACTCCGTTTTCACGTAATTTTCTATCGGTAATTTTAAAATGGCAACGCTCCAATTTAAATTTTATACTTATTATTATTATTAATTTTGCTATACTTGTTTTATATAATAAATTCATTTCATTTACAATGCAATCTTTGCTTTCAGTAGGTAGCATTAGATATAGACCAATTCCTTCTCCTGATACAATTGTTTGTTGGGTTAATGATCAAATCATACCACGATCTGAGTGAATAGATTCTTGAAGGTGTTCTACCAGAGCTAGACGTTGTTAAATACAAATTTAGATTTCAGCATTGCATTGAGGTCTTGGCGCCCATTAAAACAACATAGCTTAGGCAAAGGTCAACAGTTACAATTATCACCCAACAGCATGGGGCATTAATAACCGCTACACTTGTCGCTCAACGTGTGGGCTAGCGAAGATGCTACAATAGGTGTAGTATTTCTAAGAGTTCACATCAATACGGTCGTAGAAATCACATTCTGGAATTCAATGACGTATGTCCATTTAGCGTTTAGGCAAACATAATAGCAAGTTTGATCAAGATCCAGGTGTTCACGTTGTCCAAGTTTCTTGTGTGAATTGGAAAGTAATTCGAGGGGTTGATGCTAGTAATTCCACACTTCTAGTGGCAATTATGGTTCATGAACGTACCTAAGCTGGTACTAGAAACGGATAAACTATAAAGGAAATACCATTGCACCTGAGCGAGACGGTGTAACTATTTGTTTATTGTAGCGGTATCAGTCAACTGCGTAATTTGGAGCACAGTAGCAAGGTAATCTCACACAGAACGTGGTTTCCAACGCAGTCATCTGCAGCAATAATTGATAGAGTTGAAATGGCGTTCTAAATATCGCAGGAGATGCAAAACTATGACGTTCAAAGACAAAGCACGCATATTTAATTGATTTTCCAGCCTTGCTATGCAGTGGGTTTTGCTACAGAAATATGTTTGTATTACATGTTGTAATGCCACAGGCATGCGAAAATCTCTGAGTGGTGCCTCCTCCGTAAGTAGCGGCTTAGCCACTGAGCGAACGCTGTCATGCGTGGCCTGAAAATGTACAGGAATATAAACATTATAATTGGATGAATACTGAGTAAGGACTATCCGAACGGACAGTTAAAATTTATAGTGTATAAAAAAATCTGCAGCTCGTGGGATTAAAATAAAGGAGATGAGAGAATTCAATTCATGAACTATGTAAAAGAATATCCATTAACACCATTAGGAGGTAACTGAAACAACCACTCATGTAAATTTAATCTCCTACCTGTATGAGCTTGGGAATGAATTAATTGTAGTCAGTGGTAGAGTTAAGTCGCGATCAGCGGATACAACTACACGATGTTAGAAAATGTTACGCTGTATTGAAATGAAATGAAAAAATGAAAATACACAGCCTGCTTCCAGTCGACCGACCGGGTCAGGAAATGGAATAAATGAATCCCCCATCTAGCGGCGAGGATATGAACTGTGCTGGCTGCCTAAGCCTGGCGGACTCCCCTGGGGAAATGATTAAATGAATGACAGATGAAATGAAATTAAATGAGGTGGAGAGTGTTGCTGGAATGAAATTTGTGACAGGGAAAACCGGAGTACCCGGAGAAAAACCTGTCTACCTCCGCTTTGTCCAGCACAAATCTCACATGGAGTGATCGGGGTTTGAACCACGGTCTCAGCGGTGAGGGGCCGGCGTGCTGCCGCCTAAGCCACGGAGGCTTTGTATTAGAATGAATGAAACCAAACCGGTTGGAAAAACTCTATATTGAAGGAAATTCATTATTGCAATTACTGAATATTTGTGCTTACAGTTATACTTTGGGGCGTGTCGGTAAAGATATCATTGAAACCATCTTTCAGTGTTGCCTTATTAACAATCGATATTGTAACTTCAGTCGGTCCACAAAATAATTCCAATGATTGGAATATGTGAAACAAGTAGTTCCGTGAAGAGCTATACAGCCTATTTTCATATATCCTACTTATGTTAATTGCCTCTATCAACATACAAAATTTCAGTTTGATTGCTGTAATAGATTCGTAGATATTGAGAACCGACTAAATCTAGAGGATGGTCGCCATGTTGGATTGTTACATGTATAGGCCACAGAGTCATGTACCATTAAAGGAAAGTTATTGTGTAGGTTCATTATTCAAACTTTCACTTCGATCGCATGATTACGACACAAGAAATAAAAACTTAATTTTAAAATTCACACAGACGCCATCTTGAGGTTATGTAAACAATTGAACTAAATTAGATACGAATGCATTACAATGTGTATAAACATTTCCTGTACAAAGTTTCATTGCGTTTGGATCATTAAATCGCGAGAATGGTCAATTTAATATTTTCAACTTCGCTAGGCCGCCATATTCGTTTTGTAGTTAACCGGTTTTTGAAAGTCTTACAGATGAACTTCCAGTAGTGCCCTTATCTCCGTACAAAATTTCAGGGTGATACCGATAATAGTTTCAGAGTTATAGATGCCGGAGGAATATTTCGCACAGCCGCCATCTTGTGGTTATGTAAACAATTGAACGAAGTTAGATGTCGGTGTATTACAATGTGTATAAACATATACTGTACCACGTTTTATTGTGTTTGGTTGATTAAATCGCGAGAAACATATATTTAAATGTCGCAACTTCGCTTGGCCGCCATGTTGGTTTTGTATTTACCAGGTTTCCAAAATCACATATGTGAACTTCTAGTAGTTCTCTGTATCACTGTAAAATATTCCAGGGTGATATCGGTAATAATTTCGGAGATATTGAATGCTGGTAAAATATTTTGCACAGCCGCCATGTTGGATTGGTGAGACGTAACAAAATTTGAAGGACACGGTTGTGGTCCTCCGGCATAGTGCTATGACCGTACCAAGTTTCATTGATATCTCTCTAGCCGTTTAGAAGTTATTAGGGGGGACACACACCATCACACACGCACACACAGACACACGGACAAAAGGTGATCTCATAAGCCTATTTCTTTTTATAAATGAAAATAGGCTAAAAATAACCGGAAATTAATTACATGTGATTAAAATGTATGTGTAATGTTATAGAGTATGGAAATCACATATTTCAACACATAATTAGTTGACACACTTGTTCGTATGTTTTAGTTATATATTTTTACAATCATCACAGCGGAGTACTACAGGGTGATTCTTTTGCTGGAGCGGGACGGGCAACCGGCTGTGCGAACGCGGGCGTCTTCCGCCAGCCAACCGAGCTCGCACCGTGGATTGTGCGCAGGTGGAAACCGTAACAAAGTGCATTATTTAATGGTAAATTCACCAGCAAATAAAGACTAAAGAGCTTACATTTTCACAGAAGATGCTGAAAATGTTCTCCTTCAACCGACAGACAGGCGTTGTACCGTGTAAATAAATTAGTGTTTACGCGTTGTAATTCCCTTCTGTTGTGAGGGATATCCGATGCCGTATATTGTTATCCAGCTCCACTAGAGTGCGGGTAATTGATCCGTACACTTTGAATGTTAAATTAACCCACAATTGAACAATAAACGGGCTCAGCTCCGTGCTTCGATTAATTACAGTAAATACGCGGGGGGATGGGGGGGGGGGGGTGCAGGAGTAGCGACCTAATGTAACGATGTCTGTCAGCTGAAGGAGAACATTTTTAGTATCTTCTGTGAACAGATAAGTTCTAAACTTTAACTGGTGACGTGAGGTCATCCAGAGTCCCAAGAAATAAAAGAACATCTGTGCTTCTTTAATTAAATCTTGCAGCTGTTGTGTATGCTACCTTCTTATCTGTGCGCTGACACTACACACCCTCGTTGATGAATGTTTAGTGACTTAATGAACTTAAATGACCCTGGTTAGCTCGCCTCGGCCTCGCGCAACCCAACGGACCGAGCTCGGTTGGCTGGTGGAAGGAGAGCGCGTCCGGCAGCCGACCACCGGTCCCGCTGCAGCAAAAGAATCACACTGTAGTAGGACATTCCACATATTAGCTAACAATTGTACGGTAGTTTCAGGGCTTATTGCTTAAATCACAGAAATATTAGCTATACTTTCATAGATTACATGGGGGGAAGAAGACTGTTTTGTTGATGGGATCGTCATTTCTAAGTTTTGAAACATTAATATAAATACAGTAGTTCTTATTTCGATGCTCAATGCCTTAATACTGTGTTTATCAGTAACAATTACCTCACTTACTACGTTTTCTGACTGCTATAGCATTGTTTCTTTTTTCATTTATTTTTTATTTGGAGGGCAGAAACTGTCTGTGAATGCCAATGTAGGTTTGGTACTGTTAGAGCTATTTGTATTGTACATGTGTATGTGATGATGCTCTCCTGATGAACAAATCATGTCATTCCTTAGTTTTCTCTTACTTCAATAGCCCATAACAATATACCAGATGAATCAGCTGCCCCTAATAACATTGTGTTATGCAGCCCAACTAGCGTTGTTATCAGGAAGGTCCATATTTCTCTCCTTGCATCCCGTATGGTACTAATGCACTGCAAGCGTATCCTGTAAGTACGAACGATACTAAACACTCTTACATTTCCCTGGATGTGAATACAGACTAATATGTGGGAAAACTAAAAATTACCATGTTAGGAAATGTTTGATATTTGCCGTATTGATTATCATCATACTAATATATAACAAGTAGTTCCGTGAAGAACTATACAGCCTATTTTCATATATCCTACTTATGTTAATTGCCACTATCAACATACACAATTTCAGTTTGATTGCTGTAATAGATTCGTAGATATTGAGAACCGACTAAATATTTCAAATGGTCGCCATGTTGGATTTTATATATGTAGGTCCTAGAGTTATGTACTGTTACATGCAGATTATTGTGAACGTGTAGTATTCAAACTTCAATCTCATAATTAGGACACAAGAAAAAACAAGGAGATTAAAAAATTTTTCACAGCTGCCATCTTGAGGTTATGGAAACAATTGAAATAAATTAGATGCCAGTGGATTAATATTCGGATAAAGATTTACTGTACCAAGTTTCACTGCACGTGGATGGTTAAATTGCTAGAAACGTCCATGTGAATATTTATAATTCGCGTCACCGCCATGTTGGATTTGTGATCACCAGGTTATTTAAAGTCCTATAGGTGAACTTAAGTTCATAGCCCCTATGAACATTAAAAAATTTAGTTTGATTGCTAAAATAGATTCGTAGATATTCAGTATCGTCTAAATATTTCGGATGGTCGCCATGTTGGATTGTTAAATGTATAGGCCAAAGAGTCATGTACCATTAAAGGAAAATTTTTGCGTAGGTTCATTATTCAAACTTTCACTTCGATCGCATGACTACATCACAAGAAATAAAAACGTAATTTTAAAATTCGCACTGCCGCCATCTTGAGATTATGTAAACAATTGAACTAAATTAGATACCAGTGGATTACAATGTGTATAAATATTTCCTGTACCAGGTTTCAGTGCGCTTGGAACATTAAATCGCGAGAAAGGTCTATTTAAAATGTTCAAATTCGCTTGGCCGCCATGTTCGTTTTGTAGTTAACCGGTTTTTGAAAATCTTATAGATGGACTTCCAGCAGTGCCCTTTATCTCCGTACAAAATTTTAGGGAGATACCGCTAATAGTTTCAGAGATATAGAATGCTAGTGAAATATTTCGCACATCCGCCATCTTGTGATTATGTAAACAATTGAACGAAGTTAGATGTTGGTGTATTACAATGTATATAAACATATACTGTACCTAGTTTCATTACGTTAGGTTGGTCAAATCGCGAGAAACGTCTATTTAAAAGTCGCAAATTCGCTTGGCCGCCATGTTGGTTTTGTAGTTACCAGGTTTTCAAAAGTCACATAACTGAACTTATAGTAGTTCCCTCTATCACCATAGAAAATGTCAGGGCAATATCGGTAATAGTTTCGGAGATATTGAATGCTGGTGAAATATTTCGCACAGCCGCCATGTTGGATTGGTGAGTCGTAACAAAATTGGAACGGCACGGTCGAGGTCGCCGGGAATAGTGCTATGAACTTTCCGAGTTCCATTGAAATCGCTCCTACCGTTTAGATTTTATTAGGGGGGACACACAAACGAATCACACACACACACACACACGCACACACACACGGACAAAAGGTGATCTCATAAGCCTATTTTTTTTTTTCAAAATTGAAAATAGGCTAAAAATGAGATGGTGTGTGTCTGTCTTTCTGTCTGTCTGTCTGTCTGTTACCTAATAACGCAAGAATCACTGGTCCGATTTAAATAAAATGTTGCATGGATGTAGCTGAAATACCAGGTTTGCATATAGGATACTTTTAATTTCGATATTTTGCACTATTAAGAAATGGCGACCATTTTAGTGACGTCACTACACCCTTTGGTTTCAAAATTTCATATTTCCATATCAAATAAAAAGAGAACGGTAGCAAATAGCAAACTTTTGATGGTACATACGAGCTTTGAAATTTAAATTCCTAACCGAAAGGTCCTTATCACTTTTCGTGTATCTCCAACGGTTAGCGAGTAAAACCTACTTTTGTGACGTCACTACACCCTTTGGTTTCAAAATTTCATATTTCCATTTCAAATAAAAAGAGAACGCTAAGAAATAGCAAACTTTTGATGGTATACACGAGCTTTAGCATTTAATTTTCTATCCAAAGGGTTCTTATCACTTTTCGTGTATCTCCGACGGTTAGCGAGTATAACCTAAATTTGTGCAATAAAACACGGTCAACCGAGCGGTGCAGTATATCTCTATATATATAAATAGAAAATTTGTCTGTTTTTTTCTGAATTTCTACGGAAATTTGAGTTATTTACACGTTTCAGACTGTTTTATGATAGATGCGCGCGAAAATAATGTTTTCGTCTGTCTGTTTGTTTGATTGTCTGTGGACAAATTTGTTCCCTTATAACTCGAGAATGGCTGGGTGTATCAACGTAAAATTTGGTACAGATATCCATCAGAGGCACGACACTAATCATTGATGTAACCCTTCTCCGTACCTCTCATAAAAGGGGGCCTACCCCCTTAAAATGCATGCTGAAATAGGAGTAGAAGGACGAGACAAAAATCATTTTCATCCCCTCGATATGAGAGACAAAACTCGGGGGCCCCGAAGGGTCCCCGAAATCCACATTTTAAAGCCCTAAAACCAACCGTTTTTGAGATATTCCCAGAAAACTAATTTCATTTAATAAACTAATGAACGAATACAAGCCGGTAACCATGGCAACAGATTCTCAGGGGTCCATCTATTGCTGTAAGACGCAATGCAATTCCATTAATTACATTGGTGTGAAAGTTTGCAAACGGCTAGAAGGTTATCACGGAACCAAATTAAGCTGTAGAATTCATCAATACGTATAATGCGCTTGAGGGGGTCAAGGGGTACAGTAGAATTTTTTCACGCGATTTACACCTCCGGGTGTGGTACGGCAGGTCTATTATATTGCTATCCCTATATTATATTCTTCTTCTTCTTCTTTCGATTCGGCTATCTAAGGACCACGTCATTTCAACTGTTTCTTGTTGCATCGAGCTTTAACGTCCTCCCAGTACTTTCGCATTAGTTCTCGATGCTGTTGTTTCCTTTCTGCAGTCCATTTCTTGCCAGTTGGAAGCTTTGGCTTTTCTTGAAAACATCGGTGTGCTGTTAGTTTTTGTTTAAGTGTGGCACGTTCCCAAATATCGTTGCCTGTTATTCCCACTTCTTGTAAATCTTTGTCCACTTCAATGAACCAAGCTCCCTTGGTTTTCTTTTTGAGGAAGTAGGTGAAAATTCTATTTGTCAATCGTGCTGGGTTCATTCTTGTTATATGACAGTAAAAGGCAATTCTCCGTTTCCTCATGACATCAGTTATTTTTTCCAAGTGGGTGTAAAGTTCGTGGTTGTGCCTTCTCCTATATTCCCCATTTTCTTTTACCGGACCCAAGATTTTTCTTAGAATTTTTCTTTCTTTCACTTCCAGCTTCTCTGTTAGTCCCTTGCGATGCATTGCAAGGCATTCTGCAGCATACAAAGCCTCTGGACGGATGACTGTTTGGTAGTGTCTTAACTTGGCATTTGTTGATATGGATTTCTTGTTGTAAATGGCCTTTGTTAGATTGTATGCCATTTCCATTTTCCTGATTCGTGACTCGAAAGCTGCCTTCTCGGAGAGATTGGGGTATTATATTATTATTATTATTATTATTATATTATGGCGTACAACGAGGAGACAAAGCCCCCTCGGTGCCAGAAACAAAACTTGGGGGCCCTAAATGGTCCTCGAAAACTACATTATAAGGCCCTAAAACCAAAAGTATCTGAAATATTCCCAGAAAACTAATTTAATTTAACAAACTAATGAAGGAATGGAAATCGCTAACCATGACAACATTATCTCAAAGGGTGGCATCCAACTTTCCATCTATTTCTGTAAGAAGTAATGTCACTCTATTTATTACATTTCTGTGAAAGTTTGCAAATGGCTATACGGTTATCACGGAACCAACGTAGACTGTATAATTCATCAATGCAATTAAGGGGGTCAAGGGGTAACCTAGATTTTTTTCATGCAATTTTCACGTGCGACATATAGTACAGAAGGACTATTATATCTCCAAACATTTGCAAAGTGAAATGCCATGCCCTGTAGTTCAGATTCCACGTAAAATGGAGGTCCCGTGGCTTATGATCTCGCGATTAATGGTCACGTAAAACTACAATCATCCTTTAAGTCTCCAAACAGCAACATTATTTTCAAAAATTCCTGAATTGAATCAGCATTTTTTGCGGCTTTTAGGAATTTGGGCCATTTGAGACTAAAGAACCTGAATTTTCATGCACCACAAGCCTTTATAATTTATGAAAGAGGTTTTCCTGTGTATGTGGACCCTACACAACGTAGAGGGTCATTTTTTTATTTTATGTGAGGTGTATTGCGTTTCGTCTACAAGTCTTTCAATTCTATTTTACATCAAGAAGTACAAGTTAGGTGAATTTAGTTTGAGAGCAACTTTTAACTAATCTTTCTTTTGTCGACATACGGCTTCATCGTAAGGATGATTTTGTTTGATACTGTATGGCAGATATACCCATATTTGGATATCTGGGTGATATGTTGTAGACAATAGAATTGTCCGTCTGTCTTTCTGTGTATCTTTATGTACGCCTATAAATCGTGTTCGTAGGCGTGGTGCATCGTAAAATTAGGTATGGTAAACATGAGTCAATACACCAATCATTTATAAAACTCCTCACCGTACTTTTCAAACAGTAGAAGGGTGGATATAGGGAAAAAACTTCTCAAAATACATGCTAAAATAGGCGAAATATAAAAAATTATCCTAGAAGGACGATCAAAGCATATGTTGCGCTTCTCAATGTGAGACACAAAATTCGCGAGTCTATAAGGGGTCTCCGAAAACCACATTTTAAGGCCCTTAAATTAACAGTGTGTGTGGTATTCCCTGAAAACTAACTTCGTTCTGATAAACTTATGAAGGAATGAAAAACCACTAACCATTGCAACAGTAACTCAATTGATAATGTCTGGTGTTAATATATAACACCGTTCGAAGGACGGGTACTTCTGCTATACTAATATATAAAAGTGAGACGGTGTGTGTCTGTCTTTCTGTCTGTCTGTGTGCTACTCAATAACGCAAGAACCACTGGTCCGATTTGAATGAAATTTTGCATGGATGTAGCTGATTTACCAGGTTTACATATAGGATACATTTTATTTCGATAATTTGCACTATTAAAAATGGCGACCATTTTAGTGACGTCACTACACACTTTAATCAAAACTTCATATTTCCTTATCAAATAAAAAGAGAACGCTAAGAAATAGCAAACTTTTGACGGTACATACGAGCTTCACTTTTCGTTTATCTTCAACGGTTAGCGAGTAAAACCCACATTTATGACGTCACTACACCCTTTGGTTTCAAAATTTGATATTTCCATTTCAAATAAAAAGAGAACGCTAAGAAATAGCAACCTTTTGATGGCATACATGAGCTTTAACATTCAATTTTCTATCCAAAAGGTCCTTAACACTTTTCGTGTATCTCCAACGGTTAGCGAGTATAACCTAAATTTGTGCAATAAAACACGGTCAACACCGAGCCGTGCAGTATATCTCTACATATATAAATAGAAAATTTGTCCGTCTTTTTTTTCTGAATTTCTACGGAATTTTGAGTTATTTACACGTTTCAGACTGTTTTATGATAGATGCGCGCGAAAATAATGTTTTGGTCTGTCTGTCTGTTTGTTTGATTGTGGACAAATTTGTTCCCTTATAAATCGAGAACGGCTGGGTGTATCAACGCAAAATTTGGTACAGATATCCATCAGAGGCACGACACTAATCATTGCTGTATCTCTTCTCTGTACCTATCATAAAAGGGGGCATACCCCCTTAAAATACATGCTGAAATAGGAGTAGAAGGACGAGACAAAGCCCATTTTCAGCCCCTCAATGTGAGAGATAACATTCGGGGGCCCTAAAAACACATTTTAAAGTCCTACCTCCAACCGTTTTTGAGATATTCCCAGAAAACTAATTTAATTTAATAAACTACTGAACGAATGCAAGCCGATAACCATGGCAACAGATTCTCAGACGTCCATCTATTGCTGTAAGACGCAATGCAATTCCATTATTTACATTAGTGTGAAAGTTTGCAAACGGCTAGATGGTTATTATGGAACCAAATTAAGCTGTAAATTTCATCAATATGTAAAATGCGCTTAAGGGGGTCAAGGGGTAGTCTAGAATTTTTTCACGCGATTTACACCTGCGGGTGTGGTATGGCAGGTCTATTATATTACTATCCCTATATTATATTATTATTAGTAGTATTATATTATGGCGTACAACGACGAGACAAAGCCCCTCGGTGCCAGAAATAAAACTCTAGGGTCCTCAAAAACTACATTATAAGGCTCTTAAACCAACAGTTTCTGAAACATTCCCAGAAAACTAATTAAATTAAATTTAACAAACTAATGAAGGAATGCAAATCCGTAACCATGACAACATTATCTCAAGGGGTGGCATCCAACTTTCCATCTATTTCAGTAAGAAGCAATTTATTACATTTATTACATTTCTGTGAAAGTTTGCAAATATAAGGTTATCACGGAACCAACGTAGACTGTATAATTCACCAATGCAATTAAGGGGGTCAAAGGGTAATCTAGGATTTTTTCATGCAATTTTCACGTGCGACATATAATACAGAAAGTCTATTATATCTCCAAACAACAACATTATTTTCAAAAATTCCTGAATTGAATCAGCATTTTTTGCGGCTTTTAGGAATTTGAGCCATTTGAGACTAAAGAACCTGAATTTTCATGCACCACAAGCTTTTATAATTTATGATAGAGGTCTTGCTGTGTATGGGGACCCAACACAACGTAGAGGGTCAGTTTTTATGTGACGTGTATTGCGTTTCATCTACAAGACTTTCAATTATATTTCATGTCAGGAAGTACACGTTAGGTGAATTTAGTTTGAGAGCACATTTCAACTAATCTTTTTTCTTTTCTTTTTTTTGTCGACATACGAGTTCATCGTAAGGATGATTTTCTTTGATACTGTGTGGTAGATATACCCATATTTGGATTTCTGGGTGATATGTTGTAGACAATAGAATTGTCTGTCTGTCTTTCTGTGTATCCTTATGTACGCCTATAACTCATGTTCGGATGTTTGGTGCATCGTAAAATTAGGTATGGTAAACATGAGTCAATACACCAATCATTTATAAAACTCTTCACCGTACTTTTCATACAGTAGAAGGGTGGATATAGGGAAAAACTTCTCAAAATACATGCTAAAATAGGCGAATTATAAAAATTATCCTAGAAGGACGACCAAAGCATATGTTGCACTTCTCAATGTGAGACAAAAAATTCGCGAGTCTATAAAGGATCTCCGAAAACCACATTATAAGGCCCTTAAATTAACAGCGTGTGTGATATTCCCAGAAAATTAACTTCGTTCTGATAAACTTATGAAGGAATTACAAGCCGCTAACCATTGCAACAGTAGCGCAATTGATAATGTCTGGTGCGTCTCTAAAAGCAACAGTACTTAAAAGGGATGTAACACCAATAACATTGTTATTATTATTATTATAATGTCTGGTGTTAACACCGAACACAGTTCGAAGAACGGGTACTTCTGCTAGTACTAATATATAAAAATGAGATGGTGTGTGTCTGTCTGTCTGTCTGTCTGTCTGTCTGTTACTCAATAACTCAAGAACCACTGGTACGATTTAAATGAAATTTTGCATGGATGTAGCTGATTTACCAGGTTTACATATAGGATACTTTTGATTTCCAAATTTTGCACTATAAAAAATGGCGACCATTTTAGTGACGTCACTACACCCTTTGGTTTCAAAATTTCATATTTCCATATCAAATAAAAAGAGGACGGTAGGAAATAGCAAACTGTTGATGGCACATATGACCTTTGAAATTTAATTTCCTATCCGAAAGGTCCTTATCACTTTTCGTGTATCTCCAACAGTTAGCCAGTAAAACCGACATTTGTGACGTCACTACACCCTTTGGTTTCAAAATATCATATTTCCTTTTCAAATAAAAAGAGAACGCTAAGAAATAGCAAACTTTTGATGGTATACATGAGCTTTACCATTTAATTTTCTATCCGAAAGGTCCTAATCAATTTCCGTATATATCCAACGGTTAGCGAATAAAACCAAAATCTGTGCAATAAAACACGGTCAACACCGAGCGGTGCAGTATATCTCTCTATATATAAAAATGAAAATTTGTGTGTTTTTATCTGAATTTCTACGGAAATTTGAGTTGTTTACACGTTTCAGACTGTTTTATGATGGATGTGTGCGAAAATAATTTTTTGTCTGTCTGTCTGTCTGTTTGTTTGTCTGTGGACAAATTTGTTCCCTTATAACTCGAGAACGGCTGGGTGTATCAACGTAAAATTTGGTACAGATTTCCATCAGAGGCACGACACTAATCATTGATATAACTCTTCTCCGTACCTCTCATAAAAGGGGGCCGACCCCCTAAAAATACATGCTGAATAGGCGTAGAAGGACGAGACAAAACTCATTTTCAGCCCCTCAATGTGAGAGACAAAACTCGGGTCCCCGAAAACCTCATTTTAAGGACCGAAGACCAACCGTTTTTGAGATATTCCCAGAAAACTAATTTAATTTAATAAACTAATGAACGAATGCAAGCCAGTAACCATGCCAACGGATTCTCAGAGGTCCATCTATTGCTGTAAGACGCAATGCAATTCCATTAATTACATTAGTGTGAAAGTTTGCAAACGGCTAGAAGGTTATCACGGAACGAAATTAAGCCGTAAAATTCATCAATACGTATAATGCGCTTAAGGGGTTCAAGGGGTACTCTAGAATTTTTTCACGCGATTTACACCTGCGGGTGTGGTACGGCAGGTCTATTATATTCCTATACCCATATTATTCGTTCATTCATTTCGTATAGGCCATCTATGGATCGCGTCATTCCAACTGTCTCCTACTGGCTTTGATGTTTGCCCGGTACGCCCGCATTCGTTCTTGGTGGACTTCCTTCTGTTCCTGGGCCCAAATCTTTCCCGTTCTCAGCTTCGGTTTTTCTTGGAAACCTTTGCAAGCTTGAAGTTTCCTTTTAGAGGGGCGCGCTCCTGAATGTATGTTGGTGTAATGCCCAATTCTTTCAGATCTTTATCCAGTTCGATGAACCAGGCCGATTTTGTTTTCCTCTCCTGAAAGTAAGTTATGTTGCGATTGGTCAGTCTCGCTGGGCTCATTCGTTTCACATGCCCAAAAAATGATATCCTTCTCTTCCGGATGACGTTACTTATCTTCGCCACATGAGTATATAGTTCATGGTTATGCCGTCTTCTGTATTCCCCATTGTCTTTGATGGAACCCAATATCTTTCTCAAAATTTTCCTTTCTTTGGCCTCCAGTTTCTCGACCAAGCCTTTTTTGTTCATCGTGAGGCATTCATAAGCATGCAAGACCTCCGGACGGATGACACTGCAGTAATGTTTTAGTTTTGCGTTGAAGGATATTGACCTTTTCTTATAGATGTCCTTAGTTAAATGGTAGGCCTTTTCCATTTCGCTCATGCGTGATGTGAATGCTTCTTTCTCTGATAATATCCCTTCCCTGACCCGTCTTGAAAAGAAAAGTACATGGCCATTGGCTGCATTAATAATTTAAAAAATAGGTGTTATAATTTCTCCCTATATTATAATATTATTAGTATTATATTATGCCGTACAACGACGAGACAACCCGAGACAAATCGTTGGTACATGTTTCAACCTTTCATTGAGGTCCTCATCAGCCAATTAGATTATATCTAATTCTTAATACCAATGAAACAACTATTCATAAAACGAAATGGATATCGTTACCATTTTTAGCCTACTTTTCACATTTTGCTAAAATGAGGAAAATGTAGACTTATGAGATCGGGTAAATGTGTGTCTGTCTGTCTGTCTCTCCTTCTGTCTGTCTGCCTGGCTGTGTGTGTGTCCCCCCCCCCCCTATCAACTCCTAAAGGGCTGCAGCAATCGAAACAAAAATTGGTAGGAGTAAAGATCTTTACCTGATTTTCTCACGGCCGTATTAGAAAATGATATCAGTGCTACCAACTGCTGAAAAAACGCAATTGTAATTTGAGCTCCATGTTGGATATCTTGGAAGGTATGAATGGGAGCTATTTCAAAATTGGCACACGTATAGATAATAATATTGCAGTTTAATTTCCTGGAGGCCATACATGTCAGTGTTGCCAAAATAATTATACGCCTGCTGATAGGTCCAAATTTTAAATGCATATAACTTCTACACTATCAATTGGATTTCAACAAAATTTCGTATGTACTATGCGTACATAAAAAGATATGACTGAGCGTATTCTTAAGAGCCACCAGGGCTGCCAACTGTTAATAAATGCTCTCAATATTTTTTATCTAAATACCCATATATCAGAAAGTATGCAAGCCGACAGCTTTAAACTATGCACACGTATACTAGCTGACATTATATATTAATTTGGAGTAACTTATGTACGTCAGTGCTACCAACATGATTATAAGCCTGCTGAGAGGTCCAACTTTAAATACATGTAACTTCTATACTATCATTTGGATTCCAACCAAATCTCGTGTGTGCTATGTGTACCATAACAGATATGACTATGCCGATTCTTAAGAGTAACCAGGACTGCCAACTGTTAATAAATACTATCTGTATTTTTGTTACCCTAATATCAATATATCAGAAAGTATCGGCCAGTGCTTCCAACATGATTCTAAGCTGCTGATAGGTAAAGCCCTGCGCGGATGCGGATATCCGCGGATAAACCCGCGGATATCCGCAAATATTTTCGCCACGCGGATATAGTTTGCATTGCTGTGCGGATAGCGGATACGCTGCGGATAATGTTTGGAGTAAATTTGCGGATAATCTTTAGAATACAAACTACGTTAATATTATATATTTGATAAGCCAATCTACAGCTTCATGGTTAAAAGAGGAATACTCCTATAGCCTATTGCGTACGAAATATTCAGTAGATGGTCTTGACATCTCATCATCATCAATTCTCACTGCCATTATTACTATACGTACGAGATATAATGCTGTCAATAAGCTTGTTAGTTCATCGTGGTGACATCATTAACATTCCTCATGTCAGCTACTTCGTCATCTAAGCTATCCTGGAAGATCTGGATCCCGGTTTATCTGTAGATTTATTTCCAACTTGTCACTGAGGCACGTTGGCTGTGATATTGCAACATCAACTATGACATCAACTATGCGAACATGGATGGATCCAGAAGCAGAAGGATGATGACTGACTTGGAATTTCCGGCCAAATGGCAATCCCTTTCTCCAAGTGTAAAGAGAAGTTTACGTAGTGAATGTTACCGCGTCCGTGAGTATGAACGTCAATACACCAACATGGATAAACTATCTATTAAAATAAAACAAGGTGAATATTCAACAGCACGTGAAACAAAGCTCAAGTCAACGATATGGTAGACATTTGGTTAAGTTTTTAATGGAAACGAAAAGGTGAACGATATAGTGATGTTTTATCTGTAAAGGAAAGTGTATTCATACTCAGGACACAAATCGTGCACATCAAACTTACTGAGGCATAAGTGCAAAAGTAGCCAAAAAAGTATAGTCAATTTTTTGTCTAAAGCGGAGGTCAAGGAACCAGAAGTGTCATCCAACTTGAAGTTCCTTGCAATGAAGCAAATTGTCAGGAACGACTTTCTCCTCAAATGTCTAAATGTTTTGGATTAACACGTTATGCTTGATTTAATAAATTAAACATAATATTGAAATATCAGCGGATTTGGATAAAAGTCATGCGGATGTGGGGCGGATGCGAATAAAAGTCATGCGGATGTGGGGCGGATGCGGATAACAGTCGTGCGGATGCTGGGCGGGTGCGGATAACAGTCGTGCGGATGCTGGGCGGATGCGGATAACATGCGTGAGGATGCGGGCCGGATGCGGATAACAGTCGTGCGGATGCGGGCGGATGCGGATAACAGTCGTGCGGATGCGGGGCGGATGCGGATAACAGTCATGCGGATGTGGGGCGGATGCGGATAACAATCGTGCGGATGCGGGGCGGGTGCGGATAACAGTCGTGCGGATGCGGGGCGGATGCGGATAAAATGCGTGTGGATGCGGGCCGGATGCGGATAACAGTCGTGCGGATGCGGGGCCGATGCGGATAACATGCGTGCGGATGCGGGGCGGGTGCGGATAACAGTCGTGCGGATGCGGGGCGGATGCGGATAACAGTCGTGCGGATGCGGGGCGGGTGCGGATAACAGTCGTGCGGATGCGGGGCGGATGCGGATAACATGCGTGCGGATGCGGGCCGGATGCGGATAACAGTCGTGCGGATGCGGGGCCGATGCGGATAACATGCGTGCGGATGCGGGGCGGGTGCGGATAACAGTCGTGCGGATGCGGGGCGGATGCGGATAACATGCGTGCGGATGCGGGCCGGATGCGGATAACAGTCGTGCGGATGCGGGGCCGATGCGGATAACATGCGTGCGGATGCGGAGCGGATGCGGATAACATGCGTGCGGATGCGGGGCGGATGCGGATGACAGTCATGCGGATGCGGGGCGGATGCGGATAACATGCGTGCGGATGCGGAGCGGATGCGGAGCGGATGCGGATAACATGCGTGCGGATGCGGGGCGGATGCGGATAACAGTCATGCGAATGCGGGCCGGATGCGGATAACGTTTAGTTTATCCGCGCAGTGCTCTACTGATAGGTCCAATTTTAAAATGCATGTGACTTCTATACTAACTAATGGAATTCATTCAAAATTGAAACAACAATAGATCATATTATTTCAGATTATTTCTGACCAATACAGGTATGGCATTGTTGCGCGTTGTTAGAACCAATGTTTAACTGCATGTAACGTCCATGCTATCCATTGGACTTCAACCAAATTTTGTAGTCTGTACCTTAAGAGATGGAACTAAGAATATATTTAGTCACCAGGGCTGCCAACTATAGTTCTCTATTAGGCTACATTATGCCAGGTATACAGTATTTCGAACTAATTAGAAATTTCGATATTACCAACTTAATTTCGTCATTATTCTAGATAGATCCATATAGATTAATCATTGGCATGAATCTTAAATTTTAAGAAAAGTAGGCTCTTTAGTTCGTCACGGAACTTCTTGTTATTTACATAAACGTTCCTTATTCAGAATATCTTCGAGTGCTGATTTAGCGATAAAATATTTCACTAACAAGTTAAAACAATTGAACAATTGAACGAGACGATAGCCCCTGGTAGAACTGTGTTGCGTCCAGCACGCATAACACTAGAGGTTGGAGGGTGGTTTTTACACATTATTAAAACTAACAATAATAATAGTAATGGAATGGATTATACGTTCCTTTTAACCACTGCGATTTTGACATACACCAGGGTAGCAAAATTTGGAACGGAAGGGAAAAATTGAAGTGCCATAAAATGCGTAAATGTTAACCATTTTGGAAAGTGTAATAGATTTTTACCGTATTGACTGATTGTAACAAGAATTAATTCAATCCGCCTGACCAATACTGTGAAAGTGTTTTTTAATAAATGATTATACGTACATGATTTGGCATGTCATTGATACCTTCTTCAGCTTATTTGAATGTATGTCTACCCCTTATTATTCCCGTTTTCCAACAGGGTCGGGGATGAGATGCGATGGAAGTCTTTATGGCGATGGTTTTTACGGCCGGATGCCCTTCCTGACGCCTACCTCATGAGAGGAGTTAATGAGAGATGAAATGAATGAAGGTGAATGAAACTGGGCAAGGATGTGGAAGGAAGTGGCCGTGGCCTGTCAGAAGGTACCGTCCCAGCATTTGCCTGGTGTTGAAAATGGGGAAACCACGGAAAACCATTTCAAGGACGGCCGACGGTGGGGCTCGAACCCACGCGTCTACCGAGTCAGCAGAAAGCTTGGCCCCATAACCTAATGCTGCGCGTTAGTCAGCGTAGCCACTAATGTCGGCCTTCAGCTTATTTAAATCATATTTAAATATTAAACTAGGTGAAAAATCCAGAATAGAAATGGTATCCTTACAAAAATTGTTTGAATTTACATAAAATGAAAAGCTTACAAATGCCATGCATCAGAAGAAAGATGATAGTAAAATGATGTAATGAATATAAGAAAATTACCTTACTAATCTGCCTACATCGCACTCCTTAAATTTGATTAAATACTGTAGTGACAAAAGACGTCGCTGCCAGAAGAATAAAGATGTGAAGAAAGCGACGTATTCTGTCACTACAGTGGTTAACCAAATTTAAAGAGTGTTACGTAGGCAGTTTAATAAGGTTATCCCTATACATATAATAATGAAAGTTTGTCTGTTTTTCCTGAATTTCCACGGAAATTTACGTTTTATGCGCGTTTCAGACTGTTTTATGACGCATGCGCGCAAAAAAATATTTTTCTTTGTCTGTCCGTCTGTCAGTCTGTCTGTCTGTGGACAACTTAGTGTCCTTATAACTCAAGCACGGCTAGGTAGATCATCGTAAAATTTGGTACAGATATCCATTCGAGGCACGACACCAATCTTTGATGTAACTCTTCTCCGTACCTCTCATAAAACGGGGCCTACCTCCTTATAGCCCAGTCGACAGGTAGTTTCAGATAGAAAAAGGTCGGAATTTAATGAAACTTTGGGATGTTGTTGAGGGATGGTTAATTAACATTTTCTCAAGTTTTTGACCTCGAGGACCCTGTGCGAAAAGAGGAGGGGGGAGGAAACTGCAAAAGTTTCGACCTTCCTCCGGGTTTTTCCTAAATAACCTTTTTGCCTTACGTCCTACGGCAAAAGCATTATTATGCTTTTTTGTAGAGCGTGACATTTCCTACAAGTTTAACTATTCAAACATGTTTGTATGTCAATTCCTTACCGAGATATGTAGCTTCAAAACAAAATATCATTTTTCAAAATTCGCTAAAAATGCCCAAAAATGCAGAATTCCACCTTATTCCTTCTGTTATACCCAAATTATGATGAAATTTTGTTGTAATTATGATTCCTGGTTACAATCACCAACTTTGGACCCCCCCCCCCCCCCCCAACCGCTCCCCTCCCCTCCCCCACTCAACCCCGATTCGCAAAAGCTAATTTTCTTCTCTGATGAAAGCCAACAATGTTCACAACATGTTGTTATTGATATTAGTTACTTTTCGGTTCGACCTCCCCCCACTACATAATTATCCCAGGGCAGGTAAAAACAAGACTGTAGTCCTTTCGTGGAAAGAATTAATATAATTAAGGTATTTACAAGGCATTCATGATATGGAATAAAGATATTATTATTGAAAGATACTCATTTATACATGTACATATCATAGTAGGTACTCATTTGTACTCATTAAGGTTCCTGTTGGGATTTCTTAGCCATTGGTTCTGCTTCTAAGTGCTCGTCGACTTCCTGAGTGTTCAGGCTATTAATGACGTCCTCACCGTCGTCGTATTCGTTGACTATGTCTGGTGAGTCCTCCTCGTTCAAATCAGTTGCGGGCGCATTTTCGCAGGAGTGGCCTGTGCAATGCTTGCACATTGCTGAGCACCTAAGACCTACTTTCTTGCAGCTGCAAGCTCCGGTGCTACAGCCTTTGCTGCACTTGCAGGAAACAATCTGGAGGATGTTATCCAGCCCAGCATTTCAGGTTGTGGGAATTGGTAGTAACCCTCGCGTGGTTAGGCCCCAGCCCCAAACTCATATGAGAAGTTCATTGCCTAACCACGCCTGCACTTGCTGGTAAGTGCAGAGGATGTGGTGCTTGGCAGCGTCCCTTGTTGGTGTTAGGCGGGCTAATTGCAATTTAGCCTTCGTCACTGATCGTGTGAATAATCTGAACCGCAGGTCGTCGAGGTTGTCATTGTCAATGTCACCTCCATAAACTGCCACCTGGAACTTTTCTCCAGCGTCGCTGATCTGCTGAGGACTAGCGTTTGGTGTGAGAAACGGAGCCACTGCTGCAGAGAGGGAGGTATTCTTCATGTAGGTGCTGCAAATTTTGTTCTGCCCCAATCCATTCGGTGCTGACGTGGTATCACAACCTATCACTGCGTGGAGGAAAAGTATGTCCTTGGGGGGGGGGGGGGGGGGGGGGGAGGAGAAGAAGGAACTTGGCGAGTAGAGGATACTGGGACCATTGCCTCTTCCACTTTTCTGAAGATAGATGTTCTTTGTAGACATACCTAATGCTGTCAAAAGAATAAGTATGTCCACATCTTCAGCAGCAATGATGACGCTGTCGAATTCGCTTATGGCGATGTTGACGATCATCACGTCGGCGTCCACATATGCCTGCCTCATTTCGATGCTAGCATCTGCCATTCGTGTTATCAATATCAAATGAATGCGCTCTTATTGTGATCGTTTGCCAAGAACTTTTCTTATGCTATGGTCACCTTGGTAGATGAGGAGAACACGATTTTGGTTGCTGATTGTAATGCAGAACGGCGAGCTCGTTCTGCGGCTTTGGTGCTTTGATAGCCGGCGTTAGTGGGGTATCCATCAAACACAACAATCACATTGCTACCAAAGTGTCGCTGCACGTAGTTGATGTACGTAGAGCACAGATCTCGAATGTGGTTGTGGGAGTTCTGTTCCACACCTCTTTATGTAACAGGTATCATCCATCAATCACATTACATTTACTGTTGCCAAGGTTGACTTCCTCTATGTGAGTGAAGAGTGAGTACATTGCAGACTTCGTTCCTTTGCAGATTCCCTCCTCAGTGAAGAGTAACATAAGGAAGGGTGCGAGTTCAAACTTCAAGAGTTCTTTAAGATCATCTTCAGATTTTTTGACAATGCAGACACGCTGGAAGAGAGTGAGGGGATTTACAGTTATTTTTTTACCTGCAATTTTCAACGAGCAGGAAACGGAAGCGAGAGTCACGACCATATCCTTCCGTTTCAGTTTCAATTCTTCAAAATTCGCCCCCTGCTCCCTATCACTTTCTTCATTTCGCCATGACCAATGATTCCAGTGCTCAGAGAAACTATCTCCTGGATGTGAAGGAATAGGAGGTGTTCAGTGAACCAAGCGTGCAGTTTACCAATGTTCATGTTGTCTCTCGCTACTCGGGTTGGTCTCATGTCCACATGCTATTCGGATGTCTCTGAACGAACATCAGCGAACAATTCTATTTGTTCACAAATGCTTTGAAGACACAGCATGCCCAGTATATGAGTACCTTTCAATAATAATATTAATATCTCTATTCCATATAATGTATGCCTTGTGAATACCTTAATATTATGAAATACATTCATTTTTTCCACGAAAGGACTACGTTTTTTTGACCTGCCACGAGATAATTATGTAGTGGAAGGGGAGGTCGCTCCGAAAAGTAACTAATATCAATAACATGATGATGATGATGATGATGATGATGATAAATGTTGTTTTAAGGGACCTAACATCGAGGTTATCGGCCCCTAATGGTCTGGGTGATAGCGAAAATGTCAATGAAGTGGAAACCAGAACGAAAATTAAGTGGGAAGGAAAATACAAAAGGGAACTCAGATTGAAACTACTCACAAAATGGAGAGCGATAATACTTACAAAAGGGAATTTAGAACGAAAATACTCACAAAAGGAATAGATTGAAAAATACGCACAAAATGTAGGTTAAGTTCAAAATACGTACAAAATGCAATGGACAGTCGAAATACTTACAAAATGCAAGTGAAATTCAAAATACTTAAAAAATGCAAATGCGATTTGAAAATACGTACAAAATGCTATTGAGGTTCAAAATACTTACAAAATGCAATTGAAATTGAAAATACACAATGCAATTTAGATTGAAAAATGCCCATTTCAGATTCCAAATAATCACAAAATTCAATTGATATTCAAAATACTTACAAAATGCAATTTAAATTGAAAATGCTTACAAAATTTATTGTAGATTCAAACGACTCAATTGGATGGGCAATACTTACAAAATGTAATTAGATTGAAAATACTTACAAAATCTTATTTAGATTCAAAATACCCACAAAATGCAATTGAGAATCAACATACATGCAAAATGCGCACCCTACAAAATGCAATTTAGATTGAAAGTACTTGCAAAAAGCGGTTTAGGTTGAAAATACAAAATACAATTGAAATTCAAAATACTCACAAAAGTCCCAGACCCTGTATTGAAAGACTTACTAAAAATTAATTCAGGTTGTCAATTCTTACAAAATATAATTGAGGTTGAAAACATCCAAAAAAGGCAATGTAGATCGAAAAGACTTACAAAATGCAACGGAGATTGAAAACACCTACAAAATCGAGGGTAGATGCAAAAAAAACTACTACTTGGAAGATACACTGGGAGCCAATTAACAAAAACAGTGCAGGAATTTTTAAGAAAAAAGGAAATATAATGAAAAGAAAACAAGGGGTCTGACCCATCGAAGAAGGAGTGATCAGCAAAGATGAGACAAGGGCCAATTAAGGCGGGAAAGTGAAAGACCCCTTAGGCATCGGATACCCTAATACCGTCGGGGTCGGAAAAGAACAAGAGTTGACCAAAGGAGGTCGACAGGAAAGAAGACGGAGAGGAGCCCGGCACAAGTAAGTGGAAGCAATGCCGGACTCAGCTGGGCTCTCGTGGTCGAATATCAATAACAACATGATGTGAATATGGTTGGCTTTCATCACAGAAGAAAATTAGCTTTTGTGAATTGGGGTTGGTTGGGGGAAGGGGAGAGCGGGGGCGGGGGTTTCCAAAGTCGGTGATTGTAACCAGGAACCATAATTACAACAACTTTTCATCATAATTCGGGTATAACCGAAGAAATAAGGTGGAATGCTGCATTTTTGGGCATTTTTAGCGAATTTTGAAAAATGACATATCTTTCGAAGCGCCATATCTTGGTAACGAATTGACATACAGACATGTTTTATTAATCCAAATTGTTTGAAATTTAACGCTCTACAAAAACAGCATAAGAATGCGTTTGCCGTAGGACGTAAGGGAAAAAGTTATTTAGGAACAAGATGTTCAGTAAAGAACATATAGCCTACTTTCTCCTAAATGTATGAGTATAGTTATAACTCGTTGTTTTTATCAACGAGTATAATAGAATCATTTCTTGGTTGAAGACCTTAAAAACTATTTACCTCTAGCAAACACCACAACCTCGAAAACAACTGCTACCATCATTGAAGAAAGAAAGATAAGAAGTATATAAATAATGTTATGGATCTGGAGACATAATCGACCGGACTGGCTGCGTGGCTCAGCGGTAACGTTCTCGCTTGCTGGGCCATATGTTGCAGGTTCGTATCCTGGCGCAGTCAGCTGGCATTTGAGGGTGCACAAATGCGAGGGAGCCGTGTTAGTAGATTTACTGGCACGTTAAAGATCCCCTTCGGGGCAAAATTCCGGCGCCCTGGCGTCTCTAAAAGCAACAGTAGTTAAAAGGGACGTAAAACCAATAACATTATTATTATTATTATTATTATTATTATTATTATTATTATTATTATTATTACATAATCGGCCTAACGCGGGCAACATCCAACTTTGAGTTCAGGCATGTCTTTACACGTCTGGCTGTGCATGGCTTTCACAACCCTAATTGAATTAACAAATCTTTCCATGACCCTACAGAGACGTGTGTATACCAACTATGTGGATATTTTCGATTGCTATTTGGCTGCAATAAATATATTAATTAATATCCTGAATTAGCACCAACGGCTAGAGTTCAGATACTATGTGAAATCGTTTTGTTCTTTACTTCAATTAACATGTTCAAATAACGCACAATAGGCTGTTACAAACCCTTTAAAATAAAAGTAAAAATGTATCGTAGCATCATCTTGTCATTCTTCAAATTCGATGCGCATAGAATGCCAATGTTATACTAATAAATGGAGTCCCATGTAGACCAGTCGTGACATCTAATGGAGAAGTATCGAACAAGATAATCCTAACAGGGGGAGTGCATTCTAACGGCCATAAACATAAACTTTTCAATAAAATCTGTAAGTTAATCAGTTGGCCGGTGTGCATTTCGCCATGATAATTCACTTTTTTGTTCGTAGATGCCTCGTGCAAATCTGCTGGCGAATTTTGTTTTAATTATATATTTTCCATCGTACTATGCACAATATAACGATTAATTTTAAAACATCTGAGTCATTACAAAACAATAAATATAAAGAAATTCAAGCAAAAAACCTAGCTCTGATGTGGTTTGAACCATAGCCATAAGATTGATAGGCTAACGCTTTACCACGGAGCCAAACGTGCGAACGGACATTGACCGATATCAGATGAGTTACATAAAACGTGTTAGCAATTAATGATTTACACTAAACGATTTCATCAGTGGAGTATATTATTAATATATGAAGCATTTCATACAAAGTTTATTTATTTTGTATCAGTACGCTATATTGCATGCAATACTCAAATTAGTGAAATATAAGTCAGGCACAAGATATCTGCTGCCATCTTGCCTTGTACTGAGATGGCTCAGTTTTTAAAATCACTTCTGCACTATTGTATTACAAAATAAACTTTTAATTTTGAACGTGCCTCTTCCTTTAGAACAGTTAAAACGATTCTCGGCTCGATAATCGGAACTGATATGGATTATAATGTTTGCATAATTCGCACGGCCGCCATCTTGAAATGGTACGGCAGATGACCTTGTAGTTTGGTCACAAGACGCGACCTATATGAAGGTATGTTGTTACCAAATTTGTTAGAGATCGGATGATTTGGTTAGTCGTTATTTGATTTTACGTTTTGAACGTTTGAGTGGCCGCGGCGATATATAACATGACACTGAGGTGCCCTTTGCTAGTTCTACCTCTGTACCAAATTTCGTTCAATTGGGTTTCACCGTGTTTGTAATGATAGGGAGGGGGGGGGTGGACAGACATTCAGAGTACACACACTCACACACACACACAGACTCACACACAAACACATAGACAGACACACAATTTTCGCCCTGTGTAGATCTCATAATAGTCCAGTCAATAGAGGCTCAAAAAGGGGGTTCACCTTACATCAGATGCGGGATCGTTTTTTTATTTTTTGATGTTGTTTAGGACCATTAGGTAGTTATTAATCCAAGTTTCCGTCATCCTCCCCCCCTCTTGCTTCGTCCGCCATCTTGAAAAAATTGTCAGAAATCGGCACCTTTTTCAGTTTTTGGCCTCTAGCTCATTCCCGGTTCATTTGTTTGAAGATATGTCTAAATAAGAAAATGTAGATCACTAAATTTGCAACGACTTTGATGTGGAAGGCTTTTTGTAGGACCAAGTGTATTCGAGCTACGAGAAGGCGAAAAAGGGAGAAAATTCGCGATTCGGCATATTTTTCACTTTCGCTCCACTTTCCATCGCAAAAACAGGGAGGAAACTTGATATCAGCAAAACGTTTATTGAATGATAGTTGTAGAGAATTTCATTTCCTTTGAGACTCATGTATCAAAAAAAAATTACGAGTAATGGGTAGGAGTGGGGGTAAATTTAAGAAAACTATAGGATATACGTTTTTTGTGATTGAGCCCTGGAGCACCGTGTTTGTGAAAGTTCTTCGTTTTCATTATATTACAACCATTTTTTGAACACAGCAGTGCATCTAAATATTATTTGAACCATTTTTGTATAAATGTAACCACACGCATACACTCACACTCTCACACACACTCGTATTGCTTCTGTTTTATTCAGTTGAGGTTCGTACTTCCAGTGATCACATCGGGTTTAGTCGACGTGCTTGGAAAGAGTTTTTCTGTGGAGTGAGTTGTAGTGGTGAAGGATGGCTTCTTCATCCCAAACACCGGACAGTCTTTGCTTCATATGCGGGAAGAGTTTGGATTGTTATTACTGTGAAGAAGAAAGGAGTTCAGACTCTATACTAAGCGCAAGTGTTCGAAGGGGGCGAAACGACCACTGCCAGATTTTGAAAAATGAGATGAAATTAAAGTTCACAATGCCTGCTCAAAGAATTACACCGTTCCAAGACGGATAGGCGTAGCTCTACGCTCAGAATCCCCTACACCTGGACCATCTTCAAAGCTAAGGTCAGTAAGTGAGGCGTTTATTTTCAAGGGCCATTGCTTTCTATGTGCGGAAAAAATTGAAGAGGATTATATGAAAAAACAGAAAATGCTCCCTTAGATTTCTCGAAATCCAGTTTGCTTGGTGGAGAAGATGGAGATAAGGGATAACTTGTTGCTAGCAGCTCGGGCACGCGGAGATGAGGGGGCTCAACAAATAATTAATCGTGTTCCCCCAGACTTAGATCGTATGGTTGCTGACGGTGAGTACCCCGATGCTTGCATGAAAAAGCTGTACCGACCACGGAGAGCTGGGGGAGGGGCAAGAGGATACAGAACACACCGCAGAGTTGATGAAGCAATGGAATGTGTTGATGCTTTTCTAGAAAAAACAAAGAAGAATACCAATTCTCATTTGATCAATTGATGGGGGCCCTTAAGGAAGGATGTGAACTTGATCGGAGAACAGTAAAATCCGGTTTGCTGAAAAAGTACGAGGATGACAGACATCATGTTCGTAGAAAACAGGCAATAAATCGACGGTATGTTTCGAAAATACTGGTTATAAAATATTGAATGACTCTTGGTATGCCAATATAAAATCGAATCCTTATGAAGAAAGAATGAGAGTGGTGAAAGCAGCTGCAGATATAATTACAGAGGATATTCGCTCCCGTGTGTACAATACCATTGACTATCCATTCCCTGATCAATTTTTGAACAGTATCGAGTCAGACATTCCACCAACGTTATTGACAAGGGTCCAAACAATTGTGCTAAAAACAAACAAGTAAGTTAAGATAAATGGAAGAGGATCAGTATTGCCATTTCCCATGCAATCAATCATTGCTACTGCACGTCCTCGGTCTTTTGGATCCCGTGAGAAAGGAGGAGAGCATCAGCTCTGGTGTAGTTGGAAGTGAACAGGTGAACTGCTACAAGGCTCAGAAAGTCGGTATGGCTGGACTCTCAAGAATAGTGGGAACAACCTTCGGTGAAGTGTCCTTCAAAAAGAAGGACAAAGTGATATCTTGAGCAGCTGACAAGAACATCTGGAAAGTTGGGGAGAAGAAGATTGCTGTGGACCCACTCACACTCTATCACAGGATGTGCATAGCAAAAACAACCCAGGACGACCTTGAGGAATACCTCTCTTATGAGCTTGCACCGTACCCTATGTCGTTGTTCAATGCCGATTATATGAAGTACATCCATCAGCATTATGGGCAATGGTGATGGTCATCTTCGACGGGTACCCAGACAATCTTCTGATGAGTACCAAGAATGCTGAAAGAGCAAGAAGGCGCAAGCTGAACGCCTCAGCAGATGTGATATTTGATGAAGCCACAGTAAACAAAACTCCTCAAGACAAATGTCAGTCCAATGAGAGCAATAAAAACGATTTGTTGCCCTCCTCAGAACACTTGAAGCGTCCAACATCATGAACAAGCAAGCTGAATAAGATGCTGACGTGCTTATTGTGACCACTGCAACATCGATGGCTTCTTCGTACGACGCTGTAATTATTGTGGGGGAAGACATCGATTTATTAGCCATTCTCACTGGGACAGCAAATACGATGAACAACGTAGCCTATACCTTAAAAATCAGGAAGAGACAATTCACCTGACATCATGTACTCCCCCTCATCATTTATGTACGACTTCGTCGAGAACCTGCTGCTCATCCACGCCATCAGCGGGTGTGACACAACGTCAAACATTTATGGATTCGGAAAAAACAAATTTTGTTCCCTGTTATTGTTGGAGTAGTGATGTCTTCATGGACCCAGAAGCCACATTAGAGGACATCTCCTAATTAGGAGAGCAAATATTGGTCGTCCTCCATGGTGGGGAAATCGACCAATCACTTTCTGACCTCCGACACACAAATTTTGTTGCCACCACGACAAACTTGAACCTGGAAAAGCTGCCCCTACTCTCCGATGCAGCGCGATACAACTCCTTGAGGATATACCAACAAGTGACGTCCTGGATGAGCAGGAAGAAAGACCCGATCATCTTTGGCTGGACAAGAGGAAGCAAGGGGCTTGATTTCGACAACAACACCAGAGATGCTGATACCCTGCTGAAGACGGTATCATGCAGGTATTTCACCGGCTGTTCCGCAGCGTGTGGATGCAGAAAAGCATCGCTCCACATTCTGCAAATTCTGCTGCGGCGGAAAGTCCTGCGACAACCGTCTTTGATAGTCGCTGACGAGGAAGAGGAAAACATTGACGACCCGTCCATACCATTCGACGAAGACCCTGCCGAAGGGTCAACCTTCCCGACCCCCCTTGCGAAACGTCTCCGGTTACTGTAGCAACACCCCACCCCCCATCTATTTTAAAGTTTTTATTTTAGTGTGTTCATTAGTCCCTAATAATTAATATGTAAATAATTAATATATAAAACGCATTGTATTGTAATCTATATTTTGTAAATACACACTATCTTCCTTAAATGAATTTGTAACGAATTTGTTCTCTCCCATCTATTCATATTTATACAAAACATGGTTTAAATATTATTTAGATGCACCGCTGTGTTCAGAAAATAGTTGTAATATAATGAAAACTATAAACTTTTACCAACATGGCGCTCCAGGGCTGAATCACAAAAAACGCATTTCCTCTAGGTTTCTTAAATTTACCCCCACTCCTACCCATTGCTCCTAATTGATTTTTGATACACGAGTTTCAAAGGAAATTAAATTATCTACAACGTTCATTCAATGAACCTTTTTTGAGATAAATTCTTCTCCCTGTTTTTGCGGTGGAAAGTGGAGCGAAAGTGAAAAATTTGCCGAATCACCAATTTTCGCCCTTTTTCGCCTTCTCGTAGCTCAAATACGCTTGGTCCTACAAACAAACCTTTCAATTCAAAGTTGTTGCAAATTTAGTAGTCTACATTTTCGTATTTGAACATACTGTATGTTCAAACAAATGAACTGGGAATGAGCTAGAGGCCAAAAACTGAAAAAATTGCCGATTTCTGACAGTCTTTTCAAGATGGCGGACGAAGCAATGGGGGGAGGATGACGGAAACTTGGATTAATAACTACCTAAGGGTCCTAAACAACATCAAAAAATAAAAAACGATCCCGCATCTGATGTAGGGTGAAATTCGTTTATAAAAATCGAAAGTAGGCTAAAAACCGGAGGAAGCTCGAAACTTTTGCAATTCCCCCTCCTCCCTTCTCTTTTCGCACAGGGTCCTCGAGGTCCAAAACTTGAGAAAATGTTAATTAACCATCCCTGAACAACATCCCAAAGTTTCATTAAATTCCAACTTTTTTCCATCCAACCCCACTTCTTCCAACCTGTCGACTGGACAATTAATATACATGCTGAAATAGGCGTAGAAGGACGAGACAAACTTATTTTCAGCCCCTCAAAGTGAGAAACAAAACTCGTAGGGAACACAAAACCACCTTTTAAGGTACTAAAACCAATTGTTTCTGAGATATTCACAGAAAACGAATTTCATGTAATAAACTATCTAAGGAATGCAAGCCCGTTACCAAGGCCACATTATTTCAAGAGGTGACGTCCAACTTTCCATTTATTTCTGTAGAAGGCATTGCCACTCTATTTATTACATTTCTGTGAAAGTTTGAAAATGGCTATAAGGTTATCACAGAACCAACTTAGGCTGTACAATTCATCAATACGTATAATGCGCTTAAGGTGGTCAAGTGGTACCCTAGAATTTATTCACGCGCGTTACACGAGCGATATTTCGTACGGAAGGTTTACTATATCTCCAAACAACAACATTAGTTTCAAAATTTCCGGAATTGAAATAGGCATTTAGGAATTGTGGCAATTGAAGTCTAAAAATCCTGAATTTTTATGTCCCACTAGCCTATGTAGAAATATATGAATGTTTCTTTATTCAATTGTAAACTTAATTTATTTGCGCGTTTCGGACTGTTTTTTGACGGATGCAAGGAAAAATTGGTTTTGTCTATCTGTCTTACTGTGCATCTTTCAGTACACCTATAACTCGTATTCGGCTGGTTGGGTCATCGTAAAATTAGGTATGATATTCATTAGAGGCAATACACCAATCATTTATATAACTCCTCACCGTGCTTCTCATAAAGTTATAAACGAAAACTTTTCAAAATACATGCTAAAATATGCGAAACATAAAATGTATCCTAGAAGAACAAACCAAGGCTTATTGTGAGCCCCTCAATGTAAGACACAAAGCTCGGGAACCTATAATGGGTCTCCGAAAAGCTCATTTTAAGGCCCTTAAATAGCAGTGTCTGTAATATTCCCAGAAAACTAGCTTCGCTCTGATAAACTTTTGAAGGAATGACAAGCCCCTAACCAATGCAACAGTAGCTCGATTGATAACGTTTGGTTATTAATACCGAAGAACGTGTACTTCTGCTAGTTTTCTTATAGGCCTATTCATAATATAATTTTACTATCGTCTTTTTTATTTATTTTTACTTCCTTACTTCCTTTCGCTCCGTGCGGAACATAGGCCATCCAAGAATGATTTCCATCGGGCTGTGTTTGCTGCCGAGTTCTTCACTTTTATCCACGTCTTTCCAGATTTCCTGGCCTCCGCTTCCCAAAGTGAGGTCAGTCTGTACTGTCGAGTTCACTCTCAGCTCTTTTGTCTTCTTTGAAATTATCTTAAGTCCAACCTTAGCATCTTCAAGTTCTAAGTTTGCCAGTTTTACCTTTATGTCTCTGAAGCACTGTACTAGCATATAGATGTCATCAGCAAAATCAAGATCCTCCAACCTGTCTCGAAATCCCCATCGTATGCCTCTCTTCCTTCCTAAGAGTATTATCAAGAACAGGGTGGGTGAAAGTATACAGTACATCCTTTTCGTATTCCAATCTGGATGTTTAATGGCTGGGTTAGCTCACCCTCATTTCTCTGGTCACCTGCCTGAGCTAACTACCCTCACCCTGAGTACTCACATTCAAGACACCTAATCGTGTCTTCATTTTCGTGCCGAAAGTTGTCAACATGAGATTAGTCTGGTTTCCATTATTTTCAGCTTCTTTAATAATAGAAAATTTCGTAGAGTGCGAGTTATTAGCCCACAGCTTCCTGGGTTTCTAGTTTTCCAACCGTACCGCTGAATTACAGCTTCGCCTAGAAATAACCTACTGATGACGCTGCTGCCCACCATCATGGTGGAGTCTATCATTTAGTCTGGTTTCTCACCCTTGACCTAACCAGCATGGGTGACCCTGCCAGGAGCCGAAGCTCCCGCCAGTATTGCTTTCAGGATCACTGAGACACACAAGACTACCCACCACGTCAAGGTACCAGACCATGTGGGAGGATTTTTTAGCCTACTTTTCACATTTTGCAAAAATGAGGAAAAAGTAGACTTATGAGATCGGACAAATGCTGTCTGTCTGTCTGGCTGTGTGTGTGCCCCCCCCCCCCTATCAACTCTTAAACGGCTGCAGCAATCGAAACAAAATTTGGTAGGAGTAAAGATCTATACCTGAATATCTCACGACCATATTTGAAAATGATGTCAGTGGTACCAACTGCTGAAAAATCGCAATTGAAATTTGAGCTCCATGTTGGATATCTTGGAAGGTATGAATGGGAGCTATTTCAAAATTGGCACACGTATAGATATTGATATTGCAGTTTAATTTCCATGAGACCATATATGGCAGTGTTGCCAAAATGATTATAAGCCTGCTGATAAGTCCAAATTTTAATGCATATAACTTCTACACTAGCAATTGGATTTCAACCAAATTTCGTATGTGCTATGTGTACGTAAACAGATATGACTGGGCACATTCTTAAGAGCCTCCAGGGCTGCCAACTGGTAATAAATGCTCTCATTTTTTTATCCAAATACCCATATATCAGAACGTATGCAAACCGACAGCTTTAAACTTTGCACACGTATAATACCTGACATTCTATATTAATTTGGAGTAACTTATATACGTCAGTGCTACCAACATGATTCTAAGCCTGCTGAGAGGTCTAACTTTAAATACAAGTAACTTCTATACTATCATTTGGATATCAACCAAATTTCGTGTGGGCTATGTGTACCATAACAGATATGACTATGCCGATTCTTAAGAGTAACCAGGGCTGCCAACTGTTAATACATACTGTCTCTTTGTTTTTACCCTAATATCAATATATCAGAAAGTATGCAAGCCAATAGTTCTAAACTTTGCACACGTATAGTACCTGGCATTCTAGATTAATTTGGAGTAACTACTATAGGCCTACACCAGAGCTGCCAACATGATTCTAAGCCTGCTGACAGGTCCAATTTTAAAATGCATGTAACTTCTATACTAACTAATGGATTTCATTCAAAATTGACTCAACAATATATCATATTATTTCAGATTATTTCTGAGCAATACATGTATGTCATTGTTGTCAACATTATTTTACGCACGCTGTTAGATTCAATGCTTAACTGCATGTAACGTCCATGATATCCACTGAACTTCAACCAAATTTTGTATTCTGTACCTTAAGAGATGGAACTAAGAATATATTCAGTCACCAGGGCTGCCAATTGTAGTTCTCTATTAGGCTACATTATGCCAGGTATACAGCATTTCGAACTAATTAGAAATGTCGATATTACCAATTTAATTTCGTCATTATTCTAGATAGATCCATATAGATTATTCATTGGCATGAATCTTAAATTTTAAGAAAAGTAGGCTCTTTAGTTCGTCACGGAACTTCTTGTTTTTCTGATACATGACATTTCATCTATGTGTAACCTTTTCATTTTATTTAAATTCAAGCAATTTCTTTAACGATATCCATTTCTATTTTGGCTTTGTTCACCTAGTTTAATATTTAAATATTATCATTCTAATACGCTGAAGAAGGAATCAATGACATGCCGAAACATGTAATAATCATTTATTAAACATAATTTTATATTCGACGATGACGAAATATTAATATTATATGTCAGAAAACTGTACTATAATGAGGCTCATTATAGTACAAGTTTTCATTATGGGACAGTTTCTCTCACGAATCAGAGCTCAAGAAATAGTTGTTGGACCAATTAGGTAAGGATAGCATCGCACCTGCGCTGAGTTCCAAGGCCTTCTAATTTAAATTTCACTGCATTGCCTATTGTCATAGTGGGGTAATCGGGGAGGCCGTGGTCAAATACAAGGTATTCTTTGCATCCCATGCACTCTGTTCAGTACATAAAACTGGCAAAATCTCGACAGATATTTATGAATATTTATGTTCGAACATACAATATTTATAATAATTATCGTCGAACATAAACAGTTGTATAACTCGCCTATAATGGTAATTAAGACACTCGTAAAGAAACTATAAAACTCACATACGCTCGTTTTATAAACATACTCGTGTCTTAATTATTGCCATTATAGCTCGTTGCATGATGTTCTACTATCTATATATTTAAAACAGTAAGGTGATTTTTGTTACAACGAGATTGAGAGAACGACAGAACCGATTTACTTCGTAGAGCACTCTAACGAAAGCTCCTGGCCTCTAGATTTGCAGAGTGTCTCTAAAATAAACAAATATATTACGGTATATTTTTAAATTAATATATAAAATAGCAGAATTCTCTCCCCTTACGCATGCGCACAATCAGCCTGGGCTCATGACAAAATGGCGGTGAGAAGTCCATTAAAATGTAAGTTATTTAATAAGCTTCCATGTAATTGAAAACATACATTAACCAAGTTCTGACAATAATATATAATAACAGTATGAACTTATACGAATGTGCAACATTGATTTTTTGGGATAATGAAATGGATTATTTCCTTCAGACAGCGACTTTTGAATATAGTGAATGGTTGCGCCTGCTACTGAACCAGAGTGCGCGAGTAGCTATGGGGTTAAGGCGACTGACTGTGGTTCCAAGGAGCACCGGTTCGATCCCAGCTCTCGCCAGTGTTTTTTATTTTTTTACCACTGAAATATTGTTTAATCAAGGAGTATTAGTAAGGTTTTATGTCTGTTAAAGTTACATATTTCTACATTCCCTCTCAATACGTTTTATTTCCGTTTTACCATTGCATTGCAGCATGTGATCAAAAGAGCAAACTGTTGTCCTCAATACGCCGTTTGAATATCTGCAATCAGTTCCTATAACTGACAACAGATGGCAGTACATCGCCCATATAGTTCTTGTAACTGACAGCAGATGGCAGCACCATTGCATCGATATACTTAAAACACAAGACATGGCGCGTTTTCACGTGTTAGTTAAATATTGTTTTATCAAGGAGTATTAGTAACGTATTATGTCAGTTAAAGATACACATTTCTACATTCCCTCTCAATACGTTTTATTTCCGTTTTACCATTGCATGACAGCATGTGATCAAAAGAGACAACTGTTGTCCTCAATACGCCGTTTGAATATCTGCAATCAGTTCCAGTAACTGACAACAGATGGCAGTATCTCGCCCATATAGTTCCAGTAACTGACAACAGATGGCAGCACTATTGTATCGATATATTTAAAACACAAGACATGGCGCGTTTTCACGTGATGGAGAATTAAAAAGGAGGGGAATATTTAAGAAGAAAAAAGAATGTTGAAGAACTAACTGACAGTTGAATGTGTAGGCTATGTTGTTTATGTACCTTAGTATTGCAATTTCTTCCCAATGCTTCGGTGGACAAGTTATTAGCGTCCTAGACTGAAAATGAAAATCCACAGCCTGCTTCCAGTCTCCGACCGGGTCAGGAATGGAATGAATGAAGCCCCCATCTAGCGGCGAGGATATGAACTGTGCCAGCTGCCGAAGCCTGACGCACTCCTCTGGGGCAATGATTAAATGCATGACAAATGAAATGAAAGTGGAGAGTGTTGCTGGAATGAAATGTTGACAGGGAAAACCGGAGTATCCGGTAAAAAACCTGTCTTCCTCCGTTTTGTCCAGCACAGATCTCACATGGAGTGACCGGGATTTGAACCACGGACCCAGCGGTGAGAGGCCGGCGTGCTGCCGCCTAAGCCACGGAGGCGTCCTAGACTAAAAGTTATAATTATGCATCGTCGATATACTCTTAAATTATTAAAGAAAAAAGTAGTTTCTCAGGCACTCGCGCGTGTCCACAATTGCTCTCGCCAAGAGAGACACTTGGAAAACATAATTCGTTTGAAGGGCTCCGACATCGTGGTCACTCAGCCTCGTGTACTTTGGTGTGTATGTGTAAAATTTTCGCTGATTACCTGTGTTATTGTGATGGCTGCATTACTGTGTGTATTTGTAATTAAGGTGGGAAATGGCAAGGAGACGGCCAAGGCCTTAAGTGAGGAACCATCCGGGTATTTGCCTTGAGTGGAAGTGGGAAGCCACGGAAAACCACATCCAAGATTGTCGAGGAGGGAATTAAACCTTCCTCTTCTTAGTTATACCTCAAGAGACTGAATGTGCCCCGTTTTTGCCCTCAGACCAGAATTAAATTTCTTGGCAGAGCAGGAAATGTAACCCGTGTCTCCGAGGCGATAGCCAAGAATGGGTGGGCTTCCATGTGTTAATACGATTTTTGACATGCACGGGACATAGAATTCAAAAACTGCCTCCATTAGGGTGACTGCCGAAGTGAGTATTGAGTATAGGCCTATGGTCATTCCAGTAGTTGGCGAAGTGATTCTATGTTCTTCTGCAAAATATACTGCCATAACCTATAACAGGTGATGGAAATTGCTTATTTAGAGCAGTTTCGTACAGTTTATAACAAAATGAAAAACGTCATTCTGAGCTGCGTTTTCAAGCTATTGCAAAACATTTCGCTGGCAGGAACAATTATAAAGGATTTATTTTAAGCGATCGGTCTCATCGCATTCTCCTCACCAACCAACTTGAGTATGAAAGTCTCTGGCCGGTCATGTTGAACTTCATTGTATAAGACAATTGTTTAATGATTATTTGTTTAGAGTACTGAGTCCAACTACGCAGTTGATGTCGGCAATTGAAGTATTATTTGCCATTTAATATTTAGCCGCTCCGTTATTTCAGGACACTATAGTGTTATCGAATAATACGAAGCCACATTTAAAATCCAACATAAATAGGCCATTTCAGAAACAATTCCAGATATTATGCAGTACAGTGTACTGTAAGGTCTTTGAAGATCAAATGTAAACATTATTCTACATTGTATTTCTCTTGCGTAAAATCTACGCGTGGTTACTTTGGTCTTTACTGTTGTCAGGGTAAAATTGATCTGCTGGAATATAAAATATTTGTCAAGCTGCAACAAACTTAAAAGTCATTGAACTTATATCCAGTAGTTCAAACACATACATCAGCGTTAACAGATTGGATACTGAAGATGAAAGCCAGCAACTTCATTTCCCTATTATTGAATTTTTCAATTCCTTAGAATTAAGTGATTTGTCTCCACATACTCCGAACGTTTGAGCCATAGTTATGCTCCTTAGAAATCTGAACGTTACCCAAGGACTCATATATGGTAATATAATAATTGTAAGAAATATGTAAGAAATTGCTTGGATTCGGATATAATAGGTGCAGTAATATTAGGCAGAGAGCTCAAATCCTACGACGTGATTTAACACCTCCCGATAAAACACTTGCAGGTACAGTACATTTTCTTTTAATAGGCAACAATGTCCTATTCGTTCGGCCTACTTTATCACAATCAATCAAGCTCAAGGAGAAACTCTTGATTTACCTCATCACGTTTTCAGTCATGACCAGCAATATGTTGCAATGCAGAGAGTGCTGTCTTTTGACGTCCTTAAAGTTGTAATAGTGCTAAAAAGTAATCGTACAAAAAATGTAACTTATATAAGAAGCTTCTTCAGTAATTTTGTTTTCCATTGCCCGTCATGTTTTGACGGGTTTCATCTAGTAGTGTTTTAGTCTTGTTATTGAAGTGCCAATAAATATATTGGAATGGCTCCCACCCTCACATAAATGACTTTTAACTCAGTTGGGAGTCGATATCACAGCTCTGGACACAGCAGGCAAGAACGTCCCCGTTGGGCCACACACCCAGCACGGGACTACGTATGATACCCTTAACATGAATACTAATTTCAATTATTAGCGTGCAGTACTACTCGAGCATTTCAAGTTAGCAAGAGGAGCGGCATGATCATGATTAATGAGGAAACTTGGAGAACATTACAGAAACTTCACCTCACACAGTCATATCCATGCAACAAGTAGGCTACTTATTCAAGTGTGGTTAAAACGCAAATAGTCACAACTTCCTTGTTCTACAACAACTTTTACACTGTATGTTTCTTACTGCAGCGTGGGTGGTGTAGTTGGTAGCATGCTAAGCTTCTTTGCCCAAGATCGCGGGTTCAAACACGGCCGAAGTCATCAGATTTTTTTAAGAGCGTTAAAATCACTCCGTATGCCTTCCTTCGGAGGGGAAGTAAAGCCGGCGGACCATGTCATAGGTTTATGGCATGTAAAAGCACCTTCCACTAACTACAATTGTGTGAAGCTAAATTTGTAGGTTAGATTTTCATTAACACTCTATTAGTTCCAACGTTCGCCACCAGGTGCCAGTTGCGGTGGCATCTAGTAGCCAAGTTCTCAGCTAGGTGACATTGAAGGTAGCATTTGGTAGTAAAAGTAGGAACTACTTGATATTGATCATCTACAGTCCTTACCTGAATTACAGATAACACACATTAATGCAGCCATCACAATTAACACCCTCTATCAGACAGATTCTACACCAACTCAAAGTACACGGGGCTACATGACCACATTTGGGCATCCCCTCAACTGAGGAACCAACCAACCCTATGTTTCTTATTCAGTAATACTTAATAATTATTTTCATAACATCTCGTTATTACGACTGCCTTTTTTGAGTGGGGCGTGTGGTGCAGAGGTTAGGTGGTTGCCTATCATGAAAGTAATTCTGATTCGATTGCTAGTTGACAGTTGGGAGGCATTCTAAGTGAAAATAATCGTCAGTAGTTCTGATACCTGGGAGAAATTACTCGTAGATTATGCTGCTTATAACCACGTGTTTATGCGTGTCGTAAACCTACAAACTTGCCTACGAGATTACGGAGACAACACGGGAAAATGCCTTCAAAATTTTCTATAGCCCCCTCCTACTCCTGAATGGAGTGCTTTAGGTCATGCCAAACATCAAACCAACCTAGGCTCCATCACAAGGTAAGTGACAATGCAGCAGACTAATACTACACATAACCAAGTACGGGAGGGTAATGATAATGGTGTCCAAGCCCCCCAATTGAAATCACAAAGATACGGTATTAAGAAGGAGACATACAACTATTTTCGGAAGTTGAAATTAATAATAAGTAAAAACAAGTAGTTCGGTGAAGAACTATACAGTCTATTTTCAAATATCCTACTTATGTTAATTGCCTCTATCAACATACGAAATTTCAGTTTGAGTGCTGTAATTGATTCGTAGATGAGAGAACCGTCTAAATATTTCGGATGGTCACCATGTTGGTTTCTTATATATGTAGGTCTTAGAGTTATGTACTATTACATGAAGATTATTGTGTAGGTGTGGTATTCAAACTTCAATCGCATGATTAGTACACGAGAAATGAAAACCAGATTTTAACATTTCGCACAGCTGCCATCTTGTGGTTATAAAAACAATTGAAATAAATTAGATGGCAGTAGATTAAAATTTGTATAAGCATTTACCGAACCACGTTTTACTGCGCTCGGATGGTTAAATCGCGAGAAACGTCCATTTAAACATTTATGTTTCGCGTTGCCGCCATGTTAGACTTGTGCTCACCAAGTTATTGAAGGTCCCATAGGTAAAATTATGTTCATAGCCTCTATCAACATACAAAATTTTAGTTTGATTGCTATCATAGATTAATATATATTGAAAACCGTCTAAATACAGTATTTCGTATGGTCGCCATGTTGGAATTTTATATATGTAGGCCATAGAGTTATGTACTATTAAATCAAGATATTTGCGTAGGTTCATTATTGAAACGTTCACTTCGATCGCATGATTAATACACAAGTAATAAAAAGTCAATTTTAAAATTGCGCAAAGCCACCATCTTAAGGTTATGTGACCAATTAAACTAAATTAGATGCCAGTGCTTTACAATGTGTATAAACATTTAATGTACCATATTTCACTGCGCTCAGATGGTTAAATCGCGAGAAAAGGCTATTAAAATATTTCACTTTCGCTTGGCCGCCATGTTCGTTTTGTATTTTACAGGTTTTTTGAAGTCACATAGCTAAACGTGTAGTAGTACTCTTTATCACCGTACAAATGTTCAGGATGATATCAGTAATAGTTTTGGAGATATAGAATGCCGGTGAAATATTTCGTACAGCCGCCATGTTGGATTGGTGAAACGTAATAAAATTTGAAGGGCATTGCCGTAGACTGCCAAAATAGCACTACAACCTTACAGAGTTTCATTTAAATCGCTCCAGCCGTTTAGATGTAATTAGGGGGAAACACACACACGGACAAAAGGTGAACTCATAAGACTATTATTTCATAAATGATTATAGGCTAATAATTTCGAGACGGAGTAAATGTACCTTTAGAATCCACCTGTTTCTCTAAGCAAGACACGTACGCTAGAGCTTTGACACACTACGGCAGACTGCTTGTTGAAAGTAAGTTTAGACCAGCTGCGTGGCTCAGCAGTAACGTTCTCGCCTTCTGAGTCCAATTCCGGCGCAGTCAGTTAGCATTTGAGGATGCTTAAATGTGAGGGAGCCGTGTCAGTATATTTACTGGCACGTTTACGATCCCCTTCGGGGCAAAATTCCGGCACCCCGACGTCTCTAAAAGGCGCAGTAGGCTAATTAAAATGAACGTAAATCCCATAACATTTTAATGAGAGTAAGTTTAACCTATCCTTTCCTAGTAAAAAACGCTGTATATGTCCATTTATATCTCCAAGAGGTGCGTTACAAAGAGTGAAACGGGATTAATTAACCTCTAAGTCAGGGATTATCAAACCTTTTTAAAAATTGTACTCCTAAGTCATGACTAGTTTTCTATTGTATCCCCACTAGGATATGTTATTTCAAAATTAAGGTTGAAAGATATTGACACATTAAATATGTGGTGGAGTGTTTATCATACTAATATATAAAAATGAGATGGTGTGTGTCTGTCTTTCTGTCTGTCTGTCTGTCTGTCTGTTACCTAATAACGCAAGAACCACTGGTCCGATTTAAATGAAATTTTGCATGGATGTAGCTGAAATACCAGGTTTACAAATAGGATACTTTTAATTTCGATATCTTGCACTATTAAGAAATGGCGACCATTTTAGTGACGTCACTATACCCTTTGGTTTCAAAGTTTCATATTTCCATATCAAATAAAAAGAGAACGGTAGGAAATAGCAAACTTTTGATGGCACATGCGAGCTTTGAAATTTAATTTCCTATCCGAAAGGTCCTTATCACTTTTCGTGTAACTCCAACGGTTAGCGAGTAAAACCTACTTTTGTGACGTCACTACACCCTTTGGTTTCAAAATTTCATATTTCCATTTCAAATAAAAAGAGAACGCTAAGAAATAGCAAACTTTTGATGGTATACACGAGCTTTAGCATTTAATTTTCTATCCAAAAGGTTCTTATCACTTTTCGTGTATCTCCGACGGTTAGCGAGTAAACCTAAATTTGTGCAATAAAACACGGTCAACACCGAGCGGTGCAGTATATCTCTACATATATAAATAGAAAATTTGTCTGTTTTTTTTTTCTGAATTTCTACGGAAATTTGAGTTATTTACACGTTTCAGGCTGTTTAATGATAGATGCTCGCGAAAATAATGTTTTGGTCTGTCTGTCTGTTTGATTGTCTGTGGACAACTTTGTTCCCTTATAACTCGAGACCGGCTGGGTGTATCAACGTAAAATTTGGTACAGATATCCATCAGAGGCACGACACTAATCATTGATGTAACCCTTCTCCGTACCTCTCATAAAAGGGGGCCAACCCCCTTAAAATGCATGCTGAAATAGGAGTAGAAGGACGAGACAAAGATCATTTTTAGCCCCTCGATGTGAGAGACAAAATCCACATTTTAAGGCCCTAAAACCAACCGTTTTTGAGATATTCCCAGAAAACTAATTTCATTTAATAAACTAATGAACGAATTCAAGCCGGTAACCATAGCAACAGATTCTCAGAGGTCCATCTATTGCTGTAAGACGCAATGCAATTCCATTAATTACATTGGTGTGAAAGTTTGCAAACGGCTAGAAGGTTATCACGGAACCAAATTAAGCTGTAAAATTCATCAATACGTATAATGCGCTTACGGGGGTCAAGGGGTACACTAGAATTTTTTCACGCGATTTACACCTCCGGGTGTGGTACGGCAGGTCTATTATATTCCTATCCCTATATTTTATTATTATTATTATTATATTATGGCGTATAACGAGGAGACAAAGCCCCTCGGTGCCAGAAACAAAATTTGGGGGCCCTAAAGGGTCCTCGAAAACTACATTATAAGGCCCTAAAACCAAAAGTATCTGAAATATTCGCAGAAAACTAATTTAATTAAATTTAACAAACTAATGAAGGAATGGAAATCGCTAACCATGACAACATTATCTCAAGGGGTGGCATCCAACTTTCCATCTATTTCTGTAAGAAGTAATGTCACTCCATTTATTACATTTCTGTGAAAGTTTGCAAATGGCTGTACGGTTATCACGGAACCAACGTAGACTGTATAATTCATCAATGCAATTAAGGGGGTCAAGGGGTAACCTAGATTTTTTTCATGCAATTTTCACGTGCGACATATAGTACAGAAGGTCTATTATATCTCCAAACATTTTCAAAGTGAAATGCCATGCCCTGTGGTTCAGATTCCACGTAAAATGGAGGTCCCGTGGCTTATGATCTCGCGATTAATGGTCACGTAAAACTACAATCTTCCTTTATATCTCCAAACAGCAACATTATTTTCAAAAATTCCTGACTTGAATCAGCATTTTTTGCGGCTTTTAGGAATTTGGGCCATTTGAGACTAAAGAACCTGAATTTTCATGCACCACGAGCCTTTATAATTTATGAAAGAGGTCTTCCTGTGTATGGGGACCTAACACAACGTAGAGGGTCATTTTTTATGTGAGGTGTATTCTTTGCGTTTCGTCTACAAGGCTTTTAATTCTATTTCACGTCAAGACGTACACGTTAGGTGAATTTCGTTTGAGAGCAAATTTTAACTAATCTTTTTTTTTTGTCGACATACGGGTTCATCGTAAGGATGATTTTGTTTGATACTGTATGGTAGATATACCCATATTTGGATATCTGGGTGATATGTTCTAGACAATAGAATTGTCTGTCTGTCTTTCTGTGTATCTTTATGTACACCTATAGATCGTGTTCGGAGGCGTGGTGCATCGTAAAATTAGGTATGGTAAACATGAGTCAATACACCAATCATTTATAAAACTCCTCACAGTACTTTTCATACAGTAGAAGCGTGGATATAGGGAAAAACTTCTCAAAATACATGCTAAAATAGGCGAAATATAAAAATTATCCTGGAAGGATGATCAAACCATATGTTGCGCTTCTCAATGTGAGACACAAAATTCGCGAGTCTATAAGGGGTCTCCGAAAACCACATTTTAATGCCCTTAAATTAACAGTGTGTGTGATATTCCCAGAAAACTAACTTCGTTCTGATAAAGTTATGAAGGAATGAAAAACCACTAACCATTGCAACAGTAGCTCAATTGATAATGTCTGGTGTTAATATATAACACCGTTCGAAGGACGGGTACTTCTGCTATACTAATATATAAAAATGAGATGGTGTGTGTCTTTCTGTCTGTCTGTGTGCTACTCAATAACGCAAGAACCACTGGTCCGATTTAAATGAAATTTTGCATGGATGTAGCTGATTTACCAGGTTTACATATAGGATACATTTTATTTCGATATTTTGCACTATTAGAAAATGGCAACCATTTTAGTGACGTCACTACACACTTTAATCAAAACTTCATATTTCCTTATCGAATAAAAAGAGAACGCTAAGAAATAGCAAACTTTTGACGGTATATACGAGCTTCACTTTTCGTTTATCTCCAACGGTTAGCGAGTAAAACCCACATTTATGACGTCACTACACCCTTTGGTTTCAAAATTTGATATTTCCATTTCAAATAAAAAGAGAACGCTAAGAAATAGCAACCTTTTGATGGCATAAATGAGCTTTAGCATTCAATTTTCTATCCAAAAGGTCCTTATCACTTTTCGTGTATCTCCAACGGTTAACGAGTAAAACCTAAATTTGTGCAATAAAACACGGTCAACACCGAGCGGTGCAGTATATCTCTATATATATAAAAAAGAAAATTTTTCTGTTTTTTTTTCTCAATTTCTACGGAAATTTCAGTTATTTACACGTTTCAGACTGTTTTATGATAGAAGCGCGCGAAAATAATGTTTTGGTCTGTCTGTCTGTTTGTCTGTGGACAACTTTGTTCCCTTATAAATCGAGAACGGCTGGGTGTATCAACGTAAAATTTGGTACAGATATCCATCAGAGGCACGACACTAATCATTGATGTAACTCTTCTCTGTACCTATCATAAAAGGGGGCATACCCCCTTAAAATACATGCTGAAATAGGAGTAGAAGGACGAGACAAAGCTCATTTTCAGCCCCTCAATGTGAGAGATAAAACTCGGGGGCCCTAAAAACACATTTTAAGGTCCTACGTCCAACCGTTTTTGAGATATTCCCAGAAAACTAATTTAATTTAATAAACTAATGAACGAATGCAAGCCAATAACCATGGCAACAGATTCTCAGAGGTCCATCTATTGCTGTAAGATGCAATGCAATTCCATTAATTACATTAGTGTGAAAGTTTGCAAACGGCTAGATGGTTGTTATGGAACCAAATTAAGCTGGAAATTTCATCAATACGTAAAATGCGCTTAAGGGGGTCAAGGGGTATTCTAGATTTTTTTCACGCGATTTACACCTGCGGGTGTGGTATGGCAGGTCTATTATATTCCTACCCCTATATTATATTATTATTATTAGTATTATATTATGGCGTACAATGACGAGACAAAGCCCCTCGGTGCCAGAAATAAAACTCGAGGGTCCTCGAAAACTACATTATAAGGCTCTAAAACCAACAGGTTCTGAAACATTCCCAGAAAACTAATTAAATTTAATTTAACAAACTAATGAAGGAATGCAATTCGGTAACCATGACATCATTATCCCAAGGGGTGGCATCCAACTTTCCATCTATTTCAGTAAGAAGCAATTTATTACATTTATTACATATCTGTGAAAGTTTGCAAATATAAGGTTATCACGGAACCAACGTAGACTGTATAATTCATCAATGCAATTAAGGGGGTCAAGGGGTAACCTAGGATTTTTTCATGCAATTTTCACGTGCGACATATAGTACAGAAGGTCTATTATATCTCCAAACAACAACATTATTTTCAAAAATTCCTGAATTGAATCAGCATTTTTTTGCGGCTTTTAGGAATTTGGGACATTTGGGACTAGAGAACCTGAATTTTCATGCACCAAAACCTTTTATAATTTATGATAGAGTTCTTCCTGTGTATGGGGACCCAACACAACGTAGAGGGTCAGTTTATATGTGACGTGTATTGCGTTTCATCTACAAGGCTTTCAATTATATTTCATGTCAGGAAGTACACGTTAGGTGAATTTAGTTTGAGAGCACATTTCAACTAATCCTTTTTCTTTTCTTTTTGTCGACAAACGGGTTCATCGTAAGGATGATTTTCTTTGATACTGTGTGGTAGATATACCCATATTTGGATTTCTGGGTGATATGTTGTAGACAATAGAATTGTCTGTCTGTCTGTGTATCCTTATGTACGCCTATAACTCATGTTCGGATGCTTGGTGCATCGGAAAATTAGGTATGGTAAACATGAGTCAATACACCAATCATTTATAAAACTCTTCACCGTACTTTTCATACAGTAGAAGGGTGGATATAGGGAAAAACTTCTCAAAATACATGCTAAAATAGGCGAAATATAAAAATTATCCTGGAAGGACGACCAAAGCATATGTTGCACTTCTCAATGTGAGACAAAAAATTCGCGAGTCTATAAAGAGTCTCCGAAAACCACATTATAAGGCCCTTAAATTAACAGTGTGTGTGATATTCCCAGAAAACTAACTTCGTTCTGATAAACTTATGAAGGAATTACAAGCCGCTAACCATTGCAACAGTAGCTCAATCGATAATGTCTGGTGCGTCTCTAAAAGCAACAGTACTTAAAAGGGACATAACACCAATAACATTATTATTATTATTATTATAATGTCTGGTGTTAACACCGAATACCGTTCGAAGAACGGGTACTTCTGCTAGTATTTAAATAATTCAAATGTTGTGGTTGAACATAATGTGTTTTAGTATCAGTTTGAAAGATTTTTATAATCACAGTTTCAATCAAACCTTTAAAATAAATTTAAACATAACGAGAAAGTTGTTATCAATCACTCTCGTATCTCCTAAATTAAATACATAGACTGCTTCAATTTGCTTGCGGACGAGGATATAAAATAATGCCACATGTTACATTGTTGTTTAAGTTAAGTCTATCAATAATGAGTGTTGCAACATAACAGTCACAAATATATTATGGGTGGTTTCTTGAAATATTATAAATATAGCTAACTATAGGCTACGCCAATCAATATGGATTATCCATATGTAATCAAATAATTACGTGGTTTAATATTGATTTGCGTGTATTTAACTATTTTTATACTTCATCTATCAATACGTATATCACAAATTACTTTGCTAGTATGGAAAATGTTTTTGCATTCTTGCAATCAGAACTGATTATCAACTTCCATTGCTGAGAATGATTCTCAGAATCACGTGCTAAGGTAAAAATTCAGAATTCCCCAATGCAGCAAAGCCGATGCTAAACCTGTGGTAGTGGAGTACAATCACTGTAGGCCCACTGTCGTAGAGCTGCGAGAGATATTACTATGTTCCTCAGACAATCAAAGAAGGAAGTTCATATTGTGTACCTCGGGAACTGATCACAACGTTTGGTTCTGTTGTCAGTTAGTCATTTTCTCATTAAGAATCGTTTCCGTTCCCCCATGGAAAACGTGCGGCGCTTAGGGGTACGCGTGCCACAGTTTGAGAATCACTGCTCTAAGTCAATTCGTTGCTCGCAAAGCTAGACAGGGTAGCTATAATTGGAACTGAAACTCAGCGGAATGTTTGACGACTGAGCTGGTGGTAGTAAAGAGAGAATATATTATCTGCTGTCTAATCTAACCGACATAGATCTTTCCTCAATCATAACCACAAGGCCTTTGCTCCAAGTTCTCTACTGTACTTTGGTTAAAGTTCTTGGATGAGCAAAGGAAGCTGGTAATGTTGTTAAACTTGGTACGTATTTCATTTAACATTCATTGCCCCGATTATTACAAGGGATTTAATGAAATTCGGTAAATATAATCTATTCTGCTGCTAAGTGCTGATGAGGAGAAGCTTAGTTGAAACGTTGAAGCTATTACCAGTACGCACAGCTCTAGTTAAGAAGATATGAGCGTAGATTGCCAAGGAATTGCGGATGCTGGCTTCGCCAGGATGCCTTAGAAGGAAGCAATTCATTCTCTGAATCATTTGATAAAGGCATCCTCTTTTAGGGTATTCTATCTAATGTGCCAGCAGAAATGCAGGACGTGGTTACAAACTATGAGGATGAGGTAATAATCATAAACGAGCTCACATCATACTTGAAGGTTAGTGAAAGACCAGGGATCTCTTTTTTAGTTTTATGTCGTGGCGAGAGAAAGGGTTGGTTGACTCCTCAGTAAAGGGGTTGCCACAACGCGGTCATGTAGCCCTGTGTACTTTGGGTGTGTGTAGAATCTGTCTGATAACCGGTGCTAATTGTGACGACTGTATTAGTGTGTGTTGTCTGAAATTCAGGTAAGGACTGCAGACGATCAGTTTCAAATAGTTCCTACTTTTGCCACAAAATGCCACCGCAACCGTCACCTAGCAACGAACGTTGGAACTAATAGAGCGTTAATCAAATTTAATGTAAAAACATTATGTATCTTCACGCAATTTTAGTTAGTGGAAGGTTCTTTTACATGCCATAAATCATTGACATGGACCCACAGGCTTTACTTCCCCTCCAAAGGAAGGCATACTGAGGGATTTTTAACGCTCTTAAAAAGTCCGACGACTTCGGCCCGGTTTAAACCCGCGATCTTGGGCATAGAAGCTCAGCATGCTACCAACTACGCCACCGAAGTCTCCCGAGAAAAAGGGAAATGGAAATGTATCCACCTATGTAGCCTAGAGGTCGAAGTCAAACTCCACGAGCATCACCGCGTATAGTGGTACCATGTTTGAATACTGTCGCTGAGAGTATCCGTGGGCTTCCTCACTGGTCCTTCCACACTCACTCAAGGCAAGTGCCGGACGACTTTTTTCCCTCCTCATATGGTATAGGATTACGTATCAAGGCTCGCACTTCAAAGGCCCTGGGCTCGTGTACTTGTGCGTGAAATGATAACCTGTAATATTGCTGTGCCTGTACCAATGGGAAAGTCTGTAATTTGGGGTAGAATTGGGAAGGAGATGGTCATAGCCATAAATGAGGCACCTTATCCGCACTTGCTTGGAGTGAGAAAAAATTGCATTGACAATAGAACCATAAAAAAGAAATATTTTCCTATGTTTCGTTAGGTGGTCATATTAAATTGGCCAGGGACTATATGTAGTTGCTCATTGTTGTTCAAGAATGTACGCATCTTTGAACGACAGTGGCGTATACCAAAATTTGGGGTGTATTTTAGGAGTAAATTCCGATACCACTGTCTCCCTACAGCCACTGCTAAGCTATTTTATTAACCCTTATATACCATAAAATAACGAAAGATCAACAAATTAATAGGACTCTACAGATAATTTTAGAGTTGTTTATGGGACAACTTTCCTCAATTGGGTATTAAATGCATCATTGTTGAATAGACAAATAGGTTTTGAAATATGTCTATTCAGAACAACACTGAAGAAATTAACAGCTAGTCTGATTTATTGAAGTCATCAATTTTAATGTAAGTTTAATAGTACATAGTTTAGTTAGATTTTGTTGTTCTAATTGGCGGAACAGCGAGGTCATCTGCCCCTAGTTTATAGTTTGTTGCTGCAGATATTGCGTTGTTTTATTTCTTTTTACATGGAGTCTAATTTCGTTTTGTCTAATACTCATAATCCTTCTGTACATTTTATTTTATTTTATTAATGGAGGCAATGGTCAATTATTTTATTTTACTGGTATTTGCCTGGTGGTGAAAATGGGAAACCACGGAAACCATATTCAGGATGGCCGAGGTGGGATTCAAATCCACGCTCTCCCGATGCCAGCGAGGCACGAAGTAGCGCGTTATTGCTTTCGGCCACCGCAGTCGGTACATTTGTTACTATGAAGGGAAACGTAGCTTCCCAAACTAAAACTATTCCAATAATATAGGGGCCAATAGCATGGTGCGAACAGACCTAGCACGACCAATGAAGTTATAAGATACTGCACACCTAATGGACGGTTAAATTATCAAGCACTACTTTTAACTTCTTTTGTTGATTTTAGGAGCCTATTAACTATAGTGTCCCGGGGTGCTTTGCCAGGTCCGATGCTTTTAAGTTGCCGACGTTTTGCCATAATTCCAGTTGGCTTAGTCATGCCCTGACTACATTCAGTTGATTGATAGGACTCGCCAGTTCAGTACTGTCGATAAAGGGCACGGTGTACATGTTCATGACATTTCAGAGCTAGTATATAGTACGCTGGCATGGCATGACTAAGCCGACAGGGATGATGGCGTAGGATCGTCAAATTAGAAACACCGGACGTGGCGAAACAGCCCAAGTTATTTTTGGTGTGAAGTAATTACAAAACTTCAATCACCATTTTATTCAACAATTGTATTTTCTTAAACCCCGTCGGTTTTCACGCCCCATTTAAATTTCTGTTAGAACACGGGCACTTCCTTTCCAATGCCTTGTCAAAGAACAAATGTGGGGGCTTCAGCTGTGATGGGACATCTCTGGTTCAAGTCAGGATATAATTTGTAACAAGTGATTTACAGGAGGATTTTTAAATGTGCCTGTACAAGATCCAACAGTGCAGTGCTCACGCTTCTGTGAGTCAAACCCCAAAGACTCATGTAACTGTTTGGAGCATTATCTGTCGATTCGTAAATTCACGGACTTGATTTCGAGTCTCAAGACACTTGCCCCAATAATACAGCTGCAGACACTCTTACACAAACGATCAGACATAATTCACATATACACATTCATGTACACGGGGCTAATGATTACAATAACCAAACCCCTGAAATTATATCGCATGGCAACATGAGATTATATTACGGCAAAGAATTGAAAACAAACAGTTGAAACCCCTGAAATGAAAACTAACATGACAAAGAATCACGTGTGGTTTGATAATGATATGGATTTGCATACGAATTGATTGCCAACAATGGCCAGCTTACAAACGAACCAAATGCTTGCAATGCGTTTTCCAGCAGACAAGACCACAGGCGTGTCCATGTGGTACACCCAGATTTCGACCTGTTCTCCCTATGAATGCTCATAATTAAATCAGTGAATGTCTGTGGTAGAACTTGCAGCCATTTGTGTCACGAGGTTTGGAACAATCGCTCGCTCGTCTGAAACTGACCATCGAGTTACAGTACAATCGCATACCTGACGGAATCGCGGTAATTTGGCCCAGTTACGCTCCACTCAATCTAGAAGCGCCGTGGATAGGTGGGTTTAGTCTGTAGCCTGTTATCTTTCTTGTTGGGCGATACGTAGTTGTAAATGGTTGGAGTAGGCTATATGAGTCATTATTTAGGGCAAACCTTTATCCTTCCTACTCTTTTATTATAGGAAAAAAGGCTTATGAGATACCGGTACCATTTTGTCCGTGTGTGTGTCATCTGTGTGTGTGTCCCTAATAAATTCTAAATGGCTGGAACTACTTCCGACTCTTATATATTTCGAGTATGGCATTACCCATGAAACACAAAATACACAATAATAATAACAAAAAATAAATTAAAAAATCTTATTTTTTATTCTTTTAGCGTATGGCTTTTAGTGCCGGGAGTGTCCGAGGACATGTTTGCTCGCCAGAGTTTGTAGCTGCTTCTATGCGGACCCGGGCGGGGACACCAAGAGCCCGCCGATGAGCCTAGCTTGGTGTCCTGGGTGAGGCCCCACACAAGACACGGCACAAACCTAGAAGAATTGCTGAGTTTTAATTCACCGGCCGTGAAAGCCAATATACCACCCATGGGGTGAGCTACAAGTACCACTATAGTTAGGGACCAAGCCCCGGCATTTGCCTGGAAGGAAGACCATCTTCAAGGTTGATGGCGGAGGGATTAGAACCTCCTCGCCTCCCGGATGTTAGCGACTGCCTGCCGCCACGCCGTAACAACCACGGCTAACTCACGCGGTAATAATAATAATAATAATAATAATAAGTACATACAAGCACAGATATCGACCTATAACCTTATGTCCAGACTATTGATCCAGTCCAGGCTCGGTGGTGTTGCACTGAAAAAGTCGATAGGGTCACCTAGGTATGCTCTTATTTTGCAGTCTTCAGCAATATGCCTGATGGTCTGATTCGATGTACCACAATCACAGCAGGGGTCTGGACGCTTCCCCCATTTGTGCAGGTTGTAAGCACAAAATCCATGTCCTGTACGGACGCTGTTAATGGTTTAACCGTGCCATTCAAATTTTAATAAGTTTCAAAATTCAATATGGCTGCTGCGAGAAATATTTCAATGGCATTCTAAATCTCTGAAATTGTTACTGATAGTCTAACACCTAATTTGTTGTATGGCAATATTGGATACTAATATAAGTATACTTATGTGACTTTTGAAACTTACAGAGCCAGCCATTTGGCCTGTAGATTATGGGGTTACGCATGGTCAGTCCGTCGGGTCCCCACGGCCGTTAATCTTGGTCTCTGTGAACGGGGCGCTGTCTCACTGTCAGACAGTTACTCAATTGTCCTCTTAATGCTGAGTGCATCCCGTTACAGCCCTCGCATCAGTTTCAAATATCCCTGATGGGGCTGGGAATCAAATCCAGGGCCTCTGGGTGCGAGGCAGGCACGCTACCCCAACAATATGGGACCAGCGTTCCAGCCTTCAGACCATAATTAAATGTCTTGGCAGAGCCGAGAAGCAAACCCGGACATCCAAGAATGCTAGGCAGTACGTAACGAGGCGGACTATGGGTAATTGAAAAGTGGGGCAATGTGATAAGTATGATTCATTACAGTACTACAGTACGCCCAATTTTGAGCAAGTTGGCTATCAGCGAGATACTTCCTTGGCAAAACAAGAGTCTGAGTTCCGCAAGCATTGTGACCTAACTGTTGTTGTACGCAGAGGCTACTTAGGCCGCAGGGTTAATGGTCTCCCGAGCTTGGGACGTGCTCCAATAGCCACCAGAGAAATTAATGTTCCGCGTATAACTTGAGCTCTACAAACAATTCTCTCCGAGATTAGCTTTTACTTAAAGGAACTGGACCCTGGCCGAATATGAATTTCTGGCCTGCGGTGTGCTACTTAATGCGTCGTAATATGAGATTATAACGGCTGTGGTTCTCACGTCATTATGAACTACACACAGTGAAGACGTATCGCCTACACCATAGGTTTCGGTTGACAAATTTTATTTTGCCTTTTCTTATGTTTTGAGTTCTCTGCATGTCGAAATATCTTAGGAAGGTACTGTAGTTTGGAACAAAACTGTTAATCTGTTTCCAAGATAAGGGATTTTGAAGTGTTTCAACATTGGCAAAGATATGCCAAATCGTTATTCATGTATCTTTGCAGACATTTCTTACAACGTTTATCTGTAGGTAAATAGGTATATTATCTCGGAAATTACTGCATCAATCCACTTGAAATTTCATAGTATCTTTATTTGCATATGTGCAAATGTTTGGTGATTTTCAGTCTGTCAACACGAAAGTTCCCAAAAGAGTTGGGTTATACCCTAATCCTGAAAGAAATTACAAGAGATTAATAAATAATACTTTTATTGCAGCTAAACAGCCATTAAATACATTTAAATACACTATGTTTGCGCACCTGCGCCTTGGGTAGCATAGTCTTTTATGGACTTGATTCTTTTGCTGCATTTTTCAATATGGTAGCGTTCACAATTGTGTCCGCATAGTTGACATACACATGTGTCATCCGGATCATGGTATGCTTTGTTTGTACAAATCAAATGGTGAAAACCATGAACTGCCAGGCGTGTGAACATGTGCCTCATCTCAAAGCTAGCAGATGTCCACGCCCGGTCAACCATGGCCCCCGTTCCATAAAATTCCAGTGGGATTTCTTCTCTCTTCCTTCTGAGAGTCGTTAATAGGTTTTCCGCACCTATTGTGCTAGGTAATACTAGAAGCGTTCTAAAGTCTTCAATTAGGAATGTTTCTCGCGCGAGGAGGTAGACTAGCCGAGATTTGGTCATCTTGGAAACTCCAATAGATTTTTTAATGTATAATGCTTTAACACTTTCAAGTGATGATAGATTCTTTTCAGTGAGGAAAGGCCATATGATTTCTATTCCGTATGTCAATATTGGCATTATTTTATTTTTAAATAATGCCATTGCTGTCTCGAGGTTGAGTGTTCTTATATATCTTATATCGTGCATCGCCCGAACCGCTTGTGTAATTTTTTCTGTCACATGTTTTGTAAAGCATTTTGCACTTGTTTGTAGAGTGATGCCTAGGTATTTGAATTCTTTTACTATATTTATTCTTTTTTCCTGTATGAAAATTTCTGTTCCGGTCGGTACCTTTCCTCCTTGTCGAAACACCATCATTTGTGTCTTAGATGTGTTGATGTCAAAATTATATTCAGTGCACCATTCCTCCATGTCTTTTAGAATGTTTTGTAGTTTTATGATGTTATGTGATCCGATCACAATGTCATCAGCGTACGCATATGATACAATATCTGTCTTTTGAGTTATTCTCATTATGTCTTCCGCTGCTAGGATGAAGAGCAAAGGGCTGATTGGGTCACCCTGTAGTACTCCATTCGTTTGAATTATCGGATCAGAGAGTGATATATTATCCGAGATTCTTATGTTGTTCCAATGTAGTACCGTATGTATAATTCTTGTCCATACATTATCTCTATCTAGAGCTTTTTCCAGCTTCAGTTTCACAAGATCACGGTTTATGCGATCAAATGCTTTTGTGAAGTCTATAAATACTGCGTAAAATTTTTCTTTTCTTTCCATGACTTGCCAAATGTTATTTAATAATAGTTTTATTGCAGTAAGAGTTGACCTTCCTTTCCTGAATCCAAATTGTGTTTCTGGTAGTTGTACATCTATTTCTTCTGTGATTCTTTCTGTTATTAATTTAGTGGATATCTTGAATGGAATGTTCTCCAGTGCGATGCCTCTGTACATATTTGTATCATATGGGTCACCTTTGCCTTTATAGAGAACTTTTATGGTAGACTGTCTCCATCTCTCTGGTATTGATGCCGTCTCGATGCATTTATTATATAATTTCGTCCATATTGGTAATAGAAGGTGTGCCGTGTCTTTTATGTATTCACCGAATATGTTGTCTGGTCCAGCAGCTTTGCTTTTCTTAATGCTTGCGATTATATTTTGTACTTCTTTTGTTGTTAGTGGAGTCCATTCCAATGTCGTTGTTTGGTCAGTTCCTTCTATGTTTTCCGGTATGTTTGTTATTCCTGCCCTGTTGAGTAGATCGTTAAAGTGTGTCGTCCATTCTTGCATATTGATATAGTGGGTCTGTGCCTGTTTCCTAGGGCGTAGTGCGATGTATGGGTCATTCCTGGCCTCTTCCACGATTCTTTTTCCTTCCGCTTCCCAGAATGTCCTTTTCTTTTCACGTATCAGTGTCTTGTAGTCACTTCTTTTCTTGTTATATTCTTGAAGGAAAAGAAGACTCTCGCAATTCGTCCTTAGCTGGTGTAAGGCCCCCAATACGTCTTTTTTAGATAGGTAGCATTCCTGGTCGAACCATTGTTTTGCCTTTCGATCTTTCCTAGGGGTTGTGGCTTGTATTAGGAGTTCTTCAAGGACTTGTACTGCTTCATCTAGTCTTGAATCTTCTGTTAGTGTTTCTATTTTCTTTATAAGGTCGGGTCTACCTTCTACTTTCCCACAGTCTATCTTCCTTGATAAGAGCTGTTTACTTTGCCTCTTTGTTGTACACAAGTCTCCCTGTATTACTATTTTCAAAGGAATATGCTTTCTTATAGGTGTATGATCTGCTGCCCATAGTGGAGCTATTTATCCTTTTATGTGACCTCTTATAAGCGCAACGTCTATCGCACTTTTCCCATTATGGCATATATATGTTGGTATGTTGTGGTTATTCAGAAGGTGTAGGCCATCTTCCTGCATTTTTTCCATTACTAATGTTGTTTTATAGTTTTGTGCATCCAGCCTACAATTTAAGTCTCCGGCTAGGATTAGAGGGATGTCGTGCCTACTCAATGATATTAGTTGCCCTACCTCATCTATTATCTCCATGGCCGTTGTATACGGTTGAAAGTAACAGGTAATAATGGTGATGTATTGTGTTTCAATTAGCAGAGAGTGATCTAATTTAATTTCTGAGATTATTGGCGTCAACCATGGCTTTAATAGGATAGTAATTCCACCTGCAGGTCTTCCCCTTTCTCCTTGTTGCGCTTGAAGATGTATACAGTAATATTCTGCGTGTTGCCAATGATCTGTGAGAAATGTTTCTGTTAATAATACTGCGTCGTATCCACTCAGGCAATCTTTGGGTGCTGAGCTTAGTGCGTTCTTCAAACCTTCAATGTTCCATAACATAATTTGTAAGTTGTCTTTTCTAACATATTCTCCATTTTTTGAGTTACTCATACACCACTCATCTGTTTTATTCTGGTTGTATCCTTGCATTCCTCCGAAAAAGCCGAAAACGTCTTACGGTGATGTTTGCTGGCCAAAAGTCTTCTTTATTTATTCTTTCCAGGTATTTAAAGGGAATTCCCACTTTGAAATACTTTGTATCAAATTTCGTTAAGAATTCTTCGCATATAATTTCTCCTATAATTTCCTTTTTGATGAGGAATTTCTTTATGGACTCGGCTGTTGTTTCCTGTTGCACTCTTCCTATAAATATCCAGGCCATCTTTTCTACTGCTTGTAGGTTTACGTCTTCCATTCCTGTGCCTGTTATAGACGCTTGATGTCGTGGTAGTTGTCTTTGTTTCCTGCCTATGACTTCCGTCCATTTCTCTTCAGCTGTAATGTTCTTTGGTGTTTCTTGATTATGAACTTGTGAAGGGTTGCCAGTTATTGGTGGGAAACTAATTGTTTTTACATTGTTTTCCATATTATTTTCTGTGGGAGTCAATTCTGATTGAGTTCCTATGTTCCTATCGAAGCGATACGGAATTGATTGTTTTGATTTTTTATTTCCTAGATGGGATCCTATTTCCAGTTTATCTTTAATTTCAATTTCATCTCTTATCATTTTTTTGATATTACTAGTGATGTTCTCCATCATTGTCTGCATTTGATGTGCTATTGTTTCTGTAAGTTTGTCTTCTGGCGCTCGACCTATCTCTGCGCTTTGTTCGTTATACTTTCCTCCAGTACGTGTCTGTAGTGGTATGGTACTGCTTAAATCTCTTTGCTTATTACTATTTGGTTCATGTACACCGCTAGTAGAAGGCGCTCCTTGCTGGTGTCTGTCTGTTTCTTCCACTGCGGCTATTCCTTTATATCCCACCAACTTCTGGCACTGTCTATGACAATCATTCGTGACATCCTGCCCTACCTCAGTGGGTGTCTTGTTCGCTTTCTCTCTGATAAGCGACACTATCTGCTGGTTGTTATTTAAACTTTCTTCCTCTCCGTTAGATGTCGTCCTCTGGATACACTAGGATGACCAGTTTCGATCGTCAAGCGATCATCATCAGGTCCATTACACTTAGGCTATATAATGTAGGTTTGAAAATGCGGGTGAAACTATTTACAACATGTACACTTATTTAGTTGCAGTATTGGTACTGCAACTCGTCGGTATTTGTTAGTATTTGAGTCGCGTGTTACCAGTGCCCGAGTGAAGTGAACTGCTCCTCGCTGCTGTACTGCACAAGACCCCTAACCAGGTACGTAGCCTGTACAATACCGAAAAATCAGAATTGACCATTGACTACAACGACATAGTCACTCCAAATAGACAAATTCTGGAGTTCTATCACCACTTTTAGCATCTCACCAAAACGTCATATAGATTACAACTAACAAATACCGACGAATTGCATTACCAATTTTTGTTATTTAGTCAATTTACCCTCTAGGTTGGTGGTTCCCACGGACTCAGCGAGGGAACTCACCACTACCGCCTCTATGGGCAGTGTCCTGGAGCCTGGACCAACTGGTCCTGAGGGATACAACTGGGGAGGTGTGATCAGCACTTCGCCCAGGCGGCCTCACCTGCAAAGCGAACAGGGGCCTCATAAGGGATGGGAAGTGATGGAAGATTGGGATGGATAGGCGAGGAAGAGGGGAGGAGGCGGCCGTGGCCTTACAGTAGGTACTGTAACCGATATCCGGATAGTAGGCTGTCAGATATCCGCCCCCTCAATCGGATTGCCAAAAATCAATCGCACCGGCACAGCTACATCAATGAAAATGGCACTGACAGATACTATCGAGATTAGAGCACAATAGTTAACAAGAAATTATTGTGGAACACACCAAAATATACGGGGGTTCATACTTACCTTTACTTACCTCTTAAATATATCTCGGGGACTGGGTTGTCAACTGGATCACTTTAAGTATGCCCACACAATAACCTCCACCATGATATTTAAAATGAACCAGAACGAAGACGAGAAACTTTAAACTGCACAATAATTTATTTCACAAAAAGAATGATTTTAACAAAAATAAAACAACAAAATCCACGTGGCAATCAGAAGCCATCCTCCATATAATCATGTCCTCCTGTAGGACTTGTATACTCTACATACAATGTTTCAGCTTTCTCAAGCTCATAGTAACGTAAAAATAGTAATGCACTTGGAATGGAAACGGGATTTGGGACGAGACACATATATCAATTGTTTTGCGTGTTTATATACTTCACATTTTATTTATAGCCACAAGGCTATTATGGATACGTCCTTGGCCTCTGTCATACAGTTGTCCGGGCCAGCTGCAATGCACCTGCATCGTCAAAGCGGACTCACCCCGTTCGTTCAACCCTAGCATAAGCGAGTTACCTCAGAGCTTGGCTCTCCTTTTCAAAACACGTAAATGTTCACATCTCAACTGAAATATTATCACGCAAATGTTTTAAATGCTCCATTCAAACACCAGTGGATTACTCCAACAATCCCAAATCATGTTTAATTGTTCAAACCACTTGTTTAATTAGCGTTGTTTAGAGTATAAAAACAAAACTCTTAATGTTAATAACAAAAGTTCATTAATTATTTATAACAATAATAAATTGTTTATAACAATGTCAAACGACAATTGGAAAACTTATACACGCCTCTATTAATCCTTTTCATTTCAAATTATTTAACAAAGATATTTACAAAATTATTTTACAATATTATATTGTTTATATTATTTATACAAGAAATACATTAAACCACACATTTATCCGGTTGATAATTACTCAAATCGTGGTGATATAATCGACCAATGAAGGTTAGTTATATTTAACTGTCAAATTCAGGTTTAATAAGGTTTATTATTAATTATTATTATTTGTGACGGTAACTTCCATTCAAAATCTTTATCTCAAATTATTTAACACTCTTGTTAATTTTAACAGTATCTTCATATGAATAACTTTCAAAGAACCAGAACAATACATTCAGCGGGAAAATACTTCGCTCAAGACGCACAAAATTGCACAAAAATTGGCCCAAAATTCATCATATATCTTCATATATATGGCATAAAAATCTTCCAAACTACATACAAAAATCCTCCACTTATAAATTCATCAACTTCATTAACATTACTGTGGGAACCTCCTTCATAATTCAAGGGCATTATTCATCAGCGACTTTTACATGTCCACTGAACTAACGATTATACATCCATTGTTCCTCTTTAAAAATTCTTATATTCATCAATTGTATTAATGACTGTTATTATTTAACCTTCGTGGGTTTCATTCATGAATCGATATGAAGTAAAAATTTGCCAATCACAAATAAATTTAATAGCAAATACGATTAGACACTCCTCCCTGGTCTATCAAAATTGAGATTAATATCTTCAAAGTAACGCAGTATAAAAATACTATCTTCAATCAAAGTTCATCTAAACTGTATAAATAGTCGAATAGAATACAATTAGACTGTGGAATGCAAACATTATTGTTCCAATCTATAATTGAGAAAAACTCCTATCAAATGTTCATTACTATAGTGTATTCAATAAATCGTAATCAAAGTTCATATTTCATAAAATTGTCTATAATGCAATGATAAATGTCTATGTTGCAATCATGTTCATAAGACGACTAGTATTTCAAAGATCGTCGATATCGTAATAGATTTTAACGCTCTAAAATCTTTTAATCATTCTTCTTTCTTGAGGATGACAGAAAATTGGTCAAAGTAATTAACTGAATAGAATTACATTAATAAAATGACACGCTGTCTGAATTCAAATCTGCCATAGAAAATCGTTAACTTTACAGTCAAATCGTGACTACAAAAATATGCAAATTACTGAAAGAATCTAATTCATCAGTCTCAACTGATCCAACATTATTTAACTATGCCAATGACATAATAATGTCTCTACAAATCGTAGAAAAAGGCATAAATCATCGAAGTGTACTGAGTACAGAAATGTCAATCAAGAAAATGGGGCACAAAAAAGGACAGAAAATATGGGAAAATGGTTGCTCAGATATCGCTACAAGACTCAAATAATACAAGAAACATTCACGACTACCTTATCTGTTGATTGAAGTTCTAGAGGAAAGTTTTCAAAGAAAACTGCTGTTGGTTCCATTTCACCAGCGTAAAGATGTGCTCCGACCTCGAACCAGGAATCAGCGTCCTCGGAGAATCGAACTGCTTCCTTCTCCGGAAATTGCACTGCTCCGTGGATACGAAAAACATCCTTCTGGCAAAACTCTTCTTTGTGAGCCGGGTCCACCCTAGCCTCTCTTGAAAGTTCCCTGAAGTTCCGGTCGTAATTCTTCATGAAGTTTATTGTAGTTATTTCCGCGGAAATATTCATAATCGTGGAGTATGAAAATATTTCCACTGTCATCTGGTATAATTCAGCGATGGATTCACGATGCATGAGTGTAGTTGGATGTTCACTACATGCTCGCTTTTGTAGAAAGACGATTAACGAAGTTCCATGCTGTTATTTCACTCCAACGATATATGTCCCAATTGCATTAAAGCCCTTAGCCTTCCATCTCAACTTCTGTTATAATCATTGAAAGCACTGCAAGATTATAATGTTCCATAGTAGAATGTATCGTTGTATTACCAAACGTATTCTCCAATATCACTGTTGCACTCCACGTGTCAGCCGTAGTGTATAATGTGGAATTTTAAAAGTGTTTCTCATGTGGCGAGAAAATCACTTTTGTTGGCAGCCTTAAAGTGCCAATATCTTTCGAAGTATAACTGTGAAATTGTTCAAATCTTCTACACACCTCAATGTTGTACTACCCAATTGAATTATAATAAAGGCTGAAGTTAACTCTTGATATCTTATCTGGTGGAAACGTTAATGTGAGCGTTTCAACTTCACTTAGTTTCGAGCAGGGTAAAATGGAACTGCTCCGTGTTCGTTCGATGCGCCGGGCTTTAACCACACGCTAAAGACAACTTGCTTCTCTTATTCACTCGAAAATGACTCTATGACATCTGAAATATATATGCGGTATCAGCGGTATGATCCGTATGAGTTCTGAGTTCTGAGTTCTGAGAGCTCCTCTCTTCTGTGCACGACCTTTTATCAACTTCTTAAGGGGCGTATCCATCCCTTCCATAGCCTGTTGCTGCGTCATCGCTAGAAGTTTTAACTTTGTCTATACTTGACGGATTTTCAAATTTCAAAAACTCAAAATTAATTTTTCAAAATTCCAAATCAATGCCATAACTGAAAATAGATTTCCACAATTCTGCATGCCAAAAGTAATTAAATATCGTAGTTTCAGCAATCTTCTTCTTCCTTCCAAACTATCGTTCATTGGTTCGAGTCTCTCCTCCAATAGCGTAACTTCTTCCTTAGCACAATACCTTGTTTCCTGCGACTGCGTCGTAAATCTCCGATCTTTCTCGAACAAAATCATGACGTCACCAAGAATCTCAGCTCAACCAGCCTACTTGCATGAATTCTACGTCATCCATGCCTACGTCATGAATATACACGTCACAACTATGACATTCATAACTTTACTCACATTTGCCAATACCGCCATCGTGGTCTCAATAAAATTCAATTTACGGGGGCATTCTCCCTTCACCACGTTTTAAAAACAGTTGCAAATTGTTTTTAAACTCTGTGTTGTAAATATCTCAATTCACTTGAACACGAAATTGAATTATTATTGGGTTACTCTTATATGATATTTCCTCTATGTTCCTTAATCATAAGTCTCTTCTTCTCTGGTTTGTGTGTGGCTAATGCATTCACTCCTCTCTACTTTCTCTTCTGTCCTGAATTCCTGTTTTCCGAATTCTGCTGACTTGTAGAAGGACCAGGATCGATCACTACATCCTGTCTTTTCTTTTGGTTTTCAGCTTCCTTTTCTCGTAATTCCTTCAGATACTGCTGACTTTCTTTCTCTCTTTCTTGATACTTGTCGGGTGTCATAACCTGACCTTGAGAATTCTGATTCTGATTCTGGTACTGGTTATTTCGATTGTAGTTTCTATTATAACCATTGTTATAGTATCTACCTCTTCCGTTGTTGTAATTCCCTCTATTATTATTCCATCCTCGTCTTTGCTGATATGGACGGTAACCTTGGGATCTGTGGTTGCGGAAATAATTATTCCTGTGAGGACCTACATTTTCAGTTTTTCCTTCCTCAGGCTTATCAGTTTGCTGCACTTGATCCATGTAGACTGTATTAACATCTTTGAATTCGTGCCTCTGACCTTTTTGTACCAAATTTGGCATTGGACTCGTGTAGTCAAGCCTTCTCAACAATTCGTCCATACTTGTCAAATCTCTGATATTTGACGATATGATCAGTCTTCTTACCTCCACAGGCAGCATACGTGAAATCGCATCTATCAACTGCTCTGTTGACAATGGGGGTTGCAAAAATCTCAAGCGTGATAGTTGGCTCGTGAAGAAATCAGCGTACCGTGTTGGAAGAGTACCTGAATACTTCCTCGAGTATACCTCAGCTCTTAATGAATTCTGAGCTTCTATTGACCAGAATCGTTTAATCAGTGCCTCTGCAAATTCGTCAAAATTGCTGAAAGTGTACCGAAATGCTCTAAACCATTCGAGGGGTCCTCCAGCTAGAAATCTTTCTACGATTCTCATCTCTCTCTCTCTAGGAATGTGGGCTTCTATGAAATAGTCTTTATGATTCCTGATATATTCAATCGGTGTGAGACTATCAGTGTTGCTAAATTTTTGAGGTTTGTCTTCAAAGTTCCGGATGACTGTCACATTTCTCGGATATGAATCCATATAATTTTTCCCACTATCACGATACTTCCATTCGGGTTCAATATTCCGATCCTCTTCTTCTTCCCTGAATCTGGATATACGTTCCTCAGGACTAATATCTCTCTCTTCTGTAGTAAGGTTACCTCTTCTCACGTAATTTCTATCCTCTTCACCAGTCAATCCTTCGGTATCCTTGTCTGTGATTTCCGTGATGACTTTCCTAATCAACTCTTCCTTATAGGTTTCCATCATGCTAGCTTCTCCTAGTTTCAAATTCTGCAGCTTGCTCGTAGTTTCATTAACATCAGAGACAACCTTATGAATCTGTTCCTCTAACGCAGTTTTTAATGCTTGCTCGTCCTGACCTATTTGAGTTCTATCCTCTACCTGCTTTTCGGATAGCGAATCCATCCTTACATTCAAGTCTTTCCTAATCTGAACTACTTCATTATTAATGTCTACCTGTGTACTGGCAAGTTTTCTTTCAATTCGCTCCTGAATCTGATCTACATGTTCCCCACTTGACCTGTTCCATTCATCTTTCCACACCGTTACATTTGCAGTTAACATTTCCGCGATATCTACTTCGATGTCCTCCTTAAGTAAACGATTGTGATCTAATACTTGGGTTCTCATGACCTCTACATATTTTAAACCAGCTAAAGAAGCTGTTGTCCTAACAGACTCGTCAACTAATCTAGTTGTTAATGCACTAATGTTACGAGTACAAAGTGTTTCTGAAGTTTCAATTTCCTCCCTAACTCTGTTAACATCAGTCTGAACTTTAGCAATGTCTACAAAAACAGTATTGACTTCTACTTGTATTTTATTGATATCGCTTTGCATATCGTTAACATCTGAATGAATATTATTGATGTCTACTTGAACATTTGACACATCAGTTCGAGCATTTCTAACCTCTTTTCGAACTTCTTCTACTTTGTCTTGTACAGTAGCAACATCATTCCTAACAACAATTACTTCAGCTCTAGCACATGAAATATCACCCCGGACATTAGCAACATCAAGATTCAACATGGTAAGATCTTTCTGTACCTTAGAAACATCTATTTTAACATCAGACACATCTTTATGCACATTGGATAAATCTTTATGGACATTGGACACGTCTGTGCGCATGTCAGTTACAGCATTCTCGATTCCCTGGGTATTGATCTGTAAACGCGACATATTATTTTCTAAGTTTGCAGAACTGGTCTGAAGAACTTTCAAACTTTCATCCAGCCTAATAGACAAATTACTAGCATTCCTAGCTTCCATCTCCCTCATGCTTTCATCCAGCCTAATAGACAAATTAGCTGACAAACTACTAGAATTCTCCTCCATCATTTGCTTCATTCGGCTAGCATTCCTAGCTTCCATCTCCCTCGCACTTTCATTCATGCTAGCTTTCAACTCTTCTAACATCATCCACATACTCTCATCTGCCATTTCAATAATATTTCAATAATAAACTGCTTTAGGGACATACATCAAACAGAGCAAAATAACAACATCTGAGCAACATTTTTCACCATATATACATTTTGAGCAATTTTCTGTCTTAAATCTAACTTATAATTAACTTATAATTAACTTTCGTAGACACTTCATGTTGAAATAAACTCAAGCACATGTTCAAGCTTCTTTGGTTGATTTTAAAATATCCTAACACAAATAATTTACATTTACAATCCAAATAGTTTAATTTTATCTTTAATATGTCTAGACATGTCATAAGCCGGTCAGATAAAATAAGACTCCAGATCATAGGCGATTTTTCTAAGTTTCCAGCCTATTTAACCTCTCTCAAGTTGTATAAGATCTGATCTTTTCTGAGTGTAATTTTCCTAATACAATACAACATTTTATTCCTATATAATCACACTCTCAAATTCTACAATTGGCCAAGACATCTAACAAAGAATCAACCTCTTTATTTGAGTCTTCACAATCCCTTTGACATCGATAACTTGGTAATCCAATGTTATTCGAACACTCCACAAAATTGCGGTGCCAATACTCCTGCAATAACTTGGTAATCCAATGTTATTCAAGCACTCCGAACTTCGATTGTGCCAATTCTACTGGCGTTCAACCTGGTAATCCAGTGTTATCAATCGAGCCCCACCGAATTGCGGGGCCAATCCTACTGTACCCGATATCTGGATAGTAGGCTGTTAGATAACCGCCCCCTCAATCGGATTGCCAATAATCAATCGCACCGGCACAGCTACATCAATGAAAATGGCGCTGACAGATACTATCGAGATTAGAGCACAATAGTTAACAAGAAATTATTGTGGAACACACCAAAATATACGGGGGTTCATACTTACCTTTACTTACCTCTTAAATATATCTCGGGGACTGGGTTGTCAACTGGATCACTTAAAGTATGCCCACACAATAACCTCCACCATGATATTTAAAATGAACCAGAACGAAGACGAGAAACCTTAAACTGCACAATAATTTATTTCACAAAAAGAATGTTTTTAACAAAAATAAAACAACAAAATCCACGTGGCAATCAGAAGCCGTCGTCCATATAATCATGTCCTCCTGTAGGACTTGTATACTCTACATACAATGTTTCAGCTTTCTCAAGCTCATAGTAACGTAAAAATAATAATGCACTTGGAATGGAAACGGGATTTGGGACGAGACACATATATCAATTGTTTTGCGTGTTTATATAATTCACATTTTATTTATAGCCACAAGGCTATTATGGATACGTCCTTGGCCTCTGTCTTACAGTTGTCCGGGCCAGCTGCAATGCACCTGCATCGTCAAAGCGGACTCACCCCGTTCGTTCAACCCTAGCATAAGCGAGTTACCTCAGAGCTTGGCTCTCCTTTTCAAAACACGTAAATGTTCACATCTCAACTGAAATATTATCACGCAAATGTTTTAAATGCTCCATTCAAACACCAGTGGATTACTCCAACAATCCCAAATCATGTTTAATTGATCAAACCACTTGTTTAATTAGCGTTGTTTAGAGTATAAAAACAAAACTCTTCATGTTAATAACAAAAGTTCATTAATTATTTATAACAATAATAAATATGTTTATAACAATGTCAAATGACAATTGAAAATATTATACACGCCTCTATTAATCACTATCATTTCAAATTATTATCAAAGATATTTACAAAATTATTTACAATATTATATTGTTTATATTATTTATACAAGAAATACATTAAACCACACGTTTATCCGGTTGATAATTACTTAAATCGTCATGATATAATCGACCAATGAAGGTTAGTTATATTTAACTGTCAAATTCAGGTTTAATAAGGTTTAATAATAATTATTAATATTTGTGACGGTAACCTCCATTCAAAATCTTTATCTCAAATTATTTAACACTCTTGTTAATTTTAACAGTATCTTCACATGAATATTCTTTCAAAGAACCAGAACAATACATTCAGCGGCAAAATACTTCGCTCAAGACGCACAAAATTGCACAAAAATTGGCCCAAAATTCATCATATATGGCATAAAAATCTTCCAAACTACATACAAAAATCCTCCACTTATAAATTCATCAACTTCATTTCTTACTGTGGGAACCTCCTTCATAATTCAAGGGCATTATTCATCAGCGACTTTTACATGTCCACTGAACTAACGATTATACATCCATTGTTCCTCTTTAAAAATTCTTATATTCATCAATTGTATTAATGACTGTTATTATTTAACCTTCGTGGGTTTCATTCATGAATCGATATGAAGTAAAAATTTGCCAATCACAAATAAATTTAATAGCAAATACGATTAGACACTCCTCCCTGGTCTATCAGAATTGAGATTAATATCTTCAAAGTAACGCAGTATAAAAATACTATCTTCAATCAAAGTTCATCTAAACTGTATAAATAGTCGAATAGAATACAATTAGACTGTGGAATGCAAACATTATTGTTCCAATCTATAATTGAGAAAAACTCCTATCAAATGTTCATTACTATAGTGTATTCAATAAATCGTAATCAAAGTTCATATTTCATAAAATTGTCTATAATGCAATGATAAATGTCTATGTTGCAATCATGTTCATAAGACGACTAGTATTTCAAAGATCGTCGATATCGTAATAGATTTTAACGCTCTAAAATCTTTTAATCATTCTTCTTTCTTGAGGATGACAGAAAATTGGTCAAAGTAATTAACTGAATAGAATTACATTAATAAAATGACACGCTGTCTGAATTCAAATCTGCCATAGAAAATCGTTAACTTTACAGTCAAATCGTGACTACAAAAATATGCAAATTACTGAAAGAATCTAATTCATCAGTCTCAACTGATCCAACATTATTTAACTATGCCAATGACATAATAATGTCTCTACAAATCGTAGAAAAAGGCGTAAATCATCGAAGTGTACTGAGTACAGAAATGTCAATCAAGAAAATGGGGCACAAAAAAGGACAGAAAATATGGGAAAATGGTTGCTCAGATATCGCTACAAGACTCAAATAATACAAGAAACATTCACGACTACCTTATCTGTTGATTGAAGTTCTAGAGGAAAGTTTTCAAAGAAAACTGCTGTTGGTTCCATTTCACCAGCGTAAAGATGTGCTCCGACCTCGAACCTGGAATCAGCGTCCTCGGAGAATCGAACTGCTTCCTTCTCCGGAAATTGCACTGCTCCGTGGATACGAAAAACATCCTTCTGGCAAAACTCTTCTTTGTGAGCCGGGTCCACCCTAGCCTCTCTTGAAAGTTCCCTGAAGTTCCGGTCGTAATTCTTCATGAAGTTTATTGTAGTTATTTCCGCAGAAATATTCATAATCGTGGAGTATGAAAATATTTCCACTGTCATCTGGTATAATTCAGCGATGGATTCACGATGCATGAGTGTAGTTGGATGTTCACTACATGCACGCTTTTGTAGAAAGACGATTAACGAAGTTCCATGCTGTTAATTCACTCCAACGATATATGTCCCAATGCATTAAAGCCTTTAGCCTTCCATCTCAACTTCTGTTATAATCATTGAAAGCACTGCAAGATTATAATGTTCCATAGTAGAATGTATCGTTGTATTACCAAACGTATTCTCCAATATCACTGTTGCACTCCACGAGTCAGCCGTAGTGTATAATGTGGAATTTTAAAAGTGTTTCTCATGTGGCGAGAAAATCACTTTTGTTGGCAGCCTTAAAGTGCCAATATCTTTCGAAGTATAACTGTGAAATTGTTCAAATCTTCTACACACCTCAAAGTTGTACTGCCCAATTGAATTATAATAAAGGCTGAAGTTAACTCTTGATATCTTATCTGGTGGAAACGTTAATGTGAGCGTTTCAACTTCACCTAGTTTCGAGCAGCGTAAAATGGAACTGCTCCGTGTTCGTTCGATGCGCCGGGCTTTAACCACACGCTAAAGACAACTTGCTTCACTTATTCACTCGAAAATGACTCTATGACATCTGAAATATATATGCGGTATCAGCGGTATGATCCGTATGAGTTCTGAGTTCTGAGAGCTCCTCTCTTCTGTGCACGACCTTTTATCAACTTCTTAAGGGGCGTATCCATCCCTTCCATAGCCTGTTGCTGCGTCATCGCTAGAAGTTTTAACTTTGGCTATACTTGACGGATTTTCAAATTTCAAAAACTCAAAATTAATTTCTTCAAAATTCCAAATCAATGCCATAACTGAAAATAGATTTCCACAATTCTGCATGCCAAAAGTAATTAAATATCGTAGTTTCAGCAGTCTCCGTCTTCCTTCCAAACTATCGTTCATTGGTTCGAGTCTCTCCTCCAATAGCGTAACTTCTTCCTTAGCACAATACCTTGTTTCCTGCGACTGCGTCGTAAATCTCCGATCTTTCTCGAACAAAATCATGACGTCACCAAGAATCTCAGCTCAACCAGCCTACTTGCATGAATTCTACGTCATCCGTGCCTACGTCATGAATATACACGTCACAACTATGACATTCATAACTTTACTCACATTTGCCAATACCGCCATCGTGGTCTCAATATAATTCAATTTACGGGGGCATTATCCCTTCACCACGTTTTAAAAACAGTTGCAAATTGTTTTTAAACTCTGTGTTATAAATATCTCAATTCACTTGAACACGAAATTGAATTATTATTGGGTTACTCTTATATGATATTTCCTCTATGTTCCTTAATCATAAGTCTCTTCTTCTCTGGTTTGTGTGTGGCTAATGCATTCTCTCCTCTCTACTTTCTCTTCTGTCCTGAATTCCTGTTTTCCGAATTCTGCTGACTTGTAGAAGGACCAGGATCGATCACTACATCCTGTCTTTTCTTTTGGTTTTCAGCTTCCTTTTCTCGTAATTCCTTCAGATACTGCTGACTTTCTTTCTCTCTTTCATGATACTTGTCGGGTGTCATAACCTGACCTTGAGAATTCTGATTCTGATTCTGGTACTGGTTATTTCGATTGTAGTTTCTATTATAACCATTGTTATAGTATCTACCTCTTCCGTTGTTGTAATTCCCTCTATTATCATTCCATCCTCGTCTTTGCTGATATGGACGGTAACCTTGGGATCTGTGGTTGCGGAAATAATTATTCCTGTGAGGACCTACATTTTCAGTTTTTCCTTCCTCAGGCTTATCAGTTTGCTGCACTTGATCCATGTAGACAGTATTAACGTCTTTGAATTCGTGCCTCTGACTTTTTTGTACCAAATTTGGCATTGGACTCGTGTAGTCAAGCCTTCTCAACAATTCGTCCATACTTGTCAAATCTCTGATATTTGACGATATGATCAGTCTTCTTACCTCCACAGGCAGCATACGTGAAATCGCATCTATCAACTGCTCTGTTGACAATGGGGGTTGCAAAAATCTCAAGCGTGATAGTTGGCTCGTGAAGAAATCAGCGTACCGTGTTGGAAGAGTACCTGAATACTTCCTCGAGTATACCTCAGCTCTTAATGAATTCTGAGCTTCTATTGACCAGAATCGTTTAATCAGTGCCTCTGCAAATTCGTCAAAATTGCTGAAAGTGTACCGAAATGCTCTAAACCATTCGAGGGGTCCTCCAGCTAGAAATCTTTCTACGATTCTCATCTCTCTCTCTCTCTAGGAATGTGGGCTTCTATGAAATAGTCTTTAAGATTCCTGATATATTCAATCGGTGTGAGACTATCAGTGTTGCTAAATTTTTGAGGTTTGTCTTCAAAGTTCCGGATGACTGTCACATTTCTCGGATATGAATCCATATATTTTTTCCCACTATCACGATACTTCCATTCGGGTTCAATATTCCGATCCTCTTCTTCTTCCCTGAATCTGGATATACGTTCCTCAGGACTAATATCTCTCTCTTCTGTAGTAAGGTTACCTCTTCTCACGTAATTTCTATCCTCTTCACCAGTCAATCCTTCGGTATCCTTGTCTGTGATTTCCGTGATGACTTTCCTAATCAACTCTTCCTTATAGGTTTCCATCATGCTAGCTTCTCCTAGTTTCAAATTCTGCAGCTTGCTCGTAGTTTCATTAACATCAGAGACAACCTTATGAATCTGTTCCTCTAACGCAGTTTTTAATGCTTGCACGTCCTGACCTATTTGAGTTCTATCCTCTACCTGCTTTTCGGATAGCGAATCCATCCTTACATTCAAGTCTTTCCTAATCTGAACTACTTCATTATTAATGTCTACCTGTGTACTGGCAAGTTTTCTTTCAATTCGCTCCTGAATCTGATCTACATGTTCCCCACTTGACCTGTTCCATTCATCTTTCCACACCGTTACATTTGCAGTTAACATTTCCGCGATATCTACTTCGATGTCCTCCTTAAGTAAACGATTGTGATCTAATACTTGGGTTCTCATGACCTCTACATCGTATTTTAAACCAGCTAAAGAAGCTGTTGTCCTAACAGACTCGTCAACTAATCTAGTTGTTAATGCACTAATGTTACGAGTACAAAGTGTTTTTGAAGTTTCAATTTCCTCCCTAACTTTGTTAACATCAGTCTGAACTTTAGCAATGTCTACAAAAACAGTATTGACTTCTACTTGTATTTTATTGATATCGCTTTGCATATCGTTAACATCTGAATGAATATTATTGATGTCTACTTGAACATTTGACACATCAGTTCGAGCATTTCTAACCTCTTTTTGAACTTCCTCTACTTTGTCTTGTACAGTAGCAACATCATTCCTAACAACAATTACTTCAGCTCTAGCACATGAAATATCACCCCGGACATTAGCAACATCAAGATTCAACATGGTAAGATCTTTCTGTACCTTAGAAACATCTATTTTAACATCAGACACATCTTTATGCACATTGGATAAATCTTTATGGACATTGGACACGTCTGTGCGCATGTCAGTTACAGCATTCTCGATTCCCTGGGTATTGATCTGTAAACGCGACATATTATTTTCTAAGTTTGCAGAACTGGTCTGAAGAACTTTCAAACTTTCACCCAGCCTAATAGACAAATTACTAGCATTCCTAGCTTCCATCTCCCTCATGCTTTCATCCAGCCTAATAGACAAATTAGCTGACAAACTACTAGAATTCTCCTCCATCATCTACTTCATTCGGCTAGCATTCCTAGCTTCCATCTCCCTCGCACTTTCATTCATGCTAGCTTTCAAATCTTCTAACATCATCCACATACTCTCATCTGCCATTTCAATAATATTTCAATAATAAACTGCTTTAGGGACATACATCAAACAGAGCAAAATAACAACATCTGAGCAACATTTTTCACCATACATAAATTTTGAGCAATTTTCTGTCTTAAATCTAACTTATAATTACCTTATAATTAACTTTCGTAGACACTTCATGTTGAAATAAACTCAAGCACATGTTCAAGCTTCTTTGGTTCATTTTAAAATATCCTAACACAAATATTTTACATTTACAATCCAAATAGTTTAATTTTATCTTTAATATGACTTGACATGTCATAAGCCAGTCAGATAAAATAAGACTCCAGATCATAGGCGATTTTTCTAAGTTTCCAGCCTATTTAACCTCTCTCAAGTTGTATAAGATCTGATCTTTTCTGAGTGTAATTTTCCTAATACAATACAACATTTTATTCCTATATAATCACACTCTCAAATTCTACAATTGGCCAAGACATCTAACAAAGAATCAACCTCTTTATTTGAGTCTTCACAATCCCTTTGACATCGATAACTTGGTAATCCAATGTTATTCGAACACTCCACAAAATTGCGGTGCCAATTCTCCTGCAATAACTTGGTAATCCAATGTTATTCAAGCACTCCGAACTTCGATTGTGCCAATTCTACTGGCGTTCAACCTGGTAATCCAGTGTTGTCAATCGAGCCCCACCGAATTGCGGCGCCAATCCTACTGTACCCGATATCCGGATAGTAGGCTGTCAGATATCCGCCCCCTCAATCAGATTGCCAATAATCAATCGCACCGGCACAGCTACATCAATGAAAATGGCACTGACAGATACTATCGAGATTAGAGCACAATAGTTAACAAGAAATTATTGTGGAACACACCAAAATATACGGGGGTTCATACTTACCTTTACTTACCTCCTAAATATATCTCGGGGACTGGGTTGTCAACTGGATCACTTTAAGTATGCCCACACAATAACCTCCACCATGATATTTAAAATGAACCAGAACGAAGACGAGAAACTTTAAACTGCACAATAATTTATTTCACAAAAAGAATGATTTTAACAAAAATAAAACAACAAAATCCACGTGGCAATCAGAAGCCATCGTCCATATAATCATGTCCTCCTGTAGGACTTGTATACTCTACATACAATGTTTCAGCTTTCTCAAGCTCATAGTAACGTAAAAATAATAATGCACTTGGAATGGAAACGGGATTTGGGACGAGACACATATATCAATTGTTTTGCGTGTTTATATAATTCACATTTTATTTATAGCCACAAGGCTATTATGGATACGTCCTTGGCCTCTGTCATACAGTTGTCCGGGCCAGCTGCAATGCACCTGCATCGTCAAAGCGGACTCACCCCGTTCGTTCAACCCTAGCATAAGCGAGTTACCTCAGAGCTTGGCTCTCCTTTTCAAAACACGTAAATGTTCACATCTCAACTGAAATATTATCACACAAATGTTTTAAATGCTCCATTCAAACACCAGTGAATTACTCCAACAATCCCAAATCATGTTTAATTGATCAAACCACTTGTTTAATTAGCGTTGTTTAGAGTATAAAAACAAAACTCTTAATGTTAATAACAAAAGTTCATTAATTATTTATAACAATAATAAAATTGTTTATAACAATGTCAAATGACAATTGAAAATATTATACACGCCTCTATTAATCACTATCATTTCAAATTATTATCAAAGATATTTACAAAATTATTTACAATATTAATATTGTTTATATTATTTATACAAGAAATACATTAAACCACACGTTTATCCGGTTGATAATTACTTAAATCGTCATGATATAATCGACCAATGAAGGTTAGTTATATTTAACTGTCAAATTCAGGTTTAATAAGGTTTAATAATAATTATTAATATTTGTGACGGTAACCTCCATTCAAAATCTTTATCTCAAATTATTTAACACTCTTGTTAATTTTAACAGTATCCTCACATGAATATTCTTTCAAAGAACCAGAACAATACATTCAGCGGCAAAGTACTTCGCTCAAGACGCACAAAATTGCACAAAAATTGGCCCAAAATTCATCATATATCTTCATATATATGGCATAAAAATCTTCCAAACTACATACAAAAATCCTCCACTTATAAATTCATCAACTTCATTTCTTACTGTGGGAACCTCCTTCATAATTCAAGGGCATTATTCATCAGCGACTTTTACATGTCCACTGAACTAACGATTATACATCCATTGTTCCTCTTTAAAAATTCTTATATTCATCAATTGTATTAATGACTGTTATTATTTAACCTTCGTGGGTTTCATTCATGAATCGATATGAAGTAAAAATTTGCCAATCACAAATAAATTTAATAGCAAATACGATTAGACACTCCTCCCTGGTCTATCAGAATTGAGATTAATATCTTCAAAGTAACGCAGTATAAAAATACTATCTTCAATCAAAGTTCATCTAAACTGTATAAATAGTCGAATAGAATACAATTAGACTGTGGAATGCAAACATTATTGTTCCAATCTATAATTGAGAAAAACTCCTATCAAATGTTCATTACTATAGTGTATTCAATAAATCGTAATCAAAGTTCATATTTCATAAAATTGTCTATAATGCAATGATAAATGTCTATGTTGCAATCATGTTCATAAGACGACTAGTATTTCAAAGATCGTCGATATCGTAATAGATTTTAACGCTCTAAAATCTTTTAATCATTCTTCTTTCTTGAGGATGACAGAAAATTGGTCAAAGTAATTAACTGAATAGAATTACATTAATAAAATGACACGCTGTCTGAATTCAAATCTGCCATAGAAAATCGTTAACTTTACAGTCAAATCGTGACTACAAAAATATGCAAATTACTGAAAGAATCTAATTCATCAGTCTCAACTGATCCAACATTATTTAACTATGCCAATGACATAATAATGTCTCTACAAATCGTAGAAAAAGGCATAAATCATCGAAGTGTACTGAGTACAGAAATGTCAATCAAGAAAATGGGGCACAAAAAAGGACAGAAAATATGGGAAAATGGTTGCTCAGATATCGCTACAAGACTCAAATAATACAAGAAACATTCACGACTACCTTATCTGTTGATTGAAGTTCTAGAGGAAAGTTTTCAAAGAAAACTGCTGTTGGTTCCATTTCACCAGCGTAAAGATGTGCTCCGACCTCGAACCTGGAATCAGCGTCCTCGGAGAATCGAACTGCTTCCTTCTCCGGAAATTGCACTGCTCCGTGGATACGAAAAACATCCTTCTGGCAAAACTCTTCTTTGTGAGCCGGGTCCACCCTAGCCTCTCTTGAAAGTTCCCTGAAGTTCCGGTCGTAATTCTTCATGAAGTTTATTGTAGTTATTTCCGCAGAAATATTCATAATCGTAGAGTATGAAAATATTTCCACTGTCATCTGGTATAATTCAGCGATGGATTCACGATGCATGAGTGTAGTTGGATGTTCACTACATGCTCGCTTTTGTAGAAAGACGATTAACGAAGTTCCATGCTGTTATTTCACTCCAACGATATATGTCCCAATTACATTAAAGCCTTTAGCCTTCCATCTCAACTTCTGTTATAATCATTGAAAGCACTGCAAGATTATAATGTTCCATAGTAGAATGTATCGTTGTATTACCAAACGTATTCTCCAATATCACTGTTGCACTCCACGTGTCAGCCGTAGTGTATAATGTGGAATTTTAAAAGTGTTTCTCATGTGGCGAGAAAATCACTTTTGTTGGCAGCCTTAAAGTGCCAATATCTTACGAAGTATAACTGTGAAATTGTTCAAATCTTCTACACACCTCAATGTTGTACTGCCCAATTGAATTATAATAAAGGCTGAAGTTAACTCTTGATATCTTATCTGGTGGAAACGTTAATGTGAGCGTTTCAACTTCACCTAGTTTCGAGCAGCGTAAAATGGAACTGCTCCGTGTTCGTTCGATGCGCCGGGCTTTAACCACACGCTAAAGACAACTTGCTTCACTTATTCACTCGAAAATGACTCTATGACATCTGAAATATATATGCGGTATCAGCGGTATGATCCGTATGAGTTCTGAGTTCTGAGTTCTGAGAGCTCCTCTCTTCTGTGCACGACCTTTTATCAACTTCTTAAGGGGCGTATCCATCCCTTCCATAGCCTGTTGCTGCGTCATCGCTAGAAGTTTTAACTTTGGCTATACTTGACGGATTTTCAAATTTCAAAAACTCAAAATTAATTTCTTCAAAATTCCAAATCAATGCCATAACTGAAAATAGATTTCCACAATTCTGCATGCCAAAAGTAATCAAATATCGTAGTTTCAGCAATCTTCTTCTTCCTTCCAAACTATCGTTCATTGGTTCGAGTCTCTCCTCCAATAGCGTAAATTCTTCCTTAGCACAATACCTTGTTTCCTGCGACTGCGTCGTAAATCTCCGATCTTTCTCGAACAAAATCATGACGTCACCAAGAATCTCAGCTCAACCAGCCTACTTGCATGAATTCTACGTCATCCGTGCCTACGTCATGAATATACACGTCACAACTATGACATTCATAACTTTACTCACATTTGCCAATACCGCCATCGTGGTCTCAATATAATTCAATTTACGGGGGCAGTACTGTACCCGATATCCGGATAGTGGGCTGTCAGATATCCGCCCCCTCAATCGGATTGCCAATAATCAATCGCACCGGCACAGCTACATCAATGAAAATGGCACTGACAGATAGTATCGAGATTAGAGCACAATAGTTAACAAGAAATTATTGTGGAACACACCAAAATATACGGGGGTTCATACTTACCTTCACTTACCTCTTAAATTTATCTCGGGGACTGGGTTGTCAACTGGATCACTTAAAGTATGCCCACACAATAACCTCCACCATGATATTTAAAATGAACCAGAACGAAGACGAGAAACTTTAAACTGCACAATAATTTATTTCACAAAAAGAATGATTTTAACAAAAATAAAACAACAAAATCCACTTGGCAATCAGAAGCCATCGTCCATATAATCATGTCCTCCTGTAGGACTTGTATACTCTACATACAATGTTTCAGCTTTCTCAAGCTCTTAGCAACGTAAAAATAATAATGCACTTGGAATGGAAACGGGATTTGGGACGAGACACATATATCAATTGTTTTGCGTGTTTATATACTTCACATTTTATTTATAGCCACAAGGCTATTATGGATACGTCCTTGGCCTCTGTCATACAGTTGTCCGGGCCAGCTGCAATGCTCCTGCATCGTCAAAGCGGACTCACCCCGTTCGTTCAACCCTAGCATAAGCGAGTTACCTCAGAGCTTGGCTCTCCTTTTCAAAACACGTAAATGTTCACATCTCAACTGAAATATTATCACGCAAATGTTTTAAATGCTCCATTCAAACACCAGTGGATTACTCCAACAATCCCAAATCATGTTTAATTGTTCAAACCACTTGTTTAATTAGCGTTGTTTAGAGTATAAAAACAAAACTCTTAATGTTAATAACAAAAGTTCATTAATTATTTATAACAATAATAAATTGTTTATAACAATGTCAAACGACAATTGGAAAACTTATACACGCCTCTATTAATCCTTTTCATTTCAAATTATTTAACAAAGATATTTCCAAAATTATTTTACAATATTATATTGTTTATATTATTTATACAAGAAATACATTAAACCACACATTTATCCGGTTGATAATTACTCAAATCGTGGTGATATAATCGACCAATGAAGGTTAGTTATATTTAACTGTCAAATTCAGGTTTAATAAGGTTTAATAATAATTATTATTATTTGTGACGGTAACTTCCATTCAAAATCTTTATCTCAAATTATTTAACACTCTTGTTAATTTTAACAGTATCTTCATATGAATAACTTTCAAAGAACCAGAACAATACATTCAGCGGGAAAATACTTCGCTCAAGACGCACAAAATTGCACAATAATTGGCCCAAAATTCATCATATATCTTCATATGAAAATCCACAGCCTGCTTCCAGTCTCCGAACGGGTCAGGAATGGAATGAATGAAGCCCCCATCTAGCGGCGAGGATATGAACTGTGCCGGCTGCCGAGGCCTGACGCACTCCCCTGGGGCAATGATTAAATGGATGACAGATGAAATGAAATGATAGTGGAGAGTGTTGCTGGAATGAAATTTTGACAGGGAAAACCGGAGTACCCGGAGAAAAACCTGTCTGCCTCCGTTTTGTCCAGCACAGATCTCACATGGAGTGACCGGGATTTGAACCACGGACCCAGCGGTGAGAGGCCGGCGTGCTGCCGCCTAAGCCACGGAGGCTTTATATCTTCATATATATGGCATAAAAATCTTCCTAACTACATACAAAAATCCTCCACTTATAAATTCATCAACTTCATTAACATTACTGTGGGAACCTCCTTCATAATTCAAGGGCATTATTCATCAGCGACTTTTACATGTCCACTGAACTAACGATTATACATCCATTGTTCCTCTTTAAAAATTCTTATATTCATCAATTGTATTAATGACTGTTATTATTTAACCTTCGTGGGTTTCATTCATGAATCGATATGAAGTAAAAATTTGCCAATCACAAATAAATTTAATAGCAAATACGATTAGACACTCCTCCCTGGTCTATCAAAATTGAGATTAATATCTTCAAAGTAACGCAGTATAAAAATACTATCTTCAATCAAAGTTCATCTAAACTGTATGAATAGTCGAATAGAATACAATTAGACTGTGGAATGCAAACATTATTGTTCCAATCTATAATTGAGAAAAACTCCTATCAAAAGTTCATTACTCTAGTGTATTCAATAAATCGTAATCAAAGTTCATATTTCATAAAATTGTCTATAATGCAATGATAAATGTCTATGTTGCAATCATGTTCATAAGACGACTAGTATATCAAAGATCGTCGATATCGTAATGGATTTTAACGCTCTAAAATCATTTAATCATTCTTCTTTCTTGAGGATGACAGAAAATTGGTCAAAGTAATTAACTGAATAGAATTACTTTAATAAAATGACACGCTGTCTGAATTCAAATCTGCCATAGCAAATCGTTTACTTTACCGTCAAATCGTGACTACAAAAATATGCAAATTACTGAAAGAATCTAAATCATCAGTCTCAACTGATCCAAAATTATTTAAGTATGCCAATGACATAACAATGTCTCAACAAATCGTAGAAAAAGGCATAAATCATCGAAGTGTACTGAGTACAGAAATGTTAATCAAGAAAATGGGGCACAAAAAAATATGGGACAGAAAATATGGGAAGAATGGTTGCTCAGATATCGCTACAAGACTCAAATAATACAAGAAACGTTCACGACTACCTTATCTGTTGATTGAAGTTCTAGAGGAAAGTTTTCAAAGAAAACTGCTGTTGGTTCCATTTCACCAGCGTAAAGATGTGCTCCGACCTCGAACCTGGAATCAGCGTCCTCGGAGAAGCGAACTGCTTCCTCCTCCGGAAATTGCACTGCTCCATGTATACGAAAACATCCTTCTGGCAAAACTCTTCTTTGTGAGCCGGGTCCACCCTAGCCTCTCTTGAAAGTTCCCTGAAGTTCCGGTCGTAAATCGCCATGAAGTTTATTGTAGTTATTTCCGCAGAAATATTCATAATCGTGGAGTATGAAAATATTTCCACTGTCATCTGGTATAATTCAGCGATGGATTCACGATGCATGAGTGTAGTTGGATGTTCATTACATGCTCGCTTTTGTAGAAAGACGATTAACGAAGTTCCATGCTGTTATTTCACTCCAACGATATATGTCCCAATTGCATTAAAGCCTTAGCCTTCCATCTCAACTTCTGTTATAATCATTGAAAGCACTGCAAGATTATAATGTTCCATAGTAGACTGTATCGTTGTATTACCAAACGTATTCTCCAATATCACTGTTGCAATCCACGTGTCAGCCGTAGTGTATAATGTGGAATTTTAAAAGTGTTTCTCATGTGGCGAGAAAATCACTTTTGTTGGCAGCCTTAAAGTGCCAATATCTTTCGAAGTATAACTGTGAAATTGTTCAAATCTTCTACACACCTCAATGTTGTACTGCCCAATTGAATTATAATGAAGGCAGAAGCCAACTCTTGATATCTTATCTGGTAGAAACGTTAATGTGAGCGTTTCAACTTCACCTAGTTTCGAGCATCGTAAAATGGAACTGCTCCGTGTTCGTTCGATGCGCCGGGCTTTAACCACACGCTAAAGACAACTTGCTTCACTTATTCACTCGAAAATGACTATATGACATCTGAAATATATATGCGGTATCAGCGGTATGATCCGTATGAGTTCTGAGTATGAGTTCTGAGATTATGAGTTCTGAGTTCTGAGTATGAGTTCTGAGTTCTGAGAGCTCCTCTCTCTTGTGCACGACCTTTTATCAACTTTTTAAGGGGCGTATCCATCCCTTCCATAGCCTGTTGCTGCGTCATTGCTAGAAGTTTTAACTTTGGCTATACTTGACGGATTTTCAAATTTCAAAAACTCAAAATTCCAAATCAATGCCATAACTGAAAATAGTTTTCCACAATTCTGCATGCCAAAAGTAATTAAATATCGTAGTTTCAGCAATCTCCGTCTTCCTTCCAAACTATCGTTCATTGGTTCGAGTCTCTCCTCCAATAGCGTAACTTCTTCCTTAGCACAATACCTTGTTTCCTGCGACTGCGTCGTGAATCTCCGATCTTTCTCGAACAAAATCATGACGTCACCAAGAATCTCAGCTCCATCAGCCTACTTGCATGAAATCTGCGTCATCCGTGCCTACGTCATGAATATACACGTCACAACTATGACATCCATAACTTTACTCATATTTGCCAATACAGCCATCGTGGTCTCAATATAATTCAATTTACGGGGGCAGTACCATCCCGGCATTTGCCCGAAGACGAAGTGGGAAACCACGAAAAACCACTTCGAGGATGGCTGAGGTGGGAATCGAACCCCCTCTACTCATTTGGACCACCCGATGCTGAGTAGACCCCGTTCCAGTCCTCATACCACTTTTCAAATTTCTTGGCAGAGCCGGGAATCGAACCCAGGACCTCCGGGACGGCAGCTAACCATGCTGACCGCTACGCTACGGAGGCGACACTGCATTACCAATACTGCAACTAAATAACTGTACATATTGAAAATAGTTTCACGCGTATTTTCAAACATAGATTTTATTGCCTAAGTGTAATGGATCTGATGATGATCGCTTGACGATCGAAACTGGTCATCCTAGTGTATTTATTCATATCATGTTTTTTTTCAGGATTAGGGTATAATCCAATTCTTTTGGGTACATTCGTGTTGAGCGACTGAAAGACACCAAACTTTTGTTTACTAAGGCAACACTTAAAAATGGCTTCAAACCCAATAATGTGCATATGTGCATTAATCTGACCTAGAGTAATAGCTGCAGTACTTATGCAACTTGAGAAAAATTGCATTGGTTTAATACTTTTTAAACTTATCAAAGACAAATTTACAAATAAAACGTTTGAAGCACTAAAATATTGACTCTTATTTGGTTTGCTAGCCACGAAATCTTCAATTGTCTTAAGTTTCAACCCTTCAACTTCAATACTTAGGTGATAAATGTACCGTTAGCATAATATTGTGTTTTCAAAAAAATCACTAAATGTAGTGTAATGTTGGCATCAGTGAATGCCTTTTCAGTAACTTAACTATTTAATCATATGAAAGTAAATGTTGATACTTATCCATTACATTGATTTAGTAGTTTAAGTGGTAGGTGCATATTAAGATACTGAACAGTTTTGCTCAAATTTTCAGTTAGCGCTACATTAAATATGAAGCATAACACTAACCATATTTAATAATGTGCTAGTATATGTATTAACTCAGTTAATGAAATTAATGATGATACATGTTAATAGTATTACGTTATTTTCAATGTAACATGTATTCGACCCACATTGGGCTCATCTTCAGCATGGGTTGTTTCCACTAACCTGACTTACATAGGTTATCAGCATGGGTTGTTTCTTCTAATTTGACTTACACAGGTTATCAGCATGAGTTGTTTCTTCTAATCTGACTTACACAGTTTATCAGCATGAGTAGTGTCCTCTAATCTGACTTACATAGGTTATCAGCATGGGTTGTTTCTTCTAATTTGACTTACACAGGTTATCAGCATGAGTTGTTTCTTCTAATCTGACTTACACAGTTTATCAGCATGAGTAGTGTCCTCTAATCTGACTTACATAGGTTATCAGCATTGGTTGTTTCTTCTAATCTGACTTAGGTTTTAAAACGAAAAACATATTATATCATAAGAATGATAAGCTCTAAGAATACACTATGGAATTACAATTCTATTAAAATGGACGTACTTACAATATTAATTTAAGAAAGATGTGTTAATTGATTAAACCTAGCAATTGCAAATATATTATCTGTATATAAAAACTGCCTTGAGTTTCATGTTATGTCGACTGGATTAGGTTGTGAGGTGATCTTAGTTCAAAATTACGTTCTTGATTGTCCTCGTGATGTCTACTGAAGTACGTTGTGAAGTGATCATATTTCAAAGTCTATAGAATCTATTCGTTAAATCTATAACTCGATATTGATTTGTTGATTACAACTTATGCTGTTCCTGGTTCATGTTGCTTCAATAATTGTCTCATCTTGTGTAACAAAGTAGGATCCTTGCTGTAATTAGGTTGCTTTGGTTGTGGTTTTTTTACATTATTCGAAGAATGCATCCTTATAAATTATATTGCAGTTGAAAAGCCATTAGTGATAAATCTTCAACATAAACAAAATACTGTAAACCATTTAACATGACATGATTATCCTCTACTATTGTCTTTGCAATAGTAACTGAGTGCTTTTGTTCTTTCCTTTCACCACATAAAGTGATAATATTCACATTTCTGGTCATACAGTCATGTACATTGATCATTTGCGTGGTGGAATGCTTTGGTTGTGCATAACTTATGGTGAAAACCATGTATGGCAAGCCTAATAGTAACATGACTCTGTGTTTGGTTTCTTTTTCTCCAATTTCTGTTTCTCCATACCATGAGTTTCAAAAAATTCTTCAATGACATCTTCTTGCTTTATTTTCCATCTGGCTATCACTGTATTGTATGCATCTGTAGATGGTAGCTGTAGCTGAATCCGTAATTCCTTCAGGAAGAAACTTTCTCTGGAAAGGGCGTATATCATCCTATTTGGGACGTACTTCCCTGCTCCTTGAGCAGTTTTCAAAAATCTCGTTTTGAAACTGTCAATTCTGATGGTTAATTTGTCCCAGATTATGGAGATCTCGTATGTGGCAATGGGATTCATAGTGGAGTTGAAGAGCTCTATTGCTGTCGAAAGGTCCAGGGATGATAAGTTTTTGATGCTATTAGTAGCTTGCATGGCTGCTGATGACTGCTGAAAGACATACTTGTAGAGTGTAGTGTTAATCCGAAATATTTGAATTTGTTAACGATTTCAAGTGGTTTTGGTTTAGTGGTATTGCGTCTTTGTCGGATGCTCTGCCTCCTTTTCAAAAGGTAATTTGTTTGGTTTTATCAAGATTGAGTTCAAATTTATTTTCATCAGCCCATCGTGTGATATTGTCCAGTGCTATTTGTAGGTCTTCTCAAGGCGATCCAAGGACCATATCATCAGCATATTGTACAAGAGATGTTGATTCTGTGCCATTAAATGACTTCACTATGTCAGTGGTAACAATGTTAAAGAGAAGAGGACTAATTGGATCCCCTTGTAAGACTCCATTGGTCTGCATAATATACTTGGACATGGTGACGTCATCACTGATTTTAAGCAAATTGTAATTCAAAATGGTTTGCAAATGTTCTGTTATTGGACGGTTTTTCCCGATCATGTTTGCTTGCATTGAGATGAGAATTCTTCGATCTATGTAGTCAAAAGAATATGCGTCCTTAAGTGTTGGATTATGATGGTAATGTACAGTATCTTGTTTCTCAAATGTGTCATTTGTAAATGACCGTAAGATTTGAAAGGCACTGGCGTGGCCTTAAGTTAGTGAACATCCTGTCATTTGCCTGTTAGAAATGGTTAACCACGGAAATCCGTTTCGTGGACAGTTAAAATAAGAATTGAAGGTAGCAGTGGAGTACTATCAAATACTGTTTTAGATCCCTTATTTGGGGGTGGTAGGATCTAAAAGGAAAGAGTTATTGTGTTAATTTATAAAGCTGTGCCTAAAAGGGGTAGCTTTCCTTGGCAGGGTAAGCTGACCAGTGTAGAGTGTTGTTGTGTGTTAGGAACTAGGGGGCGCTCCTATAAATAATGTAGTAGTGTTTTAGGGGATGGGACTCAATGCAAGGGTCACTGTGCTGGTCGCTCAGCTGACTGGCGTATTATGTAATTGAATGTGCTCGTATCAGCTAAGTGGCACGCGCTGCTCTCTAGCAGCCGGGCCGCCGCGAGAAATACAATGATGTCTGAGCTAGCGCTATCAGACTACCGTATGTCACGTCTAACCGTGACGGGAATAAGGAAGGGCGTTGGGATGTAAAGAGGCGTATAAACAGTAAGGCGAGTGTAGAGTGTTGACCAAGTGTTTATTGGTCTTGTGATGTTAATGTATGAGTCCCTTGTAGGGAATGTAACAATGTTTACAATGTGCAAGTACAAGCTGTGGATAAAGGTTACAAGAGTAGGAAATCTGAACACGACTGACTCACCTCTGATGACACCAGCGTAGCCTTCGGCCGTAACGTTGAAGCACTGATAATGGAGAGATCCCCTGACCTGATTAAGACGCCTTCTTATACTCTTCGGCGCTATGCTGTCAGCAATGTGTTGGCATAGCTGTCCCAGTTAATAATATGTCGCTGTGTGTAACAATTGTGCAAGGACTGAGCTGCTTTCTAGAGTGGCAAGCTGTCCTTGTGGCGTTTATGGATGTTGGCCCGGCTTTCCAAGGGTTGCCAGTTAGGAGATTTAGGCAGATGATGGGGGGATGGTCTCCAAGGGGTGCATACCCCTGGGAGGCTGTACAATACGCTGCTTTGATGTTTTAGTTGAGTCTTCAGTCTTTTGACCGGTTTGATGCACCACTCCAGGCCTCCCTGTCCTAAGCAAATCGATTCATCTCTACATAGCTACCACATCTTACGTCCGAGGAAATCTGCTTAACATATTCTAACCTTGGTCTACCCCTACATTTCCAATTCCTGGGTGTCTTTGTGTGTGTCCTACCAACCTATCTCTTCTCTTCATTAGTCACCAGAAAGGTACCTCCTCTCGTCTTAATACCGCTTCATTTGTTACCCTACCCATCTGGTCTTCATCATTATCCTATAATACCACATTTCAAACGCTTCTGCTGCGCTAACAATACAAGTTTCATTTCCATAGAGCGCCACGCTACAGACAATGGCATCAAAATAAATTTTTAATACATAAATATACATTTGATGTCAACAGATTTCTTTTCTGTAGAAATACTTTCCTTGCCTGAGCCAAACTACTTTTTATAACGTCTTTGCTTCGTTCATCACTGGTTATTTTGCTTTTTAAGTAGCAGAAGTCTCCTACTTTCTTTAGCTTTTCACCTGTCAATTTGACGTCGATAGGGATTTCTGATTTCTTTTGTCTGCATGCCATTATTTTGATGCCAATATTAGGATCTGATGATGATCGTTTGACGATCGAAAATAGTCAATCATGTGTAATACTTAATATCATATAATTTCTTTCGTGTTTAGTGAACAACACCCTTTTCATTTGGGTACAATCATGTTGACCGACTGAAAGGCATTTCATTTTCATTTACTAAAACAACACTAATAAAAATGGTTTCAACAGGAAAAATTCAGGTCCATAACAAATGAACAGCTCTTTTAAAATAATGTGTGTAGTCAGATATAGGAAGATGTGCTCGAGTTAGCCGAAAGCAGTCAATGTTTTAAAATAGTAATTACAATTTATAGAGGGACATGGAAATATAAATGGTTTTGTGGTTAATTCTGCAAACCTTGTTTCAATTTCAGTAAACATGCCTTCATTCAACTTTTTGTGCCCCAACACGCGACTGCCGCTGGAACAAACAACACACAGCAATTTAACGAGGTACAGAAAAGCAATTACAACTCAACGATGGAGTGTTAGTAGAAACTCACTGGCTTATTTTCTTGGAATGAATCAATCTGATAGTCACATTGTAACAGTCTCGTAGTGGAAAATGAAATTTGTCCCTCGTAAATAGGTTTCCATTATTAAGATCCCTTCTAGTTGGCAATTCATGAACCGAATTTCACCTTCTACAAATGTATAAAGCAGGGGTTCCCAAACTTTCCAGTCCGTGTACCACTCGAAAGAGGAAAAAAACTCGGGGACCCCTTCTCAGTTTTGACTTGAACCAAACAATAATATTACAAACTCATATATTTACTGTCTTTAATTCGAAGGAAAACATAATAGTTTAAGTTTTAAGACATTCCCACAGAAAAATGAATTTTATTAGCAAAATTATAATATAATTGTCAAACACAATGTGATATTTATTGTGAACAATGAAGCTGCTTATGACCAATTAGATCTTCAATGTTAGGTTTAATATTTGTGAATTTCAACATAAAGTTACTCTCAATTTCAAGTGTAGATCTCAACGTAGATTTCAAATACGTGGAATGGGAAAATGCGGTTTCACATAAGTAAATAGTGGGGAACGCTATCAAGCACTTCAAAGCCTTCTTCGAGAGTTCAGGGTAGTCATTCATGACACTTAACCAAAAGTCTGTTAGTTGCAATTTATTGTGAAAACTCCAATTTCAGTGAACTGTCATTTGAAAGTTCTGCCAATGAATCTTCTTCCTGTGGAGTGAGAGATAGGTTGGCAAATTGATTCCTTATCAATATGTCCCTTTCGTCTGTTACTGGAAAATACTCCCTTAACTGCATGTGGAGTTGCTCCAAATGCGACTTAGTAAGACCGAGAATCTCCTTTGGAACATTTTCTACTGACAACTGGATGAATTCTGCCTGTCTGTCTGTGAGGTAGTCAGCCGGGAGGCTGGTTGGATCCTCAAAAAGCACCACCATAGGTTTTGCGGTAGAAACCCACAACACCGAGGCAGCACTATAATGGGGCGTACTAGGCAAGGTGAGGAGTAAGGTAATTTGCCGCTGCTTTCCTCAAATAAAAGGGAATTGCTCGAAGATTCTACAGCTTCAGTTTCTTAATCATTCCCTCAGTTTTATCTCGAACCTGAAAAATTTTGATGGCAGAACCTTGCTTGCTTAAATTAAGTCCATTAAGATGGTTGAAGATATCAGCATGATATGATAGCTTCAAAATCCAGTTAAAATCATGTAATCTGTCCTTCAGTTCGAACTTGGAATCGTGCAGAAAGACCTTCACTTCATCCGTTAGTTCAACTATTCTGCTTAGTACTCTTCACTTCGCAGTAAATTAGCAGTTACTTGTGAGCACTTTCCATTTCTTCACAGATGATATGAAACAACCGAGAATACAAAAGGCGCGATTTAATAAAATTCTCAAACCGAACTGCCTCAAGGCAACTCTTTAATTCTGGTGATGACAGCTTCTTTGCTGCCTAAGCCTCTTTGTGGATAGAGCAATGTAGTCACACTACGAATTATGCAAGAGTTTTTAGCCTACATTTCACATTTTTCAAAAATGAGGAAAAAGTAGACTTATGAGATCGATCCGGGCAAATGTGTGTGTGTCTGTCTGTCTGCCCTTCTGTCTGTCTGGCTGTGTGTGTGTGTCCCCCTATCAACTCCTAAACGGCTGCAGAAATCGAAACAAAATTTGGTAGGAGTAAAGATCTATACCTGAATATCTCAATGCCGTATTTGAAAATAATGTCAGTGCTACCAACTGCTGAAAAATCGCAATTGAAATTTGAGCTCCATGTTGGATATCCTGGAAGGTATGAATGGGAGCTATTTCAAAATTGGCACACGTATACATAATTATATTCCAGTTTAATTTCCAGGAGGCCATACATGGCAGTGTTGCCAAAATGATAATAAGCCTCCTGATAAGTCCAATTTTAAATGAATATAACTTCTACACTATCAATTGTTGTTATTTTTGGCGTTTATAAATGACTTACCAAATGGGATTCGCAGTGACTGTCGATTGTTTGCGGATGATTGTGTAATATATCGAAAGATACATGACTCACAAGACAATGCAGTACTTCAAGATGACCTGAACCTGGTCTATAAGTGGGCGATTGAAAATAAAATGAAAATAAACAAAAGAAACTGTAGTCTAATAAAAATAGGGAAAGTGCGAAGGCAAGATTTTCAATATATCATTGGCTCGGAAATACTTGTAGAAAAAGATTTTTTCAAATATTTGGGCGTTCACGTAAGAAATGATATGAAATGGAGTAGTCATATAGGATGTGTAGTTTCTAAAGCTTACAAATCCCTGCACTTTGTAATGAGGGTATTAAAAGGAAGTAGTACCTCTGCTAAAGAATTAGGATATTTGTCACTGGTAAGACCTATTCTGGAATACGCCTTGGCGGTTTGAGATCCATATCAAGTAGGGCCCATAACTGAGTTGGAAATGGTACAAAGAAAGGACGATAGATTTGTGCTCAGTGACTTTAATCCCAGGAGCAGGGTGAGCCGTATGTTAAAGAAACTTGGGTGGGAATCACGTGAGGCTAGGAGGATGAAATCTAGACTCTGCGCCATTGTAACGTGTTTACTTTGCTCCACGTTGAGCGTACAAGTGAAACAAATGTAATGGTTTCTTACTAGCTCTGCCTTGCACTTTGAAATATTTACTCTGACTAAGATATGTTGTTTTAATGGGCGCCAAGACCTCAACGCTCTGCTGAAATCTAAATTTATATTTAACAACACCTAGCTCTGGTAGGACACCTTCAAGAATCATTTCACTCAGATCGTGGTATGATTTGATCATTAACCCAACAAACAATTGTATCAGGAGAAGGAATTGGTCTATATCTAATGCTACCTACTGAAAGCAAAGATTGCTTGGTTAAAAGAAATGAATTTATTATATAAAACAAGTTGCAAAATTAATAATAATAATAATAATAATAAGTTTTGAATTTAAATTGAAGCGTTGCGATTTGAATATTACCGCTAGAAAATTACGTGAAAACGGATTCGGATAAATTACTGATTTTACTCCTATTCCCAAGCTATGAAGTTACTGAAATATTGAATATTAAACAAAGAGACGAGAGATTGCGTAGTTCTGAGTCATTCTCGCTTACCACTGGAAATTACCGTAGCATTTCCCTCGTACTGGATGTTGTAGAGAGCTTCCCACAGCCTCCTGGTCGTCGTCATCTTCTTCGTTAGTTGATGAGATACTTGTAGATATGATAACTTTATGGTCCGAACATCGGAACCAACCACACGTACAGCCACACTGGTTAAGTTTTACAAAGATAGTCGCCTTGCCTCCACGGTGCGCAAACCATATATGCACTCGTCACATCCCCTCTCTGGAGCCGTCATCTCCTCGCCCGCTCTCCACTGAATGGCTGAGCTACCACGTGATACTTCCCCACCTCCGGGTCATTACACTCGGCGCGGCGATGATGTCGATTACCGGTCCAGGCCATTTCGCATTTTCTTGAAGCAGCAACCCAGCTTGCGTCATGCTACTCGACAAGATTAAGCCTGTAGCCGAATTCCCAGTGACTCATCTCTCACAAAATACCCTAACTGACAAAACTCCGTAACATTCCGTAATCATATAATATTCTTACGATAATGTTGTTCGTAATAATTTGCTTGATAGTGTTTTCTATAACATGAAAACCTATCTGATTACTTATAATTTTATAAAAAATGCTCCAAAGAAATACCTTAATAATAATAATAATAAGTTAATAATAATAATAATAAGTTACATGAAAACTTCTCTTGGCTGAACAATTTGCCGGGTAAATAAATATAGAATGGCGTCCTACTGACTTATGCCAGTGGCGTAAAATTCCCTCGAAAAACACGTTACATATTCGCCTCGGATCATCGGTTGATTTACCGTGACGACGTCCATTATCCGATTATCCCAGACACGTTAATAAATCCCCATCCAAAATACATATTACATAAATGAAATCACCCTAAATTACATATATATACACTCATAATTTTTCTTTAAGCACTTTGCGTCAATGTTTGTTGTCACTACGGATTGCACTTTGCAACCAGTCCAATGTTTTTCATATAGAATAATGGTTCCACGGATATTTCCGCCTCCCAAATTTCTCTATGTTGGGAAAATAGACATAAATAATGTGTGAGCACTATGTATTTATGATATCACATCACACGCATCAAGGTGTTCTGATATATGTATCACCACAGAACGTCCTAATTTCACTGGAGGTCCCTTCCTTATGGTGAAATTTAATCTCACTTATTACTGAGCACACGATCACACTATTGTGGCAGCGCCTCGTGACCATAATTCTTAATCTCTCTTAATATAAGACGAAATTAATATTGACTTCTGAAAAAAACAGTAAGTGCGCATTACATATAACACCAAATATTTCTGTGCCGTAATCGCCCTGTCTTCTTAAGTTCCCGTAGACCATATTCTACTTAATACTAGTTCTCAATACAGACCAGTTCTCCTCACACAAATAATACCTTTGTACTAATTACCTTAAATTACACACTTGCAATCTTACATGGCGTGGCCGTAAACAGAAATCACGTGTGCTGTTATGTATGAGTTTCATGAAGGACTGTCTCGCCTTCTGATGGTCCATCTTTTGTCTCGTGGACGCCTTAAGCAAAAATACCCTGTTCAAGAGCTCACCCAACTCTAGGAGACAAATTGGGAATTCACCAGCGCTACCAAATTCTGGCCTTGGTGTATCGAGACATTTTAGTGCTCAAGAGCATCCGACAATCCCGTCATATTTTCCTGTACCTTAAAAACTCTCATTTACTTACATACTACCCCCTTGTGTGACTTCTGATACGCCTGCCTGGAAGACCAGATCTTCCTCGTACCAAATACCACACTTACTCATTTGATAAGCTGGCTCCCCAGCTAAACACACTTACTTTATGTCACATCCTTAATGTCATCACGTTGCTCCACTAACATATTTCTCAGTGTCTGTAACGATGCCCTGTTGCTACTGTCCACACATGCTAACCCTACTTTCCTCTGGTGTCACACCTCTACTCGACACTCTATGACCTAAAAATGTCACTTCTGACTGACATAATGACGACTTAGACAGCTTCAAAGTGAACCCTGCCTGATCTAACTTCTGAAAAACTATATCTAAATGACGTAGATGCTCCTCAAAACTGCGTGAACTAATTACCATATCATCAATGTAAATGGTTACAAACTCTCCTGTGTCATCCCCTAATGCGATGTTTAAAGCCCTAATTAAAGCTTTTGAACTACTCTTTAACCCATAAGGTGTTCTACAAAATTGATAAAGGTTATATTTATGACTAAAAGCTGTAAATGGTCTATCCTCGTACATAAGTGGCACTTGCCAAAAACTGGAACTCAAAACTACACATGTGAAATACTTCTTCCCCTCAAATGTTAGCATTAATTCCTCTATTGACATAGATTTCAGCTGATCTGAACTAATTCTACTGTTAACCAAACGAGCGTCTAAACAAATACGAACTGTGCCGTCGGCCTTGGGTACCGTGATCAAAGAATTAACATGTGGACTGTTAGAGTGCTCAATAATCCCATCTTCAAGCATCTGGTTAATTTGTGCCTCAACTGCACTCTGATAAGCGAAAGGTACAGGATATCTATGTCCTGTGAATACTGACCTATCAATAACGTTCAAAGTGTGTATAGCAATTGGCCATACCAATGCGATCCTCATAAACTCTCCTATTACACAATAAAACATCATAGAGCCGAACACACTGTTCCACCTCTATATGTCCCTGAAATGCAGCATCACGTAACGAGTCCTCTAGACTACCGTTCGTAATCACACTGCCCACAAAACATGGAGAACCCCGCTCTACGGCTGGCGATATCTCATTTAAAGTACAAATCACACCTACAACACTACTTCTCTGAATATGGTCATTGAACGCTACTTCTACTTCAGAATCTCCCCATTTAAATTTCAAACTCCCTACTTCATAACATAAGTTACCAGACACTCTACTTAGCCACTCTGAACCCAAGATAACACTGAATACTAAATTTGGAATTACAAGACAAATCTGCTTCTCTACATGATTATTAATTTTAATGTCTACTAAAACTTGCTTAGAAATTACTTTAGACCTCTTCCCAACAGCTGTGATAACAAAAGTACTTTTAATTGGCATCTCCTCAAAATTTACTCCAGTTCCTTTCATTTTATCATAAAATGCACTACATATGCAACTCTTCATACAACCACTATCAATTAAAACATCTGTGTACGCCTCGGACACGTTAAATTTAACTATGGGGCTCTTACTGACCACCTCCTGAATAATACCTTCATCATTTAGTTCATGTAATAATTCATTTCTTACATTTAGGTCATAGGGTTCCTGTATAAGTGTATGGACAGGACATGTTACAGACTGAGATTCTGACTTTACATCGCAGCCTGGTTCGTGTTTAAAGCATTGCTACCGCTTGGTGTAGTACTACTCACTACTGCACTGGTCTGGTTGTTCTGGGTTGTGTTAACGGTATCTCTCTGTCCGTTATTACCATTGGGCTGATTCCCTCCTTGACCCCTGTTCTGGTTATAATTATTATTATTATTATACCCCCTTGGTTACCCCTAAAATCATTATTTCGACCTTGATTTCCCCTGAAATCATTATTTCTACCTTGGTAGTTCGTACCATACCCATTTCCTCTGTACTGGTTTAGCTGATTATTATTATTATTAATATTTTGGTTCCCCCTATTTTGAACGCTGGCCCCTTCGCCACTGTTCCCTTGAACTTCCTGATTCCTATTCTCATTAGGCCTGTTATTATGCCCTGGTTCCTACCGAAATTCTCCTCGTAACCACCTCTTCCCAGAGCATCGAATGTACTTAATAAATTTTCTACTTGTGAAATAGATTTAACATTTTGTATACAGGCAGCTCCTTTGATTCTATATGGAAAATGTCTTAGTAATAGCCTGACTACATCAATTTCCTCCTTCAAACCATCCAGATATTTGAACATTAATACCTGTCCTAAAAAGTACTCGGTCATAGTGTAGTTTCCTCTTGGGTTATATTTCCCACACACAATTCCCTCACGATGCTGAGACTGAATAACCTCATTCCAAAATTTCTCACAAAATTTAACTTTAAAATCTGAAATATTCTCGAAATTGTCTCTGTAGACAGCAAACCAGTTTCTTGTCTCCCCTACAAACGCTTGCTCTAAAATTTCAACTACCTGGCACCACTCAATACTACCATCATCCAACCTCTCCCCGAATTTATTTTCTATAGTATTCATGAACTCCATTGGACAACCCTGCCGATTACTAAATTTGCCTAGTTCTATTTCCCTGTGTGTGCTATTCACATAAACTGGCCTACTCTGGCTATTTTCCTGCCTAATTCTAGCTTTCAACTTCTGTTCTAGTTCAGCAATTTTCTCCTCAGCTTTTCTTTCAATATTAGTTACAGTTAACCTAATGCTCCCTTCCCATGCTTCAACTTTACCACTTAATTTAGCTTGTTTCTCACTAATCTCCTTACTGCTTTCCTTATTCCTCCCCCTTAAAGTATTAACTTCAGTGATTATTTCTGCATGTACTTTATCAATTCTTCCCCCCAGCTGTTCCTTAACCTCTTTAGTTGCTACCTGAATTTTGTCAATTTCTCCCCCCAATTGCTTTTTGACCTGATGTGTTTCCAGTTGCACTAGTTCTTTTAAATTTTCAGCCTGTGTACTGATTCTAATTTCTAACTCCTCCTGTACTTTTCCTAATTTTCTGTCTACATCTGCTACAATTTCTTTAGCCTTCTCTTCCCCTCTGATTTCTCCTCTAATCTGCTCAAATTTTTTATCTAATTTTAGATTGTTCTCCTCAAATTTCTCACTTAATTTACTGCTCACTTGTTTACTGTTTTGTTCTAATTTAGCATTTAAACTATCGCTCAATTCCCTATTACTCTCTTTTTTTCCCTACTATTTTGTTCAAGTTTAGCATTTAGAGTTTCAGTACTCTCTTTATTTTCCCTACTATTTTGTTAAAGTCTAGCATTATTTTGTTCGAGTTTAGCATTTAAAGCAACAGTACTAATTTTGTTTTGTTGCATTAACTGAAGAAGCAAACTCTCTAATCCTGCTTGACTGTTTTGATTACCCCCCTCAGTATCGGGATTTACCTCCGACATCCCTGTACTGCTTTCATTTCCAAGACTAGCCATACTGCTCGTATCTTCACTATCCAACTGGTGACCACTACGCAACTTCATCTCTTCCTCAGCACTACCCATGCTGATACACACTGATAAATGAAAAACCCCCAAAATACAGGCACAGAAATATATACCCTTCTCCTTCCACAAATGTTATTAGGTTTTCAGCCCCAAGTTGGTAGCGACAAGTGTAACGTGTTTACTTTGCTCCACGTTGAGCATACAAGTGAAACAAAAGTAATGGTTTCTTACTAGCTCTGCCTTGCACTTTGAAATATTTACTCTGACTAAGATATGTTGTTTTAATGGGCGCCAAGACCTCAACGCTCTGCTGAAATCTAAATTTATATTTAACAACACCTAGCTATGGTAGAACACCTCCAAGAATCTTTTCACTCAGATCGTGGTATGATTTGATCATTAACCCAACAAATAATTGTATCAGGAGAAGGAATTGGTCTATATCTAATGCTACCTACTGAAAGCAAAGATTGCATGGTTAAAAGAAATGAATTTATTATATAAATAAGTATTGCAAAATTAATAATAATAATAATAATAATAATAATAATAATAATAAAAATAATAAGTTTTGAATTTAAATTGGAGCGTTGCGATTTGAATATTACCGCTAGAAAATTACGTGAAAACGGATTCGGATAAATTACTGATTTTACTCTTATTCCCAAGCTATGAAGTTACTGAAATACTGAATATTAAACAAAGAGACGAGAGATTGCGTAGTTCTGAGTCATTCGCGCTTACCACTGGAAATTGCCGTAGCATTTCCCTCGTACTGGATGTTGTAGAGAGCTTCCCACAGCCTCCTGGTCGTCGTCATCTTCTTCGTTAGTTGATGAGATACTTGTAGATATGATAACTTTATGGTCCGAACATCGGAACCAACCACACATACAGCCACACAGGTTAAGTTTTACAAAGATAGTCGCCTTGCCTCCACGGCACGCAAACCATATATGCACTCGTCACATCCCCTCTCTGGAGCCGTCATCTCCTCGCCCGCTCTCCACTGATTGGCTGAGCTACCACGCGATACTTCCCCACCTCCGGGTCATTACACTCGGCGCGGCGATGATGTCGATTACCGGTCCAGGCCATTTCGCATTTTCTTGAAGCAGCAACCCAGCTTGCGTCATGCTACTCGACAAGATTAAGCCTGTAGCTGAATTCCCCGTGACTCATCTCTCTCAAAATACCCTAACTGACAAAACTCCGTAACATTCCGTAATCATATAATTTTCTTACGATAATGTTGTTCGTAATAATTTGCTTCAGAGTGTTTTCTATAACATAGAAAACCTATCTGATTACTTATAATTTTATAAAAAATGCTCCAAATAAATACCTTAATAATAATAATAATAATAAGTTAATAATAATAATAATAAGTTACATGAAAACTTATCTTGGCTGAACAATTTGCCGCGTAAATAAATATAGAATGGCTTCCTACTGACTTATACCAGTGGCGTGAAATCCCCTCGAAAAACACGTTACACTATGTACAACGCGTATACAAATGAACCAGCATGGGGTGAGCTTAGCAAACGTATGGAAAAGCCTACTTACATGGGTTGGAGCGATCACCCTTTCGAAGTTAAGGGCCGACCACAGCGAACAAATTATAGTAAATATTATTTCGTAAACCGTGCCATTGATAATTGGAACTCTCTATCTGCCGCAGTCTTAGAGCCTTTTCCCAAACATATAGGTGTGTTTTTAGAAAAGACTGACTATTTGTGTAAATACTCGAATTTAATTGTTAGTGAATTGTTATGTACAATTATTTATTTGTTATGTATATCTAATTTGCCACCGGGGGACACACCCCCAATTGCAAATATACGAATGAATTAACAAGATGTTCAGCAAAGAACATATAGCCTACTTTCTCCTAAATGTATGGGTATATTTATAACTCTTTGTCCTCATCCCTAAATCCTCTACCACCATGTAGTGTTTGTTTTCTTTTATATTGATAATTAGCCAGTAAGTGTCAAAATCAATATTATATACTTTATGATGATTGAATAACAAAACTACTAACTTATTGTAATTCATTCACGTCCGTTAATCTCTATATTAAGCCAGCCTACAAACTTAAGAATCTTTCGTTTTGGGTACTTTCCCCTTTAAAAATCCGCGCCGATCACAGTAGGTTGGTGCAGCGACCTAGCAGTGAATTAATATTTTTATGTTCGACCCTAACTATTATGTGTCAGAAAACTGTATCATAATTAGGCTCATTATAACACTATTTTTCATTATGAAACAGTTTCTCCCACCAATCAGAGCTCAAGAAACAGTTCTGTGACCAATTGGATAAGGATACCTTCGTGCATGCGTTCAAAATCCAACATGTCTATATAAATTACCGAAATTGCACCGTCCATATGTTCCCGTAAATAAACTGAGACAAGAAATGGCACTGTACCTTAATATCCCCAAAATCAATTTCTACACAGCGCGTGGTTTTGAAACGACTTCGGTGACAGTTTTACTGAATACTGGAGCACAATCTGAACATATGGCATTGAAGCACACAGAGCGCATGCGTCAGTTGTCCAGAGAGCTTAGAAAACAGAGATATACTACCCACCGCAGCACCCGATCACAACAGTCTAGTGACTGAACAGATATTTATGAATATTTATGCTAAAACATATAATAAAGTTATAATTATCGTCGAACATAAACAGTCGTATGCAACTCCCCTATAACGGTAATTAAAACACTCGTATGGAAATTATAGCTGCCGCCCCGGAGGTCCTGGGTTCGATTCCCGGCTCTGCCACGAAATTTGATAAAGTGGTACGAGGACTGGAACGGGGTCTACTCAGCCTCGGGTGGCCCAAATGAGTAGAGGGGGCTCGATTTCCCCTCAGCCATCCTCGAAGTGGTTTTCCGTGGTTTCCCACTTCGTCTTCGGGCAAATGCCGGGATGGTACCTTCTTCAAGGCCACGGCCGCCTCCTACCCTCTTCTTTGCCTATCCATCCTCACCATCCCTTACCTTTCCTCATGAGGCCCCTGTTCGCTTGGCAGGTGAGGCCGCCTGGGCGAGGTGCCGATCCCACCTCACCAGTTGTATCCCTTCCGATTCGATGTTCCCAGATCTAGGACACTGCCCGTAGAGGCGGTAGTGGTGAGTTCCCTCGCTGAGTCTGTGGGTTCCACCAACCTGGAGGGTAAACGACAAAAAAAAAAAAAAAAAAAAAATGGAAATGGAAAACTACTCGTGTCTTAATTATGGCCATTATAGGCTCGTTGCATAATGTACTAATCTTGTACGCCTCTGGGTGTTCAGTGAGCAGGCAGTTTAAAGTAGCCAGGAGGGAGGTGATCCTGCTGGCAGTGTTTAAAGGTAATCGGAGCGCGATCGTGGCTAATAGTTGAACTACCAGTATTACAAAATTGCCATACTTCAGAAGGCCAGGTATTTACCCAGCCGTATGTTTGGAACAATATTACCCACATAACCCACAAGAGGACAGCACCGTACAGAGACATTAAGAAGGCTGTGGTTGATGACAACGTGTATCTAGTTCTTCTATTCTCCTTTTCCTAATGTCTTCTGTTTATGTGCAATGCTGGGACTGTGATTTTATTAATATACGAGTGTATACATTAGCCTCCCCTTTGAGCTAAATGACATTTTATTCAGTATCTGTGGTAAGAACTTGTGCACATCATTTGTAAAAGAATTCAAGAAAAAAAGGTCAACTGTAGCAGTATTCGATCCCCAGTCAAGTGCGTGACAGACTAACACGCTAGCCCGGAGCTAACTATATCCTTAACATCATGGTGTTTTTGACTGATATATTAGATGCAACCTGTTGGCAAATAATGACTTGAAATAAACGATTTCTTCACTGCAGTACAACTTCATTATAGATCATTTCATACAAAGTTTATATTATTGTATCAATAGGGTATATCACATATAACATACTAAAACTACTGTAATATAAGACAGGCTCATGAGGACAGCTGCCATCTTGTCGTGTGGCAGAGACGGCTCAACTCTTTTAAGCCACTCATACAGTATAATATTATAATATTAAATTATAATAAATAACGGATCACGACCTTCAGGATAGCTTAAACCACCCTAGACTCGATAATCGGAATTGGTAGGGCTTAAGCTATTGTTTATAATGGTTGCATGATTCACACGGCCGCCATCCTGAAATGGCAAGGCCGATGACCTTGAGGTTTGGGTGAAAGACGCGTCCTATATCAAAGTATGTTGTCACCAAATTTGGTAGAGAACGGATGATTAGTTTAGCCGTAATTTGAGTTTACAATTTGAACGTTTGAGTGGCCGCCATTCAGTTTTGGTAAAGATGGCGGCGATATAATATATGACACTGAGGTGCCCTATGCAAGTGCTACCTCTGTAACAAATTTCGTTCAATTCGGTTTCACCATGTTCGAATTGATAGGGGGGGACAGACATTCAGAGTACACACACTCACACACACACACACACACACACAGACTCACACACACACATACACACACACAGACAGACACACAATTTTTCGCCCTGTGTTGATCTCATAAGTCTACTTTCATTTTTTGCAAAAATATAAAGTAGGCTAAACATGAATGAATTAGAATTCAACCAAATTTCGTAAGTGCTATGTGTACATAAACAGATATGACTGAGCGTATTCTTAAGAGCCATCAGGGCTGCCAACTGTCAATAAATGCTCTCAATTTACTTTTCTTTTTTATTCAAAATACCAATATATCAGAAAGTATGCAAGCCGACAGCTTTAAACTATGCACACATATAGTACCTGATATTTTATCTTAAATTGGAGTAACTTATATACGTCAGTGCTACCAACATTATTCTAAGTCTGCTGAGAAATTCAACTTTAAATACATGAAACTTCTATACTATCAATTGGATTTCAAGCAAATTTCGAATATGCTATGTGTACCATAACATATATGACTATGCGTATTCTAAGAGCAACCAGGGCTGCAAACTGATAATAAATGCTGTCTCGATTTTTGTCACCCTAATATCAATATATCAGAAAGTATGCAAGCCAATAGCTCTAAACTTTGCACACGTATAGTACCTGGCATTCTAGATTAACCAATAAACGTCAGTGCTGCCAACGTGATTCTAAGCCTGCTGATAGGTCCAATTTTGAAATGCATGTAACTTCTCTACTAACTAATGGATTTCATTCAAAATTGACACAACAATAGATTATTTCAAATTATTTCTGACCAATACATGCATGACATTGTTACCAACATGATTTTACATGCGCTGTTAGATCCAATGTTTAACTGCATGTAACGTCCATGCTATCCATTGGACAAATTTTATATTCTGTACCTAAAGAGATGGAACTAAGGGAATATTCAGTCACCAGGGCTGCCAACTGTAGTACTCTATTAGGCTACATTATGCCATGTATACAGAATTTCGAACTAATAAAAAATTTCGATATTACCAACTTAATTTCGTCATTATTCTAGATAGATCCATATAGATTATTCATTAGCATGAATCTTAAATTTTAATAAAAGTAGGCTCTTTAGTTCGTTACGGAACTTCTTGTTATTAGCTAATTTTCAATTTTGAAAAAAAAAAAAGGCTTATGAGATCATCTTTGTCCGTGTGTGTGTGTGTGTGTGTGTGTGAGGTGTGTGTGTGTATCCCCCCCCTAATAAATTCTAAACGGCTGGATCGATTTCAATGAAACTCGGTAAGTTCATAGCACTATTCCTGGCGACCTCGACCGTGCCCTTTAAATGTTGTTATGTCTCACCAATCCAACATGGCGGCTGTGCGAAATATTTTACCAGCATTCAATATCTCCGAAACTATTACCGATATCACCCTGGAATAAATTACGGTGATAAAGGGAACTACTAGAAAATCACCTATGTGATTTTTGAAAACCTGGTAACTACAAAACCAACATGGCGGCCACGCGAATTTGCGACTTTTAATTAGACGTTTCTCGCGATTTAACCAACCAAACTCAATAAAACTACGTACAGGATATGTTTATACACATTGCAATGAACCGACATCTAACTTGGTTCAATTGTTAATATAACCACAAGATGGCGGATGTGCGAAATATTTCACCGGCATTCTATATCTCTGAAACTATTAGCTGAATCACCCTTAAATTTTGTACGGAGATAGAGGGCATTACTGGAAGTTCATTTATAAGACTTTCCAAAAGCGGTTAACTACAACAGGAACAAGCGGACAAGCGAATTTGAAAACTTTAAATAGACCTTTCTCGCGATTTAATGTTACAAACGCAATGAAATCTGGTACAAGAAATGTTTATACATATTGCAATGCACTGGTATCTAGTTTAGTTCAATTGTTTACATAACCTCAAGATGGCGGCTGTGCGAATTTAAAATATTAGTTTCTATTTCTTGTGTCGTAATCAAGCGATCGAAGTGAAAGTTTGAATAATTAACCTACGCAATAATTTTCCTTTAATGGTACATGACTCTATGGCCTATACATTTAACAATCCAACATGGCGACCATCCGAATTATTCAGACTACTCTGAATATCTACGAATCTATTATAGCAATCAAACTGATTTTTTTAATTTTCAAAGGGGCTATGAACTTAAGTTGACCTATAGGACTTTAAATAACCTGGTGATCACAAATCCAACATGGCGGTGACGCGAAGTATAAACATTCACATGGTCGTTTCTCGCAACTTAACCATCCTATTGCAGTAAAACTTGGTTCAGTAAATCCTCATACGAATGTTAATCCCCTGGCATCTAATTTATTTCAATTGTTTCCATAACCACCAAGATGGCAGCTGTGCGAAATTTTAAAATCTCCTTGTTACTTCTTGTGTCCTAATCATGCGATTGACGTTTGAATGCTACACGTACACAATAATCTTCATGTAACATTGCATAACTCTAGGACCTACATATATAAAATCCAACATGGCGACAATCCGAAATATTTAGTCGGCACTCAATATCTACGAATCTATTACAGCAAACGAACTGAAATTTTGTATGTTGATAGTGGTTAATATAAGTAGGATATATGAAAATAGGCTGTATAGTTCTTCACGGAACTACTTGTTTTATTAATCAGTCCACTTTTCTTCCACACATCGCTCTTGCTCCAACACTGGAGACACCAACACATTTATTCAAATTAATTCCATTGTCAGCTGTGAACTTATTTACCATCCTATACAATTCTTCTGATGTGGTATGTGATGGTAGCTTTGTACAAAAAATAAATTCCTCCTTCAATTTACTTTCATAATCCTAACGGATGAAAACAATTATTAAATTTGCATAATTAGTTATGTCAATGCTTTCATCTAACTGGGCAGGATAATATCTACAATTTTGAATTCTGTTTATCAATGTCTTCCTAACGTTTACGGCCCTTTCATCTTACAGTATTATTTGATAATGGATTTAAATTCGAAGACTTACTAACTTTCTCGCCCAGAGCGGCCAAGGCCATCATTTGAGCTGCTGGTTTAATTAATTCCTCGCCAATAGTGAGTGGTTTGCCCTTTTCAGCGATGAGTGGAGGCATTTCATATGAAGCACGAACAGCACTTTCACTGCCACGAGTGACAGTATTCACACTTTTTTGTTTTTTACGCAATACTTCATCTTTTGCTTTAAAAAATTCGTGGATTTGTTAACACAATCTGGGTGTTTTGTCTCTATACGTCGAGAGAGTTTTGCTGGTTTCATGCTTCCATTGGACAGAACTTGGTAGTAAATAACGCACTGTGGACACAACACTTCTCCTTTGTGAATGGAAATAAATTTCAAATATATGTATGTATCAGAATATTTACGTATCTTATTTCCTTTACCTTCACGTAGGCCTGCCACATTTTCATTACTTGAACCTGCGTTTGTCGTCGCCGTTATAAGGGGCCTAACATCTGGGTCATCGGCCAAACCTGCGTTTGTGATACCACTAGAACTTGTAACATTCTCATCAGTTTTTACGATATCACTGGCACTTGTAACATTTGCAACCTCTGTAGAAACTTTGTTTCTGATACCTCTAGAATCTGCAACATTTCGAGTCTCTGAAGGACGTTTTACAGAACCAAATATAAGCCAAAAATCCATCTTATAACACACTGCAGTAGATATACATGCTTCTATGGCTGCTAGCAAGCTATGACAATCTGGCAAGCAGCGACAAGTCCCTTATAGAAGCGCGCGCTGACCAACGCAGTGTTGCCAACTACTAAGTTTCAAAATTCAGCTACCCTACGATAAGTGGTGAACTAGCTACCAAAAGTTTGACTTGTTGCGTCACCGCCGTTTATCGACAAGTGTTTCAGATTTTACAATTCAGATAACAAAAGAATTGGGTGTCCTCAATTTTTGTTAAAGCGTTTGCGGATCCCCAAAAACATTGATATGGACCCCGCTTTATGAAGCTCCGGTATAGGGGATACCACTGCTTTCTATCTATCTGTTATTATTTTCTCTTTATTGTGCATTTGCAAATGTGTAATCCGGCGAATCGAGTTATTGTTAGAGGAAGACTTGACAATGAGACAGCAGACAGAATTAACCCCTAACTATGGACAAGTGGTCAACGTGACTGTGGTAGAATAATTAAGGGGAACGCGTCACTTATCACTCTTCAAGTGTATTTGTTTAGAGTACATTTCTATCTTGAGAAGATTTCTCCACTGCGTCTTACTTCCGCAAAGGCCCAGCTGACCACATCCCGATGGTTTTAAATAGCAAATACAGTGCTTGCAATTCCGCACAAATCAAGAAAGCTGTCATTCGTTTGCCTAATTGACTTTGTTAATAAACATCGTTAGTACCTAAGTTATGTTTCAGTTTTGTAGATAGCATAAATAATATGCGCATTTAAATTACAGCCTGCGATGTAAGTGACTTCAAGTTCAGTGACAGTGATATAACGATCTATAAATGAAAATATTATTGGGATACTGGTTCTTTAAAGTGAAGTTATTCAAAAGAAATTTACCTCCGACTTTTCTCACTTACTGTCTCTACTATAGAAATATTAATGTGATGCGGCCTCTGATAAATGTTATGAGGCAACTAGATGTTTATACAAAGTAACGATAACGTAAGGGCCAATGTCCTCGCTGTTTCGCCCCTTAAATAAAAATAACTAACGAAAAAGTAACTATTTGTTACTTTGACAACCGTAACGATAATTCTGTCATTATTTTTGGTAAGTAACGATAACTCTAACAAAATTACTTTTGATTAAAATCGATTTAAATCGCTTTGAGTTTGCTCTTATCTCCCGGCTCATGAATACATTTAGTATCTCTTGTGATTATCTCACCCTGTGAAAAAGATAAACAAATGTCCGTGTCCGGCTGTAACCATGACTACACACAATTGCGTTCCATTCACTTGTTTATATGTTTATCTCCGTGAAAGTATAATGTAACGAATTATCGGGAGTACACTGTAAATCTAAAATGTGCAAATACTTCTTATCTCAGTGCCACTAGGAGTTTTTGCTCTGGAGGTGTACTATATCTCATATTTGTGTCCACACCAGTCAGTTGATCTTTTGAACACTGCAATAGCTCATCATAAGATCATGTTCATTCGTAGGAAGGTGAAGAATTTGACTGGATTGCCTAAGATCAATATACAAAGTCAAAATATACATTTTGTTGATCGATCCTGCAAAAGTGGGTGAACCCAAAATCTTCTATTTCCCCGTTTACGGCGCTTACGCAACCTGATATATAGAGAAAGAGCAAGTGCTGCTTCTTCCACCTCCATTTCAAGACTGGCTCACGGCTGGTGGCGTGTTTGGTGGCTAGAGAAAATATTGCAAAGACGTGGTGGCCCCGTGTGAAAGAGGCCTGAGACCTCATGTCCATGATGATATCACAGAAAAAGTACGTTTACAGTAGAGAGTTAATCATACCGATAATTTCTTGCCAGTATCATTTTATCAGCTGTTGGAGTTAGCCAATCAGATCGCTTAGCGGGCGAATACAAATGAGCTTTGCGGGGTTATGTTGCCAACTCTGCCACAGGTTCAAGACCGGCATGAGAGCGCCAATCGAAGAAAAAGCTTTAAATGATTCTTTCCCTTTGAGCGATCACTTATGGAGATTGAGAATGAGACCACAAACTGAATTTAAACCCTGATGTTCTTCTTTTCGTACAGGTGAGTTAACTTACTACACGACTACGGTCAACTTTCTATGATTTCAACACGGTAAATTCTTTCAATTGTGAGTGAAGACTTATAAAATTCTCATCCACGGATTCTATTTTATTCCGATGACGTTATGCTTGGCAAATAAACCGTGGATAGTCTCCAGCGATTAGTCGACTAGTCAACTAGGCAAGACTTGAAAATTTTTATCTGTAGCTCATTGAGTCTCAGGCAGCTGGTACTATCATCGTAGATCCTCCTAAAACGTCTGATTTTAAGTACGTAGGTTACTATTGACAACTAATGGTGATACATCACTATACGTTAGAGCACGCATAAGTGCTTCTTGTTTTAAGTGGCATTAGGTACAAAATTTGCTGTGTGGTCCAAAGATTTCGTTATACCCAGATGGAAGATCGATCGAACACACTTAGCCCAGTGGCAGAATGCTATCTGTGACGAAGTGCCACAAGCAGACGCTGAATGGAATTGAAATGAAAATGCAATGATAGTCACATGGAGTAACATGGCTAAACCATGTCAGAAGCACTTTTCGAGTAACCAATCGCAGAAGATGTGAGAAGGTAGTCCTCGGTGGTTTGGCCACGTGGCTATAGCCGATCCAGATTTCATCTCGGAATGTACACTTGCACTTTGTCCAGATCATTTGCAACTAAGCAAGGTGAACGGACGTGTAGCGCAGTGTACCGAGGTATGAGAATCGCTGTTCAGCAGCACCGGGCGGTCATCAACCACTGGTAGGATAGATTGAAGTGCCGGGAAAGTCATAGTGGGAAATGTCACTGAGCAAATGGGGATTATGATTACGGTGATGCCAGCGATGGTTGTAGTCACGCTACTGATACTTGGTGGAGTTGATTCAAACTGCTGGCCTGGACAGTTATGATGGCAAGAAAATGAAAATAAAAAAATACGAGCCTTACATTAGTCGCATATGATGTGTAACATCTGACATAGAATAAACCTCACGTGAAATTGTTGATACACCAGTATTTTATAGTGTTATTGGCACAAATATTTATCAATTGTAAAAGGGAGTGTTTACAGATATTGTAGTATATAATACGGGACTCATTTTATTAGATGATTTGTAGCTTCCACCAGCACTAGCCTAAATAAAGAATACGATATGGATCAACTAGATTAATAGACGCGACACCGCTCATAACCTTAAATTCCTTATAAACAGGTCCTCTTGATTCACAGACCAACACGTAATTTCATATGGATTCTTTTAAAATGAGTCATATTGATATGATAAATATCGTTTAAAACGATAATATGGTAGCAAAAATATCTACCCCGCCCAGGATTCGAACCAAAGATCTCTAGATTCACAGTCATATGCAATAACCCCACGGTTACTTCGACTACGCAAATGCTGTGCACAAGATGGTGAAATATTTCCACGATCCAATAATACTGCATTACGGAATTAAGTTTCATTTATATTTTGCTTGTTTCGATAATGTTCCTGAGTGACATTGAGTTTAAAATGCCTTATGCCAATGAAATGCCGACTACTTACTATGTTTGATATTAAGGCATTTTACCATTTAAATATTGATACGAAGACTTCGAACATGTACCATGTCATTTGTTTAAATCACTTGACACCAGAGTTCGCATGAGCGTTTTCCGTTCAGTATGTCATACGAGGCACGTCCAGAAAGTAAGCTCCGTTTGGTAATAAAATTAAATTGTGTACAGATACAGAAAAAATATTTATTGCACAACATTCTACACCTCTTAAACTACCTTTCCACATAAATGCCGAACTTTTTCAGGCATTTGTCATAGCGTGGCACAAGTTTTTGGATACCTTCTTCATAGAAGTTTGCCGCCGACCCGTAAACGAGAGTGAAGACTCCCCTTAAGATATCCTACTGTTTGGCCATCACCGTTAGGCAAATTGCGTGCTTACCAGGAGAACTGCGTATGTTTAGGAGTTCTCCTGACCACATACGCAATTTGCCTAACAGTGATGGCCAAACAGTAGGATATCTTAAGGGGAGTCTTCACTCTCGTTTACGGGTCGGCGGCAAACTTCTATGAAGAAGGTATCCAAAAACTTGTGCCACGCTATGATAAATGCCTGCAAAAGTTCGGCAGTTATGTGGAAAAGTAGTTTAAGAGGTCTAGAATGTTGTGCAATAAATATTTTTTCTGTATCTGTACACAATTTAATTTTATTACCAAACGGAGCTTACTTTCTGGACGTGCCTCGTACATTCCACATGGCCGAGGGTGCGTCATGGTATCAATTTTCGACACCGCGCGCTGATTGTTTCTCTTACCAGTGCCAGCTGGATCGATCGATCGAGTTGGCAGTGCGTCTTATACATCCGTTCGATCGACCACTGCCAGCTAGGGCACACTTCCATTCGATCGATCGAGCGGGCAGTGCATACTTCCGTTGTCCACCACTGCCAGCTAGTACACTTCCGTTTGATCGATCGAGCGGGCAGTGCATACTTCTGTTGTCCACCACTGCCAGGTAGTACACTTCCGTTTGATCGATCGAGCGGGCAGTGTATACTTCCGTTGTCCACCACTACCAGCTAGTACACTTCCGTTTGATCGATCGAGCGGGCAGTGCATACTTCCGTTTGATCCACCACTGCCAGCTCGATCGTTCCGATCCACTTCCGTCCCCAATTTTCAAAATCACTCCCACAAAACTATCCAGCAACCGAGCGGAAAGATGTTACACATAAAAAAAAGAAAATTTTAAACGAAGCGTCTCAAAACAGATCAGATCCATGACATTCTCCATGAGCAATTCAAGGAGATCAAGGAGACTGAAACATGTCCAAAGGAAGAGATGAGAATGGTGACAGAAAGGCTAGCTGAAAACATGGATAAGGTAAAGGAAGTAAGAGAAAAAGTGAAGCTCCTAGAATAAGATTTTAATGAGAGAATCAGAAGAACTAGCAGGGTGAGAAGAAAAATGTCTGCATTTTAGGAATAATGCAAGATGAAAATGAAAACTCAACTCAATTTACTTTCTTTTAGCGTATGGCTTTTAGTGCCGGGAGTGTCCGAGGACATGTTCGGCTCGCCATTTTTTGTAGCTGCTACGAGACGGACACCCAATGGGTGAGCTACAAGTACCGGTGGGGAGGAAAGTTGGAATGGAGGGTCGAGGAGTTGGAAGGTAGCGGCTGTGGCCTATAGTTAGGGACCAACCTCGGCATTCGCATGGAAGGAAGATGGGAAACCACAGAAGACCAACTTCAAGGTTGCCGGCGGGGGGATTCGAACCACCTCACCTCCCGGATGTGAGCTACTGCCAGCAGTCATGCCGTAACGACCACGGCTAACACACCCGGTACTCAATTTACTGGCTAACGTTCTTTTCGTATTTAGGGTCGGTTTAAAAATAAACTGTGACAACTCTGATGTGGAAACTTTTATCGGAATAGATAGAATTACAGTCAAGCTGCCAGTAAAAGTATATTTGTCTGGCTGCGTGGCTCAGGGGTAACGTTCTCGCTTTCTGAGCCCAAGGTTGCAGGTTCGAAACCTGGCGCAGTCAGCTGGCATTTGAGGGAGCGCAAATGCGAGGGGGCCGTGTCAGTACATTTACTGGCACGTTAAAGATCCCCTTCGGGGCAAAATTCCGGTACCCCGGCGTCTCTGAAAGCCAGTGTAGTTAAAAGGGACGTAAAACCAATAACATTATTATTATTAAAAGTATATATTGTTTGAACACTCATGTCAGAAACATTCCTGGTAAACATCAAGTATCTGAGAGGCGACAGGATATGGGCAAGAAGGTACAGATACAGAGAAAAATTACGGGAGTAGAAAATATATATTGGTGAGTAGGGTGGCGTTAAGTGACAATTAACTAAAATAGAACTTGGACAGTGACACAACTACACGACATGGTGACGGAGCAGCCAGAAAGCATACAGCAGGGAGAGATGCAAGGCCACACAGGTGGGAGAAAAATAAGCAAGTCAGCAGAACGCATAGACTCTAAGGAACAGGGGCATAAGACTTCAAAGGAAAACACTCAGTCCAAATGGATGACGACCTAGGAAGTGGTGGGAGGCGTGGCTGCGGGAGGATATTCGAACGGTTGGCCCATGTCCCGCCAACGCAGCAAACCGCGTCACATGGAGGGTGAGGTGTTGAAAAGCCGACTCCCCCAATCGATGGGAAAATTGAACGCCAAGAAGAAGAAGACGACTGTTTCTATATCGGATAGAGTTCAGTCGTCGTTTTGAAATAATATTTTACTTGGCATTTTTCTGTGAAAATTAATAAAAAACATAGGGTATTTAATCTATATATTTTTATTATTTGTTACAGAAAAATAATAGAAGTAAAATATTATTTCAAAACCTTTGCTCGTAATTACAATAGTTTCTCTTATTTTAAAAACTATTACTGAAGAAGACCATAATAATTAATGTACCGTACTGTATATGATTTTTTTTACTAAGGTGTAATGACATTTTAAATACATATTGGTATTTCATTTGCTTCAAAACTTTACATTACATATGTATTCCAGTAATGCCAACAGTTAACTGTCGATGGTGAAGACTGAGATTATTTCCGGGGTACACAGCACAAAGGAAGCAGCAGGCAAGCTATCAAAAACTTCAGGTTAACAAACTCCGACTGGCGTCAGTTTGTTTTTTGAAGTAACTTTCAAAAAACATGCGATATTGAAGAGCCTCTTGCACGGAAATAGAATTCCCTAACGTGATGAAAAGAAACTTATGTAATATGTTGAGCAGGGAAAAGTTCTTCAAGTGTTTACGCTGTTAATTATGATCGAAAGATTCTTTAATATCACGATAATGATTTCCTTCCAGTAGGGTAGAAGTTCAGTTCTAATGCAACGGAAACATCATCAGGCTTGTCGTTAGTTGGGATATATGAAGGATGCGGATGAATACCTAAAGTTTGGTGATGGAAGGAACGAGAAGAGGAGCTCAATTTTATATTAGGAGCGCTTTCCATTAGATATCGTCTTACTTCCTCTTGGCAGTCTACGGTTGAATTACCTTATCAAGTTCTCCCCTCAATATTGTCCTGTGGCGTTGCTGTGCTCGTTAATTCATGCACCACGGCCACGAGGTCAGCTGCACCAAATCTAAATATCCAAGGTAGTACCTTAATTAAGGGCTTGGGGTACCTGCCTCATCCTTGTCCCTGATACGAGTACAGTTACATACACTAATACAGTCATCACATAAATACAGATTATCAGACAAACGCGACATCCAACCAACTACACGGGGATAATGATCAAGATATCCCAACTCCTAAAATGTATTAACAACAAAAACAACAACAACTCTTCGTCTCAATTAATTGAAAACTTTCAGTCGGTCAACATTAATTTGTGGGAAATGCGAGAATCTACCTGAAAACATTTATTCCTGTTGTTCAAATTTATGGACTACGGCATCGTGGTCATACGTTCCATAACACAGTAATAATATGATTGGTTTTACGTCCCTTCTAACTAATACGGCTTTGAGAGACCGCCGGTCTGCCGGAAATTTTCCCCGAAAGAGATCTTTAACGTGCCAGTAAATCTACTGACACGTCTCCCTCGCATTTACGCACCCTCAAATGCCAGCTGGCTGCGCCAGGATTCGATCCTGCAACCTCGGAAACAACGGCCGAGAACGTTACCGCTGAGCCACGCAGTCAGTCTAAATACGCTCCATGTCAATCAGTTAATCAGTAGACAAATTGATTCTTGTGTAATTAAAAAATTATTCAATACAATCGTTGTACGCTAATAAATCTTAAAAACAAACCCTCAAGCGCACTCCATTAACGGAAGAGAGAATTACAGCATCGGATATAATTGGGAACAGACCACGGTGGCTTAGAATAAATCTATCAGGAGCTGGATCTTTAAATCTCCCTCATTAATTAATAAATACACTTTAAATACATAATTCAGGCTTAATCTGTTCATGTATTTCAAGAGAAATACAAAACCAATTCCTTTCCTAAGCAGGGAATTAGTACATTGTTATTTGCAACTGCTGGAAAGCTCCTATCATATTGATTGATGAGTCCACTGTAAAAGTGTTGTAAGTCAGAAATATCTATTTGTGTCAAGAAATACATTTCACAGATTCCAATGCCTCCGCGCAAGGGTTAACTTTTATTTCAATATTATGAAAGTTATTGCTAGGCAGCTGGGAACGTACGATTGCGCAAGTCAGGGAGCTCGGAAGGACGTGGAGAAGTTGAATAAAAGGTGTATAGTTTAGAAGGAAATAATACGGAAATATAGGTCACATATGGCATTATCGAATGCAAGGTAACCAAAAGACGGGTAGGGACCACCTGGATTTTTGTGTAAACATTAACAAATGTGAGAAACATAAACAAGAAAACACATAACAGGCATGTAGCCAACTGTTACTCAGGTGATGGTCATGCAAGCTGACCATGAGAAAGCCAGTCTCGCAGAGTGGGGGAGAACCTATCCCTTCTCCCATTATATACACGCTACACTTTTAGCGGTATTACCAGACTGATAACGGAACATGGCCTCCTACAATGTGTTTACAGCAACATGTTCTTTTGGAATAAATCCTAATCGTACGTGGATCCAACTCGAACACCATTCCTTTATTGTGTTAAACTGAAGAACATAGTGCAAACACACATCAAGGGACATGCTATTAGCCTGATGGACATGTTAAAATAATGTAAATCAACTATTTTTTCCACGAAACCACGCACCTTTTACGATAAGATTTTCACGTCAGTAGTGGTTTTGTAGGGGTTCTATACCCTCCTCCTCCTCACCCTCCTCACAAGATGGCGGCAGCCCGATATCTCTCGAACGCATGGTCGGATTTTGACAAATGAGGTGTCATTGAACTCGGGCTAACACTCCATATCCAATGGACAACATATTTCAACCCCAAAAATAAAACCTACCCCTACTAGGGGGTGAAATAATACTTTTTTTAGAGAATCTCTCTTTCCAAGTGCAACATGTGAGAGTTTAAATGTCAATATGGGATGAAACGTTGTTCTACATAAAGTGCATGTGTGTTCGGTGGAAAGCCACTATGAATTAACATGCTTGTTTTTGTTTTTTACGCATGCCCACTCATAGCTTGTATAAGAGGGCGGGCTTTTTAAAGATGGTGGCTGTAGTGTAACCTAACCTAACCCAACCTAACGGGTCCTTGTTGACAGGGCCTTGTGGACGAGTCCTTGTGGACAGGTCCCTGTTGACAGATCCCTGTGGACGGGTCATTGTTGACGAGTCATTGTTGACGGGTCCTTGTTGACGAGTCCCTGTGGATGGGTCATTGTTGACGAGTCCTTGTGGGCAGGTCCTTGTGGATGAGTTACTTTGGACTGGTCCCTATGGACTAGCCCATGAATTTATTTAAATTATGTCAAAGGGCCTAACTACATTTGTGTGTAAAGCAGTGTATTGAACTGACGTTGTTCACTAATTCCCCACTACTATAATGTGATAGCGATATGAAGGGAAAGTGACGAAATACATGTGAGCATACAAGGGATCTAACTTGGTGGATGGATGTGTTCTAACGAGTCATTTGTAGTTGAAAGATAATAATACATGTTCTTAAGATGTTAAAACTGAGGAGATGGTATGTGCAGTAAGACGTCTTGTTATATTTCCTGTGTCATATTACAGACATGGCAGAGAGCGCACAGATCTGTTGCTATTACTAACGCTGCAGTAATTTGAAACCGCAAGTGTTCATTAAGACAATGGGTGATGAACATGCAAAGTTAGCAGTTATTGGATATTACACAGGTGTTCCTTCCGGTGTCATGTTGCTGACATGGCAGAGAGCGCACACTGCTGTTGCTATGACTGACGCTGCAGTAATTTGAAACCTCAGGTGTTGATCAAGACAATGGGTGATGATCATGCAAAGTCAGCAGTCATTGGATACCACACAGGTGTTCCTAGTGTACTTTGGACTCTCAGCTGTATTGGGAAATGAATTGCAATGATCTGCAAAAAACTGCTGACACGAGCGATGAGAGTTTATATAAGAGGAGTGTCATATATCTCCCTACTGTCAGTCTTTATTACTCGCTTTGAGTGAACAGTGCTCTATTACTGCTCAAGAGTTGTAAAAAAGCCGTTTTGGTAGAAAATCATTAAATTATTTTGCAAGGTAAGTACTAATTATTAATGGATTGTAGTATTTTATTACTAATTGATGTTGAAGTTATTGATTGGAATGTATTTATTGATTGATTGATTGATTGATTGATTAATTTCTTTACAGATAATTGGGTACCTGTAGGTTACCAGATTCCTACAATCTATTCATTCAGTGGCAGCAGTTGATCAATTATAAAAAGGTAAGTGCTTGTAGGTTAGATTTTGATTACCGCTCTATTAAGTCCGAATGTTCATTGCTAGGTGTCAGTGACAGAGGGAATATTTAAAGACTTAACCCCAGTTAACCTAACATAACCTAACTTTACCTAACTTAATCTTGTCACGTGACATGTTTTACAAGTTTAGACTTGCTTTATGACTGACTATGACGTCACACTTAGGTCACTTAACTGGTGATCGCTGGTTTCCAATATGTGACATGTTCTACAAGTTTAGACTTGTTTTAAGACTGGCTATGACGTCACACTTAGCTCACTTAACTGGTGGCTGCTGGTTTGTATCACGTGACATGTTCTACAAGTTTAGACTTGTGTTAAGACTGGATATGACGTCACACTTAGCTCACTTAACTGGCAATCGCTGGTTTCTCTCACTCTATCAAGTTCCAATGTTCACCGCTAGGTGTCAGTGACAGTGGTATATAGTAACCCCAGTTAGAACTACATGAAGTTAGACTTGCTAGGAGTTCACAGATGATCGATTTAAATACCCTGCTATAACCATTGACTGGAATGTAATTAAACTATTTATATTTTACTTTGTTTTATCTTTTATTAACATTTATGATTTCTTTCTTTTATAGGTAATTTTGTAAGTGATCATCATGTTCAAGTGTGCTGACTGTAAGAAACAGTTTTCAAGACCTGACAACCTTCAACGACACGCAAATGCTAAACATGACATTAAAATGTTTGTGTGCAGTCATTGTGCTACCACATTTAACAGACAAGATAATCTTGCACGTCATGTAAATTTAATGCATGTTAGTTCAGCACCTTTTTCATGTTCAGTTTGTGATCTTGGTTTTTCTGCTGTAAAGCGATATCAATCCCACATGGTTGAAGTGCATGGAGAACAACGAGAATTGAAATCTGTAAAACCATCAACTAGCACGGAACCTTTAAACGAATGTGATGCTCAAAAGCGTAAACGTTCTCAAGATTGTGAAAATAGTTGTGCAACAAAAAGAAAGAAGAATGGTGAACCTTCAATAACACATTGTGATGTATGTAATATTGATATACCTTCTTCAATCATTCATGGACATTTACGCAGTATTCAACATAAAAATAACGCTTGCCATGAAAGAAATTCTGGAAATATTCAACAAATTGGTAGTGCATTTAAAAGTCGAATTGCTAGTTATAGACTTTATAGTAAAGAAAAAACTCAAAGTATTGAATCATTTTTAAAAAATGTTCAACCTACTGTGTTTGGCTTGTTAGGTAATGTTTTATTAGAGCATAAAACAATTAAAATGAATTTTGAACTTTTTGGACTCTATGTAAAAACTGGGAGCGAAGGTGAAATTACGGATATCAAATCTTTTAATACAAAAAACGTAATTGTTAGCGAATCAACTAATATTAGTGATATATATCAAAATATTTCAAGTGCTATCATTGTGAAGAGTGAAGAGTTCCAGGAAAGGGAGTCAGGCTGGGCGTTGGTTGAAGTACTTTATTTAGAAACCAACATGAATAAATACAACCCCCTTCGAGCATCATCATACATTGATTTGCCAGAATGGATCAAACGAAAGAAAGCTGTTGTGAACGTTTTGAATAATGATGACGCATGTTTTGCGTGGGCTGTAACCTCAGCTCTCCATCCAGCAGTGGATCATATGGATAGATCATCATCTTATCCTCACTATTCTTCAGTGTTAGATTTAAAAGAAATAGAATTTCCCATGGCGATAAAAGACATTCAACGTTTTGAAAAGCTGAACAATGTAAGTATTAATGTGTATGAAATTGAAAATAAGAGTATAGTTGGTCCTCTATATTATACTCAGGAAAAAAAGGATGCTCATGTAAATTTACTATACATAACCGAAGGTGAAAATGCTCACTATTGTTGGATAAAACATTTCAGTAGACTTGTTGGTAGTCAACTATCAAAATACAAAGGTAAGAAGTGGTTGTGTGAAGGCTGTTTGCTCTATTTTACAAAAGAGGATCAACTAACTCAACATCAACAAGTAGTTCCGTGAAGAACTATACAGCCTATTTTCATATATCCTACTTATGTTAATTGCCACTATCAACATACACAATTTCAGTTTGATTGCTGTAATAGATTCGTAGATATTGAGAACCGACTAAATATTTCGGATGTTCGCCATGTTGGATTTTATATATGTAGGTCCTAGAGTTATGTACTGTTACATGCAGATTATTGTGAACGTGTAGTATTCAAACTTCAATCGCATAATTAGGACACAAAAAAACAAGGAGTTTTAAAAAAATTCACAGCTGCCATCTTGAGGTTATGGAAAAAATTGAAATAAATTAGATGCCAGTGGATTAACATTCGGATAAAGATTTACTGAACCAAGTTTCACTGCACGCGGATGGTTAAATTGCGAGAAACGTCCATGTGAATATTTATAATTCGCATCACCGCCATGTTGGATTTGTGATCACCAGGTTATTTAAAGTCCTATAGGTAAACTTAAGTTCATAGCCCCTATGAACATTAAAAAATTTAGTTTGAATGCTAAAATAGATTCGTAGCTATTCAGTATCGTCTAAATATTTCGGATGGTCGCCATGTTGGATTGTTAAATGTATAGGCCATAGAGTCATGTACCATTAAAGGAAAATTATTGCGTAGGTTCATTATTCGAAATTTCACTTCGATCGCATGACTACATCAAAAGAAATAAAAACTTATTTTTAAAATTCGCACTGCCGCCATCTTGAGGTTATGTAAACAATTGAACTAAATTAGATACCAGTGGATTACAATGTGTATAAATATTTCCTGTACCAGGTTTCAGTGCGCTTGGAACATTAAATCGCGAGAAAGGTCTATTTAAAATTTTCAAATTCGCTTGGCCGCCATGTTCGTTTTGTAGCTAGCCGGTTTTTGAAAATCTTATAGATGGACTTCCAGTAGTGCCCTTTATCTCCGTACAATATTTTAGGGAGATACCGCTAATAGTTTCAGAGATATAGAATGCCGGTGAAATATTTCGCACATCCGCCATCTTGTGATTATGTAAACAATTGAACGAAGTTTGATGTCGGGGCATTACAATGTATATAAACATATACTGTACCAAGTTTCATTGCGTTTGGTTGGTCAAATCGCGAGAAACGTCTATTTAAAAGTCGCAAATTCGCTTGGCCGCCATGTTGGTTTTGTAGTTACCAGGTTTTCAAAAGTCACATAAGTGAACTTATAGTAGTTCCCTCTATCACCATAGAAAATGTCAGGGTAATATCGGTAATAGTTTCGGAGATATTGAATGCTGGTGAAATATTTCGCACAGCCGCTATGTTGGATTGGTGAGTCGTAACAAAATTTGAAGGGCACAGTCGAGGTCGCCGGGATTAGTGCTATGAACTTTCCGAGTTTCATTGAAATCGCTCCTGCCGTTTAGATTTTATTAGGGGGGGACACACACACGAATCACACACACACACACACACGCACACACACACGGACAAAAGGTGATCTCATAAGCCTATTTTTTCAAAATTGAAAATAGGCTAAAAATGGGGGTGTAATCATGTTCGTACGGTATTACGACTCCTAAAAATAACATTCTAAAATTTAAGGATTATGAGAAACAGCTTCGAGTACCATTTGTTATATATGCTGACTTCGAGGCTTTGCAAAAACATTTAATACATGTTCATCGAATCCAGCCCAACCTTTTACCAACACTACTCACATTCATGAACCTTTTAGCTTTGCATATTATATTAAATATAGTTATGATGACTCTTTAAATAAGTTTGAGCTCTATAGAGGACCTGATGCACATAAAGTTTTTATGGAAAGGCTTGAGAAAGATGCCATCCGTATATCCTCTATTTTAAATACGATCATTCCAATGGAACCACTAACTTTATTAGAGCAAATGAATTTTGAAACTGAAACTAATTGTTTTATATGTGGTGAATATTTATATACAGACAGGGTTCGCGATCATGACCATTTAACAGGAAAATATCGTGGTGCTGATCACCAAGAATGTAATTTAAATTATAGAGTAAGTAAATTCATTCCGGTCATTCTACATAACGGTAGCAAATACGATAACCACTTTATCGTTAAAGAATTTGGAGCTTCAGATGTGAAAATTGATGTGATTGCAAATAATAAGGAACAATACATATAGTTCACAAAATACATCAAAACTGACAACAAGAAAACGATAAAACTGCGATTTTTAGATTCATTCCGCTTTATGCCGAGTAGTCTTGATACGCTTGCTAGTAATTTAAAATCAGATCAGATTCATGAAATTCAACGTGTCTTTCCTAAAGAAGATGATTTTAATTTGATTTGTCAAAAGGGTATATTCCCTTACGAATATATTAACTGTGTGAAACGTCTTGAGGAGTGTTCTTTACCACCGAAAGATGCATTTTACAGTTCCTTAAACACAAATCATATCAGAGATCAGGAATATTTACATGCACAACGTGTATGGGCACAGTTTGACATTCAAACTTTAGGAGAATTTTCAGACATATATTTGAAGACAGATGTGTTGTTATTAGCAGATGTTTTTGAAAATTTTCGGAATGTTTGTATGAAAACTTATGACCTTGATCCTTGTCAGTATTTCACTGCTCCTGGGTTAAGTTTCAGATCAATATTGAAAAAAAAAAGAAAGGAAATTTAGAATTAATGACTGATATAGACATGATCAATTTTATAAAATCATCAATTCGAGGTGGATTAAGCCAATGTAGTGGACGGTACTCTAAAGCGAATAATAAATACATGCCTAGCTACAACCCTTGTGAAGAGTCAAAGTATATTGTCTACCTCGATGCAAATAACCAATATGGTTGGACTATGAGTCAATATCTACCACTGAAAGATTTTCGCTGGCTGACACAACCTGAAATTGATGTCTTACATGTTGACACTCTTAATGATAACGATGATAAAGGATATATTTTAGAGGTAAATCTTGAGTACCCTAAAGAGTTACATGATGATCATAATGATTTACCATTTTGTCCTGAGAATATGAAATCTCCATACATCACATCACGAACAAAAATGTTAATTGCTAATGTAAATAATAAATGTAAATATGTAATACATTATCGAAACTTGAAACAGTGTCTACAGCATGGATTGAAATTAACTAAAATTCATCGCGTATTACAATTTCATCAGTCAGCATGGCTCAAGCCGTATATTGATCTAAACAATAATTTAAGAACACAGTCAACAAACGCGTTTGAAAAAGATTTTTATAAACTCATGAATAATAGTGTTTTGGGAAAGACTATGGAGAATGTTGATAAACGAGTTGATGTAAAGCTGATAACAAAGTGGGAGAATGATGGTAAAAGGTATGGTGCGAGCAACTTAATAAGCAAGCCTAACTTTCATAGCTGTTCAATTATTCATGAGGATTTAGTTGTAATACAAATGAATCGTCTTAAATTAACTTACAACAAACCCATATATGTGGGTTACACCATTCTGGAATTATAAAAAACACTTTTGTATGAATTTTACTATGATTATGTAAAGAAAAACTATCTTGATAATGCTAAATTACTCTACACAGACACAGATTCTTTTATTTATGAGTTTAAAACTGATGATTTTTATGAGGATATCAAAACTGAGCTAAATAGGTTTGATACAAGTGACTATCCCGAGGATAATATTTACCATTTACCTCTAGTAAACAAAAAGGTTCTTGGGAAATTTAAGGATGAATGTGCTGGTGTTATTTTGTAGGCACAAAATCTAAATCATACAGCTATATGACAATTGATGATGTAGTAGTAAAAAAATTAAAAGGAGTGAAAAAGAATGTTGTTAGTAAAGAGTTAGATATAAGTGATTATAAAAACCGTATAGTTAGTAACCCACCTGTATTATATAAGAAAATGAGTGTATTTAGAAGTAAAAATCATCAGCTACATACCAATTTGCTGAACAAAGTTGCTTTAAGTAATGAAGACAACAAACGATTCATTATACCCAACACATTTGATACTTTTGCTTGGGGGAAACAGTCGCATTGACGACTATTACTTTACTTAAGTCTAATGATCACTATATTGTAATATTTGTAGTGTGTTTTATATTGTAATATTTTTTTGTAAAAAACTGTAAGTAGAATGTATAATGTTAGGCTACTGTAGTTTAGCAAAAATAAGATAAGTAATACATTTTAGTGTAAAATGTTTGCTTTTGTATATTACGAAAAAGATTTTTAAAAAATGTACAGAATGTGTGAACTAAACAAGGGAAATGTAAAAATGTAAAGTGGAAAATTGTAAATATCCATGTGTGAAAAAGTGAAATAGTTATCACCATTTTAAAATTAAAAGACATTGTGATCTGGTAAACCTTGTTTTTATTTCACAACAACAAAAATGTACAGAATGTGTAAACTAAACAAGAAGTATGTAAAAAAATGAAAAGTGGAAATTGTAAATATTCATGTGTGAAAAAAATGAAAATAAAGAAATGGCTATCACCATTTTAAAATTAAAAGACATTGTGATCTTGTAAACCTTGTTTTTATTTCACAACATATATGGCTTTACAAAATAGAATACAAAGAAATACCATTTCCTCAATCCTTTTCAATGTTCATGTCCACTCATCATTAACTTCCCTTTTATAGCAGTAATCACAATGAGGGCTGCCAACCTCTCCCCCACTGAGCCATTATAGGATGTCAAACGTTGCTTAGCTTTTCAACGATACTTTATCCACCACACGTATTAAAGCATAATGACTCTGACGATAAGAAAGGTCGTGTTCTTTACATGCTTAATCCAAAGAAATAATAGGTATTTACTTAACACAGGGTCTTGAGTCCATGAGTTTGGTACATGTTGCAAGATTTCTTTCACGGCATTGACTGTCACAAAATAAATGAAAACTTGGAGAGCACCAATAATTCATCTTTGGTAAGACTATCCAGGATCTTGAGTCCATGATTTTGGTATAAGTTGCCAGATTTCTTTCACGGCATTGACTGTCACATAATAAATGAACAACTTGGAGAGCACCAATAATTCTTCTTTGGTAAAACTATCTGCATATCGATGACAGATAACCTTTTAGTTCCACCCTTAAAACAACAACACTACCTCTTGCATAATCTGCGATGTTGATGGCTCTTGAGACGTGAAAGATGGATTAAACATAACTTTTACATCAACAGGAGTTAGACTTTGCTCAGTAAACAATGGACTATCATGAGCCACAGTATTTTTTTCTTGGACTTGCTTTTTTTCTTTTCTTTATAAGTGTTTGAAACGGTGTATTAAAAGAGAATGATAAACATTCAAAGGGTAAATAGAGTAACAAATAAAGAGAAATAAAAATGATACTTCCATATCAATTGTCAAGCATGAACTAATCTCTAGCAAAGTTCACTCAATACTATAAATAATAGTTTAAAGTGGGTGCAAATGTGGGTGCAAAAGTGGGTGCAAAAGTGGGTGCATAAGTGGGTGCAAATGTGGGTGCATAAGTGGGTGAAAAAGTGGGTGCATAAGTGGGTGCAAATGTGGGTGCATAAGTGGGTGAAAAAGTGAGGTGCATAAGTGAATGCAATAGTGGGTGCAAAGGTAGGTACAAAAGTGGGTGAAAAAATGCCCCCCTTTTTGAATCTCGCTAACGCCCCCTTTTTAATCTATTTTTTGAAATTTTGACAAAGGGTCTAAGTGCACTTTTGTTAATATCTCATGAACCAGTCTCTGTTGACGGTTCCTTGTTGACTAGTCCCTGTGGACTGATCCCTATGGACTGGTCCATGCATTTTATCCAAATTATGCCAAAGGGACCCGCCCACAGGGACTAGTCAACAAGGACCCGTCAACAGAGACTGGTTCGCGAGATATTAACAAAAGTGCACTTAGACCCTTTGTCAAAATTTCAAAAAATAGATTAAAAAGGGGGCGTTAGCGAGATTCAAAAAGGGGGCATTTTTCACCCACTTTTGTACCTATCTTTGCACCCACTATTGCAATCACTTATGCACCCACTTTTTCACCCACTTATGCACCCACATTTGCACCAACTTATGCACCCACTTTTCATCCACTTATGCACCCACATTTGCACCCACTTTTGCACCCACTTTAAACCATTATTTATAGTATTGAGTGAACTTTGCTAGAGATTAGTTCATGCTTGACAATTGATATGGAAGTATCATTTTCATTTCTCTTTATTTGTTACTCTATTTACCCTTTGGATGTTTATCATTCTCTTTTAATACACCGTTTCAAACACTTATAAAGAAAAGAAAAAAAGCAAGTCCAAGAAAAAAAATACTGTGGCTCATGACAGTGCATTGTTTACTGAGCAAAGTCTAACTCCTGTTGATGTAAAAGTTATATTTAATCCATCTTTCACGTCTCAAGAGCCATCAACATCGCAGATTATGCAAGAGGTAGTGTTGTTGTTTTAAGGGTGGAACTAAAAGGTTATCTGTCATCGATATGCAGATAGTTTTACCAAAGAAGAATTATTGGTGCTCTCCAAGTTGTTCATTTATTATGTGACAGTCAATGCCGTGAAAGAAATCTGGCAACGTATACCAAAATCATGGACTCAAGATCCTGGATAGTCTTACCAAAGATGAATTATTGGTGCTCTCCAAGTTTTCATTTATTTTGTGACAGTCAATGCCGTGAAAGAAATCTTGCAACATGTACCAAACTCATGGACTCAAGACCCTGTGTTAAGTAAATACCTATTATTTCTTTGGATTAAGCATGTAAAGAACACGACCTTTCTTATCGTCAGAGTCATTATGCTTTAATACGTGTGGTGGATAAAGTATCGTTGAAAAGCTAAGCAACGTTTGACATCCTATAATGGCTCAGTGGGGGAGAGGTTGGCAGCCCTCATTGTGATTACTGCTATAAAAGGGAAGTTAATGATGAGTGGACATGAACATTGAAAATGATTGAGGAAATGGTATTTCTTTGTATTCTATTTTGTAAAGCCATATATGTTGTGAAATAAAAACAAGGTTTACAAGATCACAATGTCTTTTAATTTTAAAATGGTGATAGCCATTTCTTTAATTTCATTTTTTTCACACATGAATATTTACAATTTCCACTTTTCATTTTTTTACATTCTTCTTGTTTAGTTTACACATTCTGTACATTTTTGTTGTTGTGAAATTAAAACAAGGTTTACCAGATCACAATGTCTTTTAATTTTAAAATGGTGATAACTATTTCGTTTTTCACACATGGATATTTACAATTTTCCACTTTACATTTTTACATTTCCCTTGTTTAGTTCACACATTCTGTACATTTTTTAAAAATCTTTTTCGTAATATACAAAAGCAAACATTTTACACTAAAATGTATTACTTATCTTATTTTTACTAAACTACAGTAGCCTAACATTATACATTCTACTTACAGTTTTTTACAAAAAAATATTACAATATAAAACACACTACAAATATTACAATATAGTGATCATTAGACTTAAGTAAAGTAATAGTCGTCAATGTGACTGTTTCCCCAAGCAAGAGTATCAAATGTGTTGGGTATAATGAATCGTTTGTTGTCTTCATTACTTAAAGCAACTTTGTTCAGCAAATTGGTATGTAGCTGATGATTTTTACTTCTAAATACACTCATTTTCTTATATAATACAGGTGGGTTACTAACTATACAGTTTTTATAATCACTTATATCTAACTCTTTACTAACAACATTCTTTTTCACTCCTTTTAATTTTTTTACTACTACATCATCAATTGTCATATAGCTGTATGATTTAGATTTTGTGCCTACAAAATAACACCAGCACATTCATCCTTAAATTTCCCAAGAACCTTTTTGTTTACTAGAGGTAAATGGTAAATATTATCCTCGGGATAGTCACTTGTATCAAACCTATTTAGCTCAGTTTTGATATCCTCATAAAAATCATCAGTTTTAAACTCATAAATAAAAGAATCTGTGTCTGTGAAGAGTAATTTAGCATTATCAAGATAGTTTTTCTTTACATAATCATAGTGAAATTCATACATAAGTGATTTTGATAATTCCAGAATGGTGTAACCCACATATATGGGTTTGTTGTAAGTTACTTTAAGACGATTCATTTGTATTACAACTAAATCCTCATGAATAATTGAACAGCTATGAAAGTTAGGCTTGCTTATTAAGTTGCTCGCACCATACCTTTTACCATCATTCTCCCACTTTGTTATCAGCTTTACATCAACTCGTTTATCAACATTCTCCATAGTCTTTCTCAAAACACTATTATTCATGAGTTTATAAAAATCTTTTTCAAACGCGTTTGTTGACTGTGTTCTTAAATTATTGTTTAGATCAATATACGGTTTGAGCCATGCTGACTGATGAAATTGTAATACGCGATGAATTTTAGTTAATTTCAATCCATGCTGTAGACACTGTTTCAAGTTTCGATAATGTATTACATATTTACATTTATTATTTACATTAGCAATTAACATTTTTGTTCGTGATGTGATGTATGGAGATTTCATATTCTCAGGACAAAATGGTAAATCATTATGATCATACTCATGATTTACCTCTAAAATATATCCTTTATCATCGTTATTATTAAGAGTGTCAACATGTAAGACATCAATTTCAGGTTGTGTCAGCCAGCGAAAATCTTTCAGTGGTAGATATTGACTCATAGCCCAACCATATTGGTTATTTGCATCGAGGTAGACAATATACTTTGACTCTTCACAAGGGTTGTAGCTAGGCATGTATTTATTATTCGCTTTAGAGTACCGTCCACTACATTGGCTTAATCCACCTCGAATTGATGATTTTATAAAATTGATCATGTCTATATCAGTCATTAATTCTAAATTTCCTTTCGTTTTTTCAACATTGAACTGAAACTTAACCCAGGAGCAGTGAAATACTGACAAGGATCAAGGTCATAAGTTTTCATACAAACATTCCGAAAATTTTCAAAAACATCTGCTAATAACAACACATCTGTCTTCAAATATATGTCTGAAAATTCTCCTAAAGTTTGAATGTCAAACTGTGCCCATACACGTTGTGCATGTAAATATTCCTGATCACTGATATGACTTGTGTTTAAGGAACTGTAAAATGCATCTTTCGGTGGTAAAAAACACTCCTCAAGACGTTCCACACAGTTAATATATACGTAAGGGAATATACCCTTTTGACAAATCAAATTAAAATCATCTTCTTTAGGAAAAACACGTTGAATTTCATGATACTGATCTGATTTTAAATTACTAGCAAGCTTATCAAGACTACTCGGCATAAAGCGGAATGAATCTAAAAATCGCAGTTTTATCGTTTTCTTATTATCAGTTTTGATGTATTTTGTGAAAGATATGTATTGTTCCTTATTATTTGCAATCACATCAATTTTCACATCTGAAGCTCCAAATTCTTTAACGATAAAGTGGTTATCGTATTTGCTACCGTTATGTAGAATGACCGGAATGAATTTACTTACTCTATAATTTAAATTACATTCTTGGTGATCAGCACCACGATATTGTCCTGTTAAATGGTCATGATCGCGAACCCTGTCTGTATATAAATATTCACCACATATAAAACAATTAGTTTCTGTTTCAGAATTCATTTGCTCTAATAAAGTTAGTGGTTCCATTGGAATGATCGTATTTAAAATAGAGGATATACGGATGGCATCTTTCTCAAGCCTTTCCATAAAAACTTTAGGTGCATCAGGTCCTCTATAGAGCTCAAACGTATTTAAAGAGTCATCATAACTACATTTAATATAATATGCAAAGCAAAAAGGTTCATGAATGTGAGTAGTGTTGGTAAAAGGTTGGGCTGGATTCGATGAACATGTATTAAATGGTTCTAGCAAAGCCTCGAAGTCAGCATATATAACAAATGGTACTCGAAGCTGTTTCTCATAATCCTTAAATTTTAGAATGTTATTTTTAGGAGTCGGTATTACCGTACGAACATGATTACACCCCCATTTTTAGCCTATTTTCAATTTTGAAAAAAATAGGCTTATGAGATCACCTTTTGTCCGTGTGTGTGTGCGTGTGTGTGTGTGTGTGTGTGAGGTGTGTGTGTGTGTCCCCCTAATTAAATCTAAACGGCTGGAGCGATTTCAATGAAACTCGGTAAGTTCATAGCACTATTCCCGGCGACCTCGACCGTGCCCTTCAAATTTTGTTATGTCTCACCAATCCAACATGGCGGCTGTGCGAAATATTTCACTAGCATTCAATATCTCCGAATCTATTACGGATATCACCCTGAAATTTGTATTCGGTGATAAAGGGCGCTACTAGAAATTCACCTATGAGACTTTCAAAAACCTGGTGACTACAAAACCAACATGGCGGTCAAGCGAAATTGAGACTTTTAAATAGACATTTCTCGCGATTTAATTATCCAAACGTAATGAAACTTGGTACAGCAAATGTTTATACACATTGTAATGCACTGGAGTCTAATTTAGTTCAAATGTTTATATAACCTCAAAATGGCGGCTGTGCGAAATATTTCACTGACATTCTATATCTCCTAAACTATTACAGATACCATCATGCAATTATGTACGGTGATAAAGGGTACTGATACAAGTTTACCTATGTATATTTCATAAACCTGTAAAGTACAAAACGGACATGGCGACCAAGCGAATTTGAAATATTTTAATAGACTTTTCTCGTGATTTAACTCTCTGAGCGCAGTGAAATGTGGTACAGTAAATGATTTTGCAGTTTGTAATGCACTGCCATCTAATTTAATTCAATTGTTTACATAACCTCAAGATGGCGGCTGTGCGATATTTTAAAATTAAGTTTTCATTCTTGTGTCGTAATCATGCGATCGAAGTGAAAGTTTGAATAATGAAGCTAGGCAATAATTGTCCTCGAATGGTACATAACTCTATGGCCTATACATATAACAATCCTAAAAGGCGAGCATCCGAAATATTTAGACGGTTCTCAATATCTCTGAATCTTTTACAGCAACCAAACTGATTTTTTTAATGTTCATAGAGACTATGAACATATGTTCACCTATAGGACTTTCAGTAACCTGGTGAGCACAAATCCAACATGGTGGTGACGCGAAGTATAAATATTTAAATGGACGTTTCTCGCGAATTAACTACCCGAGTGCCGTGAAACGTTGCACGTTAAATGCTTATACAAATGTTGATCCACTGGCATCTAATTTATTTCAATTGTTTGCATAATCACAAGATGGCTGGTGTGCGTACTTTTAAAATCTCGTTTTTTACTTCTTGTGTTCTAATCATGCAATTGAAGTTTGAATACCACACGTACACAATAATCTTAATGTAATAGTATAAATATAAAATTCCATCCTGGCGACCATATGAAATATTTAGACGGTTCTCAATATCTACGAATCTATTACAGCAATTAAACAGACATTTTGTATGTTGGTAGACACAATTAACATGAGCAGGATATATGAAAATAGGCTGTATAGTTCTTCACGGAACTTCTTGTTGATGTTGAGTTAGTTGATCCTCTTTTGTAAAATAGAGCAAACAGCCTTCACACAACCACTTCTTACCTTTGTATTTTGATAGTTGACTACCAACAAGTCTACTGAAATGTTTTACCCAACAATAGTGAGCATTTTCACCTTCGGTTATGTATAGTAAATTTACATGAGCATCCTTTTTTTCCTGAGTATAATATAGAGGACCAACTACACTCTTATTTTCAATTTCATACACATTAATACTTACATTGTTCAGCTTTTCAAAACGTTGAATGTCTTTTATCGCCATAGGAAATTCTATTTCTTTTAAATCTAACAGTGAAGAATAGTGAGGATAAGATGATTATCTATCCATATGCTCCACTGCTGGATGGAGAGCTGAGGTTACAGCCCACGCAAAACATGTGTCATCATTATTCAAAACGTTCACAACAGCTTTCTTTCGTTTGATCCATTCTGGCAAATCAATGTATGATGATGCTCGAAGGGGGTTGGTTTTATTCATGTTGGTTTCTAAATAAAGTACTTCAACCAGCGCCCAGCCTGACTCCCTTTCCTGGAACTCTTCACTCTTCACAATGATAGCACTTGAAATATTTTGATATATATCACTAATATTAGTTGATTCGCTAACAATTATGTTTTTTGTATTAAAAGATTTGATATCCGTAATTTCACCTTCGCTCCCAGTTTTTACATAGAGTCCAAAAAGTTCAAAATTCATTTTAATTGTTTTATGCTCTAATAAAACATTACCTAACAAGCCAAACACAGTAGGTTGAACATTTTTAAAAAATGATTCAATACTATGAGTTTTTTTTACTATAAAGTCTATAACTAGCAATTCGACTTTTAAATGCACTACCAATTTGTTGAATATTTCCAGAATATCTTTCATGGCAAGCGTTATTTTTATGTTGAATACTGCGTAAATGTCCATGAATGATTGAAGAAGGTATATCAATATTACATACATCACAATGTGTTATTGAAGGTTCACCATTCTTCTTTCTTTTTGTTGCACAACTATTTTCACAATCTTGAGAACGTTTACGCTTTTGAGCATCACATTCGTTTAAAGGTTCCGTGCTAGTTGATGGTTTTACAGATTTCAATTCCTGTTGTTCTCCATGCACTTCAACCATGTGGGATTGATATCGCTTTACAGCAGAAAAACCAAGATCACAAACTGAACATGAAAAAGGTGCTGAACTAACATGCATTAAATTTACATGACGTGCAAGATTATCTTGTCTGTTAAATGTGGTAGCACAATGACTGAACACAAACATTTTAATGTCATGTTTAGCATTTGCGTGTCGTTGAAGGTTGAAAGGTCTTGAAAACTGTTTCTTACAGTCAGCACACTTGAACATGATGATCACTTTCAAAATTACCTATAAAAGAAAGAAATCATAAATGTTAATAAAAGATAAAACAAAGTAAAATATAAATAGTTTAATTACATTCGAGTCAATGGTTATAGCAGGGTATTTAAATCGATCATCTGTGAACTCCTAGCAAGTCTAACTTCATGTAGTTCTAACTGGGGTTACTATATACCACTGTCACTGACACCTAGCGGTGAACATTGGAACTTGATAGAGTGAGAGAAACCAGCGATTGCCAGTTAAGTGAGCTAAGTGTGACGTCATAGCCAGTCTTAACACAAGTCTAAACTTGTAGAACATGTCACGTGATACAAACCAGCAGCCACCAGTTAAGTGAGCTAAGTGTGACGTCATAGCCAGTCTTAAAACAAGTCTAAACTTGTAGAACATGTCACATATTGGAAACCAGCGATCACCAGTTAAGTGACCTAAGTGTGACGTCATAGTCAGTCATAAAGCAAGTCTAAACTTGTAAAACATGTCACGTGACAAGGTTAAGTTAGGTAAAGTTAGGTTATGTTAGGTGAACTGGGGTTAAGTCTTTAAATATTCCCTCTGTCACTGACACCTAGCAATGAACATTCGGATTAATAGAGCGGTAATCAAAATCTAACCTACAAGCACTTACCTTTTTATTATTGATCAACTGCTGCCACTGAATGATCAGATTGTAGGAATCTGGTAACCTACAGGTACCCAATTATCTGTAAACAAATTAATCAATCAATCAATCAATCAATCAATCAATCAATAAATACATTCCAATCAATAACTTCAACATCAATTAGTAATAAAATACTACAATCCATTAATAATTAGTACTTACCTTGCAAAATAATTTAACGATTTTCTACCAAAACGGCTTTTTTACAACTCTTGAGCAGTAATAGAGCACTGTTCACTCAAAGCGAGTAATAAAGACTGACAGTAGGGAGTTATATGACACTCCTCTTATATAAACTCTCATCGCTCGTGTCAGCAGTTTTTTGCAGATCATTGCAATTCCTTTCCCAATACAGCTGAGAGTCCAAAGTACACTAGGAACACCTGTGTGGTATCCAATGACTGCTGACTTTGCATGATCATCACCCATTGTCTTGATCAACACCTGAGGTTTCAAATTACTGCAGCGTCAGTCATAGCAACAGCAGTGTGCGCTCTCTGCCATGTCAGCAACATGACGCCGGAAGGAACACCTGGGTAATATCCAATAACTGCTAACTTTGCATGATCATCACCCATTGTCTTAATGAACACTTGTGGTTTCAAATTACTGCTGCGTTAGTAATAGCAACAGATCTGTGCGCTCTCTGCCATGTCTGTAATATGACACAGGAAATATAACAAGACGTCTTACTGCACATACCATCTCCTCAGTTTTAACATCTTAAGAACATGTATTATTATCTTTCGACTACAAATGACTCGTTAGAACACATCTATCCACCAAGTTAGATCCCTTGTATGCTCACATGTATTTCGTCACTTTCCTTTCATATCGTTATCACATTATAGTTGCGGGGAATTAGTGAACAACGTCAGTTCAATACACTGCTTTACACACAAATGTAGTTAGGCCCTTTGACATAATTTAAATAAATTCATGGGCTAGTCCATAGGGACCAGTCCAAAGGGACTCATCCACAAGGACTCGTCCACAAGGACCTGCCCACAAGGACTCGTCAACAATGACCCGTCCACAGGGTCTCGTCAACAAGGACCCGTCAACAATGACTCGTCAACAATGACCCGTCCACAGGGATCTGTCAACAGGGACCTGTCCACAAGGACTCGTCCACAAGGACCTGTCAACAAGGACCCGTTAGGTTGGGTTAGGTTAGGTTACACTACAGCCACCATCTTTAAAAAGCCCGCCCTCTTATAAAAGCTATGAGTGGGCATGCGTAAAAAACAAAAACAAGCATGTTAATTCATAGTGGCTTTCCACCGAACACACATGCACTTTATGTAGAACAATGTTTCATCCCATATTGACATTTAAACTCTCACATGTTGCACTTGGAAAGAGAGATTCTCTAAAAGAAAATATTATTTCACCCCCTAGTAGGGGTAGGTTTTATTTTTGGGGTTTACATATGTTGTCCATTGGATAGGGAGTGTTAGCCCGAGTTCAATGACACCTCATTTGTCAAAATCCGACCATGCGTTCGAGAGATATCGGGCTGCCGCCATCTTGTGAGGAGGGTGAGGAGGAGGAGGGTATAGAACCCCTACAAAACCACTACTCACGTCTTCTTGCGCTTTCAAAACAGGGAATCATATATTACCGGCTGCCTATCAATACCCCCACTCACTCTATATAGCCATTGGGATGAACGATAGTAACAAGGGAATTATCAGGTAAGACAGGTCGAAACCTATCTTCAAACTTTGTGAGCGCAATCGTTGTACTTTAAGAGGACAACGTGTGGAAAATCAGCCGTCAGATAGAACTGCAAGGCTCCGAAATTATGTGGCGAATGTCTCAAAAACTCAATGGGAAGTAGCGGGTACCGGGCATTTTGGAAGGGACATCCCTGACGGCTCAGACAATCAAGGCCGGTGGGAAGCAGCTGCACGCTCCAGTCAGCATATACACCCCACCACGCGACTACTCCAAATGCCAGGGATGTCCATCACCGCCAGCCACCATGCCTGCGTACCAGGATGTCAGGTAAGATTTCGGAGTCTTGCAGTTCAATTTGGCGACTGATTTTCCATACGTTGTCCTCTTGCGTCCACAAAGTTTTACGATAGGTTTCGATCTGTCTTACCTGATACTTCCCTTGTAAAATAAAGGAAAACTACATGGCGTTGACTAGCAATAGAACATCGCATTGCTTAATCATTCAGCAGAATAAAATTTAGCTCGCAAGCAACAAAATAACGCACGATTACAAGAAAGCCCCCATGTACGAAAAAACACGGAACTCGAATCCTCACCCTAAATACGCATCACAGTAATTTAACAAAATGTAACTACGGGAGAACGTGCTACGCTAGAATCTTGCCTCACTCCCTTGTAAAAGTTTGATAACCATACAAGATTCAATTCTAAGGGAATTTTAAGTGATACGCAAAAATATTCTTGTATCGTTCTGTCATAGCGGCTGATGAAGGGGCCAATAATAATATTTAGGCCTCTAAACATGTCCCATTAATGACTACCCAGTGATCTCTATTAATAAAGTAGTGATCTGGCGGAACTTTCATCCTGTTGAGACTAATTAGTTTATCAATACGAAACCAGAATGAACCTGTTAAGTTCTAAAATCAAAAGACCGGCAAGAACAGAACACACAAAACATATAACTTAAAATACAACTATCCAACCCACTAAATTACCCCTCTAAGGCACTGGAATAGGGAAATCATCTACCCGCACATTTTCAAAATACTCATGGTCCAGTCCAAATATCTGCAATATAATACCACCCAAGGACATAAAGGGAAAATTACATGATTTATAACACAACATACATTATGGCTATACAGCACACGCATCCCCTTTCGCTGTACCGCAAAGAAGGATTGAATGTGTTGTAGAGAAAACGAAAATATATTCCAGCGGCTCCAAGAAACAGCCGTAAATCGGCTTCAGTCAATAAAAATAATGACCTGACCCTTAATCGTTATCGAATGTAAAACGTCATTGTGAAAAGCAAGAATACATCATGGTGTTAGTCTCAACAATGTTTTCCTTGATTTATTTCCTTGAAGCCTAGGCATTGAAATTCCATAACCGAGGATACAAGTGCAAAACAAAGTCACCAAATTTTGATTTAAATATCTCCCCCCTTCCTGATGATGCTTCGTAAAACAGTAGGGTATGAAGAGTTGCTGAAAGATCTCCTGGAAAAGGGGATAGATGTAGACGACATCTTCTACGTTACAAGCGCCATGATCGAAAGAAGCTGGAAAGAGACCTGCCAGCGAATGAGGAATGTCGTCAATGCACTGGCGGTACACGACTTCCACCACAAAATATGCAGCATGAAACGTTTCCACCCAGTGTCAGAAGCATGTACATGCACGTTCTGCGACCGTTACCTTGTACTCTGGTGCACTAAATGTGAGAAATCAGCGACTGAACTATGTGATAAAGACTGAATCTCCATGTGACTAGGGAATGGAAGTGATCATTATGTGTAACTCTGCACGCATGCACGCTTTCTTAATATTATTATTAAAACGGTTACAAAATTGCAGAAATTCGGTGGTGTAGTTGGTAGTATGCTGAGCTTCCATGCCCAAGATCGTGGGTTCAAACATGGCCGAAGTCGTCGGATCTTTTAAAAGCGTTAAAAATCATTCAGTATGCCTTCCTTCGGAGGGGAAGTAAAGCCGGCGGGCCCATGTCATAGATTTAAAGCATGTAAAAGAACCTTCAACTAAAAACACTTGTGTGAAGCTAAATTATAGGTTAGATTTGACTAACGCTCCTAAGTTCCAACGTTCGTCGCCAGAAGCCGACTGCGGTGGCATCTAGTAACCAAGTTCACAACTAGTTGTCATTGACGGTAGCATTTGGTAGCAAAAGTAAGAACTACTTGAACATTGAATGCCTGCAGTCCTTACCTGAATTACAGATAACACACACTAATACAGCCATAACAATTATTAACACCGGTTATCAGACAGATTCCACAGACACCCAAAGTACACGGTCATACATGACCGCGTTGTCACAGCCCCTAAACTGAGGAACCAACCAACCAGATTGCAGAAACTACGTCCTCTTTATGTTTATGACAGTTCAAAACTTTATTTAACATTAACACATCTTTAAAAACTTTAATTCGTTTTTCAAAACTTATTTGTAAGTACATTCTCATTATTCCGTTAAACATTATATTAATTTCTTTCAAGTGTAAATAATTCTGTAAACCGCAAGAGAACGAAAAGCATATCAGATAATTGCCATATGTCTCACGTCTACTCCAGGTGAATGCTATGATGGTACCTAAACTAAAGCCACGGCACCTCCTATACAAATCTTAACCTCATCTATAAATGCAAACAATAGTATTGTGCCCAACTCTAGGAATGGGTATTCCAAGATTCAGACACCTAGATATCAAGGGAAAGGCTACAGCCACTTTTGAAAGTTGAGATATTTGAATATCGCGCTACATTGCTTCTCGAAGCAATTGGAAAGAATATACCGATACTTGCATGTCAAGTGACGTAGCGAGTAATAGCAGAGGTCGAGGCTATTTATTGATTAAATAGTTAACCATGGAGTAGAGACTTGAGACTGGGATCAGATTACTGGCACGGCCAAATAAAAGAGAATGCACTTAGTATCAAGTAAATCGGACCAGGGATACTAGAGATATGAGGATTTCTAGATTTCAGTGTGATGACGCGTGACCCTGGCAGTTTTGAATAAAAGCCGGCCGGCCGAGGCATCGATAGCTCATTCCAACACAAGCACCTGCCTAGCAAGTTGCTGCTACGCTGAGCCAAGGCACATGGTTGCCGGGTCTACGCAGAAGTAATTTTCAAAGTTGTGATAGTCACAAAAGTGCTGCGCTACGAGGTGGAACTTAGTAAGTTTCCGGCGAGGAGAATCACTGAGGTGATTGATTTTTTCTACAGTCATTAGTGGAAATATTTATGTTTCTACATGGACATATGCTAGACTTTGTCTAGAATTAGTACTTTGTCACAGTCCAGTAATAACCTAATACTTGGATATTTAAATCCATTTCAGTCAGTTTTCATATTGGTAACTTGTTAACCACTTCGATCTATCAGTACACTGAAGACCAGTCTATCACGGTGGTGTTCATTAGTCTACGCAAGGGAAACTACAGGTTGCTTAGCGCATGGTAGATGGCGAGAAGCCATGCCCAGGGAACGATCTTCAGGACAGCCGTTGATTGGTTAGACTGTCAGTGTCTTCTTGTATTGATAAGATTACCGTGAGTTATGTTACAACTGACATATCTAAGAATATATCACTTAGATCTGACCCCATTTAAACAAACTGTTATGGCTTTGATAGAAGCCCATATTAAAATGGAACAACAGTTAATTCAAACGTCAAGAGATACTACCACTATGTCTTACTAGACGGATTGTGGATATATAATGGCGGCGGATACAAGGATTATACGTGCTTGTCCGATAGGGCATGTTTATGGATAAATCTGGTACAGACCAGGTTTACTACGCTTCAAGACCATCAAGAAATGTAAGCCACATTTGAATTATATTATGCCTAGCTAATTGGAACAAACTATTTTTCTGCAGATGACCAACACATTTATTTTTCTTCGTATTTAAATCTTGCAATGATTTACGCAAGACATATTAGAGTTATTCTGAGTATTTTCAGCACTCAGAACAGTTTAGGATCGATGACCGAGCATTTCGAGCATTTATTTGAATATTTCATATTTTTGGGAAATCACGGTAATCAGCCGATGTAACTGTAAAAGTTAATAATTATTTTTGTTAAGGAATGGATATTTTTTCCATATTCGAAGGTTCGAACATGTGGATTCTCACATAATGAGATGATAATTAAATATATTTAAAATAATATAACTAATAATAATAATAATAATCCACTAATAATAATAATAATAATTTTTATAATGTTTCTAAATAATTCTTGGATATTATATTTTCTAATAATCATTTGTACTAAGAGAGCCTATGAAGTAGTTTAATCATTTCTAGTTTGGAACAGGAGATTTTCCGAAGGAGAGTGGTTAGCGCAAGCCCGCATTCAACCAACATTTCAGTTCTGGTTGAACAGTTGATATTTGCAATGAGCAAAGTATATTTTTCAGATAACACGGAGAGGCATGAAACGGGAAGCAAATGATATTTGTATCAAATAGGATATTTTTGTATTTATATAAAATCATGACGTAAATACACTCGAAAGTGAAATAAAGATTTTCATAAGTATGGTAAATTCACGGGTTGAACTGAATGGTAAAATAAAATAAACTTGTAAGTTTATTAATCTTCCAGTGTTGATAACAAGCAGAGGCTTGATTTATTGTATAAATTTTGGGAAGAAAATTTATATGTGTGGAGTAGTTGAAATGCCATTCCCAGGTGCGCATGTTTAAGTCGCAGGAATGAGGAGATTTTTTCGAGCATCAATCAAATAGCAGGTTCGATGGCTCAGGTTTATAGTAGGAGTATTGGAACTACACATTTCGTCGTATGAATGACCCGAAGGTTATTTCTTAGAAACCATCAGTTCTTATTTCAACCTTGTTTACGAATTCCATTTAGACTTTGATTTTGCTAGAACCCGGATTTGTCATGATAGTAGTTTATTCTTCTTCAGAGGAAGACCTTTGCCGTTGTTGTTGTAATATTGTGTTCTTACACAAATAATAGAATGGGCCACTGCCAATTAATAATTCTTTAACCACGAATAATTTGAAGGATATTTTCAATCCTAGTGCCATGAACTAAATGAATTTAATATGAAACTACAATTCTTATTTCCGCATTCTGTCGAAGAATTGCAAGTTGTGAAAGTTGCTAAAAATGGCCATGAATATAAATATTTTTTATAATAATGATTCCAAGTGGAAAGTCAAATAGTTGAATGGTTCAACAATTTATTGATCAAGTTGATGATTCAGAAGTCATATATTTTGTTAGGAACTTGAAGTTCATAATCGAGTCACTTCTCGAAACATTTAATGTCAGAAGAACAATTAATTTTTGTTGTGCTTCGCACAAGTTCTTCGATGCTATGCTCAAGGTCAAATACTTTTCAGATGTTATTAATATGTGTAAATAATTTGTGTTGCTTCAAATGATGATAATATTTTTCGACAATATATATTTTTTGAAACTGGAAAAATAAGTGAAAGTTAAAAATTCTATGAACACTTATTCTACGAGTGTTAATATTATGTAAAATTTCAAACAGTGAACTACGATATTTCCAGTAGAGACAATTAAATTTGAACTGGATTTAATCATAAATAATTTTGGAACACAGTCTACAGGACTAATAATCAGACTTTTGTCTCCAAAAATAATTGTCAAATGTGTTTGGAAAATTTCTGTATATTGTGTAAATAGGAGTGTGGGTCGCCACACGTGAGTGATGCTGCTTTGAGCATTTTTGCAGTCAATTTTAAATTCAAAATAAACTGAGATAATTTTACTTGATGTGTTATACCCAATTGAATCTCCTTCTATCCTTATTGTTGCATTGAGCCAAAAATCGGTAAAGCATTTTTTCATTTGATGTCGTTTTTGCGATTTGCTTTAACCCATCTGGCGCTCCGGGATATTTTGACTCTCGTGCTGACTGATTATTGGTAAAATGCATATGTGGTCGTGCGGACTCCGGTCTAAACGGGCACATAAAATAAGATAGAGAGAGAAAAGGCTTCGAACGGGGGTCTCGATTTAGACATGAACAATCGCATGCCGATTTAAATTGTGATAATTTTTATAGAAATATTTTGGGAGTTGAGAGATGTATGGTTTGGATGAATAAATTAGTAGGAAACCCAATTAGTGGGGAAAATTAAAAATTTAACTTGGTTAATAATTAGAATGGGTTTGATTATTTTTGATAATGGCTTAACCATTAGGGCGTCAAGTAAATTCAGTAGTAAACGTTCGATGACTGGACATACGCATTATTAGAATCCAGGTGGAGGATATTTGAGAACTTGCATATTTTTCTTGTGATATTGTGGTAAATGTAATTCGTAAAAGTAGAGAATTTTGTTTTTCCATCACGTCGACATTAGGACAAATCTCATTTTATTAGAGTGTTCCAATTAGCTATTCATATTTCTTGTTCTAGTTATAAGCTTGTGTTTGCCGATATTGTATACCCCTAAGCTTTGAATAATAATTGAAATTATGGAAGAAATGATGAGGATGATGAGGAGTTTGGAGGAGAGTTCAAAAGAGGATGGACTGCGTGTAGCAGCCATTATGAAAGAAAATTCTGATTCTTTAGATAACAAACTTAAAGAAAATTTAAACGATAAACTTAAAGAGAATTCTGATTCTTTAGAAAATAAACTTAAAGAAAATTCTGATTCTTTAAAAGGTAACTTGAAAGAAAATTTAAATAGTAAATTTAATTCTATGGAGAGTAAATTTAAAGAGAATTCCGAAATTTTGATAAAGTCACTTGAGAGTAAAATGTCTAAATTATGCGAAAAAACACATGAGCTCGAAACTTCATTAGCTACTAACGCAAGTTTAATGGACGATAAATTTCGCGATGCCGATCTTAGATCCCAAAGCTTAGCTGATAGGATAGAACATGGTCTTAGGAAAGTTGGTGAAGACATGATCAACCTAGAAGTCAGAGTGAAGAAGGAGAGTAATGAGATGGGAATTCTAGTTGTTCAACGGTTGACAGAACAATTCAAAGAACTTGTAATGGGAGAAATAAAAGGTGTGATTAATGAGTTACAAACTGAAATTAAAACTACAGTTGTCAATGAAATTAAAGACACACTCAAGCTGGAGAATCAAGAGGGAATCAAGGAGATTAGGGAATCTTTGTCATCCCATATTGAAGTAATTGCCAAAGATATCCAAGCAACTCAGAAGGACATCTCAGATATGACAGGGTCATTGAAAAGTCACGAGGCTGTGATGAACCAGATATCCATTGATGTTAAGGAGAATTGTAAAGAAACTGAAGCAATTAAGAAAATGGCAGAAGAAAACCAGAAGGAACTTGAGGCTATGAAAACTCAAATCAAGGACGAGAAACAGTCTGACCATCTGTTGAAAATGCCAAATGTAAGGGGAAAGGAACAGATACATATAAATCTAGGAGCATCTAGAGAAACGGATAGTCAAAGACAGGACGAGGTCAGGACAGTATTTCAATCCAACCCCATAACTGTATTTAAGAATGTAGAAGATAAGCCTTCTAAATTTTCAGGGCGAGATTCTGTGACACCCGTGGAATTTTTGAGAGAAGCAGGGGATTACCTGAAAGATTCCAAGATCCCTAAAGAAAGACAGATCCGAGTGATAGGGAAATTTTTGGAAGGTCCTGCACTTCTTTGGTTTAGAGCCTTTAGATCCACTCTAACCACTTTTGAGGAGTTTTCTCGTGGGTTATTGAAAATGTTTTGGTCCCCGGAAACCCAACAGCAAGTCAGAGCAGAGTTATATTCGAAGAGATTCTCGACGTCACAACCTACTCGATACTCTACGTACTTTTCTGGACAGCTTTCTAAACTTCAACATTTAGATCCACCGATGCCAGATAACGAATTAATTACTGCATTGATACGTCAGTTTCCAGCAGACGTCCAAAGGACTTTGATCGCTGCTGATATCTATAATATGGAGCAATTTGACGAAGTATTACAGAAGCTGGATCATACGAACGCTCAATTCTTCCATCAGAAGGGAGGAAAGAATAACAACGCTGTGTACGCTGTTATGGCCGATAGTTATTCTCAAACACCTCGAGAGATTCGAGAGGGGCGAGAAGAGAAAACGCCGAGGGAAGATTCAAATAAGAGAGGATGGAATCAGTACAGTAACAGATACAGTTACAAGCCTTATGCGAGACCAGATGGTGGAAATCGATACAATACTCGATGGAGAAGGCCACGGGAAAATCAAGGAAGGTACCAGGAAAGAAGATACTATGGTAGAAACAACTACAATAACAGAGGGAATGTGGATACTCGTCAGTCCAATGAAGAGTTCAACAAGGAGACGAGGAAAAACTTGGAAGCAAGACACCAAGATAACATGCAATTTTTGGAGCAGAGGCCCAAAGAACCAGGTCCATCGGGAACACAACAATCCCGGGGGAATGGTAACGAAAAAAAAACAATTTCGAATTCACAGTAGAAGATAGAATTTTGAACACTTTCACTTCCAGAATTATTAAATGGCAAGCAGAGGATGATGACTTAATTCAACAGAATGACGAACGGAAAGAAATGGGTACAAGAATTAGAATGCCAATCATATCATGCGAAGTATTCGGTATGCCTGTCGATACTTTGATTGATACTGGGGCTATGCTTTGTCTTGTGAGTGAGAAGCTTTATATTCTGTGGAAGCTCAAAGAGAATTTAGAGGAGATTCCAGTATCAGGAATTAAGATCCAAGGAATAATACCCAATAAAATATCTCTGTGTAAAACACAATTATATTTATGTATTACGATTGGAGGACATGATTTTCGACATGTGTTTGTAGTAATGAAGGACATGGCTTTTGACATGATATTGGGAGCGGATTTCATTCAGAAATATCAAGCAGTGATAGACATGAAGACAGAGACGATCAAATTCAAGAATACCGAAGAGATTAACTTCGAGGGAAAAGAAGAGGAAGACATCGAGGGAGATGCTCAATGGTCTCTGATTTTTCATGAAGCTGAAGGAAGAGATGTCTACACTGAGGAGGAGTCCCCAGAGCTAGGGAAAATTTTGGAAGAGTATCACGACATTTTCGATATTAAACCTGGTGAAATTAAAGATTTTGAATATCATATTCGTGTAAATGATGATGCACCTTTTCATGCTAAATTGTATCTGGTAGCGGAAAAGCATCGAGAAAGGGTAAAAGTGCTTATCAAGGAGATAGAAAGCAACAATGTGATTGAAAAGTATACTACATCTTATGTCAATCCATTAGCAGTAGTGTCTAAGCAAGATGGAAGTCTGAGACTATGTTTAGACGCGCGAAATTTGAATTCAAGATTACTGCCAGAGTATGACAGACCACCAATCATTAGGGAACTGTTAAGGAAATTCCAAGGCAAGGTCTGGTTCTCTAATATTGATCTCACTTCGTCCTACCATCACATTAGGCTTAGTGAAGATTCTAAGAAGTTTACAGGATTTATGTTTGACCAGCAGACATATGTATTCCGCCGTCTACCATTTGGAGTCAAAACATCTGGATCTGTTTGATCAGAGCACTGGAACAAAATTTGAGTCCTGAAGTAAAAGAGATAGCAATTCGTTATATAGATGATATCTTAATTGCATCCGAGACTAAAGAGGAACATTTGTTACATCTTCAGATGTTATTCGCAGATTTGAGAAAAGCGAATTTTAAAGTAAACCTTCGAAAATGTCAGTTCATTCGAAAGGAAATAAAATTTTTGGGTCACATTTTGGATGGAGAAGGATACCGTCCCAATGAGACGAAGATACAGGCAATTGCAAATTTCCCTAGACCTACTAGAGTGAAGAATGTCCGCAGTTTTCTTGGGACATGCCAATTCTTTGCAGGGCATTGTCCAAACTTCACCAAAACGGTAGCTCCATTGCAGGAATTATTAAAGAAAGGAAACAAATGGAAATGGGATGAAGATTGTGAACAATCATTTCAAGATGCCAAAAGGTTATTGGTAAACAGCGTGAAATTGGAGTATCCTGACTTTACCAAGAATTTCATCATAGAATCTGGTGCATCCACCGTAGGGATTGGAGCTATTCTTCTTCAAGAAGATGACGACCACAAGAGACATTACCTGGCGTTCATTAGCAGGAAACTTCGTCCATCAGAAAGGAATTATTACACCACAGAGTTAGAAGCACTTGCTGTAATATTCGCGTTGGAGTCGTGGAAGAAAATGTTAATTGGACATTCAGTCATTGTGAGGACTGATCACCACGCATTGGAGTTTATCTTGAGAACAAACTTTGCCAGTGATAGGATAACTAGATGGTCACTTTTTATTCAACAATTCAACCTAGTTATTGAACACACTCCTGGAAAGTTGAACGTGGGAGCTGATTTATTGAGTAGAGCAGTGGAGTCTACATCTAAGGTTTTTCAAGTTAACCTGACGCAGCAGGATGAGGATACCTTGAGAAGGTTAAGATTGTTGCATTTATCCCAGAGGAGAGACCGACGTCTTAGAAACATTTTTCGTTTTCTACAGGGAGACATGGATCCAAATGATGATGATTTTGTGGAAACTGAAAGAATTTCAAGAGATTTTATGATGTTAGATGGTTTAATCTACAAGTTTGCTGATCCCGACCATACGAAGCTGAGAGTAGTGATACCTCCACGAATGCAAAAACCCATTATCTGGATGGCACATCGAATCGTAGGTCATACTGGAGTAGATAAGACGGTCAACATGATTCAAGAGAAATTTTCGTGGGAGCGAATGCGACCAACTGTCAGGAACACTATTCGAGAATGCGACTTATGCCAAAGGAGTAAACATAATTCCAGATTATTGAGAGAATTACCAAGGCCTATTATTCCTTCTAAGCCTTGCGAAATCTTCGCGACTGATTTATATGGTCCTCTCCCAAAGTCTAAAAGAGGTAACCGATATATTCTGGTGACCATGGATGTATTCAGCAAATACACTATGTTACACCCAATTCAGAAGGCAAACGCAAAATATTGTGCGAAGAGAATTAGAGACAGCGTAATTCCGGAAGCAGGCAAACCGGAATTCCTTTTATCAGATCGTGGACCTCAATTTACATCTTTAGAATTTCGAACCATCATGAATAATCTTGGGATTAGACAATTGTTTTGTTCTATTAGACATCCAGAGAGCAATCCAGCAGAACGCGTGATGGCTGAAATAGCAAAATTTTGCCCCCTCTATTGTCCAAATGAGCATTGGAAATGGATGGATGTTCTCTCTTTAGCATCCAAATCCATCAACTCTACAATTCATGAGAGTACTGGACAGATTCCCATGTTGCTTCATCATGGAATTAAACCAACAAGATTATGGGATCGAATCATCTCTATTCCACCTGAGATTGAACCAAGTCGTCAGATGAGGGAAACTCTAGCTTTAGACAGGTTGAGGTGCCAAGCTGAGAAAAGAGAGCGCAGAGTGAGAGGAAAGCGTTTTCGCAGGCCCTTGCGCGTAGGAACTCTTGTTTTAGTGAAAAGACCTACACCCTCTGACGTGCAAAATCGAGTGTAGTCGAAGTTTGCAAGCCTTTACGCTGGACCCTATCGTATTGTGGAAGTAAACAACAATGGAAGCTATGAAGTCGCTAATACACGAACTGGTAACATCGTGGGAACTTATAATGCATCGAATTTGAAGATTTATTATTCAAGAACCAGATAATTTAATGTGTAGATAGAAAAAATTAAAATTTTTCAATTTTTATTTTTAGCTAGGTGTGGGGTGGATGTGCCCAACTATAGGAATGGGTATTCCAAGATTCAGACACCTAGATATCAAGGGAAAGGCTACAGCCGCTTTTGAAAGTTGAGATATTTGAATATCGCGCTACATTGATTCTCGAAGCAATTGGAAAGAATATACCGATATTGCATGTCAAGTGACGTAGCGAGTAATAGCAGAGGTCGAGGCTATTTATTGATTAAATAGTTAACCATGGAGTAGAGACTTGAGACTGGGATCAGGTTACTGGCACGGCCAAATAAAAGAGAATGCACTTAGTATCAAGTAAATCGGACCAGGGATACTAGAGATATGAGGATTTCTAGATTTCAGTGTGATGACGCGTGACACTGGCAGTTTTGAATAAAAGCCGGCCGGCCGAGGCATCGATAGCTCATTCCAAAACAAGCACCTGCCTAGCAAGTTTGCTGCTACGCTGAGCCAAGGCACATGGTTGCCGGATCTACGCAGAAGTAATTTTCAAAGTTGTGATAGTCACAAAAGTGCAGCGCTACGAGGTGGAAATTAGTAAGTTTCCGGCGAGGAGAATCACTGAGGTGATTGATTTTTTCTACAGTCATTAGTGGAAATATTTATGTTTCTACACGGACATATGATAGACTTTGTCTAGAATTAGTACTTTGTCACAGTCCAGTAATAACCTAATACTTGGATATTTAAATCCATTTCAGTCAGTTTTCATATTGGTAACTTGTTAACCACTTCGATCTATCAGTACACTGAAGACCAGTCTATCACGGTGGTGTTCATTAGTCTACGCAAGGGAAACTACAGGTTGCTTAGCGCATGGTAGATGGCGAGAAGCCATGCCCAGGGAACGATCTTCAGGACAGCCGTTGATTGGTTAGACTGTCAGTGTCTTCTTGTATTGATAAGATTACCGTGAGTTATGTTACAACTGACATATCTAAGAATAGATCACTTATATCTGACCCCATTTAAACAAACTGTTATGGCTTTGATAGAAGCCCATATTAAAATGGAACAACAGTTAATTCAAACGTCAAGAGATACTACCACTATGTCTTACTAGACGGATTGTGGATATATAATGGCGGCGGATACAAGGATTATACGTGCTTGTCCGATAGGGCATGTTTATGGACAAATCTGGTACAGACCAGGTTTACTACGCTTCAAGACCATCAAGAAATGTAAGCCACATTTGAATTATATTATGCCTAGCTAATTGGAACAAACTATTTTTCTGCAGATAACCAACACATTTATTTTTCTTCGTATTTAAATCTTGCAATGATTTACGCAAGACATATTAGAGTTATTCTGAGTATTTTCAGCACTCAGAACAGTTTAGGATCGATGACCGAGCATTTCGAGCATTTATTTGAATATTTCATATTTTTGGGAAATCACGGTAATCAGCCGATGTAACTGTAAAAGTTAATAATTATTTTTGTTGAGGAATGGATATTTTTTCCATATTCGAAAGTTCGAACATGTGGATTCTCACATAATGAGATGATAATTAAATATTTTTAAAATAATATAAATAATAATAATAATAATCCACTAATAATAATAATAATAATAATTTTTATAATGTTTCTAAATAATTCTTGGATATTATATTTTCTAATAATCATTTGTACTAAGAGAGCCTATGAAGTAGTTTAATCATTTCTAGTTTGGAACAGGAGATTTTCCGAAGGAGAGTGGTTAGCGCAAGCCCGCATTCAACCAACATTTCAGTTCTGGTTGAACAGTTGATATTTGCAATGAGCAAAGTATATTTTTCAGATAACACGGAGAGGCATGAAACGGGAAGCAAATGATATTTGTATCAAATAGGATATTTTTGTATTTATATAAAATCATGACGTAAATACACTCGAAAGTGAAATAAAGATTTTCATAAGTATGGTAAATTCACGGGTTGAACTGAATGGTAAAATAAAATAAACTTGTAAGTTTATTAATCTTCCAGTGTTGATAACAAGCAGAGGCTTGATTTATTGTATAAATTTTGGGATGAAAATTTATATGTGTGGAGTAGTTGAAATGCCATTCCCAGGTGCGCATGTTTAAGTCGCAGGAATGAGGAGATTTTTTCGAGCATCAATCAAATAGCATGTTCGATGGCTCAGGTTTATAGTAGGAGTATTGGAACTACACATTTCGTCGTATGAATGACCCGAAGGTTATTTCTTAGAAACCATCAGTTCTTATTTCAACCTTGTTTACGAATTCCATTTAGACTTTGATTTTGCTAGAACCCGGATTTGTCATGATAGTAGTTTATTCTTCTTCAGAGGAAGACCTTTGCCGTTGTTGTTGTAATATTGTGTTCTTACACAAATAATAGAATGGGCCACTGCCAATTAATAATTCTTTAACCACGAATAATTTGAAGGATATTTTCAATCCTAGTGCCATGAACTAAAAGAATTTAATATGAAACTACAATTCTTATTTCCGCATTCTGTCGAAGAATTGCAAGTTGTGAAAGTTGCTAAAAATGGCCATGAATATAAATATTTTTTATAATAATGATTCCAAGTGGAAAGTCAAATAGTTGAATGGTTCAACAATTTATTGATCAAGTTGATGATTCAGAAGTCATATATTTTGTTAGGAACTTGAAGTTCATAATCGAGTCACTTCTCGAAACATTTAATGTCAGAAGAACAATTAATTTTTGTTGTGCTTCGCACAAGTTCTTCGATGCTATGCTCAAGGTCAAATACTTTTCAGATGTTATTAATATGTGTAAATAATTTGTGTTGCTTCAAATGATGATAATATTTTTCGACAATATATATTTTTTGAAACTGGAAAAATAAGTGAAAGTTAAAAATTCTATGAACATTTATTCTACGAGTGTTAATATTATGTAAAATTTCAAACAGTGAACTACGATATTTCCAGTAGAGACAATTAAATTTGAACTGGATTTAATCATAAATAATTTTGGAACACAGTCTACAGGACTAATAATCAGACTTGTGTCTCCAAAAATAATTGTCAAATGTGTTTGGAAAATTTCTGTATATTGTGTAAATAGGAGTGTGGGTCGCCACACGTGAGTGATGCTGCTTTGAGCATTTTTGCAGTCAATTTTAAATTCAAAATAAACTGAGATAATTTTACTTGATGTGTTATACCCAATTGAATCTCCTTATATCCTTATTGTTGCATTGAGCCAAAAATCAGTAAAGCATTTTTTCATTTGATGTCGTTTTTGCGATTTGCTTTAACCCATCTGGCGCTCCGGGATATTTTGACTCTCGTGCTGATTGATTATTGGTAAAATGCATATGTGGTCGTGCGGACTCCGGTCTAAACGGGCACATAAAATAAGATAGAGAGAGAAATGGCTTCGAACGTGGGTCTCGATTTAGACATGGTCAATCGCATGCCGATTTAAATTGTGATAATTTTTATAGAAATATTTTGGGAGTTTAGAGATGTCTGGTTTGGATGAATAAATTAGTAGGAAACCCAATTAGTGGGGAAAATTAAAAATTTAACTTGGTTAATAATTAGAATGGGTTTGATTATTTTTGTTAATGGCTTAACCATTAGGGCGTCAAGTAAATTCAGTAGTAAACGTTCGATGACTGGACATACGCATTATTAGAATCCAGGTGGAGGATATTTGAGAACTTGCATATTTTTCTTGTGATATTGTGGTAAATGTAATTCGTAAAAGTAGAGAATTTTGTTTTTCCATCACGTCGACATTAGGACAAATCTCATTTTATTAGAGTGTTCCAATTAGCTATTCATATTTCTTGTTCTAGTTATAAGCTTGTGTTTGCCGATATTGTATACCCCTAAGCTTTGAATAATAATTGAAATTATGGAAGAAATGATGAGGATGATGAGGAGTTTGGAGGAGAGTTCAAAAGAGGCTGGACTGCGTGTAGCAGCCATTATGAAAGAAAATACTGAGGCTTTGGAAAGGAAAGTTAAAGAAAATTCTGTTTCTTTAGAAAATAAACTTAAAGAAAATTTAAACGATAAACTTAAAGAAAATTCTGATTCTTTAGAAAATAAACTTAAAGAAAATTCTGAGTCTTTAGAAAATAAACTTAAAGAAAGTTTAAATGATAAACTTAAAGAAAATTCTGATTCTTTGGAAAATAAACTTAAAGAAAGTTCTGATTCTTTAAAAGGTAACTTGAAAGAAAATTTAAATAGTAAATTTAATTCTATGGAGAGTAAATTTAAAGAGAATTCCGAAATTTTGAAAATGTCACTTGAGAGTAAAATGTCTAAATTATGCGAAAAAACACATGAGCTCGAAACTTCATTAGCTACTAACGCAAGTTTAATGGACGATAAATTTCGCGATGCCGATCTTAGATCCCAAAGCTTAGCTGATAGGATAGAACATGGTCTTAGGAAAGTTGGTGAAGACATGATCAACCTAGAAGTCAGAGTGAAGAAGGAGAGTAATGAGATGGGAATTCTAGTTGTTCAACGGTTGACAGAACAATTCAAAGAACTTGTAATGGGAGAAATAAGAGAAGGTGTGATTAATGAGTTACAAACTGAAATTAAAACCACAGTTGTCAATGAAATTAAAGACACACTCAAGCTGGAGAATCAAGAGGGAATCAAGGAGATTAGGGAATCTTTGTCATCCCATATTGAAGTAATGGCCAAAGATATCCAAGCAACTCAGAAGGACATCTCAGATATGACAGGGTCATTGAAAAGTCACGAGGCTGTGATGAACCAGATATCCATTGATGTTAAGGAGAATTGTAAAGAAACTGAAGCAATTAAGAAAATGGCAGAAGAAAACCAGAAGGAACTTGAGGCTATGAAAACTCAAATCAAGGACGAGAAACAGTCTGACCATCTGTTGAAAATGCCAAATGTAAGGGGAAAGGAACAGATACATATAAATCTAGGAGCATCTAGAGAAACGGATAGTCAAAGACAGGACGAGGTCAGGACAGTATTTCAATCCAACCCCATAACTGTATTTAAGAATGTAGAAGATAAGCCTTCTAAATTTTCAGGGCGAGATTCTGTGACACCCGTGGAATTTTTGAGAGAAGCGGGGGATTACCTGAAATATTCCAAGATCCCTAAAGAAAGACAGATCCGAGTGATAGGGAAATTTTTGGAAGGTCCTGCACTTCTTTGGTTTAGAGCCTTTAGATCCACTCTAACCACTTTTGAGGAGTTTTCTCGTGGGTTATTGAAAACGTTTTGGTCCCCGGAAACCCAACAGCAAGTCAGAGCAGAGTTATATTCGAAGAGATTCTCGACGTCACAACCTACTCGATACTCTACGTACTTTTCTGGACAGCTTTCTAAACTTCAACATTTAGATCCACCGATGCCAGATAACGAATTAATTACTGCATTGATACGTCAGTATCCAGCAGACGTCCAAAGGACTTTGATCGCTGCTGATATCTATAATATGGAGCAATTTGACGAAGTATTACAGAAGCTGGATCATACGAACGCTCAATTCTTCCATCAGAAGGGAGGAAAGAATAACAACGCTGTGTACGCTGTTATGGCCGATAGTTATTCTCAAACACCTCGAGAGATTCGAGAGGGGCGAGAAGAGAAAACGCCGAGGGAAGATTCAAATAAGAGAGGATGGAATCAGTACAGTAACAGATACAGTTACAAGCCTTATGCGAGACCAGATGGTGGAAATCGATACAATACTCGATGGAGAAGGCCACGGGATAATCAAGGAAGGTACCAGGAAAGAAGATACTATGGTAGAAACAACTACAATAACAGAGGGAATGTGGATACTCGTCAGTCCAATGAAGAGTTCAACAAGGAGACGAGGAAAAACTTGGAAGCAAGACACCAAGATAACTTGCAATTTTTGGAGCAGAGGCCCAATGAACCAGGTCCATCGGGAACACAACAATCCCGGGGGAATGGTAACGAAAAAAAAAACTTCGAATTCACAGTAGAAGATAGAATTTTGAACACTTTCACTTCCAGAATTATTAAATGGCAAGCAGAGGATGATGACTTAATTCAACAGAATGACGAACGGAAAGAAATGGGTACAAGAATTAGAATGCCAATCATATCATGCGAAGTATTCGGTATGCCTGTCGATACTTTGATTGATACTGGGGCTATGCTTTGTCTTGTGAGTGAGAAGCTTTATATTCTGTGGAAGCTCAAAGAGAATTTAGAGGAGATTCCAGTATCAGGAATTAAGATCCAAGGAATAATACCCAATAAAATATCTCTGTGTAAAACACAATTATATTTATGTATTACGATTGGAGGACATGATTTTCGACATGTGTTTGTAGTAATGAAGGACATGGCTTTTGACATGATATTGGGAGCGGATTTCATTCAGAAATATCAAGCAGTGATAGACATGAAGACAGAGACGATCAAATTCAAGAATACCGAAGAGATTAACTTCGAGGGAAAAGAAGAGGAAGACATCGAGGGAGATACTCAATGGTCTCTGATTTTTCATGAAGCTGAAGGAAGAGATGTCTACACTGAGGAGGAGTCCCCAGAGCTAGGGAAAATTTTGGAAGAGTATCACGACATTTTCGATATTAAACCTGGTGAAATTAAAGATTTTGAATATCATATTCGTGTAAATGATGATGCACCTTTTCATGCTAAATTGTATCCGGTAGCGGAAAAGCATCGAGAAAGGGTAAAAGTGCTTATCAAGGAGATGGAAAGCAACAATGTGATTGAAAAGTATACTACATCTTATGTCAATCCATTAGCAGTAGTGTCTAAGCAAGATGGAAGTCTGAGACTATGTTTAGACGCGCGAAATTTGAATTCAAGATTACTGCCAGAGTATGACAGACCACCAATCATTAGGGAACTGTTAAGGAAATTCCAAGGCAAGGTCTGGTTCTCTAATATTGATCTCACTTCGTCCTACCATCACATTAGGCTTAGTGAAGATTCTAAGAAGTTTACAGGATTTATGTTTGACCAGCAGACATATGTATTCCGCCGTCTACCATTTGGAGTCAAAACATCTGGATCTGTTTTGATCAGAGCACTGGAACAAAATTTGAGTCCTGAAGTAAAAGAGATAGCAATTCGTTATATAGATGATATCTTAATTGCATCCGAGACTAAAGAGGAACATTTGTTACATCTTCAGATGTTATTCGCAGATTTGAGAAAAACGAATTTTAAAGTAAACCTTCGAAAATGTCAGTTCATTCGAAAGGAAATAAAATTTTTGGGTCACATTTTGGATGGAGAAGGATACCGTCCCAATGAGACGAAGATACAGGCAATTGCAAATTTCCCTAGACCTACTAGAGTGAAAAATGTCCGCAGTTTTCTTGGGACATGCCAATTCTTTGCAGGACATTGTCCAAACTTCACCAAAACGGTAGCTCCATTGCAGGAATTATTAAAGAAAGGAAACAAATGGAAATGGGGTGAAGATTGTGAACAATCATTTCAAGATGCCAAAAGGTTATTGGTAAACAGCGTGAAATTGGAGTATCCTGACTTTACCAAGAATTTCATCATAGAATCTGGTGCATCCACCGTAGGGATTGGAGCTATTCTTCTTCAAGAAGATGACGACCACAAGAGACATTACCTGGCGTTCATTAGCAGGAAACTTCGTCCATCAGAAAGGAATTATTACACCACAGAGTTAGAAGCACTTGCTGTAATATTCGCGTTGGAGTCGTGGAAGAAAATGTTAATTGGACATTCAGTCATTGTGAGGACTGATCACCACGCATTGGAGTTTATCTTGAGAACAAACTTTGCCAGTGATAGGATAACTAGATGGTCACTTTTTATTCAACAATTCAACCTAGTTATTGAACACACTCCTGGAAAGTTGAACGTGGGAGCTGATTTATTGAGTAGAGCAGTGGAGTCTACATCTAAGGTTTTTCAAGTTAACCTGACGCAGCAGGATGAGGATACCTTGAGAAGGTTAAGATTGTTGCATTTATCCCAGAGGAGAGACCGACGTCTTAGAAACATTTTTCGTTTTCTACAGGGAGACATGGATCCAAATGATGATGATTTTGTGGAAACTGAAAGAATTTCAAGAGATTTTATGATGTTAGATGGTTTAATCTACAAGTTTGCAGATCCCGACCATACGAAGCTGAGAGTAGTGATACCTCCACGATTGCAAAAACCCATTATCTGGATGGCACATCGAATCGTAGGTCATGCTGGAGTAGATAAGACGGTCAACATGATTCAAGAGAAATTTTCGTGGGAGCGAATGCGACCAACTGTCAGGAACACTATACGAGAATGCGACTTATGCCAAAGGAGTAAACATAATTCCAGATTATTGAGAGAATTACCAAGGCCTATTATTCCTTCTAAGCCTTGCGAAATCTTCGCGACTGATTTATATGGTCCTCTCCCAAAGTCTAAAAGAGGTAACCGATATATTCTGGTGACCATGGATGTATTCAGCAAATACACTATGTTACACCCAATTCAGAAGACAAACGCAAAATATTGTGCGAAGAGAATTAGAGACAGCGTAATTCCGGAAGCAGGCAAACCGGAAATCCTTTTATCAGATCGTGGACCTCAATTTACATCTTTAGAATTTCGAACCATCATGAATAATCTTGGGATTAGACAATTGTTTTGTTCTATTAGACATCCAGAGAGCAATCCAGCAGAACGCGTGATGGCTGAAATAGCAAAATTTTGCCGCCTCTATTGTCCAAATGAGCATTGGAAATGGATGGATGTTCTCTCTTTAGCATCCGAATCCATCAACTCTACAATTCATGAGAGTACTGGACAGATTCCCATGTTGCTTCATCATGGAATTAAACCAACAAGATTATGGGATCGAATCATCTCTATTCCACCTGAGATTGAACCAAGTCGTCAGATGAGGGAAACTCTAGCTTTAGACAGGTTGAGGTGCCAAGCTGAGAAAAGAGAGCGCAGAGTGAGAGGAAAGCGTTTTCGTAGGCCCTTGCGCGTAGGAACTCTTTTTTTAGTGAAAAGACCTACACCCTCTGACGTGCAAAATCGAGTGTAGTCGAAGTTTGCAAGCCTTTACGCTGGACCCTATCGTATTGTGGAAGTAAACAACAATGGAAGCTATGAAGTCGCTAATACACGAACTGGTAACATCGTGGGAACGTGTAATGCATCGAATTTGAAGATTTATTATTCAAGAACCAGATAATTTAATGTGTAGATAGGAAAAATTAAAATTTTTCAATTTTTATTTTTTGCTAGGTGTGGGGTGGATGTGCCCAACTCTAGGAATGGGTATTCCAAGATTCAGACACCTAGATATCAAGGGAAAGGCTACAGCCGCTTTTGAAAGTTGAGATATTTGAATATCGCGCTACATTGCTTCTCGAAGCAATTGGAAAGAATATACCGATACTTGCATTTCAAGTGACGTAGCGAGTAATAGCAGAGGTCGAGTATATTTATTTATTAAATAGTTAACCATAGAGTAGAGACATGAGACTGGGATCAGATTACTGGCACGGCCAAATAAAAGAGAATGCACTTAGTATCAAGTAAATCGGACCAGGGATACTAGAGATATGAGGATTTCTAGATTTCAGTGTGATGACGCGTGACCCTGGCAGTTTTGAATAAAAGCCGGCCGGCCGAGGCATCGATAGCTCATTCTAACACAAGCACCTGCCTAGCAAGTTGCTGCTACGCTGGGCCAAGGCACATGGTTGCCGGATCTACGCAGAAGTAATTTTCAAAGTTGTGATAGTCACAAAAGTGCTGCGCTACGAGGTGGAACTTAGTAAGTTTCCGGCGAGGAGAATCACTGAGGTGATTGATTTTTTCTACAGTCATTAGTGGAAATATTTATGTTTCTACATGGACATATGCTAGACTTTGTCTAGAATTAGTACTTTGTCACAGTCCAGTAATAACCTAATACTTGGATATTTAAATCCATTTCAGTCAGTTTTCATATTGGTAACTTGTTAACCACTTCGATCTATCAGTACACTGAAGACCAGTCTATCACGGTGGTGTTCATTAGTCTACGCAAGGGAAACTACAGGTTGCTTAGCGCATGGTAGATGGCGAGAAGCCATGCCCAGGGAACGATCTTCAGGACAGCCGTTGATTGGTTAGACTGTCAGTGTCTTCTTCTATTGATAAGATTACCGTGAGTTATGTTACAACTGACATATCTAAGAATAGATCACATATATCTGACCCCATTTAAACAAACTGTTATGGCTTTGATAGAAGCAGTTGGAACGTCAAATAGTTGAATCGTTCAACAATTTATTGATCAAGTTGATGATTCAGAAGTCATATATTTTGTTAGGAACTTGAAGTTCATATCGAGTCACTTCTCGAAACATTTAATGTCAGAAGAACAATTAATTTTTGTTGTGCTTCGCACAAGTTCTTCGATGCTATGCTCAAGGTCAAATACTTTTCAGATGTTATTAATATGTGTAAATAATTTGTGTTGCTTCAAATGATGATAATATTTTTCGACAATATATATTTTTTGAAACTGGAAAAATAAGTGAAAGTTAAAAATTCTATGAACATTTATTCTACGAGTGTTAATATTATGTAAAATTTCAAACAGTGAACTACGATATTTCCAGTAGAGACAATTAAATTTGAACTGGATTTAATCATAAATAATTTTGGAACACAGTCTACAGGACTAATAATCAGACTTGTGTCTCCAAAAATAATTGTCAAATGTGTTTGGAAAATTTCTGTATATTGTGTAAATAGGAGTGTGGGTCGCCACACGTGAGTGATGCTGCTTTGAGCATTTTTGCAGTCAATTTTAAATTCAAAATAAACTGAGATAATTTTACTTGATGTGTTATACCCAATTGAATCTCCTTATATCCTTATTGTTGCATTGAGCCAAAAAAAGTAAAGCATTTTTTCATTTGATGTCGTTTTTGCGATTTGCTTTAAACCATCTGGCGCTCCGGGATATTTTGACTCTCGTGCTGACTGATTATTGGTAAAATGCATATGTGGTCGTGCGGACTCCGGTCTAAACGGGCACATAAAATAAGATAGAGAGAGAAATGGCTTCGAACGTGGGTCTCGATTTAGACATGGTCAATCGCATGCCGATTTAAATTGTGATAATTTTTATAGACATATTTTGGGAGTTGAGAGATGTCTGGTTTGGATGAATAAATTAGTAGGAAACCCAATTAGTGGGGAAAATTTAAAATTTAACTTGGTTAATAATTAGAATGCGTTTGATTATTTTTGATAATGGCTTAACCATTAGGGCGTCAAGTAAATTCAGTAGTAAACGTTCGATGACTGGACATACGCATTATTAGAATCCAGGTGGAGGATATTTGAGAACTTGCATATTTTTCTTGTGATATTGTGGTAAATGTAATTCGTAAAAGTAGAGAATTTTGTTTTTCCATCACGTCGACATTAGGACAAATCTCATTTTATTAGAGTGTTCCAATTAGCTATTCTTATTTCTTGTTCTAGTTATAAGCTTGTGTTTGCCGATATTGTATACCCCTAAGCTTTGAATAATAATTGAAATTATGGAAGAAATGATGAGGATGATGAAGAGTTTGGAGGAGAGTTCAAAAGAGGCTGGACTGCGTGTAGCAGCCATTATGAAAGAAAATACTGAGGCTTTGGAAAGGAAACTTAAAGAAAATTCTGATTCTTTAGAAAATAAACTTAAAGAAAATTTAAACGATAAACTTAAAGAGAATTCTGATTCTTTAGAAAATAAACTTAAAGAAAATTCTGATTCTTTAGAAAATAAACTTAAAGAAAATTCTGAATCTTTAGAAAATAAACTTAAAGAAAGTTTAAATGATAAACTTAAAGAAAATTCTGATTCTTTGGAAAATAAACTTAAAGAAAGTTCTCATTCTTTAAAAGGTAACTTGAAAGAAAATTTAAATAGTAAATTTAATTCTATGGAGAGTAAATTTAAAGAGAATTCCGAAATTTTGAAAATGTCTCTTGAGAGTAAAATGTCTAAATTATGCGAAAAAACACATGAGCTCGAAACTTCATTAGCTACTAACGCAAGTTTAATGGACGATAAATTTCGCGATGCCGATCTTAGATCCCAAAGCTTAGCTGATAGGATAGAACATGGTCTTAGGAAAGTTGGTGAAGACATGATCAACCTAGAAGTCAGAGTGAAGAAGGAGAGTAATGAGATGGGAATTCTAGTTGTTCAACGGTTGACAGAACAATTCAAAGAACATGTAATGGGAGAAATAAGAGAAGGTGTGATTAATGAGTTACAAACTGAAATTAAAACCACAGTTGTCAATGAAATTAAAGACACACTCAAGCTGGAGAATCAAGAGGGAATCAAGGAGATTAGGGAATCTTTGTCATCCCATATTGAAGTAATTGCCAAAGATATCCAAGCAACTCAGAAGGACATCTCAGATATGACAGGGTCATTGAAAAGTCACGAGGCTGTGATGAACCAGATATCCATTGATGTTAAGGAGAATTGTAAAGAAACTGAAGCAATTAAGAAAATGGCAGAAGAAAACCAGAAGGAACTTGAGGCTATGAAAACTCAAATCAAGGACGAGAAACAGTCTGACCATCTGTTGAAAATGCCAAATGTAAGGGGAAAGGAACAGATACATATAAATCTAGGAGCATCTAGAGAAACGGATGGTCAAAGACAGGACGAGGTCAGGACAGTATTTCAATCCAACCCCATAACTGTATTTAAGAATGTAGAAGATAAGCCTTCTAAATTTTCAGATCGAGATTCTGTGACACCCGTGGAATTTTTGAGAGAAGCAGGGGATTACCTGAAAGATTCCAAGATCCCTAAAGAAAGACAGATCCGAGTGATAGGGAAATTTTTGGAAGGTCCTGCACTTCTTTGGTTTAGAGCCTTTATATCCACTCTAACCACTTTTGAGGAGTTTTCTCGTGGGTTATTGAAAAAGTTTTGGTCCCCAGAAACCCAACAGCAAGTCAGAGCAGAGTTATATTCGAAGAGATCCTCGACGTCACAACCTACTCGATACTCTACGTACTTTTCTGGACAGCTTTCTAAACTTCAACATTTAGATCCGCCGATGCCAGATAACGAATTAATTACTGCATTGATACGTCAGTTTCCAGCAGACGTCCAAAGGACTTTGATCGCTGCTGATATCTATAATATGGAGCAATTTGACGAAGTATTACAGAAGCTGGATCATACGAACGCTCAATTCTTCCATCAGAAGGGAGGAAAGAATAACAACGCTGTGTACGCTGTTATGGCCGATAGTTATTCTCAAACACCTCGAGAGATTCGAGAGGGGCGAGAAGAGAAAACGCCGAGGGAAGATTCAAATAAGAGAGGATGGAATCAGTACAGTAACAGATACAGTTACAAGCCTTATGCGAGACCAGATGGTGGAAATCGATACAATACTCGATGGAGAAGGCCACGGGATAATCAAGGAATGTACCAGGAAAGAAGATACTATGGTAGAAACAACTACAATAACAGAGGGAATGTGGATACTCGTCAGTCCAATGAAGAGTTCAACAAGGAGACGAGGAAAAACTTGGAAGCAAGACACCAAGATAACTTGCAATTTTTGGAGCAGAGGCCCAATGAACCAGGTCCATCGGGAACACAACAATTCCGGGGGAATGGTAACGAAAAAAAAACTTCGAATTCACAAAAGAAGATAGAATTTTGAACACTTTCACTTCCAGAATTATTAAATGGCAAGCAGAGGATGATGACTTAATTCAACAGAATGACGAACGGAAAGAAATGGGTACAAGAAGTAGAATGCCAATCATATCATGCGAAGTATTCGGTATGCCTGTCGATACTTTGATTGATACTGGGGCTATGCTTTGTCTTGTGAGTGAGAAGCTTTATATTCTGTGGAAGCTCAAAGAGAATTTAGAGGAGATTCCAGTATCAGGAATTAAGATCCAAGGAATAATACCCAATAAAATATCTCTGTGTAAAACACAATTATATTTATGTATTACGATTGGAGGACATGATTTTCGACATGTGTTTGTAGTAATGAAGGACATGGCTTTTGACATGATATTGGGAGCGGATTTCATTCAGAAATATCAAGCAGTGATAGACATGAAGACAGAGACGATCAAATTCAAGAATACCGAAGAGATTAACTTCGAGGGAAAAGAAGAGGAAGACATCGAGGGAGATGCTCAATGGTCTCTGATTTTTCATGAAGCTGAAGGAAGAGATGTCTACACTGAGGAGGAGTCCCCAGAGCTAGGGAAAATTTTGGAAGAGTATCACGACATTTTCGATATTAAACCTGGTGAAATTAAAGATTTTGAATATCATATTCGTGTAAATGATGATGCACCTTTTCATGCTAAATTGTATCCGGTAGCGGAAAAGCATCGAGAAAGGGTAAAAGTGCTTATCAAGGAGATGGAAAGCAACAATGTGATTGAAAAGTATACTACATCTTATGTCAATCCATTAGCAGTAGTGTCTAAGCAAGATGGAAGTCTGAGACTATGTTTAGACGCGCGAAATTTGAATTCAAGATTACTGCCAGAGTATGACAGACCACCAATCATTAGGGAACTGTTAAGGAAATTCCAAGGCAAGGTCTGGTTCTCTAATATTGATCTCACTTCGTCCTACCATCACATTAGGCTTAGTGAAGATTCTAAGAAGTTTACAGGATTTATGTTTGACCAGCAGACATATGTATTCCGCCGTCTACCATTTGGAGTCAAAACATCTGGATCTGTTTTGATCAGAGCACTGGAACAAAATTTGAGTCCTGAAGTAAAAGAGATAGCAATTCGTTATATAGATGATATCTTAATTGCATCCGAGACTAAAGAGGAACATTTGTTACATCTTCAGATGTTATTCGCAGATTTGAGAAAAGCGAATTTTAAAGTAAACCTTCGAAAATGTCAGTTCATTCGAAAGGAAATAAAATTTTTGGGTCACATTTTGGATGGAGAAGGATACCGTCCCAATGAGACGAAGATACAGGCAATTGCAAATTTCCCTAGACCTACTAGAGTGAAGAATGTCCGCAGTTTTCTTGGGACATGCCAATTCTTTGCAGGGCATTGTCCAAACTTCACCAAAACGGTAGCTCCATTGCAGGAATTATTAAAGAAAGGAAACAAATGGAAATGGGATGAAGATTGTGAACAATCATTTCAAGATGCCAAAAGGTTATTGGTAAACAGCGTGAAATTGGAGTATCCTGACTTTACCAAGAATTTCATCATAGAATCTGATGCATCCACCGTAGGGATTGGAGCTATTCTTCTTCAAGAAGATGACGACCACAAGAGACATTACCTGGCGTTCATTAGCAGGAAACTTCGTCCATCAGAAAGGAATTATTACACCACAGAGTTAGAAGCACTTGCTGTAATATTCGCGTTGGAGTCGTGGAAGAAAATGTTAATTGGACATTCAGTCATTGTGAGGACTGATCACCACGCATTGGAGTTTATCTTGAGAACAAACTTTGCCAGTGATAGGATAACTAGATGGTCACTTTTTATTCAACAATTCAACCTAGTTATTGAACACACTCCTGGAAAGTTGAACGTGGGAGCTGATTTATTGAGTAGAGCAGTGGAGTCTACATCTAAGGTTTTTCAAGTTAACCTGACGCAGCAGGATGAGGATACCTTGAGAAGGTTAAGATTGTTGCATTTATCCCAGAGGAGAGACCGACGTCTTAGAAACATTTTTCGTTTTCTACAGGGAGACATGGATCCAAATGATGATGATTTTGTGGAAACTGAAAGAATTTCAAGAGATTTTATGATGTTAGATGGTTTAATCTACAAGTTTGCAGATCCCGACCATACGAAGCTGAGAGTAGTGATACCTCCACGAATGCAAAAACCCATTATCTGGATGGCACATCGAATCGTAGGTCATGCTGGAGTAGATAAGACGGTCAACATGATTCAAGAGAAATTTTCGTGGGAGCGAATGCGACCAACTGTCAGGAACACTATTCGAGAATGCGACTTATGCCAAAGGAGTAAACATAATTCCAGATTATTGAGAGAATTACCAAGGCCTATTATTCCTTATAAGCCTTGCGAAATCTTCGCGACTGATTTATATGGTCCTCTCCCAAAGTCTAAAAGAGGTAACCGATATATTCTGGTGACCATGGATGTATTCAGCAAATACACTATGTTACACCCAATTCAGAAGGCAAACGCAAAATATTGTGCGAAGAGAATTAGAGACAGCGTAATTCCGGAAGCAGGCAAACCGGAATTCCTTTTATCAGATCGTGGACCTCAATTTACATCTTTAGAATTTCGAACCATCATGAATAATCTTGGGATTAGACAATTGTTTTGTTCTATTAGACATCCAGAGAGCAATCCAGCAGAACGCGTGATGGCTGAAATAGCAAAATTTTGCCGCCTCTATTGTCCAAATGAGCATTGGAAATGGATGGATGTTCTCTCTTTAGCATCCGAATCCATCAACTCTACAATTCATGAGAGTACTGGACAGATTCCCATGTTGCTTCATCATGGAATTAAACCAACAAGATTATGGGATCGAATCATCTCTATTCCACCTGAGATTGAATCAAGTCGTCAGATGAGGGAAACTCTAGCTTTAGACAGGTTGAGGAGCCAAGCTTTGAAAAGAGAGCGCAGAGTGAGAGGAAAGCGTTTTCGCAGACCCTTGCGCGTAGGAACTCTTGTTTTAGTGAAAAGACCTACACCCTCTGACGTGCAAAATCGAGTGTAGTCGAAGTTTGCAAGCCTTTACGCTGGACCCTATCGTATTGTGGAAGTAAACAACAATGGAAGCTATGAAGTCGCTAATACACGAACTGGTAACATCGTGGGAACTTATAATGCATCGAATTTGAAGATTTATTATTCAAGAACCAGATAATTTAATGTGTAGATAGGAAAAATAAAAATTTTGCAATTTTTATTTTTTGCTAGGTGTGGGGTGGATGTGCCCAACTCTAGGAATGGGTATTCCAAGATTCAGACACCTAGATATCAAGGGAAAGGCTACAGCCGCTTTTGAAAGTTGAGATATTTGAATATCGCGCTACATTGCTTCTCGAAGCAATTGGAAAGAATATACCGATACTTGCATGTCAAGTGACGTAGCGAGTAATAGCAGAGGTCGAGGCTATTTATTGATTAAATAGTTAACCATGGAGTAGAGACTTGAGACTGGGATCAGATTACTGGCACGGCCAAATAAAAGAGAATGCACTTAGTATCAAGTACTGTAAATCGGACCAGGGATACTAGAGATATGAGGATTTCTAGATTTCAGTGTGATGACGCGTGACCCTGGCAGTTTTGAACAAAAGCCGGCCGGCCGAGGCATCGATAGCTCATTCCAACACAAGCACCTGCCTAGCAAGTTGCTGCTACGCTGAGCCAAGGCACATGGTTGCTGGATCTACGCAGAAGTAATTTTCAAAGTTGTGATAGTCACAAAAGTGCTGCGCTACGAGGTGGAACTTAGTAAGTTTCCGGCGAGGAGAATCACTGAGGTGATTGATTTTTTCTACAGACATTAGTGGAAATATTTATGTTTCTACATGGACATATGCTAGACTTTGTCTAGAATTAGTACTTTGTCACAGTCCAGTAATAACCTAATACTTGGATATTTAAATCCATTTCAGTCAGTTTTCATATTGGTAACTTGTTAACCACTTCGATCTATCAGTACACTGAAGACCAGTCTATCACGGTGGTGTTCATTAGTCTACGCAAGGGGAACTACAGGTTGCTTAGCGCATGGTAGATGGCGAGAAGCCATGCCCAGGGAACGATCTTCAGGACAGCCGTTGATTGGTTAGACTGTCAGTGTCTTCTTGTATTGATAAGATTACCGTGAGTTATGTTACAACTGACATATCTAAGAATAGATCACTTAGATCTGACCCCATTTAAACAAACTGTTTTGGCTTTGATAGAAGCCCACATTAAAATGGAACAACAGTTAATTCAAACGTCAAGAGATACTACCACTATGTGTTACTAGACGGATTGTGGGTATATAATGGCGGCCGATACAAGGATTATACGTGCTTGTCCGATAGGGCATGTTTATGGATAAATCTGGTACAGACCAGGTTTACTACGCTTCAAGACCATCAAGAAATGTAAGCCACATTTGAATTATATTATGCCTAGCTAATTGGAACAAACTATTTTTCTGCAGATAACCAACACATTTATTTTTCTTTGTATTTAAATCTTGCAATGATTTACGCAAGACATATTAGAGTTATTCTGAGTATTTTCAGCACTCAGAACAGTTTAGGATCGATGACCGAGCATTTCGAGCATTTATTTGAATATTTCATATTTTTGGGAAATCACGGTAATCAGCCGATGTAACTGTAAAAGTTAATAATTATTTTTGTTGAGGAATGGATATTTTTTCCATATTCGAAGGTTCGAACATGTGGATTCTCACATAATGAGATGATAATTAAATATATTTAAAATAATATAACTAATAATAATAATAATAATAATCCACTAATAATAATAATAATAATTTTTATAATGTTTCTAAATAATTCTTGGATATTATATTTTCTAATAATCATTTGTACTAAGAGAGCCTATGAAGTAGTTTAATCATTTCTAGTTTGGAACAGGAGTTTTTCCGAAGGAGAGTGGTTAGCGCAAGCCCGCATTCAACCAACATTTCAGTTCTGGTTGAACAGTTGATATTTGCAATGAGCAAAGTATATTTTTCAGATAACACGGAGAGGCATGGGATGGGAAGCAAATGATATTTGTATCAAATAGGATATTTTTGTATTTATATAAAATCATGACGTAAATACACTCGAAAGTGAAATAAAGATTTTCATAAATATGGTAAATTCACGGGTTGAACTGAATGGTAAAATAAAATAAACTTGTAAGTTTATTAATCTTCCAGTGTTGATAACAAGCAGAGGCTTGATTTATTGTATAAATTTTGGGAAGAAAATTTATATGTGTGGAGTAGTTGAAATGCCATTCCCAGGTGCGCATGTTTAAGTCGCAGGAATGAGGAGATTGTTTCGAGCATCAATCAAATAGCAGGTTCGATGGCTCAGGTTTATAGTAGGAGTATTGGAACTACACATTTCGTCGTATGAATGACCCGAAGGTTAATTCTTCGAAACCATCAGTTCTTATTTCAACCTTGTTTACGAATTCCATTTAGACTTTGATTTTGCTAGAACCCGGATTTGTCATGATAGTAGTTTATTCTTCTTCAGAGGAAGACCTTTGCCGTTGTTGTTGTAATATTGTGTTCTTACACAAATAATAGAATGGGCCACTGCCAATTAATAATTCTTTAACCACGAATAATTTGAAGGATATTTTCAATCCTAGTGCCATGAACTAAATGAATTTAATATGAAACTACAATTCTTATTTCCGCATTCTGTCGAAGAATTGCAAGTTGTGAAAGTTGCTAAAAATGGCCATGAATATAAATATTTTTTATAATAATGATTCCAAGTGGAAAGTCAAATAGTTGAATGGTTCAACAATTTATTGATCAAGTTGATGATTCAGAAGTCATATATTTTGTTAGGAACTTGAAGTTCATAATCGAGTCACTTCTCGAAACATTTAATGTCAGAAGAACAATTAATTTTTGTTGTGCTTCGCACAGGTTCTTCGATGCTATGCTCAAGGTCAAATACTTTTCAGATGTTATTAATATGTGTAAATAATTTGTGTTGCTTCAAATGATGATAATATTTTTCGACAATATATATTTTTTGAAACTGGAAAAATAAGTGAAAGTTAAAAATTCTATGAACACTTATTCTACGAGTGTTAATATTATGTAAAATTTCAAACAGTGAACTACGATATTTCCAGTAGAGACAATTAAATTTGAACTGGATTTAATCATAAATAATTTTGGAACACAGTCTACAGGACTAATAATCAGACTTGTGTCTCCAAAAATAATTGTCAAATGTGTTTGGAAAATTTCTGTATATTGTGTAAATAGGAGTGTGGGTCGCCACTCGTGAGTGATGCTGCTTTGAGCATTTTTGCAGTCAATTTTACATTCAAAATAAACTGAGATAATTTTACTTGATGTGTTATACCCAATTGAATCTCCTTCTATCCTTATTGTTGCATTGAGCCAAAAATCGGTAAAGCATTTTTTCATTTGATGTCGTTTTTGCGATTTGCTTTAACCCATCTGGCGCTCCGGGATATTTTGACTCTCGTGCTGACTGATTATTGGTAAAATGCATATGTGGTCGTGCGGACTCCGGTCTAAACGGGCACAGTATAGCCAACTTCACAGGTTATCATACGAATTCCACACAAAACTAAGTATACAGGGTCTCATAACCACTCTGTTGAAAGGCCATAAATGGATCAGCAACAAATAACGCTGGTATTGAGACTCCAAACGGATTTTTTCAAAAATCCTTTTAAACCGTCGTTTATAATGCTTGCCAGATATATTTCAACTGTTGCAAATACTTCCGGAGCTAAGAACAAATAAAAAATAATTCCGGGTTGAAATAATGCATTCAAAAGTGGAAGGTTAATAACTCTATACTCGTGAATTGCCCAGGTAATCGTAACATTTCTTTACAATAGTATTCCTATTTGTTGAATAGTTTAAATATCTGATCCACGGATCTATATACCTCCCCAATTCATATCTGCCTCAGGATTGATAGTACAACCTGTTGGTGCAAGAAGTCTAGTAATTGAGCAGGGTTTTTCAAAGCCACACACCGTAGCTTCATAAAACTGGAGCATGCAGTGATTCGCTAAATTAGCAAACGTAGGACATTTCTTTTACGCTCATTACACGACCTATTGAAATAGATGATTATCGTAATATTATTGGTGTTACGTTCCTTTTAACTACAAATGCTTTTGGAGAAGCCCAGGCACCGTAATTTTACCACAAAGGGGATCTTTAACGTGCCAGAAAAATTACTGACACTGCTCCCTCGTATTTGCACGCCCTCATATGCCAACATCCTGTACCATGATTCGATCCTGCAACCATGGGCACTCCAGGAGAAAATGTTACCGTTGAGTTACGCAAAATGACTTGGTATTCAACCCACTATTATGATAATTTGAGGTAGATATTATGAATTTCTTGTAGCTATCTATGGAGTGCGCAGGTATTCTTTTCATGGGGTTAACTATTTCTGTCGAATATCAACAGGGTGGACAAATCGGTTCACTAATTAATGAAAATTAGTGGAAAATCGCACCAACTTGATGAAACTCTCATCTCTCACAAAATCATCATGCACATACATTCAGATATAAATAGAATTGGCATATCGTTATTGAATCTCCATTTTAATATTGCTTCCATATGAGCGTGTCAACAAACCAATACATTCAATGAAAGGATTTAAATGAATTATTGTTCTACGCTGGGACCACTACGTGGTACAGTATAAATGTTATCAGATGAAATGCATAGCATTCATACATGCAGATTTTGTAAATTAAAATATATCACACCAGAATTCCTTCTGCCGTTAGTAGGCAGTAATAAACTCTCCTTCCTTCTGAGAGGAATCTACCTTTTGACACTCACACTTGGTTAATAGGGATAATATATGATTTTTAGTCTATTTTCATTTATGAAAAAAAAAGAGGGTTATGAGATCACATTTTTCCGTATGTGTGTGTGTGTACGTGTGTGTTCATGTGTGTAAGTGCGTCCGTGTGTGTGTTTGTCCCTAATAACTTCTAAACGGCTGGAGCGAATTCAATATAACTCAGTAAGGTTAGAGTACTATTTTGTCCTACCCCTCCCTTTCCCTTCAAATTTTATTACATCTCGCTGATCCAACATGGCGGCTGTGCGAAATATTTCACCGGCATTCTATATCTCCGAAACTATTACTAATAGGCCTATCACCCTGAAATTTTGTTCGGTGATAAAGGTCAATACTAGAAGTTCACCTATGAGACTCCCAAAAATCTGTTTACCACAAAACCAACATGGCGGTCAAGCGAATTTCAAACTTTTAAATAGAATTTTCTCGCGATTTAAACATCCAAACGCAATGAAACGTGATACAGCAATTGCTTATACACATTGTAATGGACTGGCATTTAATTTAGTTCATTTTTTTACATAACCTCAAGATGGCGGCTGTGTGAAATTTTAAAATTAAGTTTTCATTTCGTGTGTTCTAGTCATGCGATCGAAATCAACGTTTGAATAATAAACATACACAATAATCCTCATCTGACATTATATAGCTCTATGGCCTACATATATTAGAATCGAACATGGCGACCATCCGAAATATTTAGACGGTTCTCGATACTTATTTATCATTGACAGCAATTAAACAGAAATTTTGTATGTTTATAGAGGCAATAAACATATGTTCACCTATGGCATGTTGCATAACCGAGTGAGCACGAATCCAACATTGTGGCGACGCGAAATGTTGAATATGCAAATGGACGTTTCTTGCGATTTAATCATCCGAGTGCAGTGAACTTGGTACGTTATATGTTTATATACATTTTAATCCGCTGGCATCTAATTCATTTAAATAATTTTCATAACCATAAAATGGCGGCTGAGCGAAATTTCAAAATCTTTTTAATTTTTCATTTCTTGTGTCCTAATCATGCGATTGAACTTTGAATGAAACACCTACAAAATAATCTTCATGTAATAGTACATAACTCCAAGGCCTATATATAGAAATCCAATATGGCGACCATCCGAAATATTTAGACGGTTCTCAAAATCTACGAATCTATTACAGCAATTAAACTGAAATTTTGTATGTTGGTAGAGGCAATTAACATAAGTAGGATATATGAAAATAGCCTTTATAGTTCTTCATCTAACTACTTGTTATACTTTGTTTCATATTCTAAGGGACATTTCCAATTAAAATTACTGTCCATTATCACTAGTTCAATGGATGTATGATATAAATTACGTGATTATGTGCTTTGGTTCTTGCTCATTCAACGACGGCAGTCAAGTTTGGTCGCATTAGGTTTTTCAACTGTTAGTGTGATACCAAAACGTTTGGTGAGGAGAAAGATTATTGATGCGTGAGCAGTACTCACTGAGTACCCCACTATGCGTGACAGGAACGAGGAGTGTTTATATTAGCTAACGTGGCCAGCAGTGCTGTGCTACCTAGTAAATATTGGTCTAGGCAATAACCATTGTTCTAGATAAAGATTATTGAGGAGTTGGTAATGCTGTTTTTACCACAATTCACGCGTGTAATGGCTAACACAGCTGGAATTTTACTATACATGTCGTGATGTAAAATGGGAGCTGTGGGTAGGATATAGACAGTGGAGGAATAATGATCTTTACTACATTATTTCCAGATTTAATTTGCATCATTACAGAAGGTATTTTTGCTAATTTCTGAAATTTAGTAAATTTTATCGTAGGTTCGCCGCTCATGCAGTGTTACTAGTAATTTTAGGTCATGTCTTCCCGTAAGACAGATACCTAAAGAGGCTCACTTTTTGTCGCAATTTGAGTGGCATCTTCACAGTCCCAATCTAGTTCGTCATTGTTCCTACAGCTTGTACTAGTCAATGATCTTTTCCGTCAATCTACCTTGATAGATTCACGTGATTTTTGACCCACTTGGAATTAAGGTAACCATGGACAAGGCTGTTTTTCGTTTTACCAATTCATACTACAGTTTCCTGGAATGATACTTTCGATCTCAAGAGACCTGACAGACTAGTGATCACAGGCGAACTAACTGTAGGCTACCACCAAAGAGGCCAGGTATTATTTTTGTTGATTAACTGCACAGGAAAATCCTTCTCTTTGATACTGAAACCCTTAACACACACAATATCCAACAAATATACGTTGAGAAAGTGTATAATGTGTGTTGACTGCCTGTTATAATCTCTTCCATTGTTAACACAACGAGATCAATGAGAGCCTACTTTGATAAGCTAAGACTTCATGAACACTTGCATACTCCTAGGTATGAGGCACTCATTTTGGATACTTGACCTATAGTCCAATCGTTTCTCAACTTATCAAATTAATGTACTCACAACATGATCGATCGACTGGTCGTTGTATTCATTACTATCATGAAGATCTTTTATTATTATTATTATTATTATTATTATTATTATTATTATTATCATTATTATTATTATTATTATAAATCGTAAGCCAGATAAAACTGAATAGAATCGGCTTCGATTCCTACCTCAACCATCCTAGAAGTTGTTTTTCGCGGTTTCCCCCTTTCTAATCCAGGAAAATGCCAGGATGGTACTGCCCCTTGAATTGAATTATTTAGGGACAAAATGAGAGTATTTTCCGTCCGCATGATAAAATTTAACTAGCAAATATAATTTCTGGAAGTGTGACACAGGAGTGTAGTGTTACAAGCTCGACGCTGTGGGAGAGCCCGATCACGTGATATGTTGCACAATGGACGCTTCTAGAAAGCTATATTTAGCATAGCAACAGCGAGTTTGGATATTAATATTATAGATATTGTTATAAATTACGCTATTGGATCCCAGCCCAGAGCCAATGAGAACAGGTCGTATTAAAGACGGGATCAACTTTAATTACACAATATTTTATTCAGATTGTTTTCCATTGTTGTTGGAGTGTGATTCATTTTAAATATAAGGTGAAGAATATTGTGGATGTAGTGTAGGCAAAGCTGAATTCCCAGTCCCCGAGAGGTAAGTAAAGGTGAGTGCCCCGTGTAGTTGGTTGTTGATCCACAATGTTCTTGTAACTGCTGTCTGTAAATCCCTAAAGGCCATGTTGGAAGCGATTTCTAAAGTAGTATATGCCGGTGCAGTTAGAAATAGGCAATCCAGCGGGGGCAATGGATATTCCAACATGATCCTTTCCGGATTATCGGGTACAGTACCTAACTTAAGGCCACGGCCGCTTCCTACCTCAATTACACACTTGCAGAGACATCACAGTGCCACAGGTTATGAGATAAATTCTACTCACACCCAAGTACACGGGGCTACATGATCACGATGTCGCAAAGATCCTAAATAATCAACAACAACAACAGCAACTATTTTGTACACACACAGGTCATTTACTTGATGACATTTCGTATTAACATATTATTTATGGTTGAATTCGTGAATCGCGAGCCCTATGGTTAAATGATTGTTGTTGATTCATTTTGGGGCTTTGCGACATCGTGGTCATATAGGCATGGGTACTTGGGTGTGTGTGTGTGTGTGTGTGTGTGTGAGTGTGAGGAATGTCTATATCAACCTGTGTTATTGTGAAGGCTGTATTAGTGAATGAAGTTGTAATTCAGATGGGGATTGGAAAGGATGCAGCCGTGGCCTTAATTTAGGAACCATCCTGGCATTAACTTGGAGTAGAAGTAGGAAACCACGGAAATCCACTTCCAGGATGGCTGAGGTTGGAATTGAACCCACATCTTCTCAGTTTTGTCTCAAGAGGTTGGTGTACCCCGTTCCAGCCCTCAGACCAGAATTGATATTTATGGCAGGGGTGGGAATTGAACCCGGACCTCCGCGAAGACAGCCAAGAGTGCTGGCCGCTATCATTAAATACAGGGTGAACAAAAAATGCCGCACTTGGAGGTCGGCATGCGCTTCCTCGTCCAATTGCAAGACAAAAGTTTCAATAGCAAAATCGGATCGGATGCTGTTTGAAAACACAAGTATGAAAACGAGAAGCTGGCAACACTGTCACATCCTGCAGTGCATCGGAATGTCCAGAGAAAGCTCCGGCAGAGCGCCGAGTACCTGCGACCTGCCTTTGACCACGCTGCATGCAGTTACAGCATTGCCAATGCCTCGTTCCTTAACACGCATTTCTGTTAAAATTATTGGCGGGACTAGGTTTTGCAAAATATACTTATGTCGTGAATTTCGACGAGGAACAGCATGCCGACCTCAAAGAGCGGCATTTTTTTGGTTCACCCTGTATACTGATAGATGATTTCATTAATCATAAATGTATACCTAGCATTGATGTTGTTTCTCAGCTATTATTTAGTTGACGTGTCCTCATTTCAGGAATGTTCATTTGCACTGTACCACGGTCCCAACCTCCATAAGGCAGATATATTTTTAAATACCCTCAAAGTATCTCACTCCTTGCATCTTGTGAGCCTATAACTTACACCTCGCGGTATATCAATCTCTCCTGGTGAAAAGGCAAAGCAGCACTAATTGCTTGCCTGTCGCGTCCCCATAGAACACACCACCGTTCTCCCAATTAGATGTTACCTTTGAAGTTCCTGTCATCATTCAGCATGGAAATTAAAGACGATCTATAACTTAATGGATCGTGTAACTAACCCGTACTCAAAGTAGATATGTTCACACAGAAATTGCTGAGGATGTTTAGCCATGTACTTTGATTGCGCAGACGTAATCAAATTGGCAAATAGAGCTATTAGGTCCTGTAATTCACAAATGGCACAAGCCATTCAAAATGGATTGGGTCAGACAATCTAATTCGCTATTCTCCATCTACGTTCCTATCGAAATCGAAATCAATTGAATTAAGAAGCGAGGAATTCTCGACATGCAATCATGTTGCATTATTGATAATATTGGACTATGTTATATACTCGTAAAGTCGGAATTGTAATTAAGTTTTTGGTACACTCAGCATTTGAAATATGTTATGAGTTCACCATTTACCGCTTAGTACGTTGCAGTGCTATCTGCTTAATATAGATGGTTATCAGTCCATCCTAGAGGTTAAAAAGGTACTTTTATAGGAGCCTACCCAGGGTTGCAAACCTAATAAATATTGGAAACCAAGTTTAATATCGATGTCGATATCGTTTGAGTCTTCAGTTTATTGACTGGTTAGGTACAGCTTTCCATGCCTCCCTGCCCTGTGCTAATCGTTCCATCTCTATATAGGCTAAATACCCCATCCTGCATCGGACGCAATCTTATAACATACTCTATGATCTACCCTAAACTTCTTATCCTCCTCCCTTCCTTAACTAAGTTTGCTATTCCTGGGTGTCTTACTTGTGTCCTACCAGCTTATCTCTTCTCTTCATTAGCTGTCATCAGAAACATTCCGCCTCTCCCACTCGTCTAATATCTCTTCATTTGTTAATCTACCTAAACATCTGATCTTTATCATTCTCCAGTAACACCACATTTCAAATGCTTCTATCCTTCTCTTTTCTTCTGCGCCAACAGTCCAAGTTTCACCTCCATAGAGCGCCACGCTCCACACAAAGTCTTCCAAGCATTACTCTCTAGTACCTAAATATACTGTATATTGTATGTCAACAGATTGATTTTCTGTAGAATTACTTACCTTTATTTCATCAATAAAGATAACATATTATGTTTAAGGTTCTACTGTATAAACATGCTTAGGTATTAATTATCCCAAATTATCATGATGGTCAATTTTGTTTTCTTGATTATAAAAAATAACAGCTTCAATTAATACATCACCTTTTCCTACCTGAAATTTCAAGGCTGAAAGTCATCGAGAACTGTGGTTTTGATTTTATTTTTTAAATTGAGGAATACTATTTAAAATATATGTAAACGGACCATGATTTGAAGTAGGTAAATCCAAAGTGAATCTACAAAAGTAATGCTTCACTCTCGGATCGTAATAGGCTTGGGATAAATTAATATCATTGTCGCTGTATCGTGGGCTTGCCAACTGCACAATGACCAATATGCTATTAGCTATCCAAATGCCCTTGTGGTGGACAAGTTCTGGGCAGAAATATTGACTGATCGTATACGTTTATATAACGTGAACTATTGATATGGTTTATGGCTTGCTGAACACAATATCCCTCTTCGTGTTCCTTATTTAACATAAATTAAGTTAACTTTCCTTCCTGGATTCTGAATGTAGACTCGGTGTACTCTTTTAATTAGTTCATATTTTGAACTTTTTATTCGAGAAAAGATGACCTTACTTTCTATAATTAAAGCTGTCTTATGATTCCACATCCAGAACTATGTCGACAAAAATTTGCCAAAAAACACTTATCAAAATTTGAGTTAACTAGCAGCACTGAGTTAGTGGCAGCTTGTGTACAAACTACAAAGTAATATCATAGCAATTATTTATGTACAGGTTAAATGGATAACCCCGTTGGATCGAGCGCAACGACAGTGATGAGGAGCTTTATTAAGCCCGGATATCAGAGGTTCGAGTCCTGGCACTGACAGCGGATATCCTGAGGGTGTTTTTTCTCCAGATTACTCCACTCCCCTCCAAGCAATATTAGGTTAGTGCTTAATTTCAAGTACTGGGGTAGCTACCCTATCCCTGCCCTTAATACAGCTACCCCCACGCACTACTACAATCATCAGAGAAACACAGTGTATCAGGCAATTTCAACACACACCCATAAACACGTGAATGTTGATCAAGATGTCCCAAGCCCTCAAAATATTTTCACAACAACTATTAACGAAATATATGGCACACAGACCTTTGTTTCTTAATTTTAATATTTAATTTGAACGGAGATCATTCCACAATAGCCTATACTGTGCCCGTTTAGACCGGAGTCCGCACGACCACATATGCATTTTACCAATAATCAGTCAGCACGAGAGTCAAAATATCCCGGGGCGCCAGATGGGTTAAAGCTAATCGCAAAAACAACATCAAGTGAAAAAAATGCTTTACTGATTTTTGGCTCAATGCAACAATAAGGATAGAAGGAGATTCAACTGGGCATAACACATCATGTAAAATTATCTCATTTTATTTTGAATTTAAAATTGACTGCAAAAATGCTCAAAGCAGCATCCTTCACGTGTGGCGACCCACACTCCTATTTACACAATATACAGAAATTTTCCAAACACATTTGACAATTATTTTTTGGAAACACAAGTCTGATTATTAGTCCTGTAGACTGTGTTCCAAAACTATATCGATGATTCACGATTAAATCCAGTTCAAATTTAATTGTCTCTACTGGAAATATCGTAGTTCACTGTTTAAAATTTTACATAATATTAACACTCGTAGAATAAATGTTCATAGAATTTTTAACTTTCACTTATTTTTCCAGTTTCAAAAAATATTGTCAAAAAATATTATTTCTGAATCAACACAAATTATTTACACATATTAATAACATCTGAAAAGTATTTGACCTTTGAGCATAGCATCGAAGAACTGTGCGAAGCACAACAAAATTAATTGTTCTTCTGACATTAAACGTTTCGAGAAGTGACTCGATTATGAACTTCAAGTTCCTAACAAAATATATGATTTCTGAATCATCAACTTGATCAATAAATTGTTGAACCATTCAACTATTTGACTTTCCACTTGGAATCATTATTATGAAAAATATTTATATTCATGGCCATTTTAGTAACTTTCACAACTTGCAATTCTTCGACAGAATGCGAAAATAAGAATTGTAGCTTCATAATAAATTCATTTAGTTCATGGCACTAGGATTGAAAACATCCTTCAAATTATTCGTGGTTATAGAATTATTTTTAATTGGCAGTGGCCCATTCTATTATTTGTGTAAGAACACAACATTCTAACAACAACGGCAAAGGTCTTCCTCCGAAGAAGAATAAAATGCTATCATGACAAATCCGGGTTCTAGCAAAATCAAAGCCTAAATGGAATCCGTAAACAAGGTTGAAATAAGAACTGATGGTTTCTAAGAAATAACCTTCGGGTCATTCATACGACGAAATGTGTAGTTCCAATACTCCTTCTATAAACCTGAGCCATCGAACCTGCTATTTGATTGATGCTCGAAAAAACCTCCTCATTCCTGCGACTTAAACATGCGCACCCGGGAATGGCATTTCAACTACTCCACACACATAAATTTTCTTCCCAAAATGTATACAATAAATCAAGCCTCTGCTTGTTATCAACACTGGAAGATTAATAAACTCACAAGTTTATTTTATTTTACCATTCAGTTCAACCCGTGAATTTTCCATACTCATGATAATCTTTATTTCACTTTCGAATGTATTTACGTCATGATTTTATATAAATACAAAAATATCCTAATTGATACAAATATCATTTGCTTCCCGTTTCATGCCTCTCCGTGTTATCTGAAAAGTATACTTTGCTCATTGCAAATATTAACTGTTCAACCAGAACTGTAATATTGGTTGAATGCGGGCTTGCGCTAACCACTATCCTTCGGAAAATCACCTGTTCCAAACTAGAAATGATTAAATTACTTCATAAGCTCTCTCTCAATAAATGTGATTATTAGAAAATATAATATCTAAGAATTATTTAGAAAAGTTATAAAAATCATTATTATTATTATTAGTGGATTATTATTATTATTATTAGTTATATTATTTTAAATATATTTAATTATTATCTCATTATGTGAGAATCCACATGTTCGAACCTTCGAATATGGAAAAAATATCCATTCCTCAACAAAAAATAATTTATCTTTTACAGTTACATCGACGGTTTTCCGTGACATCCCAAAAATATGAAATATTCAAATAAATGTTCGTTATGCTCGGTCATCGATCCTAAACTGTTCTGAGTGCTGAAAATACTCAGAATAACTCTAATATGTCTTGCGTAAATCATTGCAAGATTTAAATACGAAGAAAAATAAATGTGTTGGTCATCTGCCGAAAAATAGTTTGTTCCAATTAGCTAGGCTTAATATAAAGTCAAATGTAGCTTACATTTCTTGATGGTCTTGAAGCGTAGCGAACCTGGTTTGTACCAGATTTATCCATAAACATGCCCTATCGGACAAGCACGTATAATCCTTGTATCGGCCGCCATTATATACCCACAATCCGTCTAACAAGACATAGTGGTAATATCTCTTGACGTTTGAAGTAACTGTTGATCCATTTTAATATTGGCTTCTGTTAACTCCTTAACAGTTTGCATAAATGGGGTCAGATCTAAGTGATCTATTCTCAGATATGTCAGTTGTAACATAACTCACGGTAATCTTTTCAGTACAAGAAAACACTGACAGTCTAACCAATCAACGGCTGTTCTGAAGATCGTTCCCTGGGCATGGCTTCACACCATCTACCATGCGCGAAGCAACAAGTAGTTTCCCTGCGTTGGCTAATGAACACCACCGTGATAGACTGGTCTTCAATATACTGATAGATCGAAGTGGTTATCAAGTTACAAATATGAAACTGACTGATTTGGACTAAAATATCCTAGTATTAGGTTATTACTGGACTGTGACAAAGTACAATTCTAGACAAAGTCTAGCATATGTCCATGTAGTAATAAAAATATTTCACCAGTGTCTGTAGAAAAATAACTATCACCTTAGTGATTCTCCCTGCCGGAAACTTGCTAAGTTCCACATGTAGCGCAGCACTTTTGTGACTATCACAACTTTGAAAATATCTTCTGCGTAGATCCGGCAACCATGTGCCTTGGCTCAGCGTAGCGGCACCAGGCTAGGCAAGTGCTTGTGTCGAAGTGAGCTACTGATGCCTGTGCCGGCCGGCTTTTATTCAAAACGGTCAGGGTCACGCGGAATCAGCTGAAATCTGGAAATCCTCATATCTCTGGTATCCCTGGTCCGATTTACTTGATACTAAGTGCATTCTCTTTCATTTGGCCGTGCCAGTAATCTGATCCAAGTCTCAAGTCTCTACTCCATGGCTAACTATTTAATCAATAAATAGCCTCGACCTCTGCTATTACTCGCTACGTCACTTGACATGCTCTTAGCGGTATATTCTTTCCAATTGCTTCGAGAAGCAATGGAGCGCGATATTTAAATATCTCAACTTTCAAAAGCGGCTGTAGCCTTTCCCTTGATATCTAGGTGTCTGAATCTTGGAATACCCATTCCTAGAGTTGGGCACAATACGGTATAGCCTACTGTATTTACGACTTCAATCAACTAAGTTCAGTGATATGCATTTCCATGCATATTAAGCTTTTTTTTAGGTAGATTTCATTAGAAAGCTAACTATTGTAATGGGTACCATGTTTCGACTTCCGGAAAATTTCGACATATCTTCGCGTTTCACATCCCCTAGACCCCAAAACCACCGTCAGTTCAAAAATGTATACATAATTTATGTATATATGTATGTATGTATGTATCTATCTATCTATCTATCTATCTATCTATCTATATAGCTTGCCACGGTGGGTGAGTGGATAGCGTGTCGGTCTACTAACCCCAAGATTGCAGGTTCGCCCCTGACCGTGGTAAGTGATTTTTGAAAGGCGGCAAAAATACGATACGCATGTCATACGATGTTGGCATGTCAAATAACCCATTTGAATTCAGTAGGCCGAGTTCATAATGGCAAAATTAATCTCGGGAGTTTCCGCCAGCACAAAGTTCCTCATTTCTCTACTAGAAAGCGCTATTGTGTTCAAGGAGATTAGATATCTAACATCTAACCTCCTTGACTTTCATAGTCAAGGAACTACGAAATTCGACACGCAAGCTACCCTCTGGGTGTCAAATAGCAAAGCTTGCACCAGGCACCCGAGGCCATACGATATTATTATTATTATATCTATCTATATACATAGGTTGGTTTTTTAGTTTTGGCACCTTAGTTATAACTGGATTAATAACTCACTTAGATGGTTCCAAGTTTCACAGACCCTCGATGTAGTCCCCACCGTTGCGTGCAATGTGTTCCCAGCGATGCGGAAGTCGTTGGATCCCGTTGTCACTGCCCAATCTATTGATGGTACGAAGAGAGCGCTCGGCAGCCTGCTCTCCGCGCATTGTCATCTTGATCTTCGGGATGAGATCATAGTCGCAAGGACTGATGTCGGGAGAATATGGGGGGGGGGGGGGGGTGATAGAGGACCTCCCAGCCCCAGCGATCCAACAATGCCGACACAACACCTGCTGTGTTTGCCCTTGCATTGTCATGCAGAACGATGGGCGGTGCAACAATGTGGTGGCGCCGTTTCCTTCTCAGAGCTCCTCGGAGATGGTCTTGCAGAAACGAACAATGGTACGCCGCATTAACGGTTCGTCCTCGGGGAAGAGTAAGGCAGCGCTTCCGTACAATTGTAGACGTTAAGCAGGCTGCCGAGCGCTCTCTTCGTACCATCAATAGATTGGGCAGTGCCAACGGGATCCAACGACTTCCGCATCGCTGAGAACACGTTGTACGCAACGGTGGGGACTACATCGAGGGCCTGTGAAAGTTGGAACCATCTAAGTGAGTTATTAATCCAGTTATAACTAAGGCGCCAAAACTAAAAAACCAACCCATGTATATATCACTTTCTTGTGGACACGATAACTACCGAAATTTTGCACCAATCACTTTTAATTTTTTACATAATATGTATCCCTTAATATCTCGGTCGAGGTCGTTAATGGGAAAAATCGTTCGAAGGGGGTGAAAATGGGGGGATTTTTTCGAAAAAGTGAAATATCGCTATAAATCTCCTAATACGTGAAATATCGTGTCCATTCAAAGTTCATACTATGTGTCGGATAAGTGCCAAAAATGTATGTTTAAATAGTTATTTGATAGCTCCAACCATTGACCAAAGCGGTGGAAAAAGTGGTTTTTTTGGGAAACATTAATCGTATCTCTCTTAATAAGCACAATATCAAAACCGTACAAAATTGAACATATTCCCCTAATAATGACCTAAAACTTTTGTCTGAAAGAATTTTTGATATGACCCACCATTACGCCAAGGGATGAGATAAAAGGTTTCGGAATTAGAAGAAAATGCCAAGTGCCATCATAGGTTACCATGACAACGCTTCTAAATTTATGAGGGACTAGCTGAAGTACCCGTGCTTCGCTACGCGTCATAAATAAATTAAAATGTGAAGGTGACAGTTAAAACAGGGGATAGGCGAGGTGCTGTGCAGAGGGAGATTAAGGATGGAACATTTTGTCCAACTACACCGCTCGGCGATGACCGTGTTTTATAGCACAAATGTAGGTTCTACTCGCTAACCGTTGGAGATACCCCTCGGATAGAAAATGTAATTTTAAACCTCGTATATGCCATCAAAAGTTTGCTATTTCTTAGCGTTCTCTTTTTATTTGAAATGGAAATATGAAAGTTTGAAACCAAAGGGTGTAGTGACGTCACTAAAATGGACGCCATCTTTAAATAGTGCAAAGTATTGAAATCAAAAGTAGCCTATATGTTAACCAGGTAAATCAGCTACTTCCATGTAAAATTCATGTAAATCGGACCAGTGGTACTTGCGTGATTGAGTAATACACAGACACACACCATCTCACTTTTAGTCTCGCTTCGCTCGCGTCATAGTCGTGTCATATTGTTATTCAATGAAATGCAGGTTTAACCCCGTTAACACCCCTTTAGAACATGAACATCCAAAAATCCCTCCTTAGTAGACGTTTTCGACATACAACAAACATATCCCCAAAATATCATTCTTCTAACTTTAATAGTTTTGGTTGGTCGATGAGAGTGAACAGCCAAAAATCCTTCCTTAGTGGACGTTTTCCTTCCAGAATTTCACCCCTCCTCATAAGCCCCTTAAATTGGATTTATGAAAAAACGGTCGAACACCTATTTATTTTATTTATTTATTTATTTATTTATTTATTTATTTATTTCTAAGCTAATTGATTTCCTCAGAGTTTCAAACTCCTCGCCTATGTCGTTTAAGAGATTCACGCTCCGTTAGGAATCTTTCAACCCCCACTTTTCACCCATTTCACCTCATAATATACACCATATCGATAAACCCTTAGACATATGTCTGCTTATTCTTAATGATGAGTTTACAGTATATGCCGAGTATCCCATCCCCAAGAAAACCAATGGGGAGATATTGTTATTCAATTAAATGCAAGTCTACCCCCTTAATACCCCTTTAGAATCTGAATATCCAATAATCCTTCCTTAGTGGACGTTTTCGACATACAACGAACTTAGCCACAAAATGTCATGTTTCTAACTTCAATAATTTTGGCTGGGCGATGATGAGTGAGTGTGTAAGTCGGGACATTTTCTTTCATTTATTTTTCAGAATTTCACCCCTCTCATGAACCCCTTAAATTGGATTTATGAAAAAAAAAAACGGTCGAACACCTATTACTTATATTTTGCTGTTCTTCCCCCCTGAGTTTGATGAGTGAGTGAGTTAGGACTCTTTCTTTCCTGTTTTCCCCCCAGAATTTCACCCTTCTCCAAGGGCCCCTTAAATTGGATTTATGAAAAAACGGTCGAACACCTATTTACTTATATTTTAAGCTGTTTTTTTTCGTCGAATTTCAAACTTCTCGCCTATGTCGTTTAAGAGATACACGCTCCGTTAAGAATCCCTCAACCCCCAATTTTCACCCCCTTCCCCTCATAATATACACCACATCGATAAACCCTTAGACATGTCTGATTATTTTTAAAGATTAGTTTATATGCCGAATATCACATCCCCAAAGAAAAAACTCATGAGATATCGTTATTCAATGAAATGCACGTTTACCCCCTTAACACCATGACAACTCCATTGCACGAGATTACCATCTGACTCTGTGGGAAGCGGCTTCGGTAACGTAACTGGTAGTATGCTTTGCCCAAGGTCGCGGTTCAAAGGCGGCCAAAGTCGTCGGATTTTCTAAGAGCGCTAAAAATTCCTCAGCATGCTTTCCTTCGGAGGAGAAGTTCCAACGTTCTCTGCAAGTTGCTGGTTGTGGTGGCATCTAGTAGCCAAGTTCACAGCTATGTGTCGTTGATGGAAGTATATGGTAGCAAAATTAGGAACTACTACTTGAAATTGACCGGCTGCAGTCCTTACCTGAATTACAGACTAATACAGTCATCACAATTAACACCGTTTATCAGACAGATTCTACACACACCCAATGTACACGGGGTTACATGGCCACGTTGTCGCACCCCCGAAACTGAGGAGCAATGTATCATGTCATGACTTAGAGTTACAGAAACAAAACCAACTTTAATCATTCTAAGTTATAATACCGAAACAGTTATTAGGTAGATTTCATTAGAAAGCTAACTATTGCAATGGGGACCATGTTTCGACATCCGGAAAATGTCGACATATCTTCGCGTTTCACATCCCCTAGACCCCAAAACCACCGTCAATTCAAAAGTTTATATATAATTTATGTATATATGTAGCTATCTATATATATATATCACTTTCTTGTGGACACGATAACTACCGAAATGTTGCACCAATCACTTTGAAATTTTTACATAATATGTATCCCTTTAAAATCTCGTACGAGTTCGTTAATGGGCAAAATCGGTCAAAGGGGGTGAAAATGGGGGGCTTTTTTCGAAAAATTGAAATATCGCTATAAATCTCCTAATACGTGAAATATCGCGTCCATTCAAAGTTCATACTATGGCTAAGGGCCAAAATATTATGTTTGAGAAGTTTTTTGATAGCACCAACCATTGACCAATGGGGTGGGGAAAAGTGGGCTTTTTGGGAAACGTTAATCATATCTCTCTTAATAGGCACAATATCAAAACCGTACAAAATGGACAATATATTCCTAATAATTACCTAAAACTTTTGTCTGAATTAATTTTTGATATGACCTACCATTACGCCTAGGGATGAGGAAAATGATTTCGGAATTGAATGAAAATGCCAAGAGCCATCCGAGTATGCCATAACAACGCTACTAAATTGATAAGGGATGAGCCATCAGTGATTGCCATGACAACAGCATTGCACGAGATCACATTCAGTTTTCCATCTGACTCTGTGGGAAGTGGCATCGGTGACGTACCTGGTAGCATGCTGAACTTCTATGCCGAAGGTCGCGGGTACAAAGCCGGCCGAAGTCGTCGGATTTTCTAACAGCGCTAAAATCCCTCAGTATGCTTTCCTTCGGAGGGGAAGTTCCAACGTTCGTTGCTAGTTGCTGGTTGCGGTGGCATCGAGTAGCCAAGTTCACAGCTAGGTGTCGCTGACAGTAGTATTTGTTAGCAAAATTAGGAACTACTACTTGAAATTGACCGACTTCAGTCCTTACCTGAATTACAGACTAATACAGCCATCACAATTAACACCGTTTATCAGACCGATTCTACACACATCCAAAGTACACGGGGCTTCATGACCGTGTTGTCGCAGTTCCTAAACTGAGGAACCAACCAACATCTCTGCTGGAAATAAAATTTTGCGGGAAGTAACAGACCGTTAGATAGTTACACATCAGTGTCGAAACCTTTCATAAGGACAGTGTGACCACAAGTTTAACAAGTAGTTCCGTGAAGAACTATACAGCCTATTTCCATATATCCTACTTATGTTAATTGCCACTATCAACATACAAAATTTCAGTATGATTGCTGTAATTGATTCGTAGATATTGAGTACCGACTAAATATTTCGGATGGTCGCCATGTTGGATTTTATATATGTAGGTCCTAGAGTTATGTACAGTTACATGGAGATTATTGTGTACGTGTAGCATTCAAAATTCAATCGCATGATTAGGACACAAGAAGTAATAAGGAGATTTTAAAATTTCGCACAGCTGCCATCTTGTGGTTATGGAAACAATTAAAATAAATTAGATGCCAGTGGATTAACATTCGTAAAAGGATTTATTGTACCAAGTTTCACTGCACTCGGATGGTTAAATTGCGAGAAACGTCCATGGGAATATTTATAATTTGCTTCGCCGCCATATTGGATTTGTGATCACCAGGTTATTTAATGTCCTATAGGTGAACTTAAGTTCATAGCCCCTATGAACAAAAAAAAATCAGTTTGATTGCTATAACAGATTCGTAGATATTCAGAGTCGTCTGAATATTTCGGATGGTCGCCATGTTGTATTGTTAAATGTATAGGCCATAGAGTAATGTACCATTAAAGGAAAATTATTGCGTAGGTTCATTATTCAAACTTTCACTTCGATCGCATGATTTTGACACAAGAAATAAAAACTCAATTTTAAGATTCGCACAGCCGCCATCTTGATGTTATGTAAACAATTGAACTAAATTAGATACCAGTGTATTACAATGCATATAAACATTTCCTGTACCAGATTTCATTGCGTTTGGAATATTAAATCGCGAGAAAGGTCTATTTAAAATTTTCAAATTCGCTTGGCCGCCATGTTCGTTTTGTAGATAACCGCTTTTTGAAAGTCTTATAGGTGAACTTCCAGAAGTGCCCTTTATCTCCGTATATAATTTAAGGGTGATTCAGCTAATAGTTTCAGAGATATAGAATGCCGGTGGAATATTTCGCTCATCCGCCATCTTGTGGTTATATAAACAATTGAACCAAGTTAGATGTCGGTGCATTACAATGTGTATAAACATATACTGTACCAAGTTTTATTGCGTTTGGTTGGTTAAATCGCGAGAAACGTTTATTTAAATGTCGCAAATTCGCGTGGCCGCCATGTTGGTTTTGTAGTTACCAGTTTTTCGAAAGTCACATATGTAAACTTCTAGTAGTTTCCTTTATTACCGTAATAAATTCCAGGGTGATATCAGTAATAGTTTCGGAGATATTGAATGCTGGTGAAATATTTCGCACAGCCGCCATGTTGGATTGGTGAGATGTAACAAAATTTGAAGGGACCGGTCGAGGTCGCCCGGAATAGTACTATGAACTTACCGAGTTTCATTGAAATCGCGCCAGCCGTTTAAATGTTATTAGGGGCGGACACACACACACACACACACCACACCACACACACACACACACACACACACACACGCACACACACACGGACAAAAGGTGATCTCATAAGCCTCTTTTTTCAAAATTGAAAATAGGCTAAAAATGGACCCCAAATGACGAGAAGGTTTCCGTCCCAATAAGACAATAAAATGTTAAAAATATGCATAAACAGACGAAAAGCAAAGTTAATTAAGCTCCAATTGTAAAATACTTTCTCGCAATAAATGAGGTCTGATCCTTCTACGAAAACCTGCATATTGTACCTATTTTCGCCAATCCAATAGTTTCCCCGGTGAAATCTACCTCCGCCTTCCGGCGTGCCGAGAGGATTTTTTAGGTAGATTTCATTAGAAAGCTAACTATTGCAATGGGTACCATGTTTCGACTTCCGGAAAATTTCGACATATCTTCGCGTTTCACATCCCCCAGACCTCAAAACCACCGTCAGTTCAAAAGTTTATACATAATTTATGTATGGATATATATACTAGCTCTACCCGGCAAGCGTTGCAATGCCAAACCGCTAAACTATTATAAAATTGATTTACTATCTCAGAAACATTCACGGGAGCGTGCTCAACATCTCACCAAAGTTTCATCGCAATGAAATGAATGTTATATGAACGCATACGGGTCTTTGTTGAAACGATTCGAGCGCCGTCACCCATTTGTTGAATATACTCGTACGCTACCAATTGTAAAATGGATTTACTAAGTCGAAAACCTTCCCAGGCGTGTACACAACAACTCACCCAAGTTTCATCGCTATCGGACGAATGGTATTTGAACGTATACGGGACTTTGTAGAAACGCTTCGCGCGTCTTCGCTCATTTGTTGAATCTACTCCTGCGCTACCTATTGTAAAATGGATTTACTGCCTGAAACCTTCCCTAGAGTGTACACAATAACTCACCAAAGTTTTATCGCTGTCGGACGAATGGTATATGAACGCATATGGGACTTTGTTGAAACACTTCGCGCGTCCTCGCTCATTTGTTTAATCTACTTGTGCGATACCTATTGAAAAGTGGATTTACTAACCTTACCTAAAGTGTACACAACATCTCACCCAAGTTTCATCGCTATCGGACGAATAGTATATGAACGCATACGGGACTTTGTTGAAACGCTTCGCACGTCTTTGCTCATTTATTGAATCTACTCGTGCGCTACCAATTGTAAAATGGATTTACTAAGCCTCAAACCTTCCCTGGAGTGTACACAATAACTCGCCCAAGTTTCATCGCTATCGGACGAATGGTATATGAACGCATATGGGACTCTTTTGAACACTTTGCGCGTCGTCGCTCATTGGTTTAATGTACTGTACTTGTGCGATACCTATTGAAAAGTGGATTTATTATGCTAGAAAACTTACCTGAAGTGTACACAACATCTCACCCAAGTTTCATCTCAATGGGATGAATGGTTTATGAACGCATGTGGGTTTTTGTTGAAACGAATCGCACGCCATTTTATTGAAGCTACTCGCGCGCTATCTACTGTAAATTGGGTTTACTATGCCTATAACTTTCCCGGACGTGTGCTAAACAACCCACCAAAATTTGGTCGCAATCGGATGAATTGTAGGCTATATGAACGCATCGCCAACACTCATTTGTTTAAACTACTCGCGTGCTCTGTTGTAAATTGGATTAAATATACCTATAAAAAATACAAATAAAAAATAAGTATTTTAATGATTTCTATACCGGTAGTGGAGAGCGTTACTCGCATCCAGTCGGCCGTGTCTCGTCAAGAGCTACTGTTGCCTGGAAACGACTTGCCTTGCCATTCCTTCATGAGTTTATTTTAGCTGTCATTTGCGTTACGTTTTATAGTGACGTTTTATGTCACGTCACGGGATAACATGTATCCTATGTCCGTCTCCTGGTTGTAGGCTACCTCCACAACAATTTTCAGCCAAATCGGTTCAGTCGTTCTTGAGTTATAAATAGTGTAACTAACACGACTTTCTTTTATTTATATATATGTATATATATCAGCTTCTTGTGGACACGATAACTGCCGAAATTTTGCACCAATCACTTTGATTTTTTTTTTACCGAATATGTATACCTATAAAATCTCGGTCGAGTTCGTTACTGGGCTACATCGGTCGAAGGGGGTGAAAATGGGGGGCTCTTTTCGAAAAAAGTGAAATATTGCTATAACTCTCTTAATATGTGAAATATCGAATCCGTTCAAAGTTCATACTATGTGTCGGATAGAGCCCAAAAATGTATGTTTGAAGAGTTTTTTATAGCACCAACCATTGACCAAGGGGGTGGGAAAAAGTGTTTTTTTCGGGAAACATTAATCATATCTCTCTTAATAGGCACAATATCAAAACCGTACAAAATGGACAATATTCCCCTAATAATTACCTAAAACTTTTGTCTGAAAGAATTTTTCATATGACCCACCATTACGCCAAGGAATGAGAAAAATTATTTCGTAATTATAAGAAAACTAGCAGAAGAACCCATTCTTCGAACGGTCGTCGGTATTAATAACCAGACGTAATCATTGAGCTACTGTTGCAATGGTTAGGGGCTTGGAACCTGTTTGTCGACAAAGATAAATGATTAGTTGAAATATGCTCTGAAACTAATTTACCTAACGTGTACTTCCTGACGTGAAAATAAAATTGAAAACCTCGTAGACGAAATGCAATACACGTCACATAAGAACCGACCCTCACTGTTGTATCAAGTGCGCATCCTGAGGAAGACCCCTTTAATAAATTATAAAGGCTTGTGGTGCATGAAAATTCAGGTGTTTTAGCCTCCAATGGCCCAAATTCCTAAAAGAAAAAAAAACTATTTCAATTCAGGAATTTTTGAAAATAATGTTGCTGTTTGAAGATATAATAGACCTTCTGTACGACACATCGCACGTTTAAGTCTTGTGAAAAAATCGAGGGTACCTCTTGACCCCCATAAGCGCATTGATGAATTTTACAGTTTTTGTTGGTTCCGTGATAACCTTATAGCCATTTGCAAACTTTCACTGAAATTTAATAAATGGAGTGGCATTACTTCTTGCAGAAATAGATGGAAAGTTGGATGTACCTTTTTGAGACACTGTTGTCAAGGTTACTGGCTTGCATTCCTACATTAGTTTATTAAATGAAATTAGTTTTCTGGGAATATCTCAGAAACTCTTGGTTTTAGAGCATTAAAATGTAGTTTTTGGGGACCCTTTACGACTGTTTAGGGGCCCCGAGTTTTTTTCTGACACCAAGGGGCTGAAAATGAGCTTTGTCTCGTCGTTGTAGGCCGTAGTATCATCATCATCATCCTCTTGCACAGTTTCCAGCCGTTGGCCGGGTCTGTTTGGAACACAGGCCTCTCCAACGTCTTCTGTCTTCCCACCATCTCTCAGCTTCCACCCCTGTCCAGTCTTCTCCTCTCTTCTTCACGCTTTCTTCCATCCCTTTCAGCCACCTGTCTCTCGGTCTTCCTCTCGGTATCTTTCCTTCCCACTTCGTCTCGTGTATCCTCCTGGGTATCCTCTTATCCTCCATTCGTTTTACATGTCCATGCCATCTAAGTCTAGATTTCTCTATACCATCCAGTAATGGTTCCTCCTTTATTAATTCTCTGGTCCTCTCATTTCTTATTCTGTCCATCTTTGTAGCTCCAATACTGCTTCTCAAGAACCTCATCTCACTGGACTGTATTTTGCTCTTCTCCCTTCCTATCATAGCCCAGGTCTCCGAGGCATACGTCAGGATAGGGGCATAGTACGTCCGATATATGATCTTTTTTCTGTTCTGAGGGACATCCTTTCTCCATAACATGCTTCTCACACTCCTCCTGAATGCTTCTGCCTGTCTCCCCCGCTCATTTTTTTTCTGTATAGTTTCTTCCATTATCTTGTATCAGGCTTCCCAGATACCTGAAACTCTCCACTTTCTTAGACTGTTCCCCACCAATTGTTATTCCCGTTGTGGTTCTTTCCTTCTTCCTTGTTGTGATCACCATCTCACTCTTATTTATGCTAAATTTCATCCCATATCCTTGTATTATTCCTTCCCACACATCCAACATTTCCTGTACCTCCTCCTTGTTTCCCCAAATCTTCAAATCATCCGCTAACACCATTGCTTTCATCTTTCCTTCCCCAATTACTTGTGCCACTCGGGTCATTATGTCATCCATCACCACAATGAAAAGTAACGGTGCCAGTGCACTTCCTTCTTTCAGGCCGTTTCTCTGTTCCACCCAGTCCGATCTCTCTCCTCCCACTTTCACACAGCTCACGTTTCCCTTGTACATCTCCTTTATCCTCCTTCTAGTCCATTTTTCTACTCCTCTATCCTCCAGGGACTTCCATACTTTGTTTCTGCATACGCTGTCATATGCTTTCTCAATGTCCAGGAAGGCCATCAGTAGATCTGTTCCAAACTCACAGTGCTGATCTTGTAACTGCCTTACAGCAAAAATCAAATCCACTATGGACCTTCCTGCTCTGAAGCCATGTTGTTCTTCCCTCATCCCTCCTTCTATCCTTGTCCTAATTCTCCTTTCCAAAACTTTCTCAAACATCATTGCACAATGACTCATCAGTTTTATTCCCCGATAGTTTCTGCATTCTGTTCTACTACCTTTCTTGAAGATCGGGACAATTATTGCCTTTCTCCAGTCCTCTGGGGTCTTACTTTCCGTAGTGTAATAATAATAATAATTATTATAATAATAATATAACAATATAGGGATAGGGGTATAATTGACCTTCCGTAGCACACCAGCACGTGTAAATCGCGTGAAAAATTTCTAGAGTAACCCTTGACCCCCTTAAGCGCATTATATGTATTGATGAATTTTACAGCTTAGTTTGGTTCCGTTATAACCTTCTAGCCGTTTGCAAACTATCTCAGTAATGTAATCAATGGAATTGTATTGCGTCTTACAGCAATAGATGGACCTGTGAATTTCTGTTGCCATGGATTCCGTCTAGCTTCCTTTCATTATTGTATTAAATGAAATTAATTTTCTGGGAATATCTCAAAAACTGTTGGTTTTAGGGCCTTAAAATGTGGTTTTCGGGGTACCTTCAGGGCCCCCGAGTTTCGTTTCTCACATTGAGGGGCTGAAAATGAGCTTTGTCTCGCCTACGCAAGTATTTTAAGGGGGTAGGCCCCTTTTTATGAGAGGTACAGAGAAGAGTTACATCAATGATTGGTGTCGAGCCACTGAAGGATATCTTTACCAAATTTTACGTTGATCCACTCAGCCGTTCTCGAGTTATAAGGACACAAAAAATTGTCCACTGACAGACAAACAGACAGACAGACAGACAGACAGACAAAAAAATTATTTTCGCGCGCATCCGTCATAAAACAGTCTAAAACACGTAAATAACGCAAATTTCCGTAGAAATTCAGAAAAAACAGACAAACTTTCATTCTTATATTGTGCCCTTTTAGCAAGAAATATGCAAATCACAGTATGCCAGCATTGCTCAATTCGGGATTTCGGGGTTATAGTATGTTCTCCCACTGTGACTTACACATTTTGGATTAAATAGAGGATACACTTGCAAAAATAACAACAAAATCAATTCCTATTTTAAACCATTTAATTAACCAAAATTATGGCGCTACAAACAATAAAACAATTAAACTACTGACCAATGATCGTCTACTTGTTCCAAGTGAACAAGGAATAATATAAGAATAAAACAAATATTGTATTAAAACACATGGTTTTCTTTAAAATCAACAATTCATAATTATTTTTACTTCCATAAAGGATCTATCTTAAAGTTTCATATAACTACGAGCTCCTTTGGCTCGATATTTTCCAATAATAATGGTGTCAGTCTTCTTGTACACCCCAAATACTATTTCTATATTTTCTTATCATCAAAACAAATATATAATTACATTTAAAATTACACGTTAATTATCTACTTCAATATTTGGGCACATCACATGTTTTCAGCATTTACTATCTCTCTCAAGTTTTACAAATTCATCAGGGTGATCGGGAAAATACTTGTGTATTCCAGAGTTATAAAGATTACTTGACACAGTCAAAAACTATGATTACTCCCGGAACCTAGTTACCTTCATTTAACTCGTGGAAATCCTACTTCCATACGACATTACAATAGGGATTGTTATTTATTTTATTTGTCTTATAAGACCATTATCACATAAGAAAACTACGATCTGAACTGGCCAGCGATAATTTCATCTACAAGGACCTCGGTTCACTTCCCGGGTCATTAACAACTTTTAAACACTCACGGTGTATTCATTACTTCTTACAAGACGGCCTTCAGCCACCCCTCCTGCTCCTAGGGTCTGACCGTAATACTTGAGCGTGATTTATGACTGTGCCGGAAACTTCCCGTTTTAGTCTGCGGGTGGAGCTCTCTTCAAAGCTTTTAAACAAACCTTCCTTTCATTCTCAGTTCTTTGGGGAGACCTGGCTTTTACTTCACTTATTTTCTTTCAACAATACTATTGGGCTCATAAACCACTTTCGTAACCTTAGCATTTATTAATCATGAGAGGGTCCTCATTGATTGGGAAGAGTAATACACATTCTACGACGAATAATTAGGGGCTTTAACAACAAGAGGATTCTAGGTTCGAATCTCTTAACATGCCTCGGGAACCATTCCCATATTGGAGGACTTATACAAAATGCGATTTAAAGTCGGCCGTGGCCTACATGACCTACGCTCAATAATACCATACATTTGCTCCCTTTTACATAATAACACACACATGGCCTCGTGATCTACGTCACAATTAGAGGACTTACAACATATCTCAATTCACTGCAATCAACTACCCTTCATAAGTAACTTACCAAGTACTTTAACTTTTACGCGTTCCTAGCGTGACATTTTATTTTAATTGCGCTCCGTTGCGCTATACAGTATTTGTAAGCCTATCGTCTTCCAAAGAACGGATAAATTCCATATTAACAATTCATACATATCTCAATATTTATATTAATCTATTCCTTTGACAATAATTGCTCTATTTTAATAACATGCATTAATATCATGTCTTATACTTTTTATTAAGGCTCCAACGCTCTTATGTTCATATCATTCAATTTGATCTTCATTTATATTTTCTTACCTTGTTATTATTATTATTATTATTCATATTATATCTTCATTCCTTACAAAAGCTCAAAAGCTATTTCTTTCATATAACTCAAATTTACCTTTATTTAAATATCTTTCATGATAATTATTATTATTACGCTTGCTCTTATAACATTCGTCAAATACACTGACATTTTATTCATACATTTCCTCTACAAGATTTATTCTTTCAAATAATTATTTATAATTTCTCAAAATTCTATTTTTGTTCAGACCGCGTTCTTATTCTGTATTTAGTTATTTAGAAACATCCCTTTTTCTCAAAAACTCCGGTGGATTTGTACACAATCATTTCCCCGACACCAAAACATAATGAAAATCTTTACTCACATGTTTAAGGTCGTCTTTTGACCCTTCTCCTCGTGCGATGTGTCATTTTTGGCCCACTTTTAACTTACTCCATCGTGTACAACCTCATAGCATGTACAGATATATCTTGACACATATTTAACACTAATAACATTTTAAATACACTGGTGTATCCGCTTAGAACACACAATAAAAAACACTGAAATATATTATTTTAACACAAAAACTTGATATATTTACACTTCACAATTTTTGATCACTAGGCCGCTATTTATACCTATCACACGTGACCTCTTGATCTCCCGTCTCCAAGGGTGAAATTTAGTAATGTCGGCTTCCTATCCTCTCTGAATGTGAAAGTCTCGAATCATCTACTTCCTTCCTGCAATATCACTCCTTCGAATCCCGTTCTGGACGATCTGCTATTCCTCTGACACGAACGGCTCCCCTTTTAGATTCTGTTTATTGATCTTAATGAAAGTCTGTTCTGTTCACGGTCCCCTTGATAATTTATCGGTGACCTATGGATTTTGAGCAACTAATACTTCTTGCGTCTTAGTGCTTTTGAATAGTTCGTCTGCTTTCTTGAAACGAATGTCTATATTTTCCTGTCTTCTCCTTTGCTTATTCGGTTCTAGCTCTCCTAATCTTCGAGAATACTTACGAACCTTATTTCTCTGTCCCTGCTCGGGTTCTTTAAATTAGATAAACTGTTTATCTCTCTGTTACGGTACTTCCGTACGCTATGATACTTGTGGTCGTTTACTTAAAGACCTATCGCCTTGAGTCCTACGTTCGCAGCCTGCTCTGACTATATTTTACGAATTTTTCACTGTAAACTTTTATACTGTCGGACCTAAATCCTGTAACTAGGATTTTCCTAATTTTTTCAAACACGGCGTTACTGTACTTTTACTGCTTTACAATTCCTTACGGAGGAACGTAAATTATTGATAACGCGACGCCCGTGGCTATCGGATATTCTTCATTCGGTGCTTATACTCGTTGCACAGTATGACCTCCCCTGAAGTTCATACGTTTTAAGACTTTGACGCAGCATCTCCGCTCACGGAGTGCTCGTTGTAAAACTGCATGATGCGTAGTGACGCCCCCCTCGGGCTCTTGAATACTGTCTTCGGTGCTTGATACAGCGTGACGCCCCCTCACGGGCTGTTGGAATGACTGCATGCGGTGTGATACAGAGTGACGCCCCCTCACGGGCTGTCAGAGTAACTGCATGTTTGGCTTGGTTCTGCCAGGAGTTTTATACCATTTAGCCACAAAAAGATAAAACTCTAGTCCTTTTCGTGACCAACTTTTGAAATAATGGTTGCACAATTATAAAAATTATATCTCCAGAAAGCTCGTCTTCTCAACGTCAAATGATCTCATTGCGCATAAGAATCGATCGTGCAATTCGGAGATATTAATTAATTTGTAGTCTTCAGCTGCGTGGGTGTTGCTGTTCATTTTTAAATTCTCCTCTCCTCGGGTCTCAGTGAATCTCCAATGACGTATACTGCGTTTGCAGTTTTTTCCTGTGCAATTATTACAAGGTTTTTCTTTACACAAAAATCTCTAATCCAAAATGATTCACAGTCCAGTGATTATTTACTTATTTTTATTCTCGCAAATGGGTTAAATTTAATTATTCTTCTTCTAGCACATCGGCGGTGTTGCCGTTTTCCTGCAAGCTAAGCTGGATTTCCGAGTCACGTTTCCTTGTCTTACAGTAAATATTTTCCACTCGTCCTATTAATATCCATGACTGGCTCCTTCTGAATGTCAAGAGGCATGATCTCATCTACTGAACACCTGGTCCCAGCGGCTTGCGCAATGTTAGGCTAGAATTCTGGCTTGAAATTTCTCTATGTTACATTAGAAACTGTATGTTTCTTTCATTTCTTCCCCAAATACATGGATTCGACCCCTTTTGAGCCAATGGTACATGGGTTCATCTCACCCCTCCTTAGGTAATTAAATTTTCGAAAAATTTTGAGGAAATTTATTTCAATTAATCTTATCTTTCTTTATTCGTCGAAGCCATCATAACGTTATCCGCACCTTTTATTTCTTTTATTTCTTTAAAGTTCCCTTCTTCTCTGGCTTGTCTTTGGGTCTCATAAAAGGTCCCATTCATTCATTCCCCCTTGCTGACGTCTTTACTCAGGGTCATAAATTTCTTGTCACGTTCGGGTGTTTACAATTTTCCCCTAGCCTGGCGTATGCTCCCACACTTGAGGCAAACTGTTTTGTTTCTTTTCTCTTTTCATAAGACGGACTTCTTGTCGGTCTGTTTCTCTATTCATTACATATTGTCAACCTAATGACCTTCTTTTAATTACCTTGCGGGTGCAACTGGCTTTACCCGTCACTTCATCATTATTCTACTTAGGCTTCAAGTCTGTAACACTTCCTTTTATTTTTAAGAGCTCGGTCTAACCTCACCTGACTCTTTCTGGTTTTCTTCCACCTTCCTCATCTCATTTTGAGATTGTATTTCAAAGAAAATTATTTTATTCCTCTTATTCTTCAACGGTTACATATGGCTTAACCCGTTGGTTACATTGGAATAATCTTTTCCTTCATCTCGCATCGAGATGGCATTTCCAAAGAGTATTTCTTTTTTCGACTCTTCCAATTCTTTAGATCCTTCAGATCTCCCTTCCTTCTCTTCTTTTTACGAAGTTTCCAACTGAAATATGCCTGAGCGTCCTCTTCCTCCAAGGCATTGTACGTCGTATCTCCTCCTTTCCTGGTTGCCATGGGGTATCTATTTTCTTGTAAACCGACTACCAATTGCGGTTTTCTTCTTTCCTGATTTTCTTCAAAGGCATCTCCTTCCTTCTTTTCATTATTTCCAACAACCTCATCTTTTCCTTTGAGATTTTCTTGGCTCTTGTTGGCATCGGTTTCCAATTTTCTTTCTTTTTGTTGACATTCTTGATATTTCCTCATTAACTCGAGAATCTGTGCTTTCAACTGTTCCTTTTCTTCTATTAATAGTATCTTATCTTCCTTCACCTCCTGAATCTTTTCGGGGTTTTCCTTTTCATTTTCTATGAAATCTTGACCCTCTGTTTCTATCTGTGTTTCGTCGATAGTTTCTATTATCGTTTCATTCACTTTCTCCATTTCTTCAGGAATTATTATTTCCGTTTCCCCAGACTTCAATTCTTTTGTTATCTCCTGTTCGGAGATTATTTCTTGATCTTCCAGCTCAACCTTTTCATCAAAATGTCCATCTTCACTTTGCAGCTCATTTTCATTTCGGCTGTCCTCTTGGTCTGGAGTTACTATTTCCTCCTGAATTTCCATTTGTTCCTCTGGAAGGATCTCAGTTTCCCCTGGAGTCATTACTATTTCTACTTCTTTTTCAACTTCCTTAGTCTCAATTTCAGGCTCTTCCGGCACTGTTACTTCTTTTTCTTCTTCGATTTCTACTTGCTTTTCAACTTGGGCATCGGCTTCATCTGACTGATGGTTCTGCGCCAACATGTATTCCTCATATACCCTCTGGGCATCCTCTAATATTTCTTGATATTCCTGAATCTTAACTTCCCTTCATTCAGTTAACTCCTGAATAGTTATTATATATTTGTCATCCAATACTTGGCATACATGACCCATCATTTTCCTGTACGTATTTCTCACTTGATCCATTTGTTCTTGGACGCCCTTCCTTTTATCTACTCCTTCGTATTTAAACGACGATAGAATATTCTTCCATTTATACCATATTTCCTCCAATCTTCCATGTATTTCCTGTATTTCTTTTACAACTCTTATCTGCTCTGTCCAGGAACTTAATTCAATCAATCCCTCCTGCTCCAATCTTTCTACGAATTTACGTCTTATTGTTTTCATCTCTACTGCAACGTGAATATATAATTCCTTTACTTCTTGTTTAGATACCTTGCCCAATTTTCCCCTTAACTCACTAAGGATTTTAACTACACTATCCCTTTTTCGTAGAATATTCCGTAATTGCTCATCAATTTCTTCAAATTCTTTGGGCCCTAGTCCTAAATGCATCTTCCCAAATTTCTCTATCGATTCATCATATTTCTGACGTACCTTTTCAATCATTTCTTCGTACATCTCTATATCCCTTAACGAAGCCAATTCTATATTCTCCTGAGGTGGAATATTAGTACTATCGTTCTTTTCCCCTTCGTTTTCCGAGCCTACTTGAACCTGCATTTCTACGTGAGACTTTGAATTTTCTTTACTATTGTTATCCTCTGTACTAATTATATTCTCCCTTGGAATCGGTTTACAATTTTCTTTTTCCTTTTGGAGCTCTAAAGGCTCAACCTTTACCCTGTTGTCTGCAGACAAGTTACCTTCTTTTCGTGTAACTATGTCTCCAGGTGCACGCATGCTTTCTACAGAAACCTTTACAATTTCCTTACTTGGGTACTCTTTATCACCTGTAATATTACATTTATCTGGACTCTCTACCCTTACATCTTCTGAGAGCCTCCGCTTCTCTTCACTTAATGACATCATATTAGAATACAGTGGGCTACTCATGCCACATCGCTAAAACAGGCTTGAGAGATGGTAACTGAAATTTTGTGTCCCAATTTCTTTAAAAATTTACTTTGGTACGGGTATTTACTACAACGTACCCTTTTGATACTTTATTCAAACTCGGAAACTTTTATGGAAGTATTAAAAATTCAAAATTTCGAAAAACCCTTTTTTTTTTCAAAAAAATTAAAATTTTGATTTTTCGAGAAAACTCGGGTTTTTGCTAGGAAAACTCATCCCTGCGTACTGGGCGCCATGAAATGTTCGGTAGGGGGTTGTTTAAATACAGGGCTGCTCGGTGTGAGTTTCTAGGGACCCATGCGGTCGGTTAATATTATACGTTGTAGCTATTCCTATCATTACTTTACTTTACATGAAATGACCGTCTTTAGTGTTCCTCTAGTTATTAATCCAAGCACATTATTTCTTAACCCCCATGTGCCCTTTTAGCAAGAAATATGCAAATCACAGTATGCCAGCATTGCTCAATTCGGGATTTCGGGGATATAGTATGTTCTCCCACTCTGTGACTTACACATTTTGGATTAAATAGAGGATACACTTGCAAAAATAACAACAAAATCAACTCCTATTTTAAACCATTTAATTAACCAAAATTATGGCGCTACAAACAATAAAACAATTAAACTACTGACCAATGATCGTCTACTTGTTCCAAGTGAACAAGGAATAATATAAGAATAAAACAAATATTGTATTAAAACACATAGTTTCCTTTAAAACCAACAATTCATAATTATTTTTACTTCCATAAAGGATCTATCTTAAAGTTTCATATAACTACGAGCTCCTTTGGCTCGATATTTTCCAATAATAATGGTGTCAGTCTTCTTTTACACCCCAAATACTATTTCTATATTTTCTTATCATCAAAACAAATATATAATTACATTAAAATTACACGTTAATTATCTACTTCAATATTTGGGCACTTCACATGTTTTCAGCATTTACTATCTCTCTCAAGTTTTACAAATTCATCACGGTGATCGGGAAAATACTTGTGTATTCCAGAGTTATAAAGATTACTTGACACAGTCAAAAACTATGATTACTCCCGGAACCTAGTTACCTTCATTTAACTCGTGGAAATCCTACTTCCATACGACATTACAATAGGGATTGTTATTTATGTTATTTGTCTTATAAGACCATTATCACATAAGAAAACTACGATCTGAACTGGCCAGCGATAATTTCATCTACAAGGACCTCGGTTCACTTCCCGGGTCATTAACAACTTTTAAACACTCACGGTGTATTCATTACTTCTTACAAGACGGCCTTCAGCCACCCCTCCTGCTCCTAGGGTCTGACCGTAATACTTGAGCGTGATTTATGACTGTGCCGGAAACTTCCCGTTTTAGTCTGCGGGTGGAGCTCTCTTCAAAGCTTTTAAACAAACCTTCCTTTCATTCTCAGTTCTTTGGGGAGACCTGGCTTTTACTTCACTTATTTTCTTTCAACAATACTATTGGGCTCATAAACCACTTTCGTAACCTTGGCATTTATTAATTATGAGAGGGTCCTCATTGATTGGGAAGAGTAATACACATTCTACGACGAATAATTAGGGGCTTTAACAACAAGAGGATTCTAGGTTCGAATCTCTTAACATGCCTCGGGAACCATTCCCATATTGGAGGACTTATACAAAATGCGATTTAAAGTCGGCCGTGGCCTACATGACCTACGCTCAATAATACCATACATTTGCTCCCTTTTACATAATAACACACACATGGCCTCGTGATCTACGTCACAATTAGAGGACTTACAACATATCTCAATTCACTGCAATCAACTACCCTTCATAAGTAACTTACCAAGTACTTTAACTTTTACGCGTTCCTAGCGTGACATTTTATTTTAATTGCGCTCCGTTGCGCTATACAGTATTTTTAAGCCTATCGTCTTCCAAAGAACTGATAAATTCCATATTAACAATTGATACATATCTCAATATTTATATTAATCTATTCCTTTGACAATAATTGCTCTATTTTAATAACATGCATTAATATCATGTCTTATACTTTTTATTAAGGCTCCAACGCTCTTATGTTCATATCATTCAATTTGATCTTCATTTATATTTCCTTACCTTGTTATTATTATTATTATTCATATTATATCTTCATTCCTTACAAAAGCTCAAAAGCTATTTCTTTCATATAACTCAAATTTACCTTTATTTAAATATCTTTCATGATAATTATTATTATTACGCTTGCTCTTATAACATTCGTCAAATACACTGACATTTTATTCATACATTTCCTCTACAAGATTTATTCTTTCAAATAATTATTTATAATTTCTCAAAATTCTATTTTTGTTCAGACCGCGTTCTTATTCTGTATTTAGTTATTTAGAAACATCCCTTTTTCTCAAAAACTCCGGTGGATTTGTACACAATCATTTCCCCGACACCAAAACATAATGAAAATCTTTACTCACATGTTTAAGGTCGTCTTTTGACCCTTCTCCTCGTGCGATGTGTCATTTTTGGCCCACTTTTAACTTACTCCATCGTGTACAACCTCATAGCATGTACAGATATATCTTGACACATATTTAACACGTATATATTTAACACTAATAACATTTTAAATACACTGGTGTATCCGCTTAGAACACACAATAAAAAAACACTGAAATATATTATTTTAACACAAAAACTTGATATATTTACACTTCACAATTTTTGATCACTAGGCCGCTATTTATACCTATTACACGTGACCTCTTGATCTCCCGTCTCCAAGGGTGAAATTTAGTAATGTCGGCTTCCTATCCTCTCTGAATGTGAAAGTCTCGAATCATCTACTTCCTTCCTGCAATAGCACTCCTTCGAATCCCGTTCTGGACGATCTGCTATTCCTCTGACACGAACGGCTCCCCTTTTAGATTCTGTTTATTGATCTTAATGAAAGTCTGTTCTGTTCACGGTCCCCTTGATAATTTATCGGTGACCTATGGATTTTGAGCAACTAATACTTCTTGCGTCTTAGTGCTTTTGAATAGTTCGTCTGCTTTCTTGAAACGAATGTCTATAGTTTCCTGTCTTCTCCTTTGCTTATTCGGTTCTAGCACTCCTAATCTTCGAGAATACTTACGAACCTTATTTCTCTGTCCCTGCTAGGGTTCTTTAAATTAGATAAACTGTTTATCTCTCTGTTACGGTACTTCCGTACGCTATGATACTTGTGGTCGTTTACTTAAAGACCTATCGCCTTGAGTCCTACGTTCGCAGCCTGCTCTGACTATATTTTACGAATTTTTCACTGTAAACTTTTATACTGTCGGACCTAAATCCTGTAACTAGGATTTTCCTATTTTTTTTAAAACACGGCGTTACTGTACTTTTACTGCTTTACAATTCCTTACGGAGGAAAGTAAATTATTGATAACGCGACGCCCGTGGCTATCGGATATTCTTCATTCGGTGCTTATACTCGTTGCACAGTATGACCTCCCCTGAAGTTCATACGTTTTAAGACTTTGACGCAGCATCTCCGCTCACGGAGTGCTCGTTGTAAAACTGCATGATGCGTAGTGACGCCCCCCTCGGGCTCTTGAATACTGTCTTCGGTGCTTGATACAGCGTGACGCCCCCTCACGGGCTGTCGGAATGACTGCATGCGGTGTGATACAGAGTGACGCCCCCTCACGGGCTGTCAGAGTAACTGCATGTTTGGCTTGGTTCTGCCAGGAGTTTTATACCATTTAGCCACAAAAAGATAAAACTCTAGTCCTTTTCGTGACCAACTTTTGAAATAATGGTTGCACAATTATAAAAATTATATCTCCAGAAAGCTCGTCTTCTCAACGTCAAATGATCTCATTGCGCATAAGAATCGATCGTGCAATTCGGAGATATTAATTAATTTGTAGTCTTCAGCTGCGTGGGTGTTGCTGTTCATTTTTAAATTCTCCCCTCCTCGGGTCTCGGTGAATCCCCAATGACGTATACTGCGTTTGCAGTTTTTTTTCCTGTGCAATTATTACAAGGTTTTTCTTTACACAAAAATCTCTAATCCAAAATGATTCACAGTCCAGTGATTATTTACTTATTTTTATTCTCGCAAATGGGTTAAATTTAATTATTCTTCTTCTAGCACATCGGCGGTGTTGCCGTTTTCCTGCAAGCTAAGCTGGATTTCCGAGTCACGTTTCCCTGTCTTACAGTAAAAATTTTCCACTCGTCCTATTAATAGCCATGACTGGCTCCTTCTGAATGTCAAGAGGCATGATCTCATCTACTGAACACCTGGTCCCAGCGGCTTGCGCAATGTTAGGCTAGAATTCTGGCTTGAAATTTCTCTATGCTACATTAGAAACTGTATGTTTCTTTCATTTCTTCCCCAAATACATGGATTCGACCCCTTTTGAGCCAATGGTACATGGGTTCAATATATAGAGAGATATAGAGATGCCAAGAGCTATCAGTGGTTGCCATGGCAACACTACTAAACTGATGAGGGATGAGCCATCAGACGTTGCCAAGATAAAGCACTTGCACGAGATCAGATTCAGATTTCCATCTAAGTTTAAAGCGGCTTCGGTGACGTAACTGGTAGCATGCTTAACTTCTATGCCCAAGGTCGCGGGTGCAAAGCCGGCCAAAGTCGTCGGATTTTCTAAGAGCGCTGAAAATTCCTCAGTATGCTTTCCTTTGGAGGTGAAGTTCCAACGTCCGTTGCGAGTTGCTAGTTGCAGTGGCATCTAGTAGCCATGTTCACAGCTAGGTGTCGTTGACGGTAGTATCTGTTAGCAACATTAGGAACTACTGCTATAAATTGCCCGTCTGCAGTCCTTACCTGAATTACAGACCAATACAACCATCACAATTCACAACGTTTATCAGACAGATTCTACACTCACCCAAAGTACATAGGGTTACATGACCACGTTGTCGCAGCCCCTAAACTGAGGAACCAACCAAAATCTCTGCGGGAGATATAATTTTGCGTGAAGAAGCAACAGACCGTTACGTAGTTACACATCAGTGTCGAAACCTTGCATAAGGACAGTGTGACCACAAGTATAACAAGAAGTTCCGTGAAGAACTATACAGCCTACTTTTCATGCCAATGATTATTCTACAGTATATGAACCTATCTTGAATAATGACGAAATTAAGCTGGTAATATCGAAATATCTAATTAGTTCAAAATATACCTGGTATAATGTAGCCTAATAGAGCACTACAGTTGGCAGCCCTGGTGACTGAATATATTCTTAGTTCCATCTCTTAAGGTACTGTACCTTCATTCTCATGACTGGATTGCCTTTATGGGAAGGTAATATGTTTTTACATGTGAACAAGAATGGCGAGACAGGATCATATGTTTCGCGACCCACAAGTTGACTTTGGATAGCGATCTCGACGAGAGAAGCGGGGCGCATGCGTTGCATGTACTGTCGTCACAGCTGATTGGTTAGGAGTATTGATTATTTTATCGATTAGCAACAAGAGATAGACTATGCTTTTGTGGTAGGGAATTCAAGTCTTTTATACGTTCGGGCATAGTTTAACATGTCTGTAATTATAGCAGGTGATGGATTATTAACTTCTTTCAAATAATTGTACTCTTAGGAACCCGGAAATAAGATATCTGCATCTTATCAGTTCCAGTTTTGAGCGCTCGTGGCGCGACGGTAGGTGATCTGGCAGTCGCGTTCTGACGTGAACAACGAGTAGAGTAGATTGGTTTAAGCCACGCACGAACACACATGTTTTGAGATATACCGGTGACCGGCGGCGAAACGTCACGTGCACCGTGAGTGAAAGTTTGTCTTGAGTAGTGTACTATCATTGAATCGAGGAGAGTTGCCTTAGTGACGGAAAGGACTCCAATTTTAGTTCTGGTTAGGAAATGGCAATCGAAATGAAAACGCAGCTTGTCTTGATAGATAGCTGTTCTTTATAGGCCAGCCATATAGTGTTCGCATGAAAGGTGGATACTTGCTTTAACAAGAACACAGTCATAATGTTCTTTCAGTAGACATTCTTCGCGTTGGAACTGGCTGTAACGATACACTTACGTCGTGTGTGTTGTCAGAACAATTAGCACCTTCATTTGAGAAGTATTTCTCAATACAAGTGCTTGGATATTGTATATACTTTTTATATTTATAATTGGCCTAACTCATATGTCTGTGATCTTGCAACTATGTTGAGCAAGTTCTTGTCGAAAGGAAAGGCTGTTATGAACTTCAGTGACTTAATCATGTGCGGCTAGATGTTTTAAACATGAGTGTCACTATGCGAGCGAAGTTACGTGCATTCCGATGCTATACGTCGCACGGCCCGTGCTGGTGACTGCGAACACAGCTGTTGTTTGGCAGTACAGTGTGTATCAAAATGATCCGATTACGCGGGGCCGATGAACTTTGGTGTTCGGGCCGATATAGACATCATTGCGTGCTGCGGTTGATGGGACGTTATCCGAAGATGAAAGAAACTGTCGTTGGTATTAGAGTGGAACATTCAGTCTGGATGGGCGATGTCTGGAGATCCAGGGTTCGTTTCTCGCTTTCCTGGACCGTGAAGACTTCCATTGCTTGCATGGAGGGTACAGTCATAATGGACATGACTGTGTCTTGTCGAGATCTACAAGAATCATCTAAGGTACTGAATTAACCATCTTCAATCGTAGCTAAGCATGTTCATTCTAACGTTGTCTCCCTGCCACATTTATTTTCTTTTTGGGAATTTTCGTAGAATGTCTAAGAATGGAGTTTAGGCTTGATCCCAGTGTCAAGACTGATTCTATTCTGGACAGGGTTTTGATTCTACTAAAAGGATGCACCCATTGTAATTAATTGCATTATAGTGTAATTTTCTATTGATTACTGTAAATTCAAGTTCATTTTATGGGGATTTATTTAATGTAGAGAAGAGGAACTTTAGGCCACTCAAGATTCATCATTTTTCGTGTTTGATTTATATTGAAAATGAACACTAGTTTTATGCCTTCAAATGACATTACTCGAGCTTGAGTAGACTCAATTTGGAGTTTCTACTTCCGTAAGCCTATTTAGAGGACTGTTATACACTCAAAAGTAAAATTTCAGTATTCAGGTTGATTTTCGAATATTGCAGTAAGCTTTAGGAAGCGAGTTCAGTGAAGAAAGCGGATATGCTTTGATTTGCAATTTTGACTTGATCCAGGTTCTTTCTAACGTTTTTTTTTAGATCTTACATAACGTTTGCTTTATTAGATTCGATCAAGATCCATTATTAATGGACTAGACAGATGTTTTAAACACAGTTTGAAGACATTTGAATACATTCACCCTATGTTATTAACGCGAATCCCAGACTAGATTTATGTGGAAGTAGATATATCGACAAAATGCAATTGTTATTTAACACTTACTAAAAGCTATGCATATTGATCGTGAATAATAATAACATAAGAGCAAATGAAATAATAATTTAACAGTGATTAATTGAACTGTAAAGAAACTTGTATAAATTTAGCAACAATATTTCACTGTGAATGTGACTTGTCAATTAAGCTGAATTTTTGTTCACTAAGAAAGATAACTAGTTGAAGCGCTAAAGAGATAGTAGTAATGCCTGATAATATGAATAAGATGAATGCTTAATATAGCACGATATTAAATGGCAAAGCCATGTTAAGGCTAATGTCCTTGATTATTAAAAGGGTATTCAATGGAATATTCCAAGTTGTAATATAGAAAGTAATCCACTCAGATAGATTGTGAAATTAGGGCAATTTACTTCACTATCAGTTCAAGTAAATAATTTGTTGTGAAATTCATGCATTTCAGGCATGTTGAAATAAACCTATCTGGTAAAATTTTCTATTATTTGTATCAATGCAATGCTTAACAGGCGTTTTAAGAATCACTAATTCCGGTCTGGCGAGGACAGTTCGTTTGAAGGGTGTTAAAATTAAATGAAAGAAATTAAATTTTTGACTTAGCTTTATTGTTCGGTCAGAAGAGATGAATAAAATCAGAGAAAAACCAGCAAACATAAATATAATAAATTATGTGGAAGATGTCACTTCTGAATCCTATAAAAAGAAACACGCTAAGAAGGTGTTACAAAAATGACTGTACATTTGTAATATAGCTTTAAATATTTTTTTTTTCAGGGTATAAATTGATATATGTCTTGTAAATATGAAAATTTCCAGGCTTTATTTTTAAATGTTGCAATTGCTGTCAGCATCTATGTTGGAATATACATATGATTGGTGTTCACCATTTTTGGGTAAAATGCAGTCAATGACATTGATGAATGTGGGGCTAGCATATTATTTTTTTTTCTCCATGTTCATGAAACTTCGGATGGAAGTTGGGCACTTTGCTTTGAAGTATATTATAGTGACTTACACTATATTTTCATTTCTTGAATAAATTTTTCTTTGATCAGTTTAAAATCTTCGAAGTGTGGTACTTTATAGAAACGATAAGAGAACACGTTAAGAAGGCCAGCGGTGGGTATTTCAGTGGTTTTCCCACACACCTGAGATTGCGTTCATTGTTATTCTTGTGCTTTTGAGTTTTTTTATGCCGTTCACCTTGGTTTTTCTTAACGTAGTCTCAGTTAGGAATCCCTGTACCCTTTTTCCTCGTCTCATGTTGGGTAGAATCTGGCAAATTTTATAGCCGGGGTTTCCAGGCTCTACGATCCAGCTGCCTTCGTTGGATTCCAACATGCTGATGGTAGGTATTTCGGGTACATAGAAAATGGCTTCCAACGCTCAGGGGCGAGAATTTACTGGAGTACCATTAAATTCCATGGTTTTTAGAGACCAATGTTTGGAAGAGAGAGAGCCATAGCTTATGGGGACTTAGACAGAGATGTCATACTCCATGATGGTTCTATAGGCCGGTTGAATGACGCCATTTCATGCTAGTGTTCGACATTGCTGTCAAACGCGTGGAAGGAGTCATAAACGGGTATACTCTGACGCCATTACATCGATCATTGCGAATTCTTTGAATGAACGTCAGAAAGTAATGGTGTACTGACATTTTTAGCACAAAATGCCGGAATTCACTTGTGAACAAAGCGTATATGAGGACACTCAATTTGCATGGCATACATGTAGATACGCAACCTTTAATAGATTTTCTTTTTATTAATAGTGGTGCTACACTTGTTTGTAATAAATATACGATTGGAACATGAACAGTGAAAGGAATTCTCTGGAATCTTTACTGACGTGTTTGGTCGACTGGGGCATTGGATGTAGTTCTCGTTTGAGCTGCATACACAGTGCTTGGTGTAGTTAAATCTGGCTGATGAGCATTTTTGAACTCATCGTAATTTAGGAGGGTTTTTATTCATTTAAATTATGGTCAAATTAGGATCTTTAATATGATTATCGTCGATATAAAGCATCACACTTTTAGGAGTGGAAAATTTCATATTTATAGCTGACTTTATTATTAATTATGTTTAAGTTAGCTTAGCTATAAGGTAATGCAATACATTAAATAAATTCCCATGTGGCAGTGGATTTCATTGGAATGTTCGTGCTTTGCTTAGTTATAGTGATACTCATGTTGTTTGTCTTTAGTGAACTATATTAATTATACCATGTCTGGAGAAGAGGAGGTAGTGGACCTTAAGTCGTTATACAGTATGTTACAAAATAAAATCGATGCCATACATGATCATTGGACAAATACAAGTAAAAGTCTTATACAAGATGTAGTTGCTGAGAGTCTCAGGCAAGATATCACGGGCATCCAAGGCACATTAAAGGAACTACAAAATAGTTCTAAAAGAGTAGAAACCAAAGTGAATAGGGTAAATGAAACAGTAGATGAGGTCCAAGTGGACGTAAAACAAGCCCATACAGACATTCATAAAGTACAAACGGACTTAGGAGCAGTTCAAACTGGACAAATGAAGCTAGAATTATGCGGCAATAAACTTCAATCCACAGTTGATGAGCTTCAATTGAAAATAGGTAAAGTTGAATCTAGTCAAGATAACCATCAACGAGAACTAAGTAAAATTAAAACTAGCCAGGATAGCATTAAATTCAGTCAGGATTGTGTTAAACTTAGCCAGGATAATCTTGAAACAGAACTAGGTAAAATTAAAACTAGCCTAGATAAAACAGAAACAAAGTTACTTAAAATTGAATCAACACAAATCCTGATGCAATCTACACAGTCAAATATACAAACCAAGATAGACATAGTAGATGCCAGTCAGAAATTGTTTCAGGTCCAGTTGAATGAAGCTGAACAATCCAATAAAGATTTTCAATTAGAAATGCGATTAGAATTATCCAATAATAAGAGGGAATCTAAAAATAATATTGAAGCACTTCAATTACAAGTGTCAAATGACACAATTCACACCCAAGCATCTTTAGAAAACTTAAAAGAAGAGTTATTGTTGTTGCAAACACAAGTTAGGGACCACAATAAACTTATTAAAGACGACTTTGACGTCGATATAAAAGGAATCATAAAAGAAAATGTAGTCACTTTAAGGCAAGAGATGACTAAAATTAATGAAGACTATTTCAAAGACTTCAAATTAGAGGTCAATAAGAATATTGTAGAAGGTGAAATTAGATCCAGCAAGGAAATCACAGATGTAAGGGAGGACCTGATAAAAATGTTGAATGTTATTCAGTCCAATCAAACTACAAACCATGGCAACATGGAGGATAGAATTCAAACTTTAGAGGTAAAATTTGATCAAGGCAAAACGGAATTAATTGAATTGCGTGAGAAAAAGACTTCGGAAATCAACCAAATCAGAGATCAACTTGAGAGTTTAACAATTGGGGACGGTTTAGATCTGGATAAGTTAAGGGATAAATTAAGGGTAAATTGGATCGCAGATTTCCAGACCACGATTAAGGAGATTAATCTCACTTCACATGAAAGGGAAGGAGGCGATAAATATCCAATTCCTATGGCAAATAGTAGTCCACAGTATCAGATTAATCCAAATTTGAGCTCAGCTAATCCACGTGTCCAAACATACACGTCACCGATGACACATACAGGAACGGGAGCCTACAATCTGAACACATCTAATGGGGCAGGCCACATTACAATTATTAGGAATTTTGAAGATAAGCCTCGTCGTTTCAATAATCTTGATGGGACGACACCTATAGAATTCATAAGAAGTATGCGTGATTATTTTACTGAATCTCACGTGCCAAGGGAAAGACAACTACGTGTGGTAGAGCGTTTTCTTTCCGATGCACCGCTTCAGTGGCACAGGGCGTTTAGATACACGTTTAACGACTTCGAGGAGTTTGCCGAAGCATTTATCAATCGTTTTTGGTCTACGGAAGTTCAGAATAACGTTCGTTCCGAAATCTATTCGAGCAAGTACTCAAGTACTGGTCCGACCAGTTACTCGGAGTATTTTTCTTGTCAGTTATCGAAATTAAGATTTTTACAGCCTCCGTTAACCGAAGAACAATTGATCGAGGCGATATCTCGACAGTTTCCTGTTGACGTAAGGAGGAACATAATTTCATCCGGAATCACTAGTTTAGCCGCGATGGACGATTTGTTGAGACGTCTGGACTATGTGAGTGCTGTTACGACACCCACAGTGGTGAGAAACAATCGACATGAACACAGATCCGTGAATACTATCGTCATGGACAGAACACAGCAAACAGACCCAGCCAAACCAGAAAACAGAAACTATGTTAAACCAGGGTGGAATAGGAACAATTACCAAAGGGACGATCGTCAGATCGATCGATACGCAGAACGAAATGAACAACCTTGGACACGAAAATACGAAGAAAGAAATTTCTATCGTCGGAATAATGAATATGATCGAAATAAGTACCGAGATAGACCATACAACCCCAACTATAGACCACGTACTGCTTATCGCAGATACAAAAACTATAGGACGGAGGAATTTGAACGAAATCAAGAGAAACAAAGGCTCAGAAGCGAGCAGGAAAAGTCTAAAAATAATAGACAAAAAATTCAGGAGAGAGGGAAAATCAGGAGATTGATGAACGAGAAAATAGACCGAGTACGAGTCGTCAGGGGAGCACCGAACAGACTCCTGACGAAGAAAAAAAACGCCAATCTCGAAACGCAAGTAGGAATTCAGAATTTGACACTTCCATATGAGATAACTATAAATGAAACATTCAACGTAGCGGACGAGGATCTCTTATATGAAGAAGGAGGGAGAGAGGAAGGAAGGCCTACTGAACTACCGGTGATCCAAGTACAAGTAGGAGAGCAACTATGTAGAGCTTTAGTTGATACGGGGGCTATGATTTCGATCATAAGCGAGGATTGTTTTGAAAGATTAAAAAAGGAAGATCCTTTTGTCATACTGCCAGCGTGCTCTATGAAAGTTAAAGGAATATTTAAAGACAGGTCGATGAAATGCAAAATTCAAGCTCTGATGAAATTCCGGATAAACAACAAGCTATATGAGAATATATTCGTCGTTGTGAGGAACATCAATTTTGATTTAATCATTGGGATGGACTTTATTATCAAAGCTAGAGCTGTGATTGATATGAATAAAAGACTAATAAAATTTCATGAAGATGCTACAGATCAGGTGGCAATAGAAGAACAAGATATAGATAACATTAATGATGATCACCCTAGATTGGATATCCTAGAAAACATAGTCAATGAAGTCGAACAAGAGAGGGAGCAGTATGCACTCAAAGCCGAGGGATTTGAGGACGTTGAACAGGAGTTCAAAGAATTAATAGAGAAATATCAGGACGTTTTTGACGACAAACCAGGAATGATTAAGGATTTTAAATACCGGATAAGGTTAACTGATAACTCTCCATACTAGGCGAAGTTGTACCCAATTCCGCAGAAATACTATGATGAAGTCAAAGTCATCATAAGGAAAATGGAGCAAGAAGGTATTATTAAGAAACAAGCATCCTCATTCCTCAATCCGATCACGGTAGTGAAGAAAGCGAATGGACAACTGCGATTATGTCTCGATGCACGGAAAATTAACACAAGAATACTCTTAGAAACAGACCGACCACCTAAGAATCGTGAACTTCTAAGGAAGTTTAAAGGAAAAGCTTGTTTTAGTGTATTAGACCTCACGGCGTCATTTTACCAAGTTGAACTTGAGGAAGACAGTCGCCAATACACAGCTTTCCTTTTCGATCAAACCACGTATGTGTTTTGCAGGGTCCCATTTGGAATGATTAACAGTGGCCCAGCACTCATACGAGCTCTCGACGACAAGCTAACTGATGCTGTGAAAGAACACGTAATATGTTATATTGATGACATCATTGTATCATCAACAGACGCTCGGGAACATCTAGGATATCTCAGACAGTTGTTTGATAATTTGCGTCAGGTTAACATCAAGTTGAACTACGACAAATGTAGATTCATGCATGAGCGCATAAATTTCCTGGGGCACACGATAGACCAGAAGGGTTATCATCCTAATACTAAAAAAATTGAGGCGATCACTCAATTCCCTAGGCCTATGAAGATCAAACAATTAAGAGAATTCCTAGGCATGTGTCAATTCTTGTCTAGCCACTGTCCAGGATATTCAGTGACTATGGCACCTCTTTATGAAATTCTAAAAAAGAACAACAGATGGAAATGGACAGAAGAAACAAACCAAGCATTCGAAGCGGCTAAGGACATGTTAAGGAACTGTATTAAATTAGAATATCCGGAGTTCGACAAGACTTTTTATATTGAATCTGATGCGTCTAGAATAGGCATAAGTGCAGTGCTCTATCAGAAGGATAGCGAAGGCAAGAAACATTATTTAGATTTTCATAGTAGGAAGTTGAAGAACCATGAACGAAACTACTTAACTACTGAATTGGAAGCACTTGCTTTCATTTCTGCTTTGCAGAAATGGAAAAAGATATTGATGGGTTATCAAGTGGTTATCGTCACTGACCACAGAGCGCTTCAGTTTATGCTGAAAACAGACTTATCCAGTGACAGGTTGACGAGATGGACATTGTTTCTTCAACAGTTCAATGCCACCATCGTGCACCAGCCTGGTAAGGACAACCTGTTAGCTGATGCCCTTTCAAGAAATCCTTCAAACAATATCCAGATTAACACTGTACAGTTGGAGAGGGAACATGTGGCTACCCTAGAAAAGCTAAAGAAGATAGCAGTGTCACAGAAGAGACACAACTCAACTAGAGCTATGTACAGGTTTTTGAAAGGGTATATGGATGACTCCGATCCGAGCTATCAACAGGTTAGAAAGCGTTCTGTGAAGTATCTGATCTGCAATGACACTGTGTGTAAATATATCGACAGGGAGGGGACGAAAGTCAGGATTATAGTCCCTCCAAAGATCACTTTGGGTCTGATATGGTTGGCTCACAACATCACTGGACATGGAGGGTTAGATAAAACGTTTAAAACGTTATTAGAAACCTTTACATGGAACAGGATGAGAGAATCCGTAGCAGACGTGATAAAGACGTGCCAGGAGTGCCAACGAGGGAAATACCCCTCAGCATTATCAAAGGAGGAACCTCGAGCCATTATTCCTTCAAGGCCAAGAGAGCTGTTGGCATGCGACCTGTTCGGTCCTTGTCCAAAGGGGGCTAGGGGAAACCAATTTATCCTAGTTACTGTCGATGTGTTTTCCAAGTACGTGACACTTGATCCCATACAGAAAGCCACATCTACGCAGGTCCTTAGTCGATTGGAAAAGAGAGTTTTTCCTAAAGTCGGGAAGCCCGAATCACTGTTGTCTGACCATGGAACTCAGTTCACGTCTCAGGAGTTCGAGACGGCCATGGAAAGATTGGGTATCAATCACGTATTCTCCAGTATACGATACCCGGAACCGAACGTCTCGGAACGTATAATGGGCGAAATTTCGAAATACGCACGTTTATATTGCCCAGAAGATCATGCGAGTTGGGTTAAGTTTGTACCACTTATGGAAGAGTGCATGAATTCCACATTCCACGAAAGTATTGCAGATGTGCCCTTGACTGTGCACTTCAATACAAAACCTACCAGAGTATGGAGCGAGATCACCAACTATATTCCCAGAGATCTAGAACCAACAAGGGAAGAAAGAATACTTTCTGTTCGTGAAAATCTCATGAATGCGGCTGAGAAACGGCAGAAGCGTGTTAGAAACAAGCGCTATCGTCCGCCGTTCAATAGGAATGACTTAGTCTTGATAAGAAGACCTACGAAAGCAGATGTTCTCAGGAAAAAGTACACGAAATTTGCTTATGTCTTCCACGGTCCACATCGAATATCTCGTGTCCTTGGTAATAATTGCTACGAAGTCACTAGTCTGGATGGGAGAGATACCATTGGGCGCTTTAATGCGAAAAACATTAGAAAATATTACAAGAAGATTATATGAATAAATGGGAATGATGTTCCATTATTTTGAGAGGTTTGTTTTCGTATACATATAAGTCTGTTCCGACTTTATGTATCTTGTCGAGAGGAATATGTACCTTCATTCTCATGACTGGAATGCCTTTATGGGAAGGTAATATGTTTTCACATGTGAACAAGAATGGCGAGACAGGATCATATGTTTCGCGACCCACAAGTTGACTTTGAATAGCGATCTCGACGAGAGAAGCGGGGCGCATGCGTTGCATGTACTGTCGTCATAGCTGATTGGTTAGGAGTATTGATTATTTTATCGATTAGCAACAAGAGATAGACTATGCTTTTGTGGTAGGGAATTCAAGTCTTTTATACGTTCGGGCATAGTTTAACATGTCTGTAATTATAGCAGGTGTTGGATTATTAACTTCTTTCAAATAATTGTACTCTTAGGAACCCGGAAATAAGATATCTGCATCTTATCAGTTCCAGTTTTGAGCGCTCGTGGCGCGACGGTAGGTGATCTGGCAGTCGCGTTCTGACGTGAACAACGAGTAGAGTAGATTGGTTTAAGCCACGCACGAACACACATGTTTTGAGATATACCGGTGACCGGCGGCGAAACGTCACGTGCACCGTGAGTGAAAGTTTGTCTTGAGTAGTGTACTATCATTGAATCGAGGAGAGTTGCCTTAGTGACGGAAAGGACTCCAATTTTAGTTCTGGTTAGGAAATGGCAATCGAAATGAAAACGCAGCTTGTCTTGATAGATAGCTGTTCTTTATAGGCCAGCCATATAGTGTTCGCATGAAAGGTGGATACTTGCTTTAACAAGAACACAGTCATAATGTTCTTTCAGTAGACATTCTTCGCGTTGGAACTGGCTGTAACGATACACTTACGTCGTGTGTGTTGTCAGAACAATTAGCACCTTCATTTGAGAAGTATTTCTCAATACAAGTGCTTGGATATTGTATATACTTTTTATATTTATAATTGGCCTAACTCATATGTCTGTGATCTTGCAACTATGTTGAGCAAGTTCTTGTCGAAAGGAAAGGCTGTTATGAACTTCAGTGACTTAATCATGTGCGGCTAGATGTTTTAAACATGAGTGTCACTATGCGATCGATGTTACGTGCATTCCGATGCTATACGTCGCGCGGCCCGTGCTGGTGACTGCGAACACAGCTGTTGTTTGGCAGTACAGTGTGTATCAAAATGATCCGATTACGCGGGGCCGATGAACTTTGGTGTTCGGGCCGATATAGACATCATTGCGTGCTGCGGTTGATGGGACGTTATCCGAAGATGAAAGAAACTATCGTTGGTATTAGAGTGGAACATTCAGTCTGGATGGGCGATGTCTGGAGATCCAGGGTTCGTTTCTCGCTTTCCTGGACCGTGAAGACTTCCATTGCTTGCATGGAGGGTACAGTCATAATGGACATGACTGTGTCTTGTCGAGATCTACAAGAATCATCTAAGGTACTGAATTAACCATCTTCAATCGTAGCTAAGCATGTTCATTCTAAAGTTGTCTCCCTGCCACATTTATTTTCTTTTTGGGAATTTTCGTAGAATGTCTAAGAATGGAGTTTAGGCTTGATCCCAGTGTCAAGACTGATTCTATTCTGGACAGGGTTTTGATTCTACTAAAAGGATGCACCCATTGTAATTAATTGCATTATAGTGTAATTTTCTATTGATTACTGTAAATTCAAGTTCATTTTATGGGGATTTATTTAATGTAGAGAAGAGGAACTTTAGGCCACTCAAGATTCATCATTTTTCGTGTTTGATTTATATTGAAAATGAACACTAGTTTTATGCCTTCAAATGACATTACTCGAGCTTGAGTAGACTCAATTTGGAGTTTCTACTTCCGTAAGCCTATTTAGAGGACTGTTATACACTCAAAAGTAAAATTTCAGTATTCAGGTTGATTTTCGAATATTGCAGTAAGCTTTAGGAAGCGAGTTCAGTGAAGAAAGCGGATATGCTTTGATTTGCAATTTTGACTTGATCCAGGTTCTTTCTAACGTTTTTTTTTAGATCTTACATCACGTTTGCTTTATTAGATTCGATCAAGATCCATTATTAATGGACTAGACAGATGTTTTAAACACAGTTTGAAGACATTTGAATACATTCACCCTATGTTATTAACGCGAATCCCAGACTAGATTTATGTGGAAGTAGATATATCGACAAAATGCAATTGTTATTTAACACTTACTAAAAGCTATGCATATTGATCGTGAATAATAATAACATAAGAGCAAATGAAATAATAATTTAACAGTGATTAATTGAACTGTAATGAAACTTGTATAAATTTAGCAACAATATTTCACTGTGAATGTGACTTGTCAATTAAGCTGAATTTTTGTTCACTAAGAAAGATAACTAGTTGAAGCGCTAAAGAGATAGTAGTAATGCCTGATAATATGAATAAGATGAATGCTTAATATAGCACGATATTAAATGGCAAAGCCATGTTAAGGCTAATGTCCTTGATTATTAAAAGGGTATTCAATGGAATATTCCAAGTTGTAATATAGAAAGTAATCCACTCAGATAGATTGTGAAATTAGGGCAATTTACTTCACTATCAGTTCAAGTAAATAATTTGTTGTGAAATTCATGCATTTCAGGCATGTTGAAATAAACCTATCTGGTAAAATTTTCTATTATTTGTATCAATGCAATGCTTAACAGGCGTTTTAAGAATCACTAATTCCGGTCTGGCGAGGACAGTTCATTTGAAGGGTGTTAAAATTAAATGAAAGAAATTAAATTTTTGACTTAGCTTTATTGTTCGGTCAGAAGAGATGAATAAAATCAGAGAAAAACCAGCAAACATAAATATAATAAATTATGTGGAAGATGTCACTTCTGAATCCTATAAAAAGAAACACGCTAAGAAGGTGTTACAAAAATGACTGTACATTTGTAATATAGCTTTAAATAATTTTTTTTCAGGGTATAAATTGATATATGTCTTGTAAATATGAAAATTTCCAGGCTTTATTTTTAAATGTTGCAATTGCTGTCAGCATCTATGTTGGAATATACATATGATTGGTGTTCACCATTTTTGGGTAAAATGCAGTCAATGACATTGATGAATGTGGGGCTAGCATATTATTTTTTTTTCTCCATGTTCATGAAACTTCGGATGGAAGTTGGGCACTTTGCTTTGAAGAACATTATAGTGACTTACACTATATTTTCATTTCTTGAATAAATTTTTCTTTGATCAGTTTAAAATCTTCGAAGTGTGGTACTTTATAGAAACGATAAGAGAACACGTTAAGAAGGCCAGCGGTGGGTATTTCAGTGGTTTTCCCACACACCTGAGATTGCGTTCATTGTTATTCTTGTGCTTTTGAGATTTTTTTTATGCCGTTCACCTTGGTTTTTCTTAACGTAGTCTCAGTTAGGAATCCCTGTACCCCATTTCCTCGTCTCATGTTGGGTAGAATCTGGCAAATTTTATAGCCGAGGTTTCCAGGCTCTACGATCCAGCTGTCTTCGTGGGATTCCAACATGCTGATGGTAGGTATTTCGGGTACAGTACAGAATACATAATTTGGTTGAAGTCCAATGGACGTTACATGCTGTTAGTCACTGGATCTATCAGCTCGCGTAAAAGCATGTTGCCAACAATACCATGCGTGTGCTCGTCAGAAATAATCTGAAATATTATGATATCTTGTTGTGCCAATTTTGGATGATATCCATTTATTAGTATAGAAGTTACATGTATTTTAAAATTGGACATATCAGCAGGCATAGAATCCTGTTGGCAGCACTGCCTTGTATTAATTTTTCCAAATTAATCTAGAATGTCAGGTGCTATACATGTGCAAAATACGGAGCTGTTGGCTTGCATACTTTCTGATATATTGATATTGGGGTAAAAAAAATATAGACACCATTTATTAACAGTTGGCAGCTCTGATTGCTCTTAACAATACTTATAGTCATATCTGTTATGGTACACATAGCACATACGAAATTTGTTTGAAATCCAACTGATAGTATAGAAGTTACAAGTATTTAAAAATTGGTATTATCAGCAGGCTTATAATCATGTTGGTATAACTGACGTATATCAGTTACTCCAAATTAATCTAAAATGTCAGAATATACAGTACGTGTGCATAGTTTAAAGCTGATGGCTTGCATACTTTCTGATATATTGGTATTTGGATAAAAATAGAGAGAGAAATTATTAACAGTTGGCAGCCCTGGTGGCTCTTAAGAATACGCTCAGTCATATCTGTTTATGTACAGATATTACATACAACATTTGGTTGAAATCCAATTGATAGTGTAGAAGTTATATGCATTTAAACATTGGACCTATCAGAAGGCTTACAATTATTTTGGCAACACTGTCATGGTGCGCCTCCTGGAAATTAAACTGAAATAGTATTTTCAACACGTGTGCCAATTTTGGAATAGCTCCCATGCATACCTTGCAAGATATCCAACATGGAGCTCAAATTTCTAGTGCGTTTTTTCAGCAGTTTGTTAGGACTGACATCATTTTCAAATATGGACGTGAGATATTCCGGTGCACATCTTTACTCATACTAAATTTAGTTTTGATTGCTGCAGCCGATTAGGAGTTGATAGGGTGGGGGGGGGGGCACACACACAGCCAGACAGACAGACAGACAGACACACATTTTCCCGGATCGTTCTCATAAGTCTACTTTTTCCTCATTTTTGCAAAATGTGAAAAGTAGGCTAAAAATGGACCCCAAATGACAAGAAGGTTACCGTCCCCATAAGACAATAAAATGTTTAAAATATGCATAAAATGACGAAAAACAATGTTAATTAAGCCCCAATTATAAAATACTTTCTCGCAATAAATGAGATCTGATCCTTCTACGAGAACCTGCATATTCTGCCTATTTTCGCCTATCCCCAAGTTTATCCGGTGAACTCTACCTCCGCCTTCCGGCGTGCCGAGAGGACTTTTTTTTAGTCGATTTACCCTCTAGGTTGGTGGTTCCCACGGACTCAGGGAGGGAACTCACCACTACCGCCGCTACGGGCAGTGTCCTGGAGCTTGAAACATCTGGATGGTTTGGATACAACTGGGGAGGTGTGATCAGCACTTCGCCCAGGCGGCCTCACCTGCAAAGCGAACAGGGGCCTCATGAGGGATGGGAAGGGAGGGGGCCGTGGCCTTACAGGAGGTACCATCCCGGCATTTGCCAGAAGACGAAGTAGGAAACCACGGATAACCACTTCAAGGATGGCTGAGGTAGGAATAGAACCCCCTCTACTCATTTGGGCCACCCGAGGCTGAGTAGATCCCGTTCCAGTCCTCATGCCACTATTCAAATTTCGTGGCAGAGCCGAGAATCGAACCCAGGACCTCCGGGGCGGCAGCTAACCAAGCTGACCGCTACGCTACGGAGGCGACATATTAAGCTATGGTTATGTAATAACTTGGTCATCCCTATGGGGATTAGTCACATGTGCAATGAGGCTGATATCATTCACACACACCCTTCAGCTCTTTTTTTTTGTGTCGTGTGGCCTCCTGAGAGGCCGAGTGCAGGTCTTTCTAGTCGACGTCCGTGGGCGACCTGCGCACCGGGATGAGATATGGAATGATAAGCACGTGGAAAAAAGCGGTCGTGGCCTGTCAGAAGGTACCGTCCCAGCATTTGCCTGGTGTTGAAAATGGGGAAACCACGGAAAACCATTTCAATGACGGCCCACAGTGGGGCTCGAACCCACGCGTCTACCTCGTCAGCAGAGAGCTTGGCCCCATGACCTAACGCTGTGCTTTGGTGAGCGTAATCACCGCTGTCGGTACCCTTCAGATACCCCCATATCCACGTTCCAATTTCTAGCAAGTAGTCAGGGCATTACGTTCAATTCCAGGAAGAGTCAAATAAAGTCACAGCTCATGACTTTAAAATTTGAGAAAGCTCTCAATGAGCATTATGATCTATTAGTTAGGGCAATTTGTAAGTTGGTGGAAACCTACTAGGTTGAGGTAAATGCAGGGATGGGGGTGAAAAACGTCGAATACGGGTGACTGGAGCACCTTTTCTAGAATGAGGCAAGTTTTACGAGGTAGCGGGTAAAGATCCGTAAATAGAGCTCTGGTTGAATCAAAATGATGCCCGTGCTTTTGTCCATTGCATAAACGTTCTAATAAAAAGCATTGTTTTACACACGTACATTTACCACCAATGTACTATTCATAGAATCTGCCTCGCTGCGTAGTCGCTAGCATTTTTTGCAGTCAACGCGGAGGCCCGAGTTTGATTCCTGACTCTGCCAAGAAATTTAATTGGGTCTGAGGGCTGGAACATTGTAATATGGCTTCAAGTTTTTGAGTTTCAATTTTTAGCCTTTTTTCAATTTTGAAAATATAGGCTTATGAGATCACCTTTTGTCCGTGTGTGTGTGCGTATGTGTGTGTGATTCGTGTGTGTGTCCCCCACTAATAAAATCTAAAGGGCTGTAGCGATTTCAATGAAACTCGGTAAGTTCATAGCACTATTCCGGGCAACCCCGACCATGCCCTTCAAATTTTGTTACGTCTCACCAATCCAACATGGCGGCTGTGCGAAATATTTCACCAGCATTCAATATCTCCGAAACTATTACCGATATTACCCTGATATTTTGTATGGTGATAAAGGGAACTACTATAAGTTCACTTATGTGACCTTTGAAAGCCTGGTATCTTCAAAACCAACATGGCGGCCAAGCGAATTTGCGACTTTTAAGTAGACATTTCTCGCGATTTAACCAACCAAACGCAATGAAACTTCGTAGAGTATATGTTTATATACATTGTAATACACCAACATCTAACTTCGTTCAATTGTTTACATAACCGAAAGATGGCGGATGTGCGAAATATTTAACCGGCATTCTATTCTGTATCTCTGAAACTATTAGCGGTATCTCCCTGAAATTTTGTACGGAGATAAAGGGTACTACTGGAAGTCCATCTATAAGACTTTCAAAAACTGTTTACTACAAAACGAACATGGCGGCCAAGCGAATTCGAAAACTTTAAATAGACTTTTCTCGCGAGTTAATGTTCCAAACGCCCTGAAATCTGGTACAGGAAATATTTATACACATTGCAATGTACTGGTATCTAATTTAGTTCAATTGTTTACATAACCTCAGGATGGCGGCTGTGCGAACTTTTAAATTAAGTTTTTATTTCTTGTAGTCATGCGATCGAAGTGAAAAATTGAATAATGAACCTACGAAATAATTTTCCTATAATGGTACATGATTCTATGGCCTATACATTTAAAAATCCAACATGGCGACCATCCGAAATAATTAGACGGCTCTGAATATCTACAAATCTATTATAGCAATCAAACTGAATATTTTAAAGTTCATAAGGGATATGAACTTAAGTTCACCTGTGGGACTTTAAATAATCTGGTGAACACAAATCCAACATGGCGGCGACGCGAATTATAAATATTCACATTGACGTTTCTCGCAATTTATCCATCCGAGTGCAGTGACACTTGGTACAGTAAATCCTTTTACGAATGGTAATCCACTGGCATCTAATTTATTTCAATTGTTTCCATAACCTCAAGATGGCAGCTGTGCGAAATTTTAAAATCTCCTTGTTACTTCTTGTGTCCTAATTATGGGATTGAAGTTTGAATACATCACGTACACAATAATCTGCATGTAACAGTACATAACTCTAGGACCTACATATATAAAATCCATCATGGCGACCATCCGAAATATTTAGTCGGTTCTCAATATCTACGAATCTTTTACAGCAATCAAACTGAAATTGTGTATGTTGATAGTGGCAATTAACATAAGTAGGATATATGAAAATAGGCTGTATAGTTCTTCACGGAACTACTTGTTTTAATGCAATTGGAGTATCGAAGAAAAACGCAATTTTCAACCACAAATTAATTTGTGGACACTAAACCAATGGGGTTACCTAATTAATTATTTTTATGAGTATTGTAGAATGTATACAAACGTTTTGGTAAATGATAAGAAAATCCCAAATATGTTCTTGCCATTCGGTAATCGTTTTTGTATACATGGCTTCTCACATTAGCCGAGGGAAATTGATTCCAGGTATTGGGAGTGTTGACCTTGGAACTGTCTCATGAGGAGCCCCACCACCAGCCATCTTGAAATGGTTTTCCGTGGTTTCCCCATTCGCAACACCAGGTAAATGCTGGGACGGTACTTTCTTACAGGCCACAGTCGCTTCCTTCCACATCCTTGCCCAGTTTCATTCCTCTTTATCCATTCAATATGCCTCGTGAGGCAAACCTGAGGAGGGCTGGTTCCAATACCAGCTCAGCCATCCTGGAAGTGGTTTTCCGTTGTTTCCACTTCTACTCCAAGAAAATGCTGGGGTGGTACTGCCCCCGGAAATTGAATTATTTTGGGACAAAATGAGAGTATTTTCCGTCCCCATGATACAATTTAACCAGCAAATATAGATTCTGGAAGTGTGACACAGGAGGGTAGTGTTACAAGCTCGAGGCTGTGGGAGAGCCCAATCACGTGATATACAGTATTGCACAATAGACGCTTCTAGAAGGCTATAATTGGCATAGCAACAGCGAGTTTGGAAATTAATATTATAAATATTGTTATAAATTATGCTATTGGATCCCAGCCCAGAGCCAATGTGAAGAGGTCTTATTGACGACGGGATCAACTTTAACTATATAATATGATGAAATTATGCATTTAGGCCCTTAGAAGAAGATTTTCTTATTTGGTAATGAAGAGAATATTAAAAGAAATTATGTCTGATACTTTAAAAACCGCAGATCGGTTAATCTACGCAGTAATAAGCTTTAGTAATCTACGCGCTATAATTATGGTGGGAGATTGATATGGCCGCCAAAATTTCGACTTGGAGGGGGAGATCCGAGGATCGAGGTTCTTATTCCAGCAGTCTTTGAAGAGTGAGGAAGTATTTTTACTGGGTTAACGGAGATCCCAAGGCTTTGTCCGAGTGCGACGACTGTCGACTTGTGGAGACACGAGGATAGCTAGGTGGAACGTAGGAGATTACCGCACTTCCATTTTACCTGAAGTTGTGAGGGACATTGAATTAATTATATCTCTTATATAATTGAGATCTGAATTTAACTAAGCGAATATATATAAAGAACAGGTCGCATACTACATTCTGCGAAAAGTCGAGCGTTTTAAAACTCACCGTTTTGACAATATAAGCCTGTTAAGACAGATTTTCAAATGTGTTGGAAATACAGCTGAATATCATTTTAAATTGCAACGTGAAGTTGGCGAACGCAGTTCAAGTGAACAGTAGCGGAGAACTTTTAATATTGGCGCAACACATAAACATTAACAAAATGACTATCATTATTCTTCAAGTGTTTTCATTCAACTTAATTAACATTGTTGATATGATGATCTAAATAGTCATGCGCCAGAAACATATTCGATAACAGGAGCTAAGATACAACGAAGGAACTTCGTTAGACGACGTATTCTTGAATACAGACGTAGTGTACATCTTGTACATTTTCGTCAGTCTACGAACGCTAATGTAACATCAATTAGCAATGGTAATATTTCTTTCGCCATTTATATGAATATTTCTATAATTATATTTCAATGATAAGGCTGATACATATTTACGACGGAGAATGAAGATTCTACAGAAGAGATTTGTCAAGATGCTAGGGGTAGCCCAGCAACACAGAAGAATTTGCCAGAAGGATGTCGTTCGGGCCCTGACGAATGTTGGTGAATTCCAGAGAGGGACGTTTCCTATCTCTGAGGTCGCAGATCCTAGGTTCGAATGCAGATCCATCTCAGTATCTTGAACTGAGGAAACATCTAAAGTATTGTGGAAATACTTACATAGATCTTCAAGTTTTCGTCCAAATAAGGTAGCAGTGTATCTCATTTATAGTATAGAGCTTAATTAGTGACATCCTGAGCCAACGATCTTACTTCATATTTCCATATTTGCATATTTCCATATATTTCCATAGTTTCATATTTTCATATTTCCATATTTTCACATTTCATGTATTTCAGTGTTTTCATGTATTTTACACTTCAGATGTGTGTTAAAATTTTTATGCTTCAAGATTATTTAGGAGATGATTGTCTTTCATATATTTTTCAATTTTATTCTACGTATCAGTTGTGGAACTGATATTAAACAATTTGTTTGAGGAATCATATTGCCTCATAGAAGACTAGTCGTTTCGACTCTCGAATTTTAATAATTTTATTTAAACCAAGTATTCTGACATTGTGTCATAGCTTCAAATTAAATTCTTATTCAATTTAATTTGAGCACTTTAATGTGACAACATCAAACTTTAAGAAAAGAAGAAACACGGAATGACATTGTTATATCATTATTGTACATAAACTGTCGACGATCTAAGAAATACTAGTCGTTTGATAAGACCGAAGTCTTACTTCCTATAAACATTCTTTGTGTAGAGTGGAAAACATTATGACATTGACAAACCTTTTCATTATTTGTAAAGCTGAGAGCTTTGTTCATTTAATATGTTCGAGGAAATACCTTTTGATAGAAGATTATTCAAATCTTTGGCTAGGAAATCAAAGCTAGTTTATCCCGGTCAAGATTGAATTCTATTTGACACTATAAATAACATGTGTGTTATTTTACACTATTTGTGTAACATCACGTCATTTTGTGGACATGATATTACAACGATAAACAATTTAAGCGTGACAAGTGAGGTGAGACAGGAGTATTATTTTTATTACATGTATTTGCGACAGACGAGTTAACAGTTAATTATCTTGTTGTGGAGTTAACTTTAGGAGGTTAATCACGACTGTCTAATATCGTTCATTACAATTGGAAGTTTCGTTTGAAGAACTTAAGCATGTATAATTGTAGTCCAGTAGTCATGTGGAATGATACTGAGGGTCATGCCACTATTTGAGAGAAGTTCCTACAGAAGATATGTTAATAACAAATAATCCGTTTATAGATCAACACAGGGCGAAAAAAAGTGTGTCTGTGTGTGTGTGTGTATGTGTGTGTGTGAGTGTGTGTACTCTGAATGTGTGTCCCCCCCTATCAATTCAAACACGGTGAACGCGAATTGAATGAAATTTGGTACAAAGGTAGCACTAGCAAAGAAAGTAGGTAAGCAGGGGGGGGGTTGACTCAAATACCGTTATTTATGCAAATTAGGGGGGCGTGGCAATGTCAATGACCTTGAGGTAGGTCATGATCAATTACCTTGAGGTAGGTCATTGACCCCCAAGGTCGTCGGGACCCGGAAGGTAAACAAACCTTGGAGGGTCCAGGAACCGGTTTGAGGGGGTGTGGGTGGAGGGGGAGGAGTGGGGGTGGGGAGGGGGGAGGGGGTGGTGGCGAGGGTGGGGGATGAGGGGGAAGGATGGAAGAGGCTCTGCACGAGACCCTCCTCGACCCAGTCTCTCTGTTGGACTGAGCGCCTTCTCTGTTATTATCTCGTGCTATAAAGCTTTGCTTTATGCCCGATGAGATCCGAGTGTTGCCGAAGGTTTCCGAATCCTTGGTTGTGAATGAATTGTCAGAGAATTGAACGGTCAACTGGTGTGTGTGTGACGTCACATCAGATTACGGGATGTGAGGTAGGTCATGGACGGGCGTGTTTTGAATGGAAAACATGAATGGCGGTGGATGATGGTGGTTGTTGAACCCTGACGTGGTAGGTTGGTTAGGTGTGAATGGGTCTGAGAGACAAACAAGATGGGGTTGAAAGCGCTCAATGGTAAACAAACATCAATGGTATCGAGAGTAGTGAATGGGATTGAGAGAGAGGGGGAATGAACTGGTTGTTGAATGTGCTCAATGGTAAACAAACATCAATGAATCTGGAGTAGTATTTCCTGTAAATGGTAGGGTGGGGGGGGGGGGGTAGGATACAAATCGCATGGCATGTTGAGTCGGCCAGCTCGACATGAAATAAAAACAAGAAGGTGTACACCAGATCTGATTTATTAATCCATGAATTATATGTGGCATTAAAACCTAGCCACTTAACAAAAAGTTTATTGCCACGTTTTTGTTCAATTTTTTCAACAAGATAATGCTTGGGATATTGCGTTCTTTGCAGTTCCTCCATGTAGAATCCTCCTTGGATTGGCTGCTTGTTGAGGTCATCAAGTAAATAAACAACTGGATTAGAAAGTTTTACCTTGCGAATACGAAATATTTCTGTGCTCCAGTTTGGTGTGTATACTTTGGCGAAGATTGTTTTATGTTTACTGATGCGCACATAATCACCAATACGTAATTGATGACGTCGCGGATCTACTGTTTTGATTTTGTGATGAATGCGATCCAATTGCGCAATGTTCTTGGTTACAAGGCGTGGTTTCATTCTGATGGTTCTATGTTTTGTGTTGTTGTAACGTGTCACCAGGTCGCCTACAAGTTCAAGCCAGCGATAGGATCCTCTTGCTGTAAATTGTTCCCACATGCGCGTCTTGAGTGTGCGGTTGAAACGTTCTACAACACTTGCCTTTAGATTGCTAAAAGTGGAATAGTGCTGGATGTCAAGTGATTTGAGATAAGCGGAAAAAGTCTTGTTGAAAAATTCTTTGCCTTGATCTGTTTGAAGCAAACGAGGTTGTCGTCTTGACCGCTGAACGATGGTCTTGAATGCAGCGGTGACCAGTTGTGCAGATTTATTCCGAACAGGTTCAACAAAGGCCATTTTGGAATAAACGTCGATGACGGTGAGCAGATAGTTGACCCCGTTGTTAGCTTTGGCATAGGGAATCATTTCAACCAGATCAGCTTGCCAAAGATCGTCAACGCCCCGTGTGATGACATGACGACGATGGTAGAGACGACGAGCTGGTCTATGCCACTCGCGAGCAATGGCAGCCTTAACAGGCGAGGGTGTATGAACACGTTGACTCATTAGACAATAATGCCAGCATGACGAAGCTCCTCTTCTATTTCTAAAACTTCTGCCTCGTGTCCGGTATGACCGGCCTGTTCCGATGCACGCAACAGTTGCAGACGTTTAACCAACTTATTTGGATTGTTCCAATAGGCGAAATCGATGAACGGTTTCAAAGTATTAAACGTGATACCGGACGCTGAATTTGCACGGCGAACACTTGCATAGGTGGGAAACAATTTTGATATGATGGTTTTATATTTGAAGCCCTTATTAGCATTTATTGCTTCAGAACGTTTATAATTACGTCTAAAACCATTTGTAGACATCAAGATGTCTTTATACTTTTCAAGATCTTCTTTATCATAGTCCTCGGTAGAAGGTGTACGTGAAAATAAAAGTTCTAAAAGACCTGACGTCAATTTGTAACGAACTGTTTTAACAATCAAAGCATTGTCACTTATCTTGATTGGTGAATCGCCAATTCGAAATCTATTGTTTTCATAGCGAACACCATAGGTAGTATCAGTTTTCTTAGTAAAAAGATCTTCAAGGAAGGGGGTAACCAACGCACCATAATTTTGTAGTAAAATGGATTTTAACCGCACATATTGTTCGGGCGTATTCAATATTTCTTTAAGAGTAGGCTGCTTTTCTTTGGGTCTAGTGGGTGTTTCAGCAATTATTGATGTTTTCAAAAACTGGGGCAGCGGCGATTCTTTGGAGCCAGAAGACGGAAGCAATGGAGAAAAAACATCGTCAGGTTCTTCATAATTTTCTTCCTCCTCCTCCTCTTCAATTGTTTGTGTTTCTTTTGAGCGTGTACTAGGCTTTGATGTTCCTTTCAACACAGCTTCCAGAGGTGATTTCAAATGTTTTTCGACAAACAGTTCACTGTCGGCATGTGCACGTTTTAGATAGCGAAACTTTTGTCGAATGCTATTTCGCGCACGGATTATGTGCTTTTTTAATTGACTCCCTCTTGTCGCCATGACATCTGAACTAATGATGTTCAGAAAAGCAATGCAGCTACTTAAATACGAATGAAATGATCAAATCCCATGCGGTAGCGTCCATTGTTGATGTTGCTCTGCTTATCAATAACAAGACAACTGTGGTGATGAGCGTTCCAACACATGGCACACAACTGTGTAAAGGCTTGAAAGGTCATGTCTGGGTTCACGTGATCATCGTAGACGTGATGCATGTTGCGCTCGTCCTGACGGAAGAGAACAATCACGTTGGCATTGTCACGAATCAACTGTTTTGGTATTCGCGAATAGGTTTGAGCGAGATAAAAACAATCAATATATTTATGACGTCCCATGCTAAAGTAAGCCTGAATAATGCCCTGTCGTTCTGTGGCCACATCGTCAAAAATCATAAGCGAATGGGGGCGAACATTGTCTGGAGAAATGACATATTCGTGCGCTGCGAATGTGAAGTAGCCCATGTTGCGCAGACCTGACATGACCTGTTCCAAGAACACATACAGCGGTTGATACAGCGATTTGGCAAAAATATAGATATTTTGAAAGCGCACTCCGTTTAAGGAGGTGATGAGGGTAAGCAGAAGATTGGTTTTTCCACATCCCGACGGGCCGGCGATGAGACAGCGAATGGAGGATGGGAAGAGTGATCCATGACGTTGTTCGGACGATGTTGAGAAGAGGTGTGAAACCAAGTCTCCCACCGGAAGTGAATGTTGTTGCTTAATAATCTGCATATCAACTAAATGTGAAAGGGGAAGAGCTGGTCTCTATATACATGAGGCAAACGGGTGTTTCAGTTCCAGTGTAACCATGGACGCCTTTGGAAGAACTCTTAAAACAAATGAACGATTTGCTTTGACAAACGATCCAAAACATGATACAGATCCGGCTACAAAACGATATGTCGATGCTAATGTATTGCCACGCACTACAGATGGCAATTACAACTTTAATGGAAAGCGATTGACCAACATAACAGAACCCGTATTACCCTCGGACGCATGTTCAAAAAAGTATGTAGATTATTACCGCTTACGACGTATCAAAGGAGATTATGAGGCTCAGAATAAACGTATTACGGGCGTTGCAGATCCTGTGAACGATCAAGATGTGTGCACCAAACCCTATGTGTTAACCAATGCTGTGGTGTTAACAGAAGCAAAGGACTATGACGTACAGCAACGTCGAATCACTCAGCTGGCTCTTCCAACAAACAACACGGACGCTGCTAGAAAGGACTATGTAGATAACAAGGTGAAACAGGTGCTCAGTATTGTGCCCACCCTAACTGTAAAGGGCTATACAGCAAATAATGCACGTCTTGTGCATGTGGCCGATTCTGAAGATGATCAAGATGTTTGTACAAAACGGTTTTTAAACTCTGAAATGGAAAAGGTGTGGGAAATTAAGGAGAACGCTCTACAGATGAAGCGAAGACGAATAGCCGAAGTTGCTGATCCTGTGCAACCTCACGACGTGACGACCAAACGATTTTTGGAACAACGGTTATCGCTTTTTATTAAATCAATACCCTCTATATTTCTGCTTCACATTGTAAACCAACAACCGGTAAAAGAGCCCAATAACCTCGCCTACATACTACGTTCGGGGTATGACAATTACCGTTTAATGTATGATGGTGCCATTCGTGTAATTGAGTATGCACCAGATTTGAAACATTTAGAGGTACGATTAAACGGTAGTGTTCAACCACTTATTGATCAAGCGGTGAAAGCCGGAGACAAATTATTCTTTCACTTGAAACTCTCATCTGAAGAAAAAGAGGCGGGGAAAACGATGAACGATTTTCCTCTGTATATAGAACTTGAATATACAGCCACCATTGAATAAATAACTACAGGTTCCCTTCCTGAGGAGCGTTAGTTGTGTTCTATACTTTGTGGTGTGAGGTTGTCTTGTTCTTTGGTTGCGATGGTGAAACAGAGATATGTGGTGAAGAAGAGGAAGAAGTTGTCCAGAAAGGGAGGTTTTAAAGCTATTCTTCATGCGGCACGTCAAGCTTCGCGCGGAGAAACAAATAGTGAGTTGGCTATTATGAAAGCACTCCGAGCAGCACGATTGCATGCGAATCCCAAAAGTAAACTACGTTTTAGAAAACGTGCCCGAGTTATTCCTGTGCCGAAACGTGGTGGATTTTTACCTGCACTGTTTGCTGGACTAGCAGCCCTGGGTTCACTTCTTGGAGGAGCAAGTGCGGTAGCACGAACGGTGAAAGCTGTTGAGGAGGCGAAGCAACAGTTGAAGGAAAGTGAAAGGCATAATAAAACTATGGAGGCCATAGCACTGCGCGGCAAAGGTGTGAACATGAAGCTAGCACCCTACAAGAAAGGACTCGGCATTTACATGTCGCCAAAAAACGGTTAATCGATGCACTGCCACGACGAGCCATGACGCATGAGGAAGTTATAAGATATGCAAAACAGCTTAAGATCTCCCACTTTCGAGGCGTGTTTATGCGCAACCAACTACCGTCTCGACCACGGAGCCATGAAAGTGCAGTTGTCAATTTGGATGACAGTCATGGACCGGGAACGCATTATGTGGCCTACATAAAGCATGGGCGAACCGTGTGGTACTTTGACAGTTTTGGAAATCTTCCTCCTCCGACAGAGCTTGTTCGCTATTTTGGAAGCAGTGCAACAATACACTATAATGTGAAACGAGTGCAAAATTTTAACACGCAACAGTGCGGTCGTCTATGTTTGACTTTTCTATATAAGACCGAGCACGGCGGGTGACGTGGTCATTATGACAACAGAAAGTAGAACGTTTACAGTGCACGGACAAGGTGCGGAAGTAACTGTTGACTTTTATCCTCCTATTGAATTGGGACGACGACCCTACGTGCTGGGACTTGTTTCGTTTGAAGGCTATAATAGAATCTGCAACATAATTGAAGACGTCAATGATAAGTTCTACTACGATGACTATGTGTTAACTCTACCGTCTGGCAGCTACACCGTAGATGATATTCACGATCACATCTACACAACTCTCACCAAGGAATTTAGTCTAAAAGCATTTCTGGACGGGACACGCAAGTTTGAACTCATAGCCAACAACGTGACACATCGCTGCAGTATTCTTTCTTCTTTTAGGATTGATTTTAAATCTCAACCAGATTCGATTGGGTCATTGTTAGGCTATTCACCACAAGTGTTAGTACCAAACGTGATACACAAGTCTGACCAACCGGTGAAAATAATTGAAGATCATCACATATCTGTCACGTGTAATATTATTACAGACGTCTACACCAATCAAGATCCCTCGCATTCGCTTTATGATTTTATTGTTACTTCACCTGGTGGTTATATCATCCGCGAAAACCCGTCGGTGGTGCTCTATCATCCTGTGAGTGTGACCAACATCAGGAATATTACCTTAAGACTGGTGAATAGAAACCAACGTCTCATCCGGTTAGACCCTCATACACCTGTGACCTACAAACTGTATCTGAAGCCAGCATGAAACAAGTGTATAAAGCGGCAACGCTGTCAAGAGCATGTGTTAGTTGTGCTCAACACGTGTACAGGTTAACACGTGTCAACAAGCAGATCCTACAACAACTTGGTTACATCTTACGTCATGAATTCGATTCTAGACGTGACAAACCCTGTCGAAGTACAGGAGGGTATTGTAAGAATTGAACACCATTCCTACCAACCGTATACTCAGGGACTAAATAATAATGATGAGATTCGAATTACTATTAACCAACAAGATATCTACACGCTTCCATATGAAAGTTACATCCAGATTGAAGGGCAACTCACCAAATTGGATGGTACCATTCCAACAACGTCAAAGTTGGCCAACAATGCTTTGGCCTTTTTGTTTTCTGAGGTTCGCTACGTGATCAACGGTATTGAAGTGGATACTACTCGAAATGTTGGCATAACAAGTGTCATGAAACTTTATCCCTCGTATGGAAGCGAAGAGAGTAAAGCTTTTTGTATGGCTGGTTGGTGTCCCAACTCAACCAACGACTGGCTGATTAACGATGATGGTACATTTACTGGACATTTACCTCTAAAATGAATACTAGGCTTTGCAGAGGATCATAAGCACATTGTTGTGAACGCAAGACAGGATCTGATTCTTGTACGAGACAGGAGTGATTATAATGCGCTAAAGGGAGCTGATACAGCGCCAATAGATACAAAATTTCTACTGCAACGAATTCTATGGAAAGTACCGCACGTTACTCTATCAGATCAGAAAAAATTGAGTCTGCTCAAGATTGTGGAGAAGGATACAGCTTTACCCATTCAATTTAGAAGCTGGGAGCTGCATGAATACCCGGTATTACCACTCTCCGATACACATACTTGGTCTATAAAAACCTCACGGTATACAGAGCGGCCACTCTACGTCCTGGTTCGATTTCAAACAGATCGTAAATATCAACAGAATAAAGATGCATCAAAATTTGACCACATCCAATTACGAAATATACGACTCTTTTTGAACGGAGTTACCTTTCCCTATGAGGGAATGGATTTAAACTTTAACAAGAACAAATATGGTAAGCTCTATGACATGTTTGTAAACTTTCAGTCTTCCTATTATCAGAAAGAGGCATGTCCGCTATTATCACCACAAGACTTCAAGTCCAAGGCGCCTCTGGTGGTGATGGACTGTTCGTATTTGGAGGAGTCGATGAAGGAAACAACAATTGATATCAGACTAGAATTTGAAACATCGACAGTTATTCCAGAAAAAACAACAGCCTATTGCCTTATTGTTCACGAGGCGCAAGTGTTTTATCAACCGCTGTCCAATATGGTGACCAGAGTATAAATAGCATGTCTTCCTGCATTGCCCTTCACAGTCATGGAAAGCTACGATGAAGTCACAACCCCCTCTGCGACGTGGGTCTGCAAATGTGAAAGTGATTCACCAGGTTCAGATGAAGATTCAAGGTTTACCATTTATCGCGCCCTAGTGAGTGAAGCTACACACATCAAAAAAAGTTTTGCATCACCTCGGTTCCCAGATCTCCGGCATATAGACGTTGACTGTGTATATTGTATCCAAGATACAGTCCCTTTGACTGTTCATAGATGTCACTAAAACTGCTCAAAGATGTAAACAACCATGCATGAGCAGGGCCTATTAGACGGAGGGGGTACGACAGCCGATCAGTTCCAGTCATTCCACCAGGACGAAGGTACGCTGCTCATGTTGTCTGTAGTTCTACCATGCCTAGAAGGTCAATACCGCAGTTCGATCGCGTCCGCATTGTTACTTTGTGTCAAGAAGGGCTCTCAACAAGGGAAGTTTCCAGGCGTCTCAGAGTGAACCAAAGCGATGTTGTTCGGACATGGAGGAGGTACAGAGATACAGGAACTGTCGATGACAGGCCTCGCTCAGGCCGCCCAAGGGCTACTACTGTAGTGGATGACCGCTACTTACGGATTGCCGCTCGGAGGAACCCTGACAGCAATGCCACCATGTTGAATAATGCGTTTCGTTCAGCCACAGGACGTCGTGTTTCAACTCAAACTGTGCGCAATAGGCTGCATGATGCGCAACTTCACTCCCGACGTCCATGGCGAGGTCCAGCTTTGCAACCCCGACACCATGCAGCGCGGTACAGATGGGCCCAACAACATGCTGAATGGACCCCACGGAATTGGCATCACGTTCTCTTCACCGATGAGTGTCGCATATGCCTTCAACCAGACAATCGTCGGAGACGTGTTTGGAGGCACCCTGGTCAGGCTGAACGTCTTAGACACACTGTCCAGCGAGTGCAGCAAGGTGGTGGTTCCCTGATGTTTTGGGGTGGCATTATGTGGGGCCGACGTACGCCACTGGTGGTCATGGAAGGCTCCGAAACGGCTTTACGATACCTGAATGACATCCTCCGACCCATAGTGCAACCATATCGGCAGAATATTGGAGAGGCATTTGTCTTCATGGACGACAATTCTCGACCTCATCGTGCACATCTTGTGAATGCGTTCCTTCAAGATAACGACATCGCTCGACTACAGTGGCCAGCATGTTCGCCAGACATGAACCCTATCGAACATGCCTGGGATATGTTGAAAAGGGCTGTTTATGGACGTCTTGACCCACCAACCACTCTGAGAGATTTACGCCGAATTGTCGTTGAGGAGTGGGACAATTTGGACCATCAGTGTCTTGATGAACTTGTGGATAGTATGCCACGGCGAATACAGGCATGCATCAATGCAAGAGGACGTGCTACTGGGTATTAGAGGTAGTGGTGTGTACTGCAATCTGGACCACAAATGCTGAAAGTCTAGCTGTATGATGGTACAACATGCAATGTGTGGGTCTCATGAGCAATAAAACGAGCTGAAATATTGTTTGTGTTGATCTCTATTCCCTTTGTATTTAACGGTTCCGGAACTCTTGGAACCGAGGTGATGCAAAACTTTTTTTGATGTGTGTATAACTGCCTATCACAAGAATCATACTGTGCTTAGAATGCCGCCGCATCTGGTTCACTATTTACCAGATGGATTCATGTCTACGTTTGGTATTCATGACAGGGGCTACAACAACAAGTCCATCACTAATCAAACAAATAATGTGGACGATGGCGTTGCCAAAGCTTCATCTTGTCATGTTGGAGAGCGGGTAGATTGTATGGACTGCAAATGCGATCGTTGCTCAACAAGTCGAGACGCTGATGCAGCATTTGAGATTTATCGCACCCTGGTGAGTTTAGCAATACGCGCCTACCATAAAGCACAATTTCTTCGTGAAATGCCGCAGCATCTGATTGCCTATTTACCAGCTGGATTTCTGACCGCGTACGGTGCACACGACATTGACCTTAATTGGGATAATCTACCATTACACCTCCGTATGTCGGCGGAGTTTGCAGCCTGCCGTCCTTGTCGTAGACACTTTATGCATCGAAGAGATTCTCACTGTGATTGGGATGGTCCAAATCATATGATAAAAAATTGTAAGCGATGTACTGATAACTTTATGAATAAAATTGTGTAATTGATTCTTTGTGTGTATATTATTTTCCCGCTCCTATCCAATCAGTTAGTTGTTAAGAAGCAGCGGTAGTGGAAAGTGTGATATCCGTCGCCATGCCGAAAACATTGATTGTCGACGTGCAGGGTTTCAAGGTGAACGGAAACAAGTTTGTATTTAAAGAAGTAGGAATTATTGACTGCACAACCATGTGGGCACCAAGAGTAACCAGTTTTGTCTTTGAACCACCGTTTCCATTGCATTTTCAGTCAGACGAGGACAGAAGACAAACAGAGTGGTTGCAACGCAATTTGGGACTAGTCTGGAAAGAAGGCGACATTCCTTACCAGCATCTATCACTTGTTCTGAAAGCTTACTTGTTTGGTGCTGACCTTGTATTTGTAAAGGGAAGTGAAAAAAAGGAATGGTTGCGTCAGTATGTTAATTCAACATGTCAACTTGTTGACCTTCATGATCTGGGATGTCCTGTACTGTACAACCTGTCCGTGCCTGATGAACCTCTACAAAATAAAACACTTCAAAATGTTTGGAAGCTTTTTGATTGGCTAGCTCGCAGAGCATGTCAAAACTTGCATGTTGAGTGCAAAGCGTTGTAACGTCAGCTTCAGTGTGAGACATACCAGTGATCAGTGTGGACGTGTAGTAATATGGCTGCAATTGAAGGTTTGGACTCCAACCCCACAGAGCGAGCTATTGTCAAGTTTTTTGCCTGTAAAAAAAGCTTGACAGTCTCACAGATAAGGAATTGAACGCTTTGCCCAAGGCGTTCCTTTTTTATGTTGCTTCAAACGCGGTGAAAAATATTTGGCACAGTGTACCTAGTGAATGGAGCAGAGATCCTGGTCTGCGTGAACTACAACCATGCACTGACTTTAGTCATCACCAGCAAGTGTCTATTACTAAAATGCCATCCATTAGACAGTGTGGAACGTGTCAGCTCATCAAATTGTACCACGGCCATACAAATATACCGTCCTGTAAAGACTTTGCTTCATCATTCCATGGTTGCGATGAAGAAGAGGAAGAAGAGTCAGCAGCGGCAGTATCGCCAGCACCAACAAGTAAGACAACGATTGAAAAAGATATATCAGACCTTTGCTGGTCATGGTCTAGTTAACAAGGCCATTGATGTACTTCCCATTGAACTGCATATTTCCGGCTATCAATTTTGTGGACCTGGGACTAAACTAAACCAACGTCTAGCACAAGGTAATTCTGGAATCAACAAATTGGATGCTGCGTGTAGAGATCATGACATTGCTTACAGCGACAAGAATGCAGAAGTACGTCGAGTTGCAGACCGCATTCTTCTAAGAAAGACTGTGCAGCGCGTGACATCATCTACTGCTTCCATTGGTGAAAAGATTGCAGCCTTGATCGTGGCAGGAGCTATGAAGTCAAAGCTAATGATTGGTGGTGGTTGTGGATTAGCGAGGAAAAGGACAAAGAAATAACCATGAATCAAATATTGTTAAGTATTTATTTGAGAGTCAGTCCACCAGATTACAGCATTCACAAAAGATGTTGAGATCGGATACATCTTCCTCGCTGAGTTCCTTGAATCTCGACGGTAGAAATACTGCAAAGTCCTCCAGTTCGCAAAGAATACGTTCGCCAAATTTGGTCTTGACTCGACGAACAGCAGTTACCAAATAAGACTCATTTACCTGCAGATCCTGTAGTCGTTTAGTCTCTGGTCCAGCATCTTTCCCTATGGAATTCGCATTTTTTATTGCCGACATTCTGAAATCGAATTTTATATCTATAATGTGTTTTAGTATACCTAAGCCATTAGCAAATATGTATATACACACATACACAAGTTATCAAAACCCTTCTACACACCCATTATCGCTAGCCACTAATTTAATTGTCAACAGCTTGCGTTCACCATTTTCCTACTTCTCCTCAATCCATTACAAGAACACAGGTTATCAAACAAGTTATACACCCAGGTGCATGGGGGCTACATGGTCAGGAGCTGATGATTTAAATGTCCTTAACTAAATAGGGTACATGACCTGGAGCTGATGATCTAAATGTCCTTTCACTCAGCAATACATAGCAGTTAGCATTCTCAACTGTTACTGTGGAGGTCTGGTTTGTTCTGTAAAAAAAATAATTCTGGTCTTAAGGTTGGAATGGGGTTTGCTCTCTGTTTCCGGGCAAAGCAGGGGCGGGTTGCCAATATAAATGTTCACGAGTGAAGCCGAGGCGGGGTGCTTGTATAATATAACTGTTCCCGGGTGAAGCCGGAGAAGGTTGCTTGAATAATATAACTGTTCACGGACGAAGCCAGGGGCAGATTGGTTGTATAATTTAACTGTTCCCCGGGCAAAGCCGGGAGGGGGCGGGTTTTTAGTATAATATGTAACTGTCCCCGGGCGAAGCCGGGGCGGATTGCTTGTATAATTTAACTGTTCCCGGACAAAGCCGGGGTGGATTGATTGTATAATTTAACTGTCTCCCGGGCGAAGCCGGAGCGGGTTTCTAGTATAATATATGACTGTACTTGGGTGAAGCCGGGGCAGATTGCTTGTATAATTTAACTGTTCCCGGGCAAAGCCGGGGCAAACTGCTTGTATAATTTAACTGTCCCCCGGGCGAAGCCGGAGCGGGTTACTAGTATAATATATAACTGTTCCCGGGTGAAGCCGGGGTGAATTTCTTGTATAATTTAACTGTTCCCGGGCGAAGCCGGAGCGGGTTTCTAGTATAATATATGACTGTTCCCGGGTGAAGCCATGGCAGATTGTCTGTATAATTTAACTGGTTCCGGGCGAAGCCAAGACGGATTGCTTGTATAATTTAACTGTCCCCCGGGCGAAGCCGGAGCGGGTTTTCAGTATAATATATAACTGTTCCCGGGTGAAGCCGGGCAGATTGCCTGTATAATTTAACTGTTCCCGGACGAAGCCGGAGCGGGTTTTTAGTATAATATATAACTGTTTACGAGCGAAGCCGGGGCAGATTACTTATATCATTTAACTGTCCCCCGGGCGAAGCCGGAGCGGGTTTCTAGTATAATATATAACTGTTCCCGGACAAAGCCAGGGCAGATTGCTTGTATAATTTAACTGTCTCACGGGTGAAGCTGGAGCGGGTTTCTAGTATAATATATATATCTGTTCACGGGTGAAGCCGGAGCAAATTGCTTGTATAATTTAACTGGTCCCGGGCAAAGCTGGAGCGTTTTTCTAGAATAATATATAACTGTTCCCAGGCGAAGCCGGAGCGGGTTTCTAGTATAATGTATATCTGTTCCCGGGCGAAGCCGGAGCAGGTTTCTAGTATAATATATAACTGTTTCCCAGGCGAAGCCGGAGCAGATTGCTTGTATAATTTAACAGTCCCCCGGGCGAAGCCGGAGCGGGTTTCTAGTATAATATATAACTGTTCACGGGTGAAGCCGGAGCAGATTGCTTCTATAATTTAACTGTTCCCGGGAGAAGCCAGAGCGGGTTTCTAGAATAATATATAACTGTTCCCGGGCGAAGCCGGAGCGGGTTTCTAGTATAATGTATAACTGTTCCCGGGCGAAGCCGGAGCAGGTTTCTAGTATAATATATAACTGTTTCCCAGGCGAAGCCGGAGCAGATTGCTTGTATAATTTAACAGTCCCCCGGGCGAAGCCGGAGCGGGTTTCTAGTATAATATATAACTGTTCACGGGTGAAGCCGGAGCAGATTGCTTCTATAATTTAACTGTTCCCGGGAGAAGCCAGAGCGGGTTTCTAGAATAATATATAACTGTTCCCGGGCGAAGCCGGAGCGGTTTTCTAGTATAATATATATATCTGATCCCGGGTGAAGCCGGGGTGGATTGCTTGTATAATTTAACAGTCCCCGGGCGAAGCCGGAGCGGGTTTCTAGTATAATATATAACTGTTCCCGGGCGAAGCAGGGGCGGATTGCTTCTATAATTTAACCTTTCCCGGGAGAAGCCAGAGCGGGTTTTTAGAATAATATATAAATGTTCCCGGGCGAAGCCGGAGCGGTTTTCTAGTATAATCTATAACTGTTTCCGGGCGAAGCTGGGGCAGATTGCTTGTATAATTTAACTGTTCTCGGGTGAAGCCGAGGCGGATATTTTTTGTATAATTTAACTGTCCCCCGGGCGAAGCCGGAGCGGGTTTCTAGTATAATATATATATATCTGATCCCGGATGAAGCCGGAGCAGATTGCTTCTATAATTTAACTGTTCCCGGGAGAAGCCAGAGCGGGTTTTTAGAATAATATATAACTGTTCCCGGGCGAAGCCGGAGCGGTTTTCTAGTATAATCTATAACTGTTTCCGGGCGAAGCTGGGGCAGATTGCTTGTATAATTTAACTGTTCTCGGGTGAAGCCGAGGCGGATATTTTTTGTATAATTTAACTGTCCCCCGGGCGAAGCCGGAGCGGGTTTCTAGTATAATATATATATATCTGACCCCGGGTGAAGCCGGGGTGGATTGCTTGTATAATTTAACTGTCCCCCGGGCGAAGCCGGAGCGGGTTTCTAGTATAATATATAACTGTTCCCGGGCGAAGCAGGGGCGGATTGCTTGTATAATTTAACTGTTCCCGGGCAAAGCCGGGGCAGATTGCTTGTATAATTTAACTGTTCTCGAGCGAAGCCGGTGCAGGCTTCTGGTATAATATAACTGTTCCCGGGCGAAGCCCCGTCAGGTTTCTGGTATAACATAACTGTTCCCGGGCGAAGCCGGGTCGGGTTGTTTGTATATTATATCTGTTCCCGGACGAAGCCGGGGCAGGTTGCTTAAATAATTTACCTGTTCAATACACCCAAGTGCATGGGGGCTACATTAGTCGGGAGGTGATGATTTAAATGTCCTTAACTAAATAGGGTACTTGACCTAGAGCTGATGGTCTAAGTATAGCAGTGCATGCATGTCTAGGTGCTAATGATAAATATATCCTTCACCTCTGCAATACATAAGAGTTCACCATCTCTTCCGTGTCTGTGTCTAGCACTGTATTTATCCCGCGGGCTATGCAGTGAAATCTGCAACATTTAATTGGATAATAACAGTAATTATATAATTGAGCTGCATTCATTTAATATATTCCAGGCAGCTAATGGTTTATGTTGCATGTCACGTTAAAACCAATCTTATTACATGCAATGAATTCTGCTTGTTTCATCCTTGAAGTAATTATTGCTTGTCTGATTCATACTGTCTAACTTTTAAAGCAGCTTTGTCAATAGGCCATTATACTATTAAAATTCTAACATCTTCATGTGGATTTAAACCTACAATCTCAGCATTTACAAGTACTGTAATGTGCAGTACAATCACTTATTTTGTAAACCATCAGGCTGAGTTAGTCTCCCAGTAGCACATAGTCAAATATATACACTAGGATATACTTTAAAGTTATATACTTAAGTATGTTGAATATTACCTGATAGACAAGGATCCAATCGCAATCTGGTGTGAACGGTGTAAGCTCGCAGTTAACTCTACTTTCATTTCAATTCTGCTCCACTATTTATACCCCTACAAATACAGGAAACGCCCCTGGATTACCGTTCCTTTCACACAATAATGACCTCCACACGGCAATACCCTGCATTAATACAGGAATCGTTACTGACCTTCCTTTCACCAGAATTAGCTCAACACTGTATAACCCTGCACAAATACCTTAAACACTCCTAATTTAACCGCCTTTCACCAGAAAACACAGTATAAAAAGAGGTTGTTCCTTTTCAAATCATATCATTCGCTGCAATGTCTGCCAAAGAGACCAAGGAAACTATGGGGCTGGATGAAGAAGACAACGATGAGGATTCGACTCTTGATGTGTTAATGTAAGTATTATTTATTTACTTTATTTACTAAAGCCTTATGTAGCAGCACGCCAGTCTCTCGCCGCTGGGTGCGTGGTTCTATTCCAGTCACTTTATGTTAGATCTGTGCTGGGCAAACCAAAAGCAGACAGGTTTTTCTCTGGGAACACCAGTTTTCCCTGTCAAAATTTTCTTCCGGCAACACCCTCCACTATCATTTCATTTCATCTGTCATTCATTTAATCATTGACTCACAAAAGTGAGACAGGCTTTGGCAGCCAACACAGATCTTATTCTCGCCGCTAGATGGGGCTAAATTCATTCCATTCCTGATCTGGTCAAATACTGGAAGAAAGCGGTGTTTTTTTCTTCTTCAAAATGATTAGAAATACTGAGCGTAGTTACCGCCTTTTGTAGCCCATGTTTACTTGGGTGTGAGTAGAATTTGTCTGATAACCCGTGTTATTGCGATGAATGTATTAATAAAAAAGGATTGGGAAGGAAGTCAGATTTTTTTTAAGTGTGTTAAAAATCCTTCAGTATGCCTTCCTTTGGAGGGGGAGTAAAGCCAGTGGTTCCATGTTCTCACTTTATGACATGTAAAAGATCCGTCCACAGACTAAACTTGTGTGAAGCTGACAGGTTAGATTTTGTCAAAACAAGTTCCAACATTCACCACTAGATGGCATTATTATCCAGTAGCAAAAAGTTGGAACTTGTAGCTCACCCTAAAGGCGTTCGCTGGAAGCAGCTACATACTCAAGTGAGTCACACATGTTCTTGGACACTTCCAGCACTGAAACCCATACTCAAGTTCCAACATTCCCCACTAGGTATCATTAATATCTAGTAGCAACTACTAGATATTGGAACTACTTAAAAATGAACAGAACTTGTAGCTCACCCTAAGGGCGTCCGCTGGAAGCTGCTGCAGACTTAGGTGAGCTGTACTTGCTCTCACACACTCCCAGCAATTCACAATACAATATTTAGATAAACAAGCGTTATAAAACAATTTTGTTGTACTCTTTATTGTATACATTTTGTATAGCTTTGGAAATGATCCAGTTTTGGTGGAGTTTTTTGCTGCTTTAATGACAGCGATGGAAGGGCGTGGGAGAAGTGAAGAAGAAGATGATGATGAAGAGGAAGAAGAAGCTGGTGATAGAAGGCAAAATAGTTGTAGTAACAGTTCACAACATAAAACATAATTTTACTTTTTTTGCTTCTGGTTTTATTTGTTTTTACATTCAACCTACCAAGCAAGCCAGAGTTCAACACCCACCATCCATCTCCATTCATGATTCAAACACGTTTACCTCATCATTTGTCCCCCACCCTCTCAATCACCGTAAGGTCATTCCCAGACATGACCTACCATACAACCCGTTGTCAATCTCAGGATTAGTCATCCCATGTGACGTCACACACAGGTTAACCGTTCAAATCTGTTTATTCATTCACACACCCACCTATGTTCATTAAACATCCACCCACGCATCGATGTTTGTTTACCATTGAGCGCTTTCAACCCCATCTTGTTTGTCTCTCAGACCCATTCACACTTAACCAACCTACCACGTCAGGGTTCAACAACCACCATCATCCACCGCCATTCATGTTTTCCATTCAAAACACGCCCGTCCATGACCTACCTCACATCCCGTAATCTGCTGTGACGTCACACACACACCAGTTGACCTTTCAATTCTCTGACAATTCATTCACAACCAAGGATTCGGAAACCTTCGGCAACACTCGGATCTCATCGGGCATAAAGCAAAGCTATATAGCACGAGATAATAACAGAGAAGGCGCTCAGTCCAACAGAGAGACTGGGTCGAGGAGGGTCTCGTGCAGAGCCTCTTCCATCCTTCCCCCTCATCCCCCACCCTCGCCACCACCCCCTCCCCCCCCTCCCTACCCCCACTCCTCCCCCTCCACCCACACCCCCTCAAACCACTTCCTGGACCCTCCAAGGTTTGTTTACCTTCCGGGTCCCGACGACCTTGGGGGTCAATGACCTACCTCAAGGTCATTGATCATGACCTACCTCAAGGTCATTGACCTTGCCACGCCCCCCTAATTTGCATAAATAACGGTATTTGAGTCAACCCCCCCCCCCCTGCTTACCTACTAAAGAACACCTCAGTGTCATGTTTTATATCGCCGCCACATTGACGGAAACGTAATGGCGGCCACACAAATGTTCAAAGCTTAAATAAAATTAAAACTAACCTAATCATCCGATCTCTACCAAATTTTGCAACAACATATCTTTATGGGGGGAGCATCCTTTGACCAAACTAATAGGTCATCATCCAAATAGTTTGCGGATGGCGGCCATCTTTGTGTGAAAATCGATTCCCCTATTAATTCGAACACGGTGAAACCGAATGGAACGAAATTTGGTACAGAGGTAGCGCTAGCAAAGGGCACCTCAGTGTCATGTTTTATATCGCCGCCATATTGACGGAAACGTAATCGCGGCCACTCAAATGTTAAAAACTAAAATGTAATTACGACCAACCTATTAATCTAGTCTCTACCAAATTTTGCAACAACATATCTGTATGTGGGAAGCATATTCTGACCAAACTGCTAGATCATCAGCCCAATAGTTTGCAGATGGTGGCAAAGTATGTGTGCAAATCGATTCCCCCTATCAATTCAAACACGGTGAAACCGAATTGAACGAAATTTGGTACAGGGGTAGCACTAGCAAAGGGCACCTCAGTGTAATGTTTTATATCGCCGCCATCTTGACGGAAACAGAATGATGGCCGCCAAAATGTTAAAAGCTTAGATCAAATTACGACCATCCTAATAATTTGAACTCTACCAGATATTGCAACAACATGCCTTTTTGTGGAAAGCATCTTATGACTGACTACCAGGTCATCAGCCCAATAGTTTGCAAATAGCGGCCATGTATGTGTGCAAATCCATTCCCCATATCAATTCAAACACGGTGAAACTGAATTGAATGACATTTTTTACAAAGGTAGCACTAGCAAAGGGGACGTCATATTCATGTTTAATATCCCTATAGCACGTTGTATTTCAACAAGCTACTACAAACAACATTCATTTATACTCCTTGAAAAGGACAAAGAGTTATAACAATACCCATGTATTTGGGAGAAATTAGGCTATATGTTCTTCACTGAACATCTTGTTTGGTTATTGTTTAACATAGTGGTTGATAATTGTTTATGCCATATGTACTGTTATATGAGGATTTGTAGAGCTATGGAGAATGCTCGTGCGAGGGGAGTTCCGCATTTTAAAGGGAAGTCAAAGTGTTAATGTTCTTTGATAAGAAAGGAATGGATCATGATAAGAGGCATTGTTTACAAGTAGTCCAGTTCATGTGAAGTAACGATTTAGCTGTGTTGACAGGAGGGTTCTAGCGGAAATACAACTTGAGAACGATTGTCTACTCATGTCTATAATACAATTATTAAATTTTATTAAACCCGACGTTATATAATTACGAACAGTTAACCTTAATTAGTCGACTGTATTAGACTGACAATCTAATGAAACCTATATAAGACGATGTGTAAGCAGTATATCAAAACTACGGAATGTTAGAATGATTATGTGGAAAACCAGTGTATATAATTAGTTGAGAATTGTATTGTAACCGTGAAGCCAGAATCTTGAAAGTAACGTGTTAGCAGCACTAAATAATGTATATTATTATGAACATATTACATGTAAATACATACTTGGAAATGATTTAATTAGTTAAATAATTTAGTAGGATTTATTAATCAATTGTTTTGGAATAGCGTGTGTTTTATGAGCGGATGTTTATGGTATGAATGATTGTTCACTGTTAAGAGTAATTGTCGAACCGGATTGGTCATGAACAATTGCAGGGTGCGAATGAAAGAGTGTATAAAAATTTTCAGGATGATTGTTTAAGAAACAGAGTAGTTATGTGCATTTTTGTAAGATCTAAATGTTAATTTTACGTGTTTTATAAACGCACTCAAAAGCAGTCTCGATGTGGGCTGACTAGAATGATTCACCGTTAGAGTTGGATAACGGTGTGACATAATATAAACAGGTGGGAGACTCACCGCCTTGTATAAATTGTATTTAGTTCCGAGTGCAGCGTGGTGCTGGTGTTTCATTGATGAAACAAGCTAGCGCACGTGCGTTTTACAAACGTATGCTTGTGAATGAAACCATGTGTCAGGAATGCCACGAATGTAAGAGCCTTCTTTAAACGGGTTTCTTTTTACGCAATGTAGACCTAAAACAAGCCAAGAATCTTATGCTCATATTTTTTTTTACACAGCATTGTAATACGATGTGGAGTAGAAAGGAAGTGTGAATGATTGCGTGTTTTTATTTTAATTGATTGTTAAATTAGTTTATTGTTATTTTGTTTATACTAGGTTAGTTTACACCATTGTTAATAAATTTTTTTCAGTTCGTTATTTGTTGTTGTTGGCGTGTGATTCATTTTAAATATAAGAACTAGAGTATTGTGGATGTATTGTAGGCGAAGCTGAATTCCCAGTCCCCGAGAAGGTAAGTAAAGGTAGGTGTGCCCCGTGTAGTTGGTTGTTGATCCACAATATTCTTGTAACTGCTGTATGTAAATCCCTAAAGGCCATGTTGGGAAAGATTTCTTATGTAGTAATTCACCGGTGCTGTTAGAAATAGGCAATCCAGCTGGAGCAATGGATATTCCATCAGGCTCCTTTCCGGATTTTCGGGTACAGTACGTAGCTTAACTTAAGGCCACGGCTGCTTCCTAACCAAATCCTAACTCAATTACAAATACATGCACTAGTACAGACATCACACTGACACAGATTATTATCAGACAAATTCCACACACAAGTTCACGGGTCTACGTGACCTCAATGTCGCAAGACCCCTAAATGAATTAACAACAACTATTCATAGAAACTTTCCGGGAAGGCTCCGCCTGAGAACCTTACAGATATCAAGTTAACTTTCGAAGAAACAAATCTGTAAGTACGAGCGAAACGGGGAGGTGGGAGGATGTAACGGAACTTACTTACTGCCCCTCATAGTTACATCGCTGCTGTGTGCTTGTGTATAAAGTGACATTGTTAGCTGGACTGTGAGCTCTTGTATAAACTTGTTATTGTTCTTGAACTCTGGACTGGTCGAGAGCTGTGCGCTGCCAGCCTCTTGGAGTGTTCTTCTTGGTTTTGGCGCTCTTCACAAGTGTTGGCCTGTGGCCAGTCACTTCTTGCTGCAACACGCCGAGCACAAATTATAACGAGGATAAAACAATAACGCTACGAGTATAACATTAAGTTTTGCTATTGGAAGCTGCATTTGCTGGGAAAGACAAAGAGGAAAGAAAATTGAATAACATAAAATCACAAACTTTTTTATTCTATTTTTAGCCTATTTTCAATTTTGAAAAAATAGGCTTATGAGATCACCTTTTGTCCGTGTGTGTGTGTGCGTGTGTGTGTGTGTGTGTGTGAGGTGTGTGTGTGTGTGTCCCCCTAATAAAATCTAAACGGCTGGAGCGATTTCAATGAAACTCGGTAAGTTCATAGCGCTATTCCCGGCGACCTCGACCGTGCCCTTCAAATTTTGTTACGTCTCACCAATCCAACATGGCGGCTGTGCGAAATATTTCACTAGCATTCAATATCTCCTAAACTATTACCGATATCGCCCTGAAATTGTGCACGGTGATAAAGGGCACTACTAGAAGTTCACCTATGAGACTTTCTAAAACCTGGTGACTACAAAACCAACATGGCAGCTAAGCGAATTTGAGAATTTTAAATAGACTTTTCTCGCGATTGAACTATCCAAACGTAATGAAACTTGGTACAGCAATTGTTTATACACATTTTAATGCACTGAAGTCTAATTTAGTTCAATTGCTTACATAACCTCAAAATGACGGCTGTGCGAAGTATTTCACTGACATTCTGTATCTCCGAAACTATTACAGATATCACCCTGCAATTTTGTACGGTGATAAAGGGTACTGATACAAGCTTACCTATGTATATTTCATAAACCTGTAAAGTACAAAACGAACATGGCGACCAAGCGAATTTGAAATATTTTAATAGACTTTTCTCGTGATTTAACTCTCTGAGCGCAGTGAAATGTGGTACAGTCAATGATTTTGCAGATTATAATGCACTGCCATCTAATTTAATTCAATTGTTTACATAACCTCAATATGGCGGCTGTGCGAAATTTTAAAATTAAGTATTTATTTCTTGTGTCGTAATCATGCGATCGAAGTGAAAGTTTGAATAATGAATCCAGGCAATAATTGTCCTTGAATGGTACATAACTCTATGGCCTATACATATAACAATCTTAATGGCGAGCTTCCGAAGTATTTAGTCGGTTCTCAATTCTATGAATCCTTTACAGCAACCAAACTAAATATTTTTATGTTCATAGAGACTATGAACATATGTTCACCTATAGGACTTTCAGTAACCTGGTGAGCACGAATCCAACATGGCGGCGACGCGAAGTATAAATATTTAAATGGGCGTTTCTCACGAATTAACTATCCGAGTGCCGTGAAACGTTGCACGTTAAATGCTTATACAAATGTTGATCCACTGGCATCTAATTTAGTTCAATTGTTTGCATAATCACAAGATGGCTGCTGTGCGAAATTTTAAAATCTCGTTTTTAGCCTACTTTCGATTTTTGCCAAGAATGAAAATAGACTCATGAGATCACTACAAGGCGAAAAAAAGTGTGTCTCTCTGTGTGTGTGTATGTGTGTGTGTGAGTCTGTGTGTGTGTGTGTGAGTGTGTGTACTCTGAATGTCTGTCCCCCCCCCCTATTAATTCGAACACGGTGAGCGCAAATTGAGCGAAATTTGGTACAAAGGTAGCACTAGTAAAGGACACCTCAGTGTCATGTTTTATAAGAGTTTAGTGCTTTTCAGTCGGTCAACACGAATGTACCCAAAAGAGATGGGTTATGCCCTAATCCTGAAATAAATTACATGAGATTAATAAAACACTAGGATGAGCAGTTTCGATCGTCAAGCGATCATCATCAGATCCAATACACTTAGGCTATAAAATCTATGTTTGAAATACAGGTGAAAATATTTACAATATTTACAATTATTTAGTTGCAGTATTGGTACTGCAACTGTCAGTGTATGCTAAATGCAGTATATATGTTAGGTGAAATGCTAAATGGTGATAGCTATCCGGAGATTGTACTTTAGAGAGATTATATGGTTGTAAACTATGGTTAAACTATAAAACTATAAAACTATAAAGTTTTCGTGTTCACTTGAACTGACTGTGTGGTCGACCGCACAGTCAGTTCAAGTGAACACGAAAACTGCGAGTAGCTGTAGTACGGAAGACAATCAGATAAGTAGTTAGCCTAAAATTTTATAGTTTAACCATAGTTTACAACCATATAATCTCTCTAAAGTACAATCTCCGGATAGCTATCACCATTTAGCATTTCACCTAACATATATACTGCATTTAGCATACACTGACAGTTGCAGTACCAATACTGCAACTAAATAATTGTAAATATTGTAAATATTTTCACCTGTATTTCAAACATAGATTTTATAGCCTAAGTGTATTGGATCTGATGATGATCGCTTGACGATCGAAACTGCTCATCCTAGTGTTTTATTAATCTCATGTAATTTATTTCAGGATTAGGGCATAACCCATCTCTTTTGGGTACATTCGTGTTGACCGACTGAAAAGCACTAAACTCTTGTTTACTAAGGCAACACTGAAAATATGGCTTCAAACACCATAATGTCATGTTTTATATCACCGCTATCTTGACGGAAACGTAATGGCGGCCACACAAATGTTCAAAGCATAATCAAATTACGACTAACCTAATCATCCGATCTCTACCAAATTTTGCAACAATATACCTTTATGGGGACAGCATCCTTTAACCAAACTAATCGGTCATCAGCCTAATAGTTTGCGGATGGTGGCCATCTTTGTGTCAAAATCGATTACCCCTATTAATTCGAACACGGTGAAACCGAATGGAATGAAATTTGGTACAGAGGTAGCACTAGCAGAGGGCACCCGAGTGTCATGTTTTATATCGCCGCCATCTTGACGGAAACGTAATGGCGGCCACCCAAATGTTCAAAGCTTAAATCAAATTACGATTAACCTAATCATCCGATCTCTACCAAATTTTGCATCAACATACCATTATGGAGGGAGCATCCTTTGACCAAACTAATAGGTCATTAGCCTAATATTTTGCGGATGGCGGCCATCTTTGTGTGAAAATCGATTCGTCCTATTAATTCGAACACGGTGAAACCGAATGGAACGAAATTTGGTACAGAGGTAGCACAAGAAAAGGCCACCTCAATGTCATGCTTTATATCACCGCCATCTTGACGGAAACGTAATCGCGGCCACCCAAATGTTAAAGGCTAAAATGTAATTACGACCAACCTAATAATCTAGTCTCTACCAAATTTTGAAACAACAAATCTTTATCTGGGAAGCATATTCTGACCAAACTGCTAGATCATCAGCCCAATAGTTTGCAGATGGTGGCCATGTATGTGTGCAAATCGATTCCCCCTATCAATTCAAACACGGTGAAACCGAATTGAACGAAATTTGGTACAGAGGTAGCACTAGCAAAAGGCACCTCAGTGTCATGTTTTATATCGCCACCATCTTGACGGAAACGGAATGACGGCCACCCAAATGTTAAAAGCTTAAATCAAATTTCGACCATCCTAATAATTTGATCTCGACCGGATTTTGCAACAACATGCCTTTTTGTGGAAAGCATCTTATGACTGACTACAAGGTCATCAGCCCAATAGTTTGCAAATAGCGGCCATGTATGTGTGCAAATCCATTCCCCAGATCAATTCAAACCCGGTGAAACCGAATTGAATGATTTTTTTTACAGAGGTAGCACTAGCAAAGGGCACCTCATATTGATGTTTAATATCCCTACAGCACGTTGTATTTCAACAAGCTACTACAACCAACATTCAATTATACTCCTTGAAAAGGACAAAGAGTGATAACAATACCCATGCATTTAGGAGAAAGTAGGCTATATGTTCTTTACTGAACATCTTGTTACTTCTTGTGTTCTAATCATGCGATTGAAGTTTGAATACCACACATACACAATAATCTTAATGTAATAGTACAAAAATAAAAATCCAACCTGGCGACCATCTGAAATATTTAGACGGTTCTCAATATCTACGAATCTGTTACAGCAATTTAACTGAAATTTTGTATGTTGATAGAGGCAAATAACATGAGCAGGATATATGAAAATAGGCTGTATAGTTCTTCATGGAACTACTTGTTATTTATCCTTCTCCGTCTTTCTTCATTTCTTTCTTTCATTCATTCTTTCTTTCTTTCTTTCTTCCTCTCTTCCTTTTTTTTTAATTTGCGAATTGACCACTTCGGATCACGCTACAATTTCATTTTTTCTTTTCCTGAAGTTTCCTCTTCCTCCAGTACTCCTTCATATGGGCGCTATGCTGTTTCTTCTGCTCATCCGTCCAGGCTCTTCCCTTCTTTGTGGTTCTTGTGACGTGAAACCCTTCCAAATTTTGAATTATGTACTGAAATGATTCCCTGTTTGACATCTGAACTTCCTGGATGTTGGAATTTTCGAGATCTTTTCGAACTTCCTTAATCCATGTCGTTGTTGTCTTCTTGTTCCACAGGTAGTCGAATAACTGTTTGGTTAGTCTAGTTTTGTCCATTCTGTACAAGTGTCCGAGAAACGATAACCTCTTCTTCATGCTCTCTGAGATTCTCTCCACATTTTTATTGACTTCATTGTTGCTCCGAAGTTTCCAGCCGGTTTCAGTCTGGACTGGGCCCATGATTTTCCGTAGTATTCTTCTTTCTAGGATAGCTTCTCCAACTTGTAATTCATCGAGAGGCATTCGCTGGGATACAGGCATTCTGTTTTTACTACCGTGTTGTAATGTTTTAGTTTGGCATTCCATGAGATGCATTTCTTGTTGTAGATGTTTTTAGTTAGCCCATAAGCTCTTTCCATTTTTGAGATACGATCTTCTACAGCAGCTTTCTCTAGGCCGTTCTCTTGTATGGTTTCACCGAGGTATTTGAACTTTTTCACCCTCTGAATCCGTCCAATCTCTGTTTCAAGGAATTGTGGTCCATGTTTGTCATTCATCATGAACTTGGTCTTCTCTTTCGAGATCCTAAGTCCTGTCTTGCTAGCGATCTTTTCTAAGAGGTTGATCTGTATGGCTGCTTCTTCTAGGTTTTCTGAAAGTATCGCAAAATCATCAGCGAAAGCCAAGCAATTGACTTTGATTCCTCCCGTTTTTCGTCCTAGGCAGATCGGGGCTATCTCTTGATTTTCAAGTTCGGAATTCCAAATTCTCACAATCCTCTCGAGGACACAGTTGAATAGTAATGGTGATAATCCATCACCCTGTCGCACACCTGTCTTGATTTCAAATGACTGAGACAATTTTCCCATGAACTTCACCTTAGAAGTTGTGGCTGTTAAGGTTTCTCTGATAATATTGGCCAGTTTGGTTTTGACTCCAAATTCTCTAATGATCTTATCTAGGGTCCCTCTGTCCACCGAGTCGAAGGCTTTTTTGAAGTCAATGAATGAAACCACTATACTTTTGCCGTTCAGCGCTCTGTGGCGAATTATTGATTTCAAATTTAGGATTTGTTCGGCACAGGAGCGGCCTTTCCGGAGCCCACCTTGGTATTCTCCAAGTTGCTTATCTAGGATTCCTTCTATTCTATTCAGAAGTATCCCTGAGAGGATTTTGTAAGTGACTGGGAGTAGCGACACGCCTCTGTAGTTGTTAACATCTTGTTTGTTCCCTTTCTTATGGAGTGGGTGGATCAGCGCTGTTTTCCATTCGTCTGGTAGCTTTTCCGTCTCCCATATTTGTTGGAAGGTATGGTGCAGGTCGTCTAGGATTTCAGGTTCTGCCCACTTCAACATTTCTGCTGATATGGAGTCTTCCCCGCTTGCCTTGTTGTTCTTGAGACTTTTCAGGGCTTCCTTTATTTCTTCTTTTGTTGGTGGCATATCATCTTCTGAGTTTATAGGATGAGTCTGAAATTCTAGTTTGTTGGTTGGAGGCGGGCAGTTGAGGAGTTTCTCAAAGTATCTGGCTAATATATTGCAGTTTTCTTGATTGTTCAGTCCAATTTTTCCTTCTTCGTTTTTGAAACTTATACTTGGAATTTGGTATCCTCTAAGCTTGTCCTTGAAGGTTTGGAAAAAATCTCTGGTGTTATTCTTAGTGAAGTCGTCCTGGAGGTTTTGTAACTTTGCATTCTCAAACGATCGTTTGGTCCTGCGGAATACCCCTGATGTTTCTTTCCTTTGGGTTCTGAATTGTTCCAAATGTTCCGTATCTCTTGAACATTTCCATTTTCTCCATGTGTCGGATCTCTTTTCAAGTGCTTTCTCACATTCTTCATTCCACCAGATTGTACGTTTCCTCTTTGCCAGTCCGAATGTTTTCTTAGCGGCTTCATTGATCTTTGTACAAAGATGTTGCCAGGTCTTTGTTCTAGAAGAGCGGATTTCTTCTCTGAAGTTATTTATAATATCTCCATTGATGTTCATTCGATTGGTGTTGTATTTTTTCAACTTAGGTGGATCCTTCTTTTGTTTTTGTGGAAGAAAACGTATTTTAACTTTGGAGAGATAGTGATCAGAGTCAAATTTACCATTTCTAATCACTTTAACATTCATCACCTCCCTAGTATTTGTCCTTGATATTGCTACATGGTCTAATTGGAATTCTCCTAGGTTGGGATTTGGAGATACCCATGTCTTTGCTTTTCTTGGAAGTTTCCGAAAATGAGTCGACATGAGATTCAACTGGAAGATTTTGCAGAGTCTAAGGAGCCGTTCACCATTCTTGTTTGTCCTCCTGTTTGCTGGATAGTCTCCTACTATATCTTTGTATTTTCTTTCTGTCCCTATTTGTGCGTTGAAGTCTCCCAGAAGGATTTTTACATGGTTCACAGGTATCCGAGCGATTTCTGTTTCTAAGAGGTCCCAGAAGTCATCGACTTTCTGTGGGTTCTTCTTGTTGTCTTCGTTGATAGGAGCATGGCAATTTATGAGAGTATAATTCCTGTTTTTGCACTTGATTGTCAATAGGGATAATCTCTCAGATTTAGATGAGAAGTCTGTGACACTATCCACTATGGTTTTGTTTATGTAGAAGGCAGTCCCAAGGAGAGGGGTGTTAGCCATTATCTTTATTGCTGGCTTTCCTTTGAATACTCTGTAGTGCTTTATATCCATGATGTGGTCATCTAGGAATCTAGTCTCTTGTACAGCCAAAATCTGGATTTGTTGGTCGTCCAGGAGCTTTTCCAATTCTTTCTGTTTTCCGACTCGCAGGAGTGAGTTGACGTTAATGGCCCCGATGAAGTATTTCCTCTTGAATTTCAATTTGGAAGATGTTTCAAGACGCTCCGGCTCATCTTGTATGCAGGTGGTGGGACTCCCCAGAATCCTAGGTCCCGATGCATTGCCTACTGCAATGGTGGATTTCTCTTTCAAGTTACCACCTGGGGTAGTGCTCTCATTTAGCGACTTTTCCATTCTGCATATGAAATTGTGTTGTGTAGGTGTAGGAAATAAAATTCCGAAATAAGATCGAATTGTTAGTCCGAAATGATTGTTTTCTCGTGGTTTACTCCACTAGGTTCTTCCGCTCTCTCTGCCGTTGGGAACAGAAATTCTTCATCCGCCTTTGAGACCGTTGACCATGTTTCACCCTCCTCCTTTCTCAACCGGGCTTGGGACCGGCTATTTATTGTTCTATTAAACTTCCGTCAGGCGCATGCAAGCTGTGACATAAAGTTGTATTACGTTTCTCTCACATACTTATATTTAGCATAAACAGAACGTACGTCGCAATAGCCTCCGCTCTCTCCGCCATTTATGAGGTCGGCCTTGTTTCAGTGCCCTCGCTACTGCTTGCTGAACCGATTGCGTAAATATTATCAATTTTATCTTTACAATTTTATTTCGCCAAACTTATTTAGAATAATTTGACATTGTTCATATATCAGTTATAGTGCATTGCTCAATATTTGGGTTATTTATCTGGTTGGTAGGTTCCTCAGTTTAGATTCCCGGTCAATGCATGTGAGATTTTCGATGTAAAATGCCATGTCCTGTGGTTCGGATTCCACGTTAAAAGGAGGTCCCTGGCTCATGATCTCTAGATTAACGGTCACGTTAAACTACAAGCTTCCTTTTCCTTTTCGTTCCTCAGTTTAGGGGCTGCGACAACGCGGTCATGTAGCCCCATGTAGTTTGGGTGTGTGTAGAATCTGTCTGATAACCGGTGTTAATTGTGATGACTGTATTAGTGTGTGTTATCTGTTTTTAATTCAAGTAAGGACTGCAGACAATCGATATCAAGTAGTTCCAACGTTTGCTACAAAATGCCTCCGTCAACGACCAACTAGTTCTGAACTTTGTTACTAGATGCAACCGGAGTCAGCTCTTGGTTACGGACGTTGGAATCTAATTGTAAGAGCGTTAGTCAAATATAACCTGTAATTTAGCATCATAAAAGTATAATTAGTGGAAGGTTCTTTAACATGGCATATATCTATGACATGGGACCGCTGGCTATACTTCCCCTCCCAAGGAAGGCATACTGACGGATCTTAACGCTCTTAAATAATCCGACGACTTTAGCCGGGTTTGAACCCGCGACTTTGGCCATACAAGCTCAGCATGCTACCAAATACGCCACCGAAGCCACTCGGGTTATCTCAAATCCGTATATTAGGTGGAATAAGATTGCACGGATTCTTTATCTGATATACCGTAATGAATTTTCTGAATTTAGTACAAATTTGAGTATTTTATCTATCTATCTATATATATAACAAGTAGTTCCGTGAAGAACTATACAGCCTATTTTCATATATCCTACTTATATTAACTGCCACTATCAACATACAACATTTCAATTTGATTGCTGTAATAGATTCGTAGATATTGAGTACCGACTAAATATTTCGGATGGTCGCCATTTTGGATTTTATATATGTAGGTCCTAGAGTTATGTAATGTTACACGAAGATTATTGTGTACGTGTGGGATTTAAACTTCAATCGCATGATTAGGACATAAGAAATAATAAGGAGATTTTAAAATTTGGCACAGCTGCCATCTTGTGGTTATGGAAACAATTGAAATAAATTAGATGCCAGTGGATTAACATTCGTAAAAGAATTTACTGTACCAAGTTTTACTGCACTCGGATGGTTAAATTGCGAGAAACGTCCATGTGAATATTTATACTTCGCGTCGCCGCCATGTTGGATTTGTGATCACCAGGTTATTTAAACTCCTATAGGTGAACTTAAGTTCATAGCCCCTAGGAACATAAAAAGTCAGTTTGATTGCTATCATAGATTCGTAGATATTCAGAGTCGTCTGAATATTTCGGTGGTCGCCATGTAGGATTGTTAAATGTATAGGTCATAGAGTCATGTACCATTGAAGGAAAATTCTTGCGTAGGTTCATTATTCAAACTTTCACTTCGTTCGCTTGATTACGACACAAGAAATAAAAACTTAATTTTAAAATTCGCACAGCCGCCATCTTGAGGTTATGTAAACAATTGAACTAAATTAGATACCAGTGCATTACAATGTGTATAAACTTTTGCTGTACCGGATTTCATTGCGTTTGGAACATTAAATCGCGAGAAAGGTCTATTTAAAATTTTCAAATTCGCTTGGCCGCCATGTTCGTTTTGTAGTTCACCGCTTTTTGAAAGTCTTATAGGTGAACTTCCAGTAGTCCCCTTTATCTCCATATAAAATTTCAGGGTGATACAGCTAATAGTTTCAGAGATATAGAATGCCGGTGAAATATTTCGCTCATCCGCCATCTTGTGATTATATAAACAATTGAACCAAGTTAGATGTCGGTGCATTACAATGTGTATAAACATATACTGTACCATGTTTTATTGCGTTTGGTTGGTTAAATCGCGAGAAACGTCTATTTAAAAGTCGCAAATTCGCGTGGCCGCCATGTTGGTTTTGTAGTTACCAGTTTTTCAAAAGTCACATAGATGAACTTCTAGTAGTTCCCTTTATCACCGTAATAAATTCCAGGGTGATATCGAGAATAGTCACATAAGTGAACTTATAGTAGTTCCCTCTATCAGCATAGAAAATGTCAGGGTAATATCGGTAATACTTTCGGAGATATTGAATGCTGGTGAAATATTTCGCACAGCCGCCATGTTGAATTGGTGAGACGTAACAAAATTTGAAGGGCATGGTCGAGGTCACCCGGAATAGTGCTATGAACTTACCGAGTTTCATCGAAATCGCTCCAGCCGTTTAAAAGTTATTAGTGGGACACACACACACCTCTCACACACACACACACTCACACACACGCACACACACACGGACAAAAGGTGATCTCATAAGCCTATTTTTTTCGAAATTGAAAATAGGCTAAAAATCAATGTTATATGATAGTTTGTGGGTCTGTCTGTGGGAATGTTTCCTATGCGTTCATATACCATTCATCCGATTGCGATGAACCTTGGTGGAGATGTTGAGTACACTCCAAGGAAGGTTTCTGACTTAGTAAATCCATTTTACAATAGGTAGAGCACGAGTAGATTCAAGAAATGAGTAACGATGCGCGAAGCGTTACAACAAGTCCCGTATGTGTTTATATACCATTCGTCCGATAGCTATGAAACTTGCGTAAGATGTTGTGTACATTTCAGGGAAGGTTTCTGGCTTAGTAAATCCATTTAACAATAGGTAGAGCACGAGTAGAATCAACAAATGAGCGACGACGCACGAAGCGTTTCAACAAAGTCCCGTATGCGTTCATGTACTATTCGTCCGATAGTAATAAAACTTTGGTGAATTGTTGTGTACACTCCAGGACATGTTTCTGGCTTAACAAATCCATTTTGCAATAGGTAGCGCACGAGTAGATTCAACAAATGAGTGGTTGCTCGTGAATCGTTTCAAAAAAGTCCCGTATGCGTTCATATACCATTCGTCCGATAGCGATGAAAATTCGGTGAGTTGTTAAGTACACTCGAAAGAAGGTTTCTGGCTTAGTAAATCCATTTTACAATAGGCATCGCACGAGTAGATTCAACAAGTGAGCAACGGCACGCGAATCGTTTCAACAAAGTCCCGTACGCGCTTTATACCATTCGTCTGATAGCGATGAAACTTGGCTGAGATGTTGTGTACAGTCTAGGGAAGATTTATGGCCAAGTAAATCTATTTTACAATTGGTAGCACACGAGTAGATTCAACTAATTGTGCAAAGGCACGCGAATCGCTTCAACAAAATCCCGTATGGTTCATATACTATTCACCCAATTGCGATGACACTTTGGTGAGTTGTTGTGTACACTGCAGGGAACGTTTTTCATTTAGTAAGTCCATTATATAATAGGTAGCTCACGAGTAGTTTCAACAAATGTGTGACGGCGCGTTTCAAAAAAGTTCCATCTGCGTTCATATACCATGCTTCCGATTGAAATGAAACTAGGGTGAGTTGATGTGCACACTGCAGAGAAGGTTTCTGACTTAATAAATTCATTGTACTATAGGTTGAGCACGAGTTGATTCAACAAATGAGTGACGACGCGCGAAGCGTTTCTACAAAGTTCCATCGGCGTTCATATACCATTCATCCGATTGCGATGAAACTATGGTGAGTTGTTGTGCACGCACCCAAAAATGTTTGTAAATTAGTAAATCCATTTTACAATAGCTTAGAGGCAGTTAACGAAAATTGAAGAAAATATTGTCTATCCAAAAGCACTTCAAGAAACAAAATTACAATGCCAACACTTTTGTTTTTGATTGGCATTGCAACGCATGCCGGGTACAGCTTGTAACTTATATAAAACAAAGAACCACATTCTAACTCAACCCAAATGATTTTCAGTTCCTCTAAAATTAAAACAAAAAGTTCTTCTGAAGGAAAAATTAATTTTTCACTTTTGTCCCCAACTTACTAGGCGGCAAAGGAAATTATGGTTTTATCGACCATTATTTTCCTAAATGCAAAACATATTAAACATAATAACTACAGCAGAATTTAACATATCCCTAAATCACAAATTTGCTCTTATAATCTCATGGCATATATAAGCTCGGACAAGGTTGTTGTTGTTTCACTTGAGGGTCTTCGACATTGTGGTTATTTGAAGCCATGTGCTAAGGTGCGTGTGTATAAACTTAATTGTGGTGTTTGTATTTGTACTTTAGGTGGGAATGGGGAGGAAGTGACCGTGGTCTTAAGTTATGAACCATCAAGTCATTTCCATATAGTAGAAGTGGGAAAACTGAGGCAAAATACTTCCAGGATGGGCGAGAAGGGAATCGAACCCACCACTTCTCAGTTTTAACTCATGAGGCTGAGTGCACACCGTCCCAGCCCTCAGATCAGAATTAATTTTTTGGGAGAGCCGGGAATTGAACCCAGGTCTCTGCAGTGACAGCCAAGAATGCTAGCCGCTACACTACGAAGTGGTCTGAATATTAGGGAGTTACCAACGTCTGAGCTCACTGGCCATGTAGACCCCCTAAGGGACTGGTATAATAAGCAGGTGATAGGGTACCTTGAACATTAAATAGAAGTCTGATCCCCCGAAATAAGGGGCTATGAGAAAAGTTGAGCGAAGGGCCAATTAAGGCAGGGAAATGAAAGAGAGAGGCAGATGATCTCGATATTCCGCCACTTAAAACAATTGCTAAATCAAATGAAAAAGAGCCGAGACCTTGGATACCTGAATACCACCAGTGACAGAAGATATGAGGGAGGTCGACAGGCGATATAAGAGACAAGATCTTGGCTCAACTTAGTGGAATCTATGCCGTTGGGAAGCTTTGGAATTGTGCTTTAGGTTGCAATTTCTTATTTCTTAATCGAATTTGTAAAGTCTTTTTTTCTCGAACATACTGTAGCCATTTTACGATGCTATTTTAATATTGTTCAGTCACTGGCCCACATGTTTTGTCTGAAGCACATGAGAATGTGGCCCACACTCGCGGGAAGGGTTGTAAAGATGCCCGCTGGTCAGGTTTATGTGCCCACGACATGTTTGTAGCAGCCACCACGCCACTTGGCCAGTCCAAACCTCGCCTTGCTGCGGTCACTCTGTAGGTACTGCTGTATCAACATCTTCTTATACAGTATGTAGGAAACTGTATCGACACTCTCTCTCTCGATGGTCCCTCCATTCAATTAATGCTTACTCCGAATATCTTCCCGTGCTATGTAAATGTTTGGTAGTTAAAAGAGAAAGGCAAATAAATTGACTAATAAACAACCCTTATCACCCCTCGAGGTTCACAACAAGTTATTCTTTTACCTTTGGATGGGTCTACTTGGGACCACGTTTGTTCAACTGCTGAGTTTTGAGTTTTGCCCAGTACTGGCGCATCTATTCATGGAAACGTTATTTTCTTTCCACCGACCATGAGATTCATCTTGTAACCCCCGGACGTCCTTAGAAATGTTATGATGATGACGAAGATAATTATTATCTAGGTTATCGGCCCCTAATAATATGATGGAATGTAAACTACCTACTTAACTAACTACAATACTCACATCTAACGTACTGTACTCGATGTGACTTGAGTCAGAACATCACGGCACATTTTTATCCAGGAATACTATCATATTTCACGCATCTGGATGGACAGCGAATATTTAATTATGTTATCAGGTGACGAGGGGGGGGGGGGGGTGTCACGTGAGAAGTTCAAACCCCACCTCTCCGTGGAGAGGCAAGCTAGCAGGTGGAGCAGAGAACACAGCTGGACAATATAGTACGTATTCCCTGGTCGGGAAGTCCGAGACGAATACGCACAGCGAGCAGCACAGTTAAAATTCAAATCGCGAGTACGGAGACAGATTATTATTCTTACTAGAACGCTCAGTGAACTTGCAGTTAGTTCGACAGTCATGAGACTAAATTACAAGTCTGGCATTCTGGCACAGTCTAGTGGAGATGTGATACGCAGTGTTACAGGTTATTGGAAGTTGTTATTCTGCGTGAGCGAGAAACATTTGTATCGTTCAGCTGATACATTCGATCACAGATCCGTGTGGAACATTCTGGCACATTTAAAAGTGACCGATTATGAAGCGCCAGCATTTTGTAAAGCAATAACACGACACTTAGTCATTCTAAGCAACATTTTTACACACCTGCGTAAATAATATTACACTAATGTAATTTGACAATATAGTATACTACGGTGAAGTGGATTGATACTTTGGCATATTACAGAAGACGAGCACACTGATTGTTTCTTACGACACGAATATTGTGTGGCCTAGCAGACTTGAATATTACGCAAGTACAGTGTAGTCGATCAATAGTGAACAATTTTAATGCATTACAAATTGTACTATATTAACTTCGGAACTTACTACTCGACATTGTCGAACATTATTGGAGCGGACTAGCAGTGCAGTGGCGTGCGATATTCATCGATAATGGGGTCGATTATTATTTCACCCAATATGACACTTAACGTGAGAAGTAATTGGAACAAGAAGCTGATGGAACATTCCAGCATAACCATTATGCACTAAATACGAGACGAGATGGAGGAATGGAACGTTGATCCTGGAGAGACATGATGAGCGACGGTCGTCAAGATTTTCAAGAACTTGCGGAAGGCGACGACGATTTTCAAGAATGGATGCTGAGATACCATGGACGTGGGAGACCGTGTAGCTCAGAATAGGATGCAGGAAGTCGACGAGGATCCACATCGTGGTAATCAGAAACCAACTGAAGGTAATAGATCACCGATTTAACAAGCAAATCATTTCTCATGTTAATTAGAATATATTTTGAGCACATATAAGTGTGATATTCATTGAATTTTCTATATTTCTCCGATTGATCTGAGTGCGATAGTTATTGAGTTTTCTACATTTCTACGGATGATTTAAGTGTGATATTTTCACAAAATTTTCTATATTTCTGCAAACAATTCTTAACAATTTTTTCTGCATTTTTATCCATGAGCAGTTTTTCTATGTTTCGCTGATAAGCTGGCTGATCATTTACGGCTGATTCCATTCCTGAGCATTCTGTGATCTAGCCGACGTTTGGGGCCACTGCTTCGCAGTATGTGCCAGAGAATATCGCATTCCCAAGTTAGGAATCCAGCCGACGTTGGAGGCCCACTGCTTCGCAGTATGTGCCAGAGAATATCTCATTCCCAGTTAGGAATCCAGCCGTCGTTGGAGGCCCACTGCTTCGCAGTATATGGGAGAGAATATCTCATACCCAAGTTAGGAATCTAGCCGACGATTCGGGTCTACTGCTTTGCAGTATGTGCCAGAGAATATATCATTCCCAAGTTAGGAATCCAGCCGACGTCGGAGGCCCACTGCTTCGCCGTATATGGGAGAGAATATCTAATTCCCAAGTTAGGAATCTAGCCGACGATTCGGGCCTACTGCTTTGCAGTATGTGCCAGAGAATATCTCATTCCCAAGTTAGGAATCCAGCCAACGTTGGAGGCCCACTGCTTCGCAGTATATGCCAGAGAATATCTCATTCCCAAGTTAGAAATCCAGCCGACGTTTGAGGCCTACTGCTTCGCAGTATGTGCGACAGAATATATCATTCACAATTTAGGAATCTAGCCGACGATTCGAGCCTACTGCTTCACAGTATGTGCGAGAGAATATCTCAGACCCAAGTTAGGAGTTCGTGATAATTCGACCAGTAGAAGCAAAAGTTAAGGAATATGATTAATTCTAATAAATATCTAGAAACCACAGTGTAAAATGCTTTATATGGAAGGATGATTGTTAAATTTACAATATATGAAATTAGCAGGAATTACATTGCTTTGGTTGATCAAATCCTCATATCAAATGTAGTGCCAGTCACATATTGGTTGAATTGATTAAAATACTAGCAGAAGTACCCGTTCTTCGAACGGTGTTCGGTGTTAACACGATACATTATCAATTGAGCTACTGTTGCAATGTTTAGCGGTTTGTCATTCCTTCATAAGTTTATCAGAACGAAGTTAGTTTTCTGGGAATATCACTCACACTGTTAATTTAAGGGCATTAACATGTGGTTTTCGGAGACCCTTTATAGACTCCCGAATTTTGCCTCTCACATTGAGAAGCGCAACATATGCTTTGGTCGTCCTTCCAGGATAATTTTTATATTTCGCCTATTTTAGCATGTACTTTGATAAATTTTTCCCTATATCCACCCTTCTACTCTATGAAAAGTACGGTGAAGAGTTTTATAAATGATTGGTGTATTGACTCTCATGGTTACCATACCTAATTTTACGATGCACCAAGCATCCGAACACGAGTTATAGGTAGGCTTGCCAGACGTCCCGGTTTGACCGGGACAGTCCCAGTTTTCAGACAACGTCCCGGTGTCCCGGCCGGTTTCCTTCACGTCCCGGAAACAATTAAATTTGATTTTCAGATGACCAAAAAATTCTAAAGTAATTAATTGTGTAGGATTATCATAATCATAATATTGTCATTTAATTCTGCACTGTATGAAAAGTAAAACTATAGAAGAGTGATGGTTTTCTAGTAAATAATATTGTCATCGTATCGTCTTGTTTAGCCAACCGTGACTAGACGCGATGGGATAGTCTCTCCGGGCGAGTCTAGTACTGGGTACTCGCTGCACAGTACACCCCCTCGTGCAATAACATTGGACTCGCCCACGTCGGCACTAGGCTTGCGATGTAGATGAAGATGAAACTCAGTCAGTTGTCAGTCCTTGTCAGCGGTGCGTATTGTGTTAGCGAGCTAGCGCTGTTTTATTTATGTTTTAAGTTAAAAGTTTATTCTTTCTCTGTTAAAATGCCAAAACGGTCGTGTAAATTTACCGATGATTTACAGAATGAATTCCCTTTTTTGAAGAAGGTATGTACTGGTAATCAAGATCAAGACGATAGAGTTAAAAGTTCACATTGTAATTCTGAGTTTTCGGTTGCTCATGGTGGTCGATCTGATATAAAAGATCATTTGCAATCGAGTAAACACAAAAAGAGTTTAGCATGTGCTGCTTGCTCATCAAAACTGACCTGTTTTTTTTTAAGACTGCGAGCTCTAATGACAAAAACTTAGATTTAGCAGCAAAAGAGGCGACCTTTGCTTACCACACAACAAACCATAGCTTAAATTTCAATTCCAATTCTTGTTCATCAAAACTAATTTCTAAGTTTATTGAACCTAAATTCTCACTCGGAAAAACTAAGTGTGAAGCAATAGTTTTAAATGCCATAGCTCCATTAGCTCAGGAAGAGCTTAAAGAAGACTTGACCAAGTCAAACTACGTATTTGTAAGTATGGATGCATCAAACAGAAAAGATATAAAACTTGTGCAAATTGTTGTGCGCTACTTTAATCCTAATTCAGGTGTGCAAGTAATGCTGTTAGATTTCAAATCTGTGGAGGGTGAAACATCTGAAATTCTTACAAATCACTTATGCTCTGTCCTGTTGCAAAACGGTTTTAACAGCAAAGTGGTTGGCTTTTGTGGCGATAACTGCAACACTAACTTCGGTGGTGTGAAAAGAGCACGGAAAAAACAATATTTTCCATCGACTCAAGAATAGCCTAGGACGGGAAATCAATGGAATCGGATGTGGAGCACACATTGTGTACAACTGTGTGCAAACTGCAGTAGATAGTCTCCCAATCGATATTGAGGCCTTAGTGGTGAAGATTTATAAATACTTCCACATATACACAGTCCGTGTAACTAAACTAAAATCATTTTGTGAATATACCGTAAACTAATTCAACACGGAAACACTCGGTTTCTATCAATGATGCCGGCACTGGAAAGAATTCTACAGATGTTTGAGGGTCTGAAAGCGCTTTTTTAGACCAAGAAATATGCCCATCAATAATAATAAAAATATTTATTGATTCAAAGGGCGAGCTCTACTTGTGGTTTGTCCACGGACAGCTTACACTATTTAACGAGGCCATCCTGGTAATGGAAAAAAATAACACGACAGCTTTTGAGGTTGCTGAAGCTCACAAAACTCTCAAAAGAAACCTGACAGAAAGAAAGGCCTCAAACGTTATCCCTACGGGTGCAAAAACCATCTACAGGAGTCTAGATGAGAAAGTACGTAACAGTGTGAAAGAATAATTTGATGGCTTTTATGACAGATGCATTGCATACTTAGAACTCTGGGAGAACAGCTTTGGAAACGCTGAACAGTTTTCATGGGTCAATCTGACGAAAACAGATGCTGTTGATTGGGAAAAAGCCAAAACTTCTGCTGAAATCATCAATAGCAGTCTTCTTGATGAAAATATGAAAATAAACAATGATCAGCTGTTTGACGAAGTTGTGCTTGCTAAGGAGTATTTGCAGTCAAATTGGGACAGTGGAAGCAAGAAGAGCCTACCAGAGACGAGATTATTTCAAGCGAAGAAAAATGGCTAAGGCTGTTTGGTCACTTCAACGAGAATCGCATAGCAGCCCCCAATCTGATCAAGATTGTTGAGTATGCCTTCTGCTTACCTGGGACATCAGCACCAGTTGAGAGAGTATTTTCTTTGATGAACAACGCATGGACTGATGATAGAGGTTTGATGAAGAAATCTACAGTTAAATCGGACCAGTGGTTCTTGCGTTATTGAGTAACACACAGACAGACAGACAAACAGACAGAAAGACAGACACACACCATCTCATTTTTAGCCTATTTTCAATTTTGAAAAAATAGGCTTATGAGATCACCTTTTGTCCGTGTGTGTGTGCGTGTGTGTGTGTGTGTGTGTGCGGTGTGTGTGTGTGTGTGTCCCCCTAATAAAACCTAAACGGCTGGAGCGATTTCAGTGAAACTCGGTAAGTTCATAGCACTATTCCCGGCGACCTCGACCGTGCCCTTCAAATTTTGTTACGTCTCACCAATCCAACATGGCGGCTGTGCGAAATATAACACTAGCATTCAATATCTCCGAAACTATTACCGATATCGCCCTGAAATTGTGTACGGTGATAAAGAGCACTACTAGAAGTTCACCTATGAGACTTTCAAAAACCTGGTGACTACAAAACCAACATGGCGGCCAAGCGAAGTTGAGACTTTTAATTAGACTTTTCTCGCGATTTAACTATCCAAACGTAATGAAACTTGGTACAGAAAATGTTTATACACATTGCAATGCAATGGAGTCAAATTTAGTTCAATTGTTTACATAACCTCAAAATGGCGGCAGTGCGAAATATTTCACTGACATTCTATATCTCCGAAACTATTACAGATATTACCCTGCAATTTTGTACGGTGATAAAGGGTACTGATACAAGTTTAGCTATGTATAATTCATAAACCTGTAAAGTACAAAACGAACATGGCGACCAAGCGAATTTGAAATATTTTAATAGACTTTTCTCGTGAGTTAACTCTCTAACCGCAGTGAAATGTGGCACAGTAAATGATTTTGCAGATTGTAATGTACTGCCATCTAATTTAATTCTATTGTTTACATAACCTCAAGATGGCGGCTGTGCGAAATTTTAAAATAATTTTTTATTTCTTGTGTCGTAATCATGCGATCGAAGTGAAAGTTTGAATAATGAACCTAGGCAATAAGTGTCCTTGAATGGTACATAACTCTATGGCCTATACATATAACAATCCTAAATGGCGAGCTTCCGAAATATTTAGACGGTTCTCAATATCTATGAATCTTTTACAGCAACCAATCTGAAATTTTTATGTTCATAGAGACTATGAACATATGTTCACCTATAGGACTTTCAGTAACCTGGTGAGCACGAATCCAACATGGCGGCGACGCGAAGTATAAATATTTAAATGGACGTGTCTCGCGAATTAACTATCCGAGTGCCGTGAAACGTTGCACGTTAAATGCTTACACAAATGTTGATCCACTGGCATCTAATTTATTTCAATTGTTTGCATAATCACAAGATGGCTGCTGTGCGTAATTTTAAAATCTCGTTTTTACTTCTTGTGTTCTAAACATGCGATTGAAGTTTGAATACCACACGTACACAATAATCTTAATATAATAGTTCAAAAATAAATATCCAACCTGGCGACCATCTGAAATATTTAGACGGTTCTCAATATCTACGAATCTGTTATAGCAATTAAACTGAAATTTTGTATGTTGATAGAGGCAATTAACATGAACAGGATATATGAAAATAGGCTCTATAGTTCTTCACGGAACTACTTGTTATATATTAGTATGATTAGTATGATGATGGAAATATTAAATTTTGAAACCAAAGGGTGTAGTGACGTCACAAATGTGGGTTTTACTCGCTAACCGTTGAAAATACACGAAAATTGATAAGGACCTTTCGGATAGAAAATTAAATTTCAAAGCTCGCAGTGCCAACAAAAGTTTGCTATTTCTTAGCGTCCTCTTTTTATTTGAAATGGCGGTCTAGCTGTATGCCTCTCACCAAGGCGGTCCGGGTTCGATTCCCGGTCAATGCATGTGAGATTTTCGAAGTGAAATGCCATGTCCTGTGGTTCGGATTCCACGTAAAAAGGAGGTCCCGTGGCTCATGATCTCGCGATTAACGGTCACGTTAAACTACAAGCTTGCTTGCTTTTATTTGAAATGGAAGTATGAAAATAGTCGCCATTTTTAAATAGTGCAAATTATCGAAATCAAAAGAAGCCTATATGTAAGCCTGGTAAATCAGCTACGTCCATGCAAAATTTCATTTAAGTCGAACGAGTGGTTCTTGTGTTATTGTGTAACACACAGACACACACCATCTCATTTTTAGCCTAAATCGATTTTTGCAAAAAATGTAAGTAGACTTATGAGATCAACACAGGGCGAAAAAAGTGTGGCTGTCTGTGTGTATGTATGTGTGTGTGTGAGTCTGTGTGTGTGTGTGTGTATGTGTGTGTGTGAGTCTGTGTGTGTGTGTCTGTGTGTGTGTGAGTGTGTGTACTCTGAATGTCTGTCCCCCCCTATCAATTCGAACACGGTGAATGCGAATTGAACGAAATTTGGTACAAAGGTAGCACTAGCAAAGGACACCTCAGTGTCATGTTTTATATCGCCACCATCTTGACGGAAACGTAATGGCGGCCACACAAATGTTCAAAGCTTAAATCAAATTACGATTAGCCTAATCATCCGATCTCTAGCAAATTTTGCAACAACATACCTTTATGGAGGGAGCATCCTTTGACCAAACTAATAGGTCATCAGCCTAATATTTTGCGGATGGCGGCCATCTTTGTGTGAAAATCGATTCCCCTTATCAATTCGAACATGGTGAAACCGAATGGAACGAAATTTGGTACAGAGGTAGCACAAGCAAAGGGCACCTCAGGGTCATGTTTTATATCGCCGCCATATTGACGGAAACGTAATGGCGGCCACACAAATGTTCAAAGCTTAAATCAAATTACGACTAAGCTAATCATCCGATCTCTACCAAAATTTGCAACAACATACCTTTATGGGGGGAGCATCGTTTGACCAAAACAATAGGCCATCAGCGTAATAGTTTGCGGATGGCGGCCATCTTTGTGTGAAAATCGATTCCCCCTATTAATTCGAACACGGTGCAACCGAATGGAACGAAATTTGGTACAGAGGTAGTACTAACAAAAGGCACCTCAGTGTCATGTTTTATATTGCCGCCATCTTGACGAAAACGTAATGGCGGCCACACAAATGTTCAAAGCTTAAATCAAATTACGACTAACCTAATCATCCGATCTCTACCAAATTTTGCAATATCATACCTTTATGGGGGGAGCATCCTTTGACCAAACTAATAGGTCATCAGCATCATAGTTTGCGGATGGCGGCCATCTTTGTGTGAAAATCGATTCCCCCTATTAATTCGAACACGGTGCAACCCAATGGAACGAAATTTGGTACAGAGGTAGTACTAACAAAAGGCACCTCAGTGTCATGTTATATATCGCCGCCATCTTGACGGAAACGTAATGGCGGCCACACAAATGTTCAAAGTTTAAATCAAATTACGATTAACCTTATCATCCGATCTCTACCAAATTTTGCAACAACATACCTTTATAGAGGAAGCATCCTTTGACCACATGACTAGGTCATTAGCCTAATAGTTTGCGGACGGCGGCCATCTTTGTGTGAAAATCAATTCCCCCTATTAATTCAAACACGGTGAAACCGAATGGAACGAAATTTGGTACAGAGGTAGCACTAGTAAAGGGCACCTCAGTGTCATGTTTTATATCGCCGCCCTCTTGACAGAAACGTAATGGCGGCCACACAAATGTTCAAAGCTTAAGTTAAATTACGACTAACATAACCATCCGATCTCTACCAAACTTTGCAACAACATTACTTTATGGAGGGAGCATCCTTTGACCAATCTAACAGGTTATTAGCTTAATAGTTTGCGGATGGCGGCAATCATTATGTCAAAATTGATTCCCCCTATTATTTCGAACACGGTGGAACCGAATAGAACGAAATTTGGTACAGAGGTAGCACTAGCAAAGGGCACCTCAGTGTCATGTTTTATATCGCCGCCATCTTGACTGAAACTTAATGGCGGCCACACGAATGTTCAAAGCTTAAATCAAATTACGATTAACCTAATCATCCGATCTCTACCAAATTTTGCAACTACATACCTTTATGGAAGGAGCATCCTTTGACCAATCTAATAGGTCATTCGCCTAATAGTTTGCGGATGGCGGCCATCTTTGTGTCAAAATCGATTCCCCCTATTAATTCAAACAAGATGAAACCGAATGGAACGAAATTTGGTACAGAGATAGCACTAGCAAAGGGCATCTCAGAGTCATGATTTATATCGCCGCCGTATTAACAGAAACGTAATGGCGGCCACACAAATGTTTAAAGCTTAAATCAAATTACGACTAACATAACCATCCGATCTCTACCAAACTTTGCAACAACATACCTTTATGGAGGGAGCATCCTTTGACCAATCTAATAGGCCATGAGCCTTATAGTTTGCGGATGACGGCCATCTTTATGTCAAAATTGATTCCCCCTATTAATTCAAACACGGTGGAACCGAATGAACGAAATTTGGTACAGAGGTAGCACTAGCAAAGGGCACCTCAGTGTCATGTTTTATATCGCCGCCATCGTGACGGAAACGTAATGGCTGCCACACAAATGTACAAAGCTTAAATCAAATTACGATTAGCCTAATCATCCGATCTCTAGCAAGTTTAGCAACAACATACCTTTATGGAGAGAGCATCCTTTGACCAAACTAATAGGTCATCAGCCTAATATTTTGCGGATGGCGGCCATCTTTGTGTGAAAATCGATTCCCCCTATTAATTCGAACACGGTGAAACCGAATGGAACGAAATTTGGTACAGAGGTAGCACTAGCAAAGGGCACCTCAGTGTCATGTTTTATATCACCGCTATGTTGACGGAAACGTAATCGCGGCCACCCAAATGTTAAAAGCTAAAATTTAATTACGACCAACCTAATAATCTAGTCTCTACCAAATTTTGCAACACCATATCTTTATGTGGGAAACATATTCAGACCAAACTGCAAGAACATCAGCCCAATTGTTTGCAGATGGTGGCCAAGTATGTGTGCAAATCGATTCCCCCTATCAATTCAAACACTGTGAAACCGAATTGAACGAAATTTGGTACAGAGGTAGCACTAGCAAAGGGCACCTCATATTCATGTTTAATATCCCTATAGCACGTTGTATTTCAACAAGCTACTACAACCAGCATTCAATCATACTCGTTGAAAAGGACAAGTGTTATAACAATACCCATGCATTTAGGAGAAAGTAGGCTATATGTTCTTTACTGAACATCTTGTTATATGTTAGTATGATTATTAGCCTACTTTCGATTTTTGCAAAAAATGAAAGTAGACTTACGAGATCAACACAGGGCGAAAAAAGTGTGTCTGTCTGTGTGTGTGTATGTGTGTGTGTGAGTCTGTGTGTGTGTGTATGTGTGTGTGTGAGTCTGTGTGTGTGTGTCTGTGTGTGAGTGTGTGTACTCTGAATGTCTGTCCCCCCTATCAATTCGAACACGGTGAATGCAAATTGAACGAAATTTGGTACAAAGGTAGCACTAGCAAAGGACACCTCAGTGTCATGTTTTATATCGCCGCCATCTTGACGGAAACGCAATGGCGGCCCCACAAATGTTCAAAGCTTAAATCAAATTACGACTAACCTAATCATCCGATCTCTACCAAATTTTGCAACAACATACCTTTATGGGGGGAGCATCCTTTGACCAATCCAATAAGTCATCAGCGTAATAGTTTGCTGATGGCGGCCATCTTTGTGTGAAAATCGATTCCCCCTATTAATTCGAACACGGTGCAACCGAATGGAACGAAATTTGGTACAGAGGTAGTACTAACTAATGGCACCTCAGTGTCATGTTTTATATCGCCGCCATCTTGACGGAAACGTAATGGCGGCCACACAAATGTTCAAAGCTTAAATCAAATTACGACTAACCTAATCATTTGATCTCTACCAAATTTTGCAACAACATACCCTTATAGAGGAAGCATCCTTTGACCAAACGAATAGGTCATTAGCCTAATAGTTTGCGGATGGCGGACATCTTTGTGTGAAAATCAAACACGGTGAAACAGAATGGAACGAAATTTGGTACAGAGGTAGCACTAGCAAAGGGTATCTCAGTGTCATGTTTTATATCGCCGCCATAGTGACAGAAACGTAATGGCGGCCACACAAATGTTCAAAGCTTAAGTTAAATTACGACTAACATAACCATCCGATCTCTACCAAACTTTGCAACAACATACCATTATGGAGGAAGCATCCTTTGACCAATGTAATAGGTTATTAGCCTAATAGTTTGCGGATGGCGGCCATCTTTATGTCAAAATTGATTCCCCCTATTAATTCGAACACGGTGGAACCGAATGCAACGAAATTTGGTTCAGAGGTAGCACTAGCAAAGGGCACCTCAGTTTCATGTTTTGTATCGCCGCCATCTTGACTGAAACGTAATGGCGGCCACACGAATGTTCAAAGCTTAAATCAAATTACGACTAACATAATCATTAGATCTCTACCAAATTTTGCAACAACATACCTTTACGGGGGGAGGATCCTTTGACCAAATGAATAGATCATCAGCCTAATAGTTTGTGGATGGCGGCCATCTTTGTGTGAAAATCGATTCCCCCTATTAATTCGAACACGGTGCAACCGAATGGAACGAAATTTGGTACAGAGGTAGTACTAACAAAAGGCACCTCAGTGTCATGTTTTATATCGCCGCCATCTTGACGGAGACGTAATGGCGGCCGCACAAATGTTCAAAGCTTTAATCAAATTACGATTAACCTAATCATCCGATCTCTACCAAATTTTGCAACAACATACCCTTATAGAGGAAGCATCCTTTGACCAAACGAATAGGTCATTAGCCTAATAGTTTGCGGATGGCGGCCATCTTTGTGTGAAAATCAAACACGGTGAAACCGAATGGAACGAAATTTGGTAGAGAGGTAGCACTAGCAAAGGGTATCTCAGTGTCATGTTTTATATCGCCGCTATAGTGACAGAAACGTAATGGCGGCCACACAAATGTTCAAAGCTTAAGTTAAATTACGACTAACATAACCATCCGATCTCTACCAAACTTTGCAACAACATACCTTTATGGAGGAAGCATCCTTTGACCAATCTCATAGGTTATTAGCCTAATAGTTTGCGGATGGCGGCCATCTTTATGTCAAAATTGATTCCCCCTATTAATTCGAACACGGTGGAACCGATTGGAACGAAATTTGGTTCAGAGGTAGCACTAGCAAAGGGCACCTCAGTGTCATGTTTTGTATCGCCGCCGTATTGACAGAAACGTAAAGGCGGCCACACAAATGTTCAAGGCTTAAGTTAAATTACGACTAACATAACCATCCGATCTCTACCAAACTTTGCAACAACATACCTTTATGGAGGGAGCATCCTTTGACCAATCTAATAGGTCATTAGCCGAATAGTTTGCGGATGACGGCCATATTTATGTCAAAATTGATTCCCCCTATTAATTCGAACACGGTAGAACCGAATGAACGAAATTTGGTACAGAGGTAGCACTAGCAAAGGGCACCTCATATTCATGTTTAATATCCCTATAGCACGTTGTATTTCAAAAAGCTACTACAACCAACATTCAATCATACTCCTTGAAAAGGACAAAGAGTTATAACAATACCCATGCATTTTGGAGAAAGTAGGCTATATGTTCTTTACTGAACGTCTTGTTTTTATTAGAATGATGATAATAATAATAATCCACTTCTTGATTCATATGGTTTTGACCATATTCCATCGTTTTTCCAAAGGTTTTAGGAACAGTAGGAGCTGTTTTATGACAAGTTATAATTGAGGGATGAATGTTGTTGGTTTAATAAAACAGTGCGTCACGAGTTGTGTGATACTTGAGTCAAATGCACTCATAATCGATGGTTAAATGATACAATCTCTATATATGTAAATAAAAATGAAAGTTTGTCTGTTTTTCTGAATTTCCACGGAAATTTGCGATATTTGCGCGTTTCAGGCTGTTTTATGACGGATGCGCGCAAAAATAAAATTTTTGTCTGTCTGTCTGTCTGTCTGTCTGTGGACAACTTCTACGAGTCCTTATAACTTGAGAACGGCTGGGTGGATCAACGTAAAATTTGATACAGATATCCATCAGAGGCACCACACTAATCATTGATGTAACTCCTCTCCGTACCTCTCATAAAAGGGGCCCTACCCCCTTAAAATACGTGCTGAAATAAGCGTAGAAGGGTGAAACAAAGCTCATTTTCAGCCCCTCAATGTGAGAAACGAAACTCGGGGCTAAAGGGCCCCCGAAAACCACATTTTAAGGCCCTAAAACCAACAGTTTTTGAGATATTCCCAGAAAACTAATTTCACTTAATAAATTAATGAAAGAATGCATGGCGGTAACCATGGCAACTGAATCTCAGAGGTCCATCTATTTCTGTAAGACGCAATGCAATTCCATTTATTACATTACTGTGAAGGTTTGCAAACGGCTATAAGGTTATAATGGATCCAAATTAAGCTGAAATATTCATTAATACATACAATGCGCTTAAGGGGTCAAGGGGTATTCTAGAGTGTTTTCACGCGATTTACACGTGCGGGTGTGGTACGGAAGGTCTATTATATCCCTTCTCTATTATATAAAAATGAATGTTTGTCTGATTTTTCGGCTTTTCTACGAAAATTTGACATATTTGCCCGTTTCAGACTGTTTTGTGACGGATGCACGCAAAAATATATTTTTGTCTGTCTGTCTGTCTGTGGACAATTTTTTGTGTCCTTATAACTCGAGAACGGCTGGGTGGATTAACGTAAAATTTGATACAGATATCCATCAGAGGCACGACACTAATCATTGATGTAACTCTTCTCCGTACCTCTCATAACAGGGGGTCTACCGCCTTAAAATACATGCTGAAATAAGCGTGAGACAAAGCTCATTTTCAGCCCCTCAATGTGAGAAACGAAACTCGGGGGCCCTAAAAGGACCCCGAAAACCACATTTTAAGGCCCTAAAACCAACAGTTTTTGAGATATTCCCAAAAAACTAATTTCACTTAATAAATTAATGAAGGAATGCATGCCGGTAACAATGGCAACAGCATCTCAGAGGTCCATCTATTTCTGTAAGACGCAATACAATTCCATTTATTACATTACTGTGAAGGATTGCAAACGGCAATAAGGTTATAACGGATCCAAATTAAGCTGAAATATTCATCAATACATGTAATGCGCTTAAGGGGTCAAGGGGTAATCTAGACATTTTTAACGCGATTTACACGTGCGGGTATGGTCCGGAAGGTCTATTATATCCATATCCCTATTTTGTTATATTATTATTAGTAGTAGTAGTATTATTCTTTTAATTATTATCATTATTATGGCGCACAACGAAGAGACGAAGCTCATTTTCAAACCCTTGGGGTCAGAAACAAAACTCGGGGCCCCTCAAGAGCCGTAAAGGGTCCCCGAAAACTATATTTTAAGGCTCTAAACCCAACAGTTTCATAGATATTCCCAGAAAAATAATTTCATTTAATAAACTAAAGAAGGAATGCAAGCCACTAACCATGACAACAGTATCTCAAGAGGTGGCATCCAACTTTCCCTCTATTTCTGGAATAAGTAATGCCACTCCATTTATTACATTTCTGTGAAAGGTTGCAAATGGAGTACCCTAGATTTTTTTCACACGACTTACACTTGCGATATGTCGTACAGAAGGTCTATTATATCTCCAAACATCAACATTATTTTCAAAAATTCCTGAATAGAAATAGTAGACTGTTTTTAGCTGATTTTAGGAATTTGAGCCATTGGAGGCTAAAAACACTGAATTTTCATGCACCACAAGCCTTTATCATACTAATATATAAAAATGAGATGGTGTGTGTCTGTCTGTCTGTCTGTTACTCAATAACGCAAGAACCACTGGTCCGATTTAAATGAAATTTTGTATGGATGTACCTGATTTACCAGGTTTACATATAGGATACTTTTGATTTCGAAATTTTGCACTATTAAAAATGGCGACCATTTTAGTGACGTCACTAGACACTTTGGTTTCAAAATTTCATATTTCCATATCAAATAAAAAGAGAACGGTAGGAAATAGCAAACATTTGATGGCACATACGAGCTTTGAAATTTAATTTCCTATCCGATAGGTCCTTATCACTTTTCGTGTATCTCCAACAGTTAGCGAGTAAAACCGACATTTGTGACGTCACTACACCCTTTGGTTTCAAAATTTCATATTTCCTTTTAAAATAAAAAGAGAACGCTAAGAAATAGCAAACGTTTGATGGTATACATGGTATACATGGTATACATTTAATTTTCTATCCGAAAGGTCCTTATCACTTTTCGTATATCTCCAACGGTTAGCGAGTAAAACCAAAATCTGTGCAATAATACACGGTCAACACCGAGCGGTGCAGTAGATCTCTCTATATAGAAAAAAGGAAAATGTGTGTGTTTTTCTCTGCATTTCTACGGAAATTTGAGTTGTTTACGCGTTTCAGACTGTTTTATGATGGATGCGCGCGAAAATAAATTTTTTGTCTGTCTGTTTGTTTGCCTGTGGACAAATTTGTTCCCTTATAACTCGAGAACGGCTGGGTGTATCAACGTAAAATTTGGTACAGATATCCATCAGAGGCACGACACTAATCATTGATGTAACTCTTCTCCGTACCTCTCATAAAAGGGGGCCTACCCCCTTAAAATACATGGTGAAATAGGCGTAGAAGGACGAGACAAAACTCATTTTCAGCCCCTCAATGTGAGAGACAAAACTCGGGTCCCAGAAAACCACATTTTAAGGACCGAAGACCAACCGTTTTTGAGATATTCCCAGAAAACTAATTTTATTTAATAAACTAATGAACGAATGAAAGCCAGTAACCATGCCAACGGATTCTCATTGCTGTAGGACGCAATGCAATTCCATTAATTACATTAGTGTGAAAGTTTGCAAACGGCTAGAAGGTTATCACGGAACCAAATTAAGCCGTAAAATTCATCAATACGTATAATGCGCTTAAGGGGATCAAGGAGTACTCTAGAATTTTTTCACGCGATTTACACCTGCGGGTGTTGTACGGCAGGTCTATTATATTCCTATCCCCATATTATTCATTCATTCATTCATTTAGTATAGGCCGTCTATGGACCGCGTCATTCCAACCGTCTCCTACTGGCTTTGATGTTTGCCCTGTTTGCCCTGTACGCCCGCATTCGTTCTCGGTGGACTTCCTTCCGTTCCTGGGTCCAAATCTTTCCCGTTTTCAGCTTCGTTTTTTCTTGGAAACCTTTACAAGGTCGAAGTTTCCCTTTGAGTGGGGCGCGCTCCTGAATGTATGTTGGTGTAATCCCCAATTCGTTCAGATCTTTATCCAGTTCAATGAACCAGGCCCATTTTGTTTTCCTCTCCTGAAAGTAAGTTATGTTGCGGTTGGTCAGTCTCACTGGGCTCATTCGTTTCACATGGCCAAAAAATGGCAACCTTCTCTTCCGGATGACGTTGCTTATCTTCTCCACATGAGTATATAGGTCATGGTTATGCCGTCTTCTGTATTCCCCATTGTCTTTGATGGAACCCAATATCTTTCTCAAAATGTTCCTTTCTTTGGCCTCCAGTTTCTCTACCAAACCTTTTTTGTTCATCGTGAGGCATTCAGAGGCATGCAAGACCTCTGGACGGATGACACTGCAGTAATGTTTTAGTTTTGCGTTGAAGGAAATTGACCTTTTCATATAGATGTCCTTAGTTAAATGGTAGGCCATTTCCATTTTGCTCATGCGTGATGTGAATGCTTCTTTCTCTGATAATATCCCTTCCCTGACCCGTCCTGAAAAGAAAAGTACATGGCCATTGGCTGAATTAAAAATAATTTTAAAAAATAGGTGTTAAAATTTCTCCCTATATTATATTATTATTAGTATTATATTATGCCGTACAACGACGAGACAAATTCCCTCGGTGACAGCAACAAACCTCGGGGGCCCTAAAGGGTCCTCGAAAACTACATTATAAGGCTCTAAATTCAACAGTTTCTGAAATATTCCCAGAAAACTAATTTAATTTAATTTAACAAACTAATGAAGGAATGCAAATCGGTAACCATGAGAACATTATCTCAAGGGGTGGCATACAACTTTCCATCTATTTCTGTAATAAGCAATGTCACTCCATTTATTACATTTCTGTGAAAGTTTGCAAATGGCTATAAGGTTATCACGGAACTAACGTAGACCGTATAATTCATCAATGCAATTAAGGGGGTGAAGGGGTAACCTAGATTTTTTTCATGCAATTTTCACGTTCGACATATAGTACAGAAGGTCTATTATATCTCCAAACAGCAACATTATTTTCAAAAATTCCTGAATTGAACCAGCATTTTTTGCGGCTTTTAGAAATTTGGGCAATTTGAGGCTAAATAACCTGAATTTTCATGCACCACAAGCCTTTATAATTTATGAAAGGGGTCTTCCTGTGTATGGGCACCTAGCACAACGTAGAGGGTCAGTTTTTATGTGACGTGTATTGCGTTTCGTCTACAAGGCTTTCAATTGTATTTCACGTCAGGAAGTACACGTTAGGTGAATTTAGTCTGAGAGCACATTTTAACTTTTTTTTTGTCAACATACGGGTTCAGCGTAAGGATGATTTTATTTGAAACTGTGTGGTAGATATACCCATATTTGGATATCTGGGTAATATGTTGAAGGCAATAGGATTGTCTGTCTGTCTTTCTGTGTATCTTTATGTACGTCTATACCTCGTGTTCGGATGCTTGGTGCATCGTAAAATTAGGTATGTTAACCATGAGAGTCAATCATTTATAAAACTCTTCACCGTACTTTTCATACAGTAGAATGGTAGATATAGAGAAAAACTCCTCAATATATGCTAAATTAGGCAAAATATAAAAATTATCCTAGAAGGACAACCAAAGCATATGTTGCGGTTCTCAATGTGAGACACAAAATTCGGGAACCTATAAAGGGTCTCCGAAAACTACATTTTAAGGGCCTTAAATAAACAGTGTGTGTGCTATTCCCAGTAAACTAACTTCCTTCTGATAAACTTGAAGGAATGATAAACCGCTAACCATTGCAACAGTAGCTCAATTGATAATGTCTTGTGTTAACAACGAACACCGTTCGAAGAACGGGTACTTCTGCTAGTGTTAATATAAATTTGAGGACAGAACGCTAGATGAATTTTACAATCCATTAAGATTTAAAGATATATCTGCAGAGTAATTAAATTGTAGGTGTAATGGATGAATTACTGATGATCATTTATGAGGTTTTGTAGATATAGTGTTTTATGCATTCGATAGAGCAAACATGAATGATATGATAATTTTGCCACGTAATGATGGCGTTATAATGAAGTTTAATTGAGGTTAATTTTGAATGTAGTTTAATTAGGAATGTACAAGCAAGGATCTGCATTCTGATGAGGTTAATTAATGGAATCAAAGTCCTATAGAGATGTGATTTATGATAATGGATTTACGTAATCTGTTATAGATAATGACGTACAATTTAGGAATATTTACGTGGTGTTGCTGAGACACACGCAGCTTAGGAATGCATTGGTTGATCAAATCCTCATAATCTACCAAATATAAGATATTTTTGCACATCTAGAGAAGGTTAATGGATAAATAAAATGGCTTTGGATATGAAACTCAGATAACGAATAACTCAGTTGAACAGTTCAGAAGTTAGGGAAACCTACCCTATATTTGTTAATGAAACTCAAGCAGCACGATTCTGATGATTGATTGATTGATTGATTCATTAAATTACCAGTTTAAGCAAACGTTAAGGAATATGATTAATTATAATAAATCCCACGAAACCACAGTGTAAAGTGCATTAGATGGAAGAATGATTGTTCAATTTACAATACATGAAATTAGCAGGGATGGACTGAACTGTAGCACCAATGGATTGTGGTTTTCTTTTTCCACAACATTATAAATAAGTGTAAATAATTATAGGGTTGTTTATTGTGATTTTTGATGCAGTGCTTATCAGATGTTGAATATATTCACAGGATATTGCATAACATTGTTATGGATTAGGTCACTCAGGAATAACAATGTGCGACGAAATAATTCCTGGTGTGGCAGATGAACTTTTAGTCTTTTTGATCATTCTTTTTGATCCCTGTGAATTCAGATTGAGACACGAGGTGATTGGTTTCTTTGAAAATGGACTCTTGCACTTTAATTTAACTCCACTATACCGTCAGTCTCGGCGGCTGGATTGATTTATTTTTATTCTTTTTTGCCAGATGGAATGAACCTTTGTTCACTTTTATCTTATCCGTGACTGTGTTATTTCTTATTTTTTCTTCCTAGGTAACGATAAGGCTTCGCCAAAAGAGTGTAGTTTTTTTATGAAATCCAGTTTCGAGTTTGCCCACCTTTGCTTTTACACCTAACCTCCCAGAGACACTTGTCTCATGCCTACCCGAGCTATTATGTTATTTTACCATGCTGGATTTCCACACACTCTATTTATTTTGTTATTTTCACCGCTTGCCACTTCCGGGATGATATGCGTTGCTTTTAGCCGGGTCATCACGTATCGCTTCCTGGAAGGGGTGAGACGGGTACAGTACTTAAATGGTCAAAATAGGAACAAGGGTAATAAAGGACAAGAAAAGGAAATTCTCTCAATTCCTCAACAATGAAGATTCAGGGACTTTGAAGGAATTGGAGCCAATGAAAGGCATGTAGGAAAGGAAAATAGGAGAGAGTACGTTCCAGGGGCACTGGAAAAAGGGGAAAATCCGGACCCAGTTCAGGAATCCCTCAGGGTTGCCAACACCCGAACTCACCAGCCGTGGGCCCTTCAGGGTGTAGGTCAATGCAGGGTTCACCATAACTGGTGGGTCCACATACATCCTGCCTTATTTAGGGCCTTGGGCAAAAGGCAGGAGATACCATGAAGAGAGAAAAAAGAGGTCTGACCCTTCGAAGAATAAGGATTCAGGAAAGATGAGACAAGGGCCTATTAAGGCGGGAACGTGAAAGTCACCCTAGGCCTTGGATACCCTAATACCGCCGGGGTTGGAGGAGAAGATGAATTGACCAAGGCAGGTCGACAGGAAACAAGACAAAAAGGAGCTTTGGTACAAGAAAGAGGAAGCAATGCCGGACTCAGCTAGGGTCACCTAGCCACGTCCTACTATGCGTGAGTCCCTAGGGGGCCTTGAGAATATGTATCACGGTTTGTCTGTCTTTTAGGTCTGATAGTTCCATAGTTGATATCGGAAGGAAGCTTGTAGTTTTACGTGACCGATAATCTCGCGAGGTGATTTTTTACTTTGAAAATCTCACATGCATTGACCGGGAATCGAATCGGACCACCTTTGTGAGAGGCAAGCAGCTTGACCACTGTAGCACCCCTTCTTTGATATCCTTCTCAACTTCTGTCAACTAATTGGTACTGATCATTTTGTTTCGCCAGAAGGTGAATAGATGGTTGGTCAGTCTGTTCGGTGGCAATCTTGCACATAGCCATAGAAATGTACACTTACATTCCTGGCGCAGTCAGAAAGGTGCGAGTTGTGTTGTCTCCGGTATTCCCCATCTTCTAGTACTGGACGTAAGATTCTTCTGAGAATTCTTCTCTCACCGGCTACCAATTTATCAATCAAGCCTCGTTTGTTCATTGACAGACACTCTATGGCATAGAGAGCTTCCGGTCGGATGACTGTAGTGTAGTGCACCAGTGTAAGATTACGTGATAAGACATTTCTTATAATAAATGTAATAAATGTTCTGAGTCAGTCTAGAGGGCATCTCCAGCTTGTTACTTCTAGTGGAGAAAGCTGATTATTCTGATAAGTTGAGTTAAATCCATTCACCAAGATACTTAAATTACATCCCCTTCTTCTTAACATTTATCCCGCTAAATTGCAGGGTCTGCTGTTCTGCACTTTCCTTTCCTCTTGATGCGGTCTTGTGCATCTTCAGGAGACACTTTAGCCACATGCATAACCTCCCTCAGGGTGTCAAGCTAGCACTTCTTTGGTCGCCCTCGTGGTCTGCGGCCCTCAGGACTGATGTTTAAGGCTCTTCTCGCAACGGAAGAACCGCTTCTGCGTAGTACGTCGCCATACCATCGCAAACGGTTCTCTCTCTCATCTCCTCAGGGATTGGGGCCACACCAAATGCCATTCGAACACCTTCATTTCTGATGTGGTCCAGTCTTGTGAGTCCTATTGGCCAGCGAAGCATCTTCCTTTCCATGACATGCAGGTGTTGTTCATGTCTCCTTGTGGCTGGCCAACATTCGGTTCCATACAGTGCCATTGGTCTAATGATGGTTTTATAAATTTTAGATTTCAGGAACATTGGCACCTTCCGATCGAAAAGGACTCCTGTAACCTGCGCCACTTCACCCAGGTAGAATTTATTCTACTTCGCACATCTGGGAGCGTGTCACCATCCGATTGCAGAAGTGACCCCAGATATTCAAACTGAGATATTTTAGGAATCGCAACGCTGTCGATGTTAATTGACCCATCACTTTGTACCCCACACTCAGTCTTCCTAACGTTATTATTATTGACAATAATAATATTATATCGCCGGCCCCGTGGTGTTGGGGTAGCGCGCCTGCCCCTCACCCGGAGGCCCCGGGTTCGATCTCCGGCTCCGTCAGGGATTTTAAAACTGACGTGAGGGTTGGAACGGGGTGCACTCAGCCTCGTGAGGACAATTGAGTAGCTGTCTGACAGTGAGACAGCGCCCCGATCACGAAAACCAAAATTAAAGACCGAGGGGATCCGACGCTGATCACGCGTCACCCCAATTTCTGCAGGCCAAATGACTGGGCAGCGGTCGCTTGGTCGGCCTTAGCCCGTCATGGGCTGTATAGTGCCAGGGGGGAGGTTGAATATTATATCACGTGTCAGGAACATGATGCATACTTACACAGTTACGAACATTACATGCCAGTTTGTTTCACTCATGCGTAAATCGGACGTTCAATAAATTCCTTGTTTTCTTCGTGTCCACCTCGCGCTAAAGTGATTAGTAATCTTGACTGTAACTGCGAATGCCCAGGTTTGATTCCGAGTTTTGCCAAATAACATAATTGCTGTAGTTTGAGGGCCATAACGGGGTACACTGAGCCGGGCGAGGGAGATCTTGAAGTGATTATCTGTGGTTTCCCACTTCAGGTAAATGCCGTGATGATAACTACAATTAATATTCAGTCGGTCAATACACAAATCATTCCAATTACTGGAAAATCTGAAAAATAATCTGAAATAACTTACTATATAAGGGAGACTTCCCTAATGTTGCACTATCCCTAATTTCGCAACAACATATTGCGTTCTTGGTATGAAGTTGGGAACAGTAATTACAAGCAGTTCAACGATCTTACAACAGATGGTAGCATCTCTGCTATTATAACGTCGTTGTTATGGTGCTATCTGACGAGGAATATCAGTACAAAGAACTTTTGTCTTTGCTTTTCGAAACATATTTACTACGAAATTAGACAAGTGTACCCCATATAAATCTTAATCACATGTAATTTATTACAGGTTATTTTTCATATTTTCCTTTGATTGTGATGGTTTTTGACTTGACCTACTGGAAGACACAATAAAACTTTATTCGGCTTTTCCCAATTAATTGGGGTCGCCGGAGCCAACCAGGCTCATTTTGGTGTTGGCCGGGGATTTAAGGCCGGATGCCCTTCCTGACGCCACGTGATGTTTCAGGTGAAAATTTCATCCCGCTGTCTCCGGGTTTCGAAACCTGGCCGTCCGGATGAAAGACGAGCAGCTAAGCCACTGCGCCATCACGCTTCCGACTGAAAGATACTATATTAATTCTTAACTAGTTGAAACCCGTCAAAACATGACGGACAATGGAAAAAAAAATTACTGAAGAAGCTTCTTATATAAGTTACATTCTTTGTACGATTACTTTTTAGCACTATTGCAACTTTAAGGGCGTCAAAAGATAGCACTCTCAACATTGCAACATAATGCTGGTCATGACTGAAAACGTGATGAGGTAAATAGCCCAATACGTTCCAGAGTTTCTCCTTGAGCTTGATTGATTGTGATAAAGTAGGCCGAGCGAATAGGATAGGACATTGTTGCCTGTTAAAAGAAAATGTACTGTACCTGCAAGTGTTTTATCGGAAGGTGTTAAATCAAGTCTTAGAATTTGAGCTCTCTGCCTAATATTACTGCACCTATTATATCCGAACCCAAGCAATTTCTTACATATTTCTTACACTTAATATATTTCCATATGTGAGTCCTTGGAAAATGTTCAGATTTCTAAGGAGCATAACTATGGCTCAAACGTTCCGAGTATGTGGAGGCGAATCACTTAAAAGGAATTGAATAATTCTAAAATAGGGAAATGAAGTAGCTGGCATTCATACTTCAGTATCCCATCTGTTAACGCTGATGTATGTGTTTGAACTACTGGATATAAGTTCAATGACTTTTAAATTAATATCATTACTTGTTGCAGCTTGGCAAATATTTTATATTCCAGCAGATCAATTTTACCATCACAACAGTAAAGGCCAAAGTAACCACGAAGATTTTACGCAAGAGAAATACCATGTAGAACAATGTTTACATTGGATCGTCAAAGACCTTACACTGTACTGCATAATATCTGGAATTGTTTCTGAAATGGCCTATTTATATTGGATTTTAAATGTGGCTTCGTATTATTCGATAACACTATAGTGTCCTGCAATAACGGAGCCGCTATATATTAAATGGCAAATAATATTTCCATTTGCCGAAATCAACTGTGTAGTTAGACTCAGTACTCTAAACAAATAATCATTAAACAATTGTCTTATACAATGAAGTTCAACATGACCGTCCAGAGGCTTTCATACTCAAGTTGGTTGGTGAGGACAATGCGATGAGACTGATCGCCTAAAATAAATTCCTTATAATTGTTCCTGCCAGCGAAAGTTTTTGCAATAGCTTGAAAACGCAGCTCAGAAGGACGTTCTTCATTTTTATATAAACAGTATAAAACTGCTCTAAATAAGCAATTTCCATCACCTGTTATAGGTTATGGCAGTACATTTTGCAGGGGAACGTAGAATCACTTCGCCAACTACTGGAATGAGCATAGGCCTATACTCAATACTCACTTCGGCAGTCACCCTAATGGAGGCAGTTCTTGAATTATATGTCCCGTGCATGTCAAAAATCGTGTTAACACATGGAAGCCCACCCATTATTGGCTATTGCCCCGGAGACCCGGGTTACATTTCCTGCTCAGCCAAGAAATTGAATTCTGGTCTGAGAGCAAAAACGGGGCACATTCAGTCTCTTGAGGTATAACTAAGAAGAACAAGGTTTGATTCCCACCTCGACAATCTTGGATGTGGTTTTCCCTGGTTTCCTACTTCCACTCAAGGCAAATACCGGGATGGTTCCTAACTTAAGGCCTCGGCGGTCTCCTTGACATTTCCCACCTTAATTACAAATACACACAGTAATGCAGCCAGCACAATAACACAGGTTGTCAGAGAAAATTTTACACATACACACCAAAGTACACGGGGCTGAGTGACCACGTAGTCGGAGCCCTTCAAACGAATTATGTTTGCCAAGTGTCTCTCATGGCGAAAGTAATTGTGGACATGCGCGAGTGCGTGGAAAACTACTTTTTTCTTTAATAATTTTAGTGTATATCGACGATGCATAATTATAACTTTTAGTCTAGGACGCTACCAACTTGACTACCGAAGCATTGGGAAGAAATTGCAATATTATGGTACATAAACAACATAGCCTACACATTCAAGTGTCCATTAAAGTTCTTCAACATTTCCCTTCTTAAATATTCCACTCGTTTATAATTCTCATAAATAACTATCACGTGAAAACGCGCCATGTCTTGTGTTTTAATTATATCGATGCAGTGGTGCTGCCATTTGTAGTCAGTTACTGGAACTATATGGGCGAGGTACTGCCATCTGTTGTCAGTTACTGGAACTGATTGCATATATTCAAACGGCGTATTGAGGACAACAGTTAGCTCTTTTGATCACATGCTGTAATGCAATGGTAAAACGGAAATAAAACGTATTGAGAGGGAATGTAGAAATATGTATCCTTAATTGACGTAAAACGTTACTAATACTCCTTGATAAAACAATATTTCAGTGGAAAAAAAATTGGCGGAAGGTGGGATGGAACCTGTGTTAACCAAATAGCTACTCGCGCACTCTTGTAAAACGGCAGACACAACCATTCACTAACTGCAAACCCGTTGTCTGAAGAAAATAATCCATTTCATTAACAAAAAAAAAATCAATGTTGCACATTCGTATATGTTCATTAAGTTATTATATTTTATTGTCAGAACTTGGTTAATGTATGTTTTCAATTACATGGAAGCTTATTAAATAACTTACATTTTAATGGAGTTCTCACCGCCATTTTGTCATGAGCCTAGGCGGATTGTGCGCATGCGTGAGGGGAAAGAATTCTGCTATTTTCTATATTAATTTAAAAATATACTGTAACATATTTGTTTATTTTAGAGACACTCTGCAAATCTACAGGCCAAGAGCTTTCGTTAGAGTGCTCTACGAAGTAAATCGGTTATGTTGTTCTCTCAATCTTGTGGTAACAAACAAGATGTTCGGGAAAGAACATACAGCCTACTTTCTCCTAAATGTATGGGTATAGTTATAACTCTCTGTCCTTATCATCTCCTAATTTCGTCCTATTTGAAGTGCAAATTGGCACACAGGATTTGAACAGTGGCGTTCAAACCATAGTTTATAATTTACCCCAGCATTTTGCAATTTCATCAGCAAACACTCCAAACACCGACTACTTACAATAATTGAAACTTCGTTGCTCTAATAAGGCCCATCTACAATGCGCAGTCGGCAGTCCGTAGTTGGTAGTCCTCGGTCGGCAGTCGCGATCGACTCCCTGTATACTATAGGCACCATACACAACATGAAGTTGCAGTTGGTAGCTGGCAGTTGGCAGTCGCGAATTTTATCCTTGACTGCCAACTACCCGACTGCAGCAATGTAATAGCCAATCAGAGCAGATCAGAAACTGACGTCACGTTGTTGTTCTGTGTCGTATACGAATGATATAGGACTAAGTGAAGTAACTTCGCAGCCCGTTAATTTATAGGCTAATCTTAAATACACGGTATTACAAAATAATCCATCTCCAAATCACCCATATTGCAAGTTTTGAGGTTATCAACAACGCCTCTGTGCACAAGGAATAAACGAATGTTACTGTATTATTACTCCTAGCAGTCGTTAAGACTGGGTTCACTAACTGGCCGGTATAGAGCGCTGCTCGAATCAATAGTTTCTGCATAGTACAACTGAAGGCCGGTAGATGTCACTCCGGTGGAGAATGTCGTTTTTTTAATATATAATTTCCATTGCAAAAAGCACCATATAACGCTTTATTTTATAACGTCTCAGTACTCAAGAAACAATGAATATAAAAAAAAATCAAGCAAAATAGTTCTACTCTGATAGGATTTGAACCCCGGCCAGCCACATGAGAGACGGGAGCTTTAACCACACAGCCAATCGTACACTCATAACTCACGCGTTATCGATCAAATACATATAACGTACTGTATTAGCAAATAAACACTTGAACTGAAGATTTCTTCACTGGAGTGTATTTCAAACCGAGTTCATTTCATATTAAGTTCATATAATTTTTATCAGTAGGTTATATTGCATGCAACATACTGAAATTAGTAAAATATAGGTTAGAACGAGAGATCAGCTGCCATCTTGTCAAATAGCCGAGACGATTCAGATTTTTAAAGTCACTTCTAGATTATAATATTACAATATAAACTTTTAATTTCGAACGAACCACGTCGCTTAGAACAGATTATACGATTCTTGGTTCGATAATCGGAACTGGTGGGTCCCATGTTATGGATTATAAATTTTGCATAATTCAGACAGCCGCCATCCTGAAATGGTACGATTGATGACCTTGTAGTTTGGGCACAAGACGCGTCCCATATGAAGGTAGGTTGTTACCAAATTTGGTAAAGATCCGATGATTAGTTTGGTCGTAATGCATTATTAAGTTTTGACCATTCGATTGGCCGCCATTACCTTTTGGTAAAGATGGCGGCAATATAAAACATGACACTGAGGTGCCCTTTGCCAGGGCTACCTCAGTACCAAATTTCGTTCAATTCGGTTTAACCGTGTTCGAATTGATAGGGGGGGGGACAGACATTCAGAGTACACACACTCACACACACACACACACACACACACAGACTCACACACATACACACACACAGACAGACACACTTTTTTTCGCCCTGTAGTGATCTCATAAGTCTACTTTCATTTTTTGCAAAAATCGAAAGTAGGCGAAAAATATATAGATTAGGGTTATAAATGCCGTAGTTAATGAACTGAAAATTTTATTTTAAATCCTAGAATTTGGCCATATGTGTACGTGTTGTAGGACCCATGTTCGTTATACACTTCATTCTTGATTTGGTGCATACTTTCACCTCCTATAATATTATCTTGATGGCAGACATAAATAATTAATTTCTTTTCTTATTTTCTTAGTCGTTTTCCCTCCAGGTTGGTGGAACCCACGGACTCAGCGAGGGAACTCGCCACTGCCGCCTCTACGGGCAGTGTCCTAGAGCTGGGAACATCTAATCGGAGGGGATACAACTGGTGAGGTGTGATTGGCACCTCGTCCAGGCGGCCTCACCTGCAAAGCGAACAGGGGCCTCATGAGGGAAGGTAATGGAAGGTCAGGATGGATAGGCAAGGAAGAGGGAAGGAGGCGGCTGTGGCCTTGAAGAAGGTACTGTACCCGTAATTCACGTGGTCTTACCTGTTGAAATCCGATGGAAAAGCTGGATCGTAGATTCTAGAAGTTCCCGGCTGAAATAACCCCTAAAAGCCTACCAACTAGGATCAACCAGGGATCGGGATACGTCGATATTAAAGAATGCGGTACGAAGATGCCAGTGGTGTATAAATTACAATGGAACGAAGCTCTAAAGGAACTCGAACAAGAGACTCTAAAATAAAACGAAAGTATCTCGGGCGTTAAGTTTAAGCAAACTCAAGGAAAAACCACCCACGGGTCCTCCTAACGCACTCCCTTTTCTAATAGAAAACACCAGTCGTTCTAAGATTTATTTAAAAATTAAATTCAGTTTATTAACTGGCAAATGGTGTATGTCTGTCAACTAGACACAAAAATAAAGAAAAGCTTCTTTAGATCAAATGACGAAAATAGTTTTAAATAAACGCCTATAATAAGGCCCCATGTTACTGCTCTAAATCGCAGTGTTTAAATATCTCATCCATTGAACAAATTACAAGAAAATACAATATTAAATTATGCACTGATGTTATACCCTTCTTAAAAATTTATACATATCTTACATTTTATATACAGGTTATATCCTTAGTTAGGATTTTATTATAATCGCTGCCCATTTCCATTTAATTTTACAAGTATATCTCAAGGTTATAATTCTCTTAATTTGTTGCATTCAACAATCAATTAAGATAATCGAATAGTGTTACAAGTTATGAAAATAGTTTATTAACCATCTAGATGCTTCAATGAATGCAGTAAATTTTTGCTAAAATCACTGAAATATCAAATGTATTATATTGCATGGATTAATTAAAGTTATTCGAGAAGTGGCTGTATCACTTAAATATGTGTGTCATGATATAAGCAATTCATCTCCGGCAAATCTTAATAGGCAAGAATAAAAACGTAGGGTTACTTGAATTAATACTATCATTTAAGAGAAACATTCGTGATTCCAATTCACGTTTACTACAACTTCCTCTCTAAATTGGTGATAGCTCAAAAGCTAATTTCACTCTTACAAAACGAAATGACTACGTTAATGTCTTCACAAAAGACTACGAGTACATTATACAATATTAAGGTTGACCATCCAATGATGTCAAATATACGCTTCATTAGCACAATAAATTCGAATGCATTAAATTGCAATACAACAATTCAGCTTTCCAAAGCTGTCAAGAATTTTTCCCAAACGTAATTAAACTCAAAACCTTTCAAAAATTACTCTGAAAATATCATGCCTTATCGTAGACGAATATAGAAGTGTCACAGAGTACCTCTTTTCCAACTTCACTAAACAAGATGCAACAATTTATTAGATAAATTGTATTATCTACTTCCATAAATTATCGTCATTTAAGTCTATGACAAATTCTGTTATACTTGTTTGAACTGTTAAATTAGTTCACTATTCCAATATACAGGGTGCTTCAAAAGAATGTATACACACTTTGAACTTCCATAGAAAATTTATTTACCGTTCTACAAAGTTAAATTTCAGGAAATTAGAAAGCTGAAAGTCTAATGTAAATGAAACATAAATAACAAATGTTAATACTTCTCAAATTGGCGAACTGCAGCATCAATACTATTCTGAGTACGAGTCACCACTGATTCTGTACATCGTATTAAAACGTCCAATGAGATTTCTCTACACACTGCTTGAATCTCATTCCAAAGAATGTCTAGGTTACGTGGTTTACGTTTGTACACCTCATCTTTTACTGTGCCCCATAAGAAGAAATCCAGTGGTGTAAGGTCTGGAGAGCGTGCTGGAAACTTGATTGGCCCCCTGCGTCCTCTCCACTGGCCCGGCAAATTTTGATCCAGGTAAGCTCGTACGTCCCTGTGATAGTGCGGCGGGGCACCATCTTGTTGAAAATAAAAATTATCATTACCGTATAATGCACGAATGGCAGGAAATATGGAATCAGCAAGCATTGTTAGGTAAGTTATACCAGTTACAGTGCCTTCAAATCGAAAAGGTTCAATGAGTCCCCTTGAAGACAAACCGCACCACACATTTACACCAGGCATATTTACAGCTTTTTCAATTGTAATGTGAGGATTTTCTTCACCCCAGTAAACACAATTGTGCCTATTGACAGTTCCATTAAGTTTGAATTGGGCTTCATCCGACAAAATGATGCTGCCCATAAATCCCGGTTCACGTATCACCATATCCTGAACCCATTCACAAAATTGTAACCTTCGATCTGGATCGTCGTCACTTAGCTGTTGCACCAGCCTTGGAATGTAAACACGATACTTGCCTCTCTTCAGAATGCGTAGCACGCTGCTAGCACTTACATCACTTTCACGTGCCCCTTGCCATGAAGATTTGTTGGGAGAGCGTTGAAACAGTTCCAAGACTGCCGTTGATGACTCATCACTTGTAGCTGTTCGAGGTCGACCTGAATGACCTTTATGCACATCACACACTGTTCCATGAACTTCGAATTTGTCTCGTATGCGTGTAATTGTTAATCTTGAAGGTGGTTCTGTATCATACTCCCTTCTCCACTGTCTTTGAACTTCATTTACATTTTCAAACTTCCAGTACCACTTAATAACCTGCTTACGTTCTTCAAAACTCAAACGTACGTCCGCCAAGTTGATACTACAAATTCCAACTGACAATATAACATAGAGGGACGATTATGCTGCCACCTGGCGAAGAAATATAACATTAGCCTTGTAGAGCGGGAAAACTACGATAGTTTAAAGTGTGTATACATTTTTTTGAAGCACCCTATATATATATATATATATATATAATTATTTCCATAATAATTTATACATGAAAAAAAATGGTAGATAGACACTAGTAAAATAGTCGGATCAGTTTCGCCTATCCAAACTCGAAAAATGGCTCAACTACTCAGAAGAAAACACGTGAGACTTACACCATGGAAAGGAATCTATTATCATATCAATAGATACACGCAAACCATGAAATCAAACGATGATCTAGCCAAGAGCCTACCAAAAACGAGTCAAAATAACACAAGCTAAAGACTGAACGAACTAAAGTTTCAGTTAAAAAGAAAATCTTTAATCAAAAGAAATATGAAAGTAGGCTACAAATGCCTTGATAATCAATTCACAATTGTTCTCGCTGGACGATTTCTATAATTCCATACCCATGGAAAATAATGATGAAAATGAACAATCATTTCTAGAAGAAAGAATTTCTACTAGAATGTCATAAGTCCAAACGAAAAGTATCACTGAAATATTTTTGGAATAGTCCAAGTGCACGTGTGTGTGGCCATCTTCTTCCTAATTGCTATTCTTATACAAAGATATCGTCGTCTTGGTCCTAATTATGCTGCAGATATCTTCCCAACAAAATTCAATGCTTGGTTTTATTTCCAAAATTTTCAAAAACAAAAAAACAACAAGTAATGCTCTAAATAGCATTACGTTTACTGTTAACTACACAATAAATTACACTCTCCGACAGAAATGATAAATAGAACCAAATCTAGTCTTCGAATGAATTTCGTACTATTTAATAAATTATTGGTGAAAAGTATCGAACTAAAAGTGACAAAGTCTACTGTCTACAAGAAAGAAAAGTTTCCAGCTACCTTGGACGATGTTCTGGTTGAGATTGAAGAAAGTAAAGGAATATACATTCCTTTCAGGAACTGAACCCTCATCCCTGAGTAGTCCATGGCTGGAGCTGTAAGTCGTCGAACCAACTTCCTCCTAACTCGAAAACCACTGTCTACGAAACGGAGTTCCTACATATTACTTGTACAAGGCTCCCTCGACGTTATCAGTAAAGTAGTTTCGTTCATTTAGAGTTGTTTCTTCATTCTCCGGTACTTCAAAACCACTGGATTAGAACGAACGCTCCCAATCGTTTCTTTTTCTTCATTGTAGTATTAATAAGGTTGTCACTCCAAATGATCAATCCTGCCTCTGCATTACATTCCTGTACGATCTGCTTAGCCCAACATTGCTGCAGCAGCTATATTCTCACAATAAAGTCCAGTCGTATTGTTCTTGATAATACTTTCCTGCATTTCAACCATATATGTAGTAGATTTCCTCATCGTGAAGTTTGTACTGACAAGTCCATGCAATAACTAAGCTCACTCGCGTATATCTACTCTCTGGGTTATATCAAACACGCCAGAAATACGAACAACCGCATATTGCTATGTTGCAATCCGCCCGTTCGCTCCGCGCCGCGAGTAGAGTACACTCGTATGACTGCGTGATTAACCAAACTTTCTTACTAAAGTGATAGCATGTTCACTGCGTGTGTCACAAAACTCAAGTGTGTGTCACATCAGAACTGCTCGTAGATGCTCCAGCTGGCAGTCTACCCTTGATGCATCCCTCCTGAATCGAGGTTGACAATCGAACTCTGTCGATTATCATTTTATATGTGCATCAGACAGTTGCAGGAATAAGTTAGTGAGCATGTCTTGTCCTCGTGATCAAGAGCATGGCGGGATTGCCTATCTATCTCCTAAGTGAAAGATGAGTGTATAGCTCCTCCAGCCTGCAGCCAAATTAATGCCAATCAATAATATCAAAATACGTCTCGCTGTCGTATCAGGGTTCAAGTATTCAGCTAAATACTGGCTCAGTACCATCCCGGCATTTGCCCGAAGACGAAGTGGGAAACCACTGAAAACCACTTCGAGGATGGCTGAGGTGGAAATCGAACCCCCTCTACTCATTTGGAACACCCGAGGCTGAGTAGACCCCGTTCCAGTCCTCATACCACTTTTTCGAATTTCGTGGCAGAGCCGGGAATCGAACCCAGGTCCTCTGGGGTGGCAGCTAACCATGCTGACCGCTACACTACGGAGGCGACTAAATAATTAATTACAAATTATTATTGTAGTATTCCAATTGGTTTAATTCTCATCCTTGTTTATAAAGCTTTGGAGAGGACTTGAATTTAGAATAATTAGAACTCAACTGAACGTAGAGATCCCTGGCCATTAATTTAGAGTGAGAGTTAAATGCTCAGTTAACTAGACCACCATCACTTCTTGAAAATAAAAAGGGGAGAGGTGCTGCCAAATGGAAATCAACTTTACTTAAGCATTTCTATTACAATCGAGGGATACTGAAAGCACTCAAACCATAATTTAATTATCGTGCAAGGAAATGACTTAATTTCTGCGCTAATAGAGGAACTTTCACTTGAAAACGCTTATTTTCCTCTAGGCTATAAAGCTGCCTCACACTTTAAGTTATAATTCTAAACGTATTGAAATCAGTTAGCGTGGTTGGTGGCGACGGAAGATTGGCAACGATCTTGCAGCGTGCGCTGCCATTGGTATGAACTGGGGTATTAGACGTGTGTTTTTAATATCAGAGCATTAGCTTGTTATCATCATCACGTTTCTATTTGTGTCTCTAGTATTATAAGCGAATGGTCTGTTAAGAGTTATGGACACCCAGTGATATAATAGAGTTCTTGACAACTTTTTTTAGCGTATGGCTTTTAGTGCCGGGAGTGTCCGAGGACATGTTCGGATCGCCAGTTTTTGTAGCTGCTTCGAGACGGACACCCAATGGGTTAGCTACAAGTACCGTTGGGAAGGAAAGTTGGAAGGTAAGGACGAGGAGTTGGAAGGTAGCGGCTGTGGCCTATAGTTAGGGACCAACCCCGGCATTTGCCTGGAAGGAAGATGGGAAACCACAGAAGACCATCTTCAAGGTTGCCGGCGGGGGAACGTAACCTCCTCGCCTCCCAGATGTGAGCGACTGCCATCAGTCATGCCGTAACGAGCACGGCTAACTCACCCGGTTCTTGACAACTAAAGGATATGTCATAGATTCTCAACGAATCTGTTATTTTTGAAACCTCGTAAGTCACAAATCGTAAATTTGTGGAAAAGCAGAAGAATTTGATTGTTGAATAAACAAGCAACTATTTGTAACATGTTATGCCTCCGCGGATTAATACTTACGGAATGACATCAAGGAAATTATATTACTTATTAAATTTGCCTATAGATAAGTCTGTAACTCTCTGACTTACGGGATTTAAAAGAATAACATTTTATTATTGTCTCAAAAAGAGAACAAGATGCATTCTTATACGATTTATTGATGTGTATCCACTTTATTTGAGTATCTGTCTGTTGGGTAGTCTTCCCAGAGGCTACTTGAATCTTCGAGAAGTACCACTATAGGTAATAAGTTAATAATAATAATAATAATAATGATAATAATAATAATATCGTATGGCCTCGGATACCAGGTGCAATCTTTGTCAATTGACGCCCAGAGGGCAACATGCATGTCAAATTTTATCTCACCTTGAAGCGCTAGGAAAGTCAAGGAGGTTAGAATTCTAAGCTCCTTGACACTATAGCGCTTTCTAGTAGAGAAATGAGGAACATTGTGTTGGCGGAAACTCCCGAGATTAATTTTGCCATTATGAACACGGTCTACTGAATAAAATTGGTTCTTTAACATTCCAATATCGTATGACATCCGTATCGTGATTCTTGTCGCCTTTCAAAAATCACTTACCATGGCCAGGAACGAACCTGCAAGCTTAGAGTTGGCAGTCCGACACGATAACCACTCACCCACCGTGGCAAGCACCACAAACCACAAAAAAACAAAGGAGCGCTATATTGAGGCGTACTAGGCAAGGTGAGGTGTGAGCCAGTATATCAGTACTGACCCTCTGAGTAGAACCTTTCACAACATCCACAGGCACTACCTGTTCCCTGACTCAACACCACTCATATCTTACAAGCTTCCATATAATCACGGCCATGAATGAGACATACATCAGTGAAAAGCCATATTCGAGTATAAAAAGTAACAATCATTTACAGTAGCAATGAATTACGCCCAACTTTCACCAGAAAAATATTTTGATATTTCAATACATGGAACATTCTTCTAAAATTACAGTAAATGAAGACTATATAATAAAGTTATTTGTTCTACGTACCTTTTTAACTACTGAGGCTTTTAAATATACTGACACGGCTCCCTCAAAGGCCAACTGACTGTGTCAGGATTCAAACCTGCGATCTTGTGCACAGTAAGAGAGAACGATACCACTGCGCCACACAGCCATGAAAAATAAATATTAAATATTGATAATTAAATATTAGTAATTAAAGATCAAGTACGGTATCGAAAATTCAACATTCAGAATACAGAACACAGAACACAAAATACAAAATACAAAATTGAAAATTGAAAATTGAAAATTCCCAATTAATTCCTAATATTTTAGTGGTGCTCCAGTTCCAAAAACTTTTAATTTCCTCCTCATTTTGCAGGAAACCTAGGGTTTCAAAATCAAATCAAATATTTACGATACCCTCACGGCTATGGTGCACACTGGGGTGTCTTCACAATTATGTATCTGTCTTTCAAATTTTATTGTTCACATAATACGAAACTGTCAAAAATACTGACTAATATGGTTTTAAAACAAACCAATTATTTTATATTCTCGGGCTTGATAAATAGGTTGCAGGACCATTTGGGGGACTGTTATGTGGTTGATTGACGTTTGTATCAGCCTCATAACCAAGGTATCAGCCTACAGAGGTGTATCAGCCTGATTTCGATTTCGATTTTTGCAAAACATTTCAGTAAACAAATGAAATGTAAACAGGATAAATACCCATGTGTCTGACTGAGCGTGTATCATTCCCCCCACCCCATTTAAAAAACAAGATGTTCAGTAAAGAAAATATATAGCCTACTTTCTCCTAAATGCATGGGTATTGTTATAACTCTTTGTCCTTTTCAAGGTGTATAATTGAATGTTGGTTGTAGTAGCATGTTGAAATACAACGTGCTATAGGGATATTAAACATGAATATGAGGTGCCCTTTGCTAGTGCTACCTCTGTACCAAATTTCGTTCAATTCGTTTCCACCGTGTTTGAATTGATAGGGGGAATCGATTTGCACACATACTTGGCCACCATCTGCAAACTATTGGGCTGATGTTCTTGCAGTTTGGTCAGAATATGTTTCCCACATAAAGATATGGTGTTGCAAAATTTGGTAGAGACTAGATTATTAGGTTGGTCGTAATTACATTTTAGCTTTTAACATTAGGGTGGCTGCGATTACGTTTCCTTCAAGATAGCGGTATATAAAACATGACACTGAGGTGCCCATTGCTAGTGCTACATCGGTACCAAATTTCGTTCATTCGGTTCCACCGTGTTCGAATTAATAGGGGGAATCAATTTTGACATAAAGATGGCCGCCATCCTCAAACTATTAGGCTAATGACCTATTAGATTGGTCAAAGGATGCTCCCTCCTTAAAGGTATGTTGTTGCAAAGTTTGGTAGAGATCGGATGGTTATGTTAGTCATAATTTGATTTAAGCTTTAAACATTTGTGTGGCCGCCATTACGTTTCTGTCAATATGGCGGCGATATTAATCATGTGACTGAATGCCCTTTGCTAGTGCTATCTCTGTACCAAATTTCGTTCCATTCGGTTTCACCGTGTTTGAATTAATAGGGGGAATCGATTCTGACACAAAGATGGCCGCCATCCACAAACTATTACGCTGATGACCTATTAGATTGGTCAAAGGATGCTCCCTCCATAAAGGTATGTAGTTGCAAAATTTGGTAGAGATCGGATGATTAGGTTAATAGTAATTTGATTTAAGCTTTGAACAGTCGTGTGGCCGCCATTACGTTTCAGTCAAGATGGCGGCGAAATAAAACATGGCACTCAGGTGCCCTTTGCTAGTGCTACCTCTGTACCAAATTTCGTTCCATTCGGTTCCACCGTGTTCGAATTAATAGGGGGAATCAATTTTGACATAAAGATGGCTGCCATCCGCAAACTATTAGGCTAATAACCTATTAGATTGGTCAAAGGATGCTCCCTTCATAAAGGTATGTTGTTGCAAAATTTGGTAGAGATCGGATGATTAGGTTAATCGTAATTTGATTTAAGCTTTGAACATTTGTGTGGCCGCCATTACGTTTCCGTCAAGATGGCGGCGATATAAAACCTGACACTGAGGTGCCTTTTGTTAGTACTACCTCTGTACCAAATTTCGTTCCATTCGGTTGCACCGTGTTCGAATTAATAGGGGGAATCGGTTTTCACACAAGGATGGCCGCCATCCGCAAACTATTACGCTGATGACCTAGCAGTTTGGTCAAAGGATGCTCCCCCTATACAGGTATGTTGTTGCAAAATTTGGTAGAGATCGGATGATTAGGTTAGTCGTAATTTGATTTAAGCTTTGAACATTTGTGTGGCCGCCATTACGTTTCCGTCAAGATGGCGGCGATATAAAGCATGACATTGAGGTGCATTTTGTATGTACTACCTCTGTACCAAATTTCGTTCCATTCGGTTGCTCCGTATTCGAATTAATAGGGGAATCGACTTTCACACAAAGATGGCCGCCATCCGCAAACTATTACGCTGATGACCTATTGGTTTGGTCAAAAGATGCTCCCCCAATAAAGGTATGTTGTTGCAAAATTTGGTAGAGATCGGATTATTAGGTTAGTCGTAATTTGATTTAAGCTTTGAACATTTGTGTGGCCGCCATTACGTTTCCGTCAAGATGGCGGCGATATAAAACATGACACTGAGGTGTCCTTTGCTAGTGCTACCTTTGTACCAAATTTCGTTCAATTCGCATTCACCGTGTTCGAATTGATAGGGGGGGACAGACATTCAGAGTACACACACTCACACACACACAGACACACCCACACACACACACACAGACTCACACACACACATACACACACACACAGACTCACACACACACACATACACACACACAGACAGACACACTTTTTTCGCCCTGTGTTGATCTCATAAGTCTACTTTCATTTTTTGCAAAAATCGAAAGTAGGCTAATATTAATTTGGTATAGATTGTTTTCACAGGCACCGTGTAAGATATTAGGATAATATAGCAGTCATATCATGGCATATACATTTTTTCACACAACATTACGGTAATATTTGACGATGGTCCGCCAAACTAAAGATCTACTTCCTGGAGGCCATGTCACCCACAAAGTTGGTAATCGCTGCAGCAGAGCTTTCTGGACTTGAATGGCTGCAGGCATCGAAGTTACATCTCCAGCGCCCATATGTACGAGTATTGTGTTGAGGTTATAATATAGAAACACTTTTCAACCACAGCCTATAAGATCGATTGATGCTCGGACATGGAGTAGAGCTCTATTGAATCTCGAAGCGGGACAGGGGAAACTTCTTCGTGGTACTAGTCGTCACTCAACCTACACCTCCATCCTCACTCAACCTTTCCCTAGCTCCTTCCCTTCGCTTTCTCCTCTCGCTAATGGAATTCCGAGTTATTAACGCTTCCCGCTGATACTTACGATACACGAAGTGAGTGAAGGTGGCACAGTTTTGGAGCTGCAGTCGATTCTTTTAGGGAACTGAACCGCGGGGGATGCATTAGCCCATGTAACCCGGCAGTGTACTCAAGCGCCATGTTACGATGCTTGACTGAAATGGTGAGTTTCAGTTCGTAGATCGGAGCTTCAAATCCCGGCATTGACAGTGACTTCTTCGTGTTATTTTCATTCTCATACCAGACAGTTATCTCGAAACACTTATCGCAATACATGGCCCAAATTGTAACTATCTTCACACTGTCACCGGACTTCTGATGTTCGGTTCTACGACTAAGTGGTAAGCATCCTAACCGTTTATTTGAAGAGTCTTGGATTCGATTCCCGGCAGGGTCATGGATATTTTAATCTGCTGGCTCAGTGATTAGGTGTCTCGGACGACTTCATAAAGAGAAACAAGATGTTCAGTAAAACATATAGCCTACTTTCTCCTAAATGTTTGAGTATAGTTATAACTCTTTGTTTTTATCAAAGAGTATAATAGAATCATTTCTTGGTTGAAGACCTTAGAAACTATTTACTTCTACCAAACACCACAACCTCCAAAAAAACTGCTACCATCATTGAAGAAAGAAAGATAAGAAGTATCTGAAGAATGTTATGGATCTGGAGACATAATCGACCGGCCTGGCTACGTGGCTCAGCGGTAACGTTCTCGCTTGCTGGGCCCTAGGTTACAGGTTCGTATCCTGGCGCAGTCAGCTGGCATTTGAGGGTGCGCAAATGCGAGGGAGCCGATTCAGTAGATTTACTGGTACGTAAAAGATCCCCTTCGTGGCAAAATTCCGGCACGCGGCGTCTCTAAAAGCCACAGCAGTTAAAGTGGACGTAAAAACAATAACATTATTATTATTATTATTATTATTACATAATCGACCGGACGTGGGCAAAATCCAACTTTGATTTGAGGCATGTGTTCACACGTCTGGCTGTACATGGCTTTCACCACCCTAATTGTATTAACAAATCTTTCCATGACCCTACAGTGACGTGTGTATACCAACTATGTGGATATTTTCGATTGCTATTTGGCTGCAATAAAAGTAATAATTAATAATCTGAACTAGCACCAATTGCTAGAGTTCAGGTACTATGTGAAATCGTTTTGTTCTTTAGTTCAAATAACATTTTTAAATAACGCATAATAGGCTGTTGCAAATCCTTTAAAATAAAAAGTAAAAATGTAACGTATTATCAACTTGTCATTCATCAAATTCGATGCGCATAGAATGCCAATGGTATGCTAATCAATAGAGTCCCTCGTAGACCAGTCGTGACATCTAGTGGAGAAGTATCGAACAAGATAATCCTAACAGGGCGAGTGCATTCTAGTGGCCATAAAAATAAACTTTTCAATAAAATATGTAAGTTAATCTGTAGGCCGGCGTGTAGTTCGCAGCCAGTTGGCCATGATAATTCACTTTTTTGCTGCTAGATGTATCGTGCATATCCGCTGGCGAATTTTGTTTTAATTAAATATATAATATATTCCATTGTAATATGCACAATATAACGCTTAATTTTAAAACGTCTGAGGCATTACAAAACAATAAATATAAAAAATTTCAAACAAAAAACCTAACTCTGATGGGGTTTGAACCTTACCCATTAGAGTGATAGGCCTGTGGTTTACCACGCAGCCAAACGTGCCAACGAGCATTGTCCGATATCAAATGAGTTACATACAACGTGTTAGCAAATAATGATTTGTACTAAACGATTTCATTAGTGGAGTATATTATTTATATATAAAGCATTTCATACAAAGTTTATTTATTTTGTATCAGTACGCTATATTGCATGCAATACTCAAACTAGTGAAATACAAGTCAGGCACAAGAGATCCGCTGCCATCTTGCCTTGTAACTGAGACTGTTCAGCTTTTTAAAATCACTTCTGCACTATAGTATTACAAAATAAACTTTTAATTTCGAACGAGCCTCTTCCTTTAGAACAGTTAAAACGATTCTCGGTTCGATAATCGGAATTGGTGGGATTTGGTGTACCGCCAATATCGTATTGAGCTGCTGGAGCTTCTTCGGGTCTACTGGTGGGAACATAGCAGCTTGTCATCCCACTGCCACCGGTTTGCGTATTGTCACTTCCAGTGGTGGTTCTAGAGGTAACCTGCCATACCACAGGCAGTGACATTTCTTAAAGCAAATTACTATTATTGCCTTTCCTGTGTGCTTTGTATACCTTCAGCCAGTATTGCCTGGGTATTGCCTTTTATACCTATGTCAAGGTTTACAACATTCCTGTGAATACTAGTGTGTTATTTTGACAGACCGAAGCAGATTCTTTGTAAATATGTGATCCAACTGATGTCAGTTCACTCAATCCTAACCTCTGTTTCTAACGACATAAACGACATTACATAATTAATATCTGTTATAGGGGTCCAATTGGACTAATTGAGTAAACGGAGTAATAAACACACAATACAGGACATAGATTAAACTATTTTAAACGAAGTAGCCTACTTGTGGTAATGTTAACCTAACCTGTACCAGCAATTCCTAGGCAACCACGTAAACAAGTTTTATGCACACACATATGATATCCAAATATAACTATAAAAACCTCGCACAATCACTATTAAACACTGTGTACTGTCAGTAAGTCACTCAAAAACATCTTCCAAACCATAAACAAATCAAGTAGACATGAAATAACTAAACAAACTATATAAATAGGAGGAGCCTGGATCCGATCAACCTCACCAAGTCACAGCCTTCTATTATTATTATTATTGTTATTATTATTATTATTATTATTATTATATTCGTTCAGCCCCCTAAGGATCATGTGTAACCATTAAATAGCATTGGAATTCTTCATTTTTTGAACTTCTTAGTGTCCCAAATTTTTTCATTCTTTTCACTCTGGGCCTGCCGTATTTCTTGTGTCCATGAGTTTTGGAGTGTCAAGCTTTTCTCGGATGGATTCTTGGGTGCAAATTTTGTGGGTGTTGATCTTTTGTCCGTATGTAGTCTTTGTTGTAGCCATTGGATCAATGTCGACTTCAGTAAGGTCCATTTGTGTATCTACTAGCCAGCGAATTTTTGTTTGTCGGTTCCCATTGATAATAAGAAATATTTTCTTAGTCAAACGTGAATCACCCATTCGTGTTAAATGTCCATCAAATTTCATACGCCGTTTGCGTGCGACTAGAAAGAATCGTTCAGTTAATGCCTAGAGTTCTTCCGAGCTTTTTCGCATCCATATACTCTCTTAAAACTTGGGCCCGAATATCTTCCTTAGTATTTGTCGTTCAGTTTTCTCTATGTCCTTTGATGTGAACTGTGATAATTGATATTACAATTTTTCAGTGGGTCAACACAAAGTGATCCCTATTACTGGGACATCTACTATGTTGTAGAGGAAAATTATCTCTACTTAGTATAATACAAAGTCCCCGATTTTTGGATCTTCCAGGTAATCTCGAGACCTCTTGATGGATTTTATCTTTTCAAATGATCTTGTCGACTTCATCGTTATGCTTAGGTATACCGTTATGCGTTACGGTTACGGCATTTAAGACGTCATCATGTTGTTCAGTGCATATGCACCGAGTCTGAGTTTACTCCTGTGGTCTGGCATTATGCGAACGGAGACGGCGAGTGCGTGACGTCATGCAGCCCCTGCGCGGGAAGCCTACGTTAAAGGATAATGGAGTCTGTTCAGTCTGAGTTTACTCCTGGGGTCTGGCATTATGCGATACGGAGACGGCGAGTGCGTGACGTCATGCAGCAGAGTGCACGGGAAGCCTAAGTAATGGAGTCTGTAGAAAGAGTCCTGGGGCTTCGAGCGAAGCGAGAAGCCCTCCTGAGCCTTTCTAACATGTGTAGCATTTGTAGCATGAGTCATTTGAAATTATATAAAGTCTATTCTCTCAGACTGATGAGTGTAAGAATTGTTCAGCATGAAAAGTTCTACAAATAAGTCCGCAACAGCATATCTCTATCTTTAATACATCGCCCAATGTAAGTTTTTTTACGTTTTAATTTCTTCCAAAAATCTCCAATCAATTACCAGCTTTCGCGACAGTTTACGAGCTAGCTATCGAGTGAGCCTATCACTCCAGTTACAGCCAGCAGCTGTCGTGTCGAGTTATGACTTCAGAGAAAAGTGGATGAGTTTAGATATTTCCCTTGAAGTACAACTCTGTTTTCCCTAATTTCGCCAGTGAAATTTTCGTTCCGCAAAATACACAATCAAGTTTGGATTGGACGGAAGGGTGATTTGTGTTCCATGCACCTTGCTATTCTCAAATTACGTCTGACAAGAATTCGTTGCACATGCTATCTCCATATTAATAGTCCAGCAAGTGATTTTCAGCCATCATGCCGTGACGGAAAATGGATACAGGTCGTAGTTCATTGATATAAACAATTACGCCTTTTAAGCATACGATGGGTACACTGTTAAAGATACCGGGCGAAGCCGGGGTGGGTAGCTAGTATATGCAACCTGTGACAATAAAGTTCGGTGAATAGTCCTGTACTATCAACATAGATGAACAATGCACGACAGTGACCCTACTGTCCTTCGAAGTAGTCCCCTCCCGTAACTATGCAATGCTGAGATCGGCGATACATGTCCTGGAAACTTTGCAAGAAGACGTCCTTTGGGATGATGTTTAAAAGCCTCGTCACGTTGCGTTCGGTGAATAAAGTCAGAACGGTCGACCTGGCAACATTGGCGACACACAACGCAACGTGTAAGACCTGTTTTACACAAGGCGAGTTTTGAAGGATGAATTTATGCAACCTACATGCACACCTGTTCGGGGGGTGGCAATGAGAGGGATGAATTTATGCAACCTAACTTGCACACCTGTTCGGCGGGTTGCAGTCAGAAGGGTGAATGCTCTGTGGAATGGAATGGCTCTCAAAACCATCGTCACGGGCGACGAGACCTGGTGTCTGAGGTACGACCCCGAAGTCAAGCGTCAAAGTATGGAGTGGCGGGGTCCAGGTCCAGAGTTACCGAAAAGCCCTGAAAGGCCAGAGGTTTTCGGACATCCAACGTAATGTGACGACCTGACTGAATGCTATCCCTAAACAGTTTCCAGGACTTGTACAGACATTCTCAGAAGTGCATAACCATCTACGGGGATTACTTCGAAGGACAGTAACTGTTGTTTCAGGTAAGCCAACAATCCGAACTCTTCGGTTAGACCGAACGCAACGTGACGAGGCTTTTGAACACCGTCCCATAGGACGCCTTATTGCAAAGTTTCCAGGACATGTATCGCCGATCTCAGCATTGCATAGTTACGGGAGGGGACTATTTCGAAGGACAGTAGGGTCACTATCGTGCATTATTCATCTATGTTGATAGTACAGGACTATTCACCGAACTTTATTGTCACAGGTTGTTGTATATATACCGTTAATCACATGCATTGTTTCAGGTTATTTTTCACATGTCCCAGTAATAGGGATTACATTGAGTTGACCGACTGAAAAGTTGTAATATCGGGATTATTATTAGACCTCGTCTTCGTTGGTCCCGACTGGTTGCAGGGTCTACTATATTGATACGCCGTCGCCACACATTTCTGTCTCCTGCCGTGTATGGGTGAAAATTAACGCATCTGAGATCTTTGTGTAGCGTACAGGCCCATCGTTGCCTCAGTCGTCTGTTTGGTTCTTGCCGACGACTTGTAGACTGTAACCAGTCTTTTCAATTGTGTCTTTATTTGCTGGCAGTACCGTACATTTCCGAACGAACGCAGACGTCTCTCGCTTATTTTATCTTGGATAAGTGCGACACCAAACCGCTTCCTGATGTTGCAATTTGAAACATGGTCTAATGTAGTGACACCCGCTGTCCATCTTAACATCTTGCTTTCCATAACACCTAAAGGACGCCCTGCCTCGGTCGTAGTTGGCCAGCACTCACATCCACATATTGTAACAAGGTGGATGACGGTGCGATATAGATTTTGGACTTCAGGGGATCTTTCATCCGACGGTCGCAGGTGACACCAGTTTTTCGCCACTTCATCCAGGCAGCTTTGATTCATGTATTGACCTCTTCGTCAAGGCGTTCATCTTTCGTGGAACCAAGATAATTTAACATTGTCACTATGAGATTATTATTATTTTTAGCCTACTTTTCACATTTTGCAAAAATGAGGAAACTGTAGACTTACGAGATCGGGCAAATGTGTGTCTGTCCTTCTGTCCTTCTGTCTGTCTGTCTGTCCTTCTGTCTGTCTGCCTGTCTGGCTGTGTGTGTGTCCCCCCTATCAACTCCTAAACGGCTGTAGCAATCGAAACAAAATTTGGCAGGAGTAAAGATCTATACCTGAATATCTCACGGCCATATTTGAAAATGATGTCAGTGTTACCAACTGCTGAAAAATCGCAATTGAAATTTGAGCTACATTTTGGATATCTTGGAAGGTATGAATGGGAGCTATTTCAAAATTGGCACACGTATAGATAATAACATTGCAGTTTAATTTCCAGGAGGCCATACATGGCAGTGTTGCCAAAATGATTATAATCTTGCTGATAGGTCCAAATTTTAAATGCATATAACTTCTACACTATCAATTGGATTTCAACGAAATTTCGTATGTGCCATGTGTACATAAGCAGATATGACTGAGCATATTCTTAAGAGCCACCAGGGCTGCCAACTATTGATAAATGCTCTCAATTATTTTTATCCAAGTAACCATATATCAGAAAGTATGCAAGCCGACAGCTTTAAACTATGCACACGTATAATACCTGACATTCTATATTAATTTGGAGTAACTTATTTACGTCAGTGCTGACAACATGATTCTAAGCCTGCTGAAATGTCCAACTTTAAATACATATAACTTCTATACTATCATTTGGATATCAACCAAATTTCGTGTGTGCTATATGTACCATAACAGATATGACTATGCCGATTCTTAAGAGTAACCAGTGCTGCGAACTGTTAATAAATACTATCTCTATTTTTGTTACCCTAATATCAATATATCAGAAAGTATGCAAGCCGATAGCTCTAAACTTTGCACACGTATAGTACCTGGCATTCTAGATTAATTAGGAGTAACTAATATACGTCAGTGCTGCCAACATGATTCTAAGCCTGCTGATAGGTCCAATTTTAAAATGCTTATAACTTATATACTAACTAGTGGATTTCATTCAAAATTGACACAACAATAGATCATATTATTTCAGATTATTTCCGACCAATACATGTATGTCATTGTTGCCAACATGATTTTACGCGCGCTGTTTGATTCAATGTTTAACTGCTTGTAACCTCCATGCTATCCATTGGACTTCAACCACATTTTGTATTCTGTACCTTAAGAGATGGAACTAAGAATATATTCAGTCACCAGGGCTGCCAATTGTAGTTCTCTATTAGGCTACATTATGCCAGGTATTCAGTGTTTCGAACTAATTGGAAATTTCGATATTACCAACTTGATTTCGTCATTATTATTGATAGATCCATATAGATTAACCATTGGCCATAAATTTTAAGAAAAGTAGGCTCTTTAGTTCTTCACGGAACTTCTTGTTATTATTAATATTATTTTCATTAATCCTATAGGTTGTCACAATGTTTGAAAACGCGGACTTCTAATGACCTACGCTCAGCGTTTGAACAGCAATCACCACCTTTTCTAGAAGTCGGAACAAAGCGTAGCCGTACAAGTCAAATCGCGCTCCATCATAATACAATATTAATGAGCCAAAATCAAGAATTATAAACTATATTAACGAAACTTGCTCTTGATGACTTCGACAATAAATTATGAATAATATTATTGGTTTTACGTCCCTTTTAACAACTGCGGCTTTTAGCGATACCGGAGTGCCAGAATTTTGCCCCGAAGAGGATCTTAGACGTGCCAGTAAATCTACTAACACGGCGCACCTTCAAACTCCAACTGGATGCACCAGGATTCGATCCAGCAACCTAGGGCCCAGCAAGCAAGAACGTTAAGGATGAGCCACGCAGCCAGCCCACAATAAATTATACCATAGGGGAATATTATTTGGATTTACGTTATACAGACAATCATATATTTTCTAAGATGTTTACAAGTTGAATGTAAACTACGCAAGGCATAAAATAGTTTGTACGGTCAAACTGATCTGGGATTAGGCTATTTGCTTCAATATCATGTCTAGGGCATGTCAAGATCCAACATTAGACTAAGCATAGCCTAGTCCTTCCCAAACACCACTTCATCTTCAGGTGTTATTGTCACCTCACTAAATATACCTGCACATTCGTTCTTTAATGAAAAGTCTCTGCCTGCAACTCGTAATGAAAACCATTATGAAAGACGCTAATATTCGAACATCTTGCCTCCAACAAGTGCATCAGTCACCGTATCAGCCAAACCGTTGAACAACTGAACATAGTAAAGCATTTTGTGAAGTGTCACTCTATGGATACGAACATTTTCCCTTGTTTATAGCGTGAGTTGATTTGAAATTGTAGCTGGTTGAATGGTCCACAAGGACCAAAACCCATTTGCTTAGTAATAAAAAGAACTAGGGCATTATGTTACGACAACCAACTGGCCAAATAATCAATATCTTATCCTAGTTATGCTCAAACAATCAAAAATGCAATATGCACTATTCTTTGACCAATGAATACATGGTGCACTTTGAATTGTTATTGTTGTAAATACATTTTAGGAGCTGGAGACATCTTGGTCGTCAGTCCCGTGTAGTTGGATGTGTTTTAGAGTCGTCTGGTATCCTGTAGCTATGTGATGACTGTAGTAGTGTGTGTAGTTGTATTAGGGACAGGGACGGAGTAGGTGCCTCAGACTTGTTATAAGGTACTATCGCGGCATTTCCCTGGAGAGAGTGTGGAAAAACCCTAGGAAATACGCAATCAGGATTGGGCTGTGAGTGCCGGAATTCAAACCTACGATCACTGAGCATGCTAAAGTCGCCCGCGTGAACATAGTGCACGATTTAACGAGCACGGCTATGCCGTAGGTTAGTCGAGTTTGAGTTATAACAGTTATTCTCTGAACCATACCGATATCACTGTGTTAGATTCACTCACAAACGCTAGCCAGTCCACACATTGTAAAACCCCAACAGCTTGTTTCACCTACTGAACTCTAATCTATGTTCACTGTTATTAACTTCTGAAAACAGAAAAAAAAGAAGCATCTATAACAGATCATATTATGTTCACAAGGGAATAGCTAGCAGCAAAACGCAACATGTGGAAATTTCATATTAAGTCTACATAAAAATCACATTTTTATAGTGGGTATATAACCAGAGGCCATGCATTATTACTATAGTGATACATTGTGTATGACGGACATTTCTAAATGTGTTTGGATCAAATAGTAGTATAATATTCTAGGCTGTGACCACGAAGATCCGGGTTCTATTCCCGGCTCTGACAAGAAATGTAATTTTGGTCTGGGGACGGGAACGGGGTACACTAAGCCTCGTGATGCAAAATTGAAAGGAGGTGGGTACGATGCCTACGTCAGACAATCTGGAAGTAAACTTCCATGGTTTACCACTTCTACTCAATGCGAATGCCGGGATGGTACCTAGCTAACACCGACTGCAGTGGATACGCTAGCTAAAGCGCAGCGTTAGGTCATGGGGCCAAGCTCTCTGCTGACTCGGTTGACGCGTGAGTTCGAGCCCTACTGTCGGCCGTCCTTGAAATGGTTTTCCGTGGTTTCAGATTTTCAATACCATGCACATGCTGGGATGGTACTTTCTGATAGGCCACGGCAACTTCCTTCCACATCCTTGCCCAGTTTCATTCATCTTCATCTATTCCATCTCTCATCCCGATGCGCAGGTCGCCCACGGGCGTCGGCTAGATAGATCTGCACTCCACTTCTCAGGAGGCCACACGACAACAACAAAAAAATGACGAGCCTTACAGTAGTCGCTTATGATGTGTAACATCTAACATAGAAGAAACCTCACGTGAAATTGTTGATAGACCGGTATTTTATAGTATTATTGGCACAAATATTAATCTATTGTAAAAGGGAGTGTTTTACAGATATTTTAGTTTAAAATACGGAACTCATTTTATTAGATGATTTGTAGCTTCCACCAGCAATTGCCTAAATAAAGAATACGATATGGATCAACTAGATTAATAGACGCGACACCGCTCATAACTTTAAATTCCTTATAAACAGGTCCTCGTACCATGTCATTTGTTTCAATCACTGGACACCAGAGTTTGCATGAGCGTTTTCCGTTCAGTATGTCATATACATTCCACATGGCCGAGACTACGTCATGGCATCAACTTCCGACACCGCGCGCTCATTGTTTCTCGTACCACTGCCAGCTGGGTCTTACCACTGCCCGCTGGATCGATCGATCGAGCGGGCAGGGCATACTTCCGTTTTCCACCACTGCTAGCTAGTACACTTCCGTTCGATCGATCGAGCGGGCAGTGCATACTTACGTTTTCCACTACTGCCAGCTAGTACACTTCCGTTCGATTGATCGATCGGGCAGTGCATACTTCCGTTTTCCACCACTGCCAGCTAGTACGCTTCTGTTCGATCGACCGAGCGGGCAGTGCATACTTCCGTTCGATCCACCACTGCCAGCTCGATCGTTCCGATCCACTTCCGTCCCCAATTTTCAAAATCACTCCCCCAAAACTATCCAGCAACCGAGCGGAAAGATGTTACACATCAAAAACCAACTACGTCCATGGCAAGGTGTGCGCACTTTCGATGTCTAGCAAGCTCAGTTTGAGGTCAGCTTCCTAGCAACAGGAATTTTCGATCGCAATTGGAAATATGATTTTTAGCCTACTTTTCACATTTTGCAAAAAAAATGAGGAAAAAGTATACTTATGAGATCGATCCGGGCAAATGTGTGTCTGTCTGTCCTGTCTGTCCGTCTCTCTGTCTGGCTGTGTGTTTCCCCCTATCAACTCCTAAATGGCTGCAGAAATCGAAACAAAATTTGAGGAGTAAAGATCTATACCCAAGTAGCTCAATGCTGTATTTGAAAATGATATCAGTGCTACCAACTGCTGAAAAATTGCAATTGAAATTTGAGCTCCGTGTTGGATATCTTGGAAGGAATGAATGGGAGCTATTTTAAAATTGGCACACGCATAGAAAACAATATTCCAGTTTAATTTCCAGGAGACCATACATGGCAGTGTTACCAAAATGATTATAAGCCTGCTGATAAGTCCAATTTTTAAATGCATATAACTTCCACACTATCAATCGGAATTCAACCAAATTTCGTATGTGCTATGTGTACATAAACAGATATGACTGTGCGTATTCTTAAGAGCCATCAGGGATGCCAACTGTAAATAAATTATCTCAATTTATTGTATCCAAATACCAATATATCAGAAAGTATGCAAGCCCACAGCTTTCAACTATGCACACGTATAGAACCCGACATTCTATATTAATTTGGAGTAACTTATATACGTCAGTGCTACCAACATGATTCTAAGCCTGCTGAGAAGATCAACTTTAAATACATGTAACTTCTATACTATCATTTGGATTTCAACCAAATTTCGTATGAGCTATGGGTACCATAACAAATATGACTATGCGTATTCTTAAGAGCATCCAGGGCTGCCAACTGTTAATAAATGCTGTCTCTATTTTTGTTACCCTAATATCAATATATCAGAAAGTATGCAAGCCAATATCTCTAAACTTTGCACACGTATTCTAGATTAATTTGGAGTAACTAATATACGTCAGTGCTGCCAATTTGATTCTAAGCCTGCTTATAAGTCCAATTTTAAAATGCATGCAACTTCTATACTAACTAATGTATTTAATTAAACATTGGCACAACAATAGTTCATAGTATTTCAGATTATTTCTGACCAATACATGCATGACATTGTTGTCAACATGATTTTACGCGCGCTGTTAGATCCAATGATTATCTGCATGTAACGTCCATGTTATCCATTGGATTTCAACCAAATTTTGAGTTATGTACCCTAAGAGATGGAACTAGGAATATATTCAGTCACCAGGACTGCCAACTGTAGTGCTCTATTAGGCTACATTATGCCAGGTAGCCTCTACAGTCTTCCGAATTAATTAGAAATTTCGATATTACCAACTGAATTTCGTCATTATTCTAGATAGATCCATATAGATTAATAATTGGCATGAATCTAAAATTTTAAGAAAAATAGGCTCTGTAGTTCGTCACGGAACTTCTTGTTTCTCTTGCGACTTACTCCCAGACAAGCATGAGATATACACAGTAATAAAGTAAGTTATTGCCACTTTATATTCCCGGATGACCGACAGGAAAATAGTTACAGTATGGTACATGCTGAACTTGCAGTGAAGGAAACATTGCCCAATCTTCTTCTTCATCTTCTGTTTCCTATCTGTCCCGAATAGTTCTCTAATGCCAAGCAAATTTCCAACATTTTATTTACCTTCTCCTCATAAACTACTCACAAGAACTAATCGATTTTTTTCAGGGATGTTATTCAAGACTCTCTCCTAACTTTGATACAAGATTTTTGAATTTACTTGAATCTTTTTACTATTGCATAATTTTAATAGCACTATCATAAATATTTCCATTTGTCAAAATTAAACTAAAGTTAATTTTGAAAAACGGACGTGTTAGAATATAATACACATAAGGAGGAATTACATCTAAACTTTTCAGCTTTGTATGTAACAAAGTTCCGAAAACAATGGTAATTTTACATCTAGAAATTGGAATCAAATATCTTTCCAGTTTTTAGAACTTGCCATTATCATAGGATTCGCGCTTGTCCCGGTGTGTGAGTGGTTATCGTGTCGACCTACCAACTCCAAGCTTGCAGGTTCGCTACCGGCCGTCCTAAGTGACTTTTGAAAGGCGACAAAAATCTTGGCACGGATGTCATACGTTGCTGGCATGTTAATAAACCCATTTGAATTCAGTAGGCAGTGTTCATAATGTCAAAATGATACTCGGGACTTATCGCCGGCAAACAGTTCCTATTTATCTACTAGAAAGCGCTATAGTGTTAAGGAACTTAGATGTCTAACCCCCTTTAATTTCATAGCACTGCAAGGAACAACAAAATTCTACATGCAAGCTGCCCTCTGGGCGGCAAATAACGATGCTTGCACCCGCACCCAAGACTATACGATATCATTATTATTATACGATTGCCGTTGTCACATGTCCCTTCTTCCTTACTTCTAACGCAACCTTTTTTTTTTTTAAGTCCCTGTTATGTCTAATAGAAATAAAAATAAAAATGTACTTTTGTGCGTTTACTAAGAGGACACACGATTGCGGGAAAGTATTAGGAAAGTAGCTCAGGAATGAGATATGAAAGAAATACACTGCCGAAAAAGTAGGGCACATGAAAAGACGACGTCGATTTTAATCCGATGACGGCAGATGCCACCTGGGGGATAGTAGATGTAACTTACTGATATGGGTTTCAACGCCGTCCGCTAACAGATAGCGTTGTGGCATAGCTACCAGAGCGTCATCTTTGTCTACCATTTAATAGGGAAACGTGTGAAGCAAGCAGTTACAATACCACGGAGACGCACTCGTGCTTCCTACAGCCAACTGAGCGAGGTTGAAAGATGTCAAATCGTGGCCTTCCGAGTGACGGGATGGTCCTTTCGGTGAATTGCCACACAAGTTGGACGCGCTGTGTCCGTTGTGCAACGATGCTGGCATCAGTGGTCACGTGAACATTCTCACTCCCGTAGACGACGTTCTGGACGTCCAAGCAAGACCGACTTCAATAAATCAGACCTCAATGCCACTATCGATACCGTAGAACATGGCGGAAATCGTAGGGGATTGTTTACATTTGTTTAACCAACATTTTAGTTTGTCTGCTGACAGAATTTCGTTCAAATGTCGCATATCTCAAGTGATTTCGTGCTGTTATTTATTGTAATAGTGTACCTTAAGTAGTGTAGTGCACTGTGAATAATTATAAATTCCGGTGATACCTAATGTGAGAATTATTATCTGTTCATTGTTATTGTCTGTGAACCCGGCTGTAAATTTAATACGGCTGCAGATACTTCAATTTTTAAATTTCCTAAAGAAAGAGAGAGAAGTGGATAAGAAATATTCTCCGGGATAATTTTCGAAGTTAAAACAGTTGTATATTGTGGTTAGGAAAATTCCCTAACCCCCTAATGCCATTCCAGTAGGTGGTGTTGGCCATTCCTACAATTTTCACAAATCAACAGTCCTACCACACAACTCCTGTTTGTTAGAGTAGATGATGGTAGTTTTAATGACATACCATGAGTGTCAGTGTGTTCTAAAGTGCCAAGTTCTTTAAGTGTAATGTATTCTATAAGAATCGTGAATCAAGAATCTTTGTGTGCTTGTGGGCAAATTGAATTGGATACTGCATTCTTATGGAAGCAGTGATTTATTATGCGACAGGTATGTAAATAGAATTACTGTTAGTATCACAAGCAATTGGACCTGGGGCGTTAACCCCAGATTAGGTTTGTTTTTGTATATAACACATTAATAACATAGAATTTATGTCCGTTACTAGGTTAGGTAGACCTACTGCCTGGCCGAAAATTACTGTTAGTACCACAGGCAAAGGGGTCTCGGGCGTTAGACGCTGGTTAGGTTTGTTTTTGTATGTAAAACATTACCTAATAAGATAGAATTTATGTCAGCTACAAGGTTAGGTTTTTATATATAAAGCCTTCAAGAACCAACTGATTTGCCTTCCGTTGGAATTCTATACACATCGAATTTGAAGAATGACAAGTTGATAATACAGTAAATTTTCATTTTAAAGATTTTGTAACAGTCAATTGAGTGTTATTGGCAAATGCTATTTGAAATAAAGAACAAAATGATAGTACCTGTGCGCCATCTGTTGGAGCAAGTTCAGGATGCCCCTATCCTATACAAACAGATAGAAGCGAGTGCGCTCGAATAGCTCTCTCCGCTCAAAACAAACAACACACGACCGTGTTTACGGTATACGTAGGGTTGGCAATATCTTATTTGTTAAATAAGCCACGCCTACAATGGCCGACACAACTGAAATTTCACTATATAGGCCTAAGTCGTGTTATAAATTTATGTTATGTCAGCTACTAGCAAGGGCGGTTCGAGTGGGGGGTTGGGGGGGTTGGGGGGGGGGGGTGTCTCACCCCCCTCAGGTATTTTCTCAGTCGGCAAATACGACATCAGTCGGCAGTCGGCAAACGGACACTGCAATAATTCCATACAGCCAGGCAATAGCCCAGTGCGGCAAGGGAAAGAGTCGGCAAAATAACCATTTTAAAAGTTGTACTTCCAGTCCTCGGTGCACCGGCTGCCACTTGCCATTTCGTTTCTTTGTATGGAAACTGAAGAAAGAATGACAGATGAGCAATATGGGACCAAAGACAAGGGATGAACTCATCGGCACGTTCCTGGGTGGGTGTAACGTCCCGCGTTCATTAGGCAGAACGACTCAGCTACAGAGCGAAGCGAGCCCAGCATCTGTGCCATGTGGCTAGACAAAAGGTGTTGGTGCGCGCATTGATAACTTCAGGTCAAGCCAACTCATTGAGATGTTGTCGGAGGAATGTTATGACCTGCTACCGCTTGTCTCGGCGCGTCCTCAGATATCCGAACTATTGTGACAAAATTGACAGATTTATGGTTCCAAGGTTCCTCAAGGGGTGGGGTGCTCACTAAGGTCTGTGCAGTGGTCACCGAGAATGAGAGAAAGCAGTCGTTCCTGATCCAGCAACTTTTACGGTGATAACTAGGTGCAAATACAGTGACAGTGGGACGTGAGTTTTCGCCATGTAACATTTTCACGGAGCACGCGTACCCATCAAACGTAAGGAATAATAATGCAATGGATGCATGCGTATTTTCAGCCATGTTTATGTTTAATGGTGTTAACGAGAAAAAAGTGAAGAATGATCGCACGCTGGAGTACGTCAGTGGCACAAACTGAAAAGTGGCGGAAAGAAGAAAAAGGGCAAATTACAAGAACACTTCACTTTAGAAGCTCATAAAGCAGCGATGGCAGATTTGTGCCACTTTGTTAATGGAAAAGGCCACGAAGACGTCCGTTCTCCTTGATAAACTTTTACGGACGATCAGAATTGAGGAAGAACAAGAAAAGGAGCTCCACAAAAAAGTTATCCATATACTTATTAACACAGCAAGAACCCTTTGTCGGCAAGGTTTGGCTTTCCGAGGTCACGAGGAAGGAATCACTCAAGATAATGGAAACTTCACGCAAATTGTGAAGTTACTTTCTCGGCATAGTCCGGTCATGAATAGGTGGTTGGAAGAAGTGAATACGCGGAAGCATAATGTTACGTATATGAGCAAGGACTCTCAAAATGAATTCATCCATCGACTTGGAGAGAACTCGTGAAATAATTGCAGAAGAGATCAAGAACGCTGGTATGTTCTCCGTTATAGCAGATACTACTCCCGTTATGTCACATAAAGACCGCCTCTCGTTGAATATCCGATACGTCGTCGAAAAAGATGAAGAGCTCGTTCCTGTGGAGTGTCTTTTAAAAATAGACGCTGTTTTAACAAAAAACAAAAAAAAGACTGTAGAGGAGTTGGCTGAAAATATATTTTTAATTCAGAAGAACTTACTTCCACTCGATAAACTAGCGTTTCAATCGTACGACTTTGCTAGTAACATATCTGGCATATACAATGGCACTCACAAAAGCTATCAGAGAAGTGCAAAATAGATATTCCGTACGTTCCATGCCAAGTTCACAGGTTAAACATTTTCGTAGAGACAGCTTGTAATGCTAGCGCGCTTATCCGACAGTTTTTTGACACTCTTGAAGCATTGTACTTTTTTCCGGTAGCACGAAACGACATTTAAGCTTGCAGAAAGAGCTGGATAAAATTGAAAATTCTCTTCAACTTAAGAATTTATCAAAAATGAGGTGGACTGCACGCGCCGAATCGGTGAGATCTGTTTCTTCGTCTTATGAAGAGAGAGTCACATCATTGGAAACAATGAAAACCTCATTCGATTCTGAATTTGACAGTAAAACCCGAACTTTTGCGTCAGGCTTGCACAAAAAGCTTCTAGACTTTGATTTTATCTGCGGCATATACTTTATCAAAAACATCATGTTTAAAGTTAAGTACGTATTCGAGCTTTTAGAAGCGGCGGAGCTGAATGTTGTAGACGCGATGCAGCTGATTCAGAGCGCTTTGAAGTCTTTTGAAGATATCAACGACGATGGCAAGATGAACGCTTTGATAATGAGTGCATCGTCATTTGCGAAAAGTAAGCAAGTAAATGCGGAGGAAGACTTCTTTGAGCACCGCAGGACCCGGCGACTTGCAAAGAAGTATGACGTGCACGCTGAAACGACAGCAGAAATTTCTTTCCGTACATTCTACAGAAATGAGTTCCGAATACTTGTGAATGTATTTACTACAAGCGTGCAAGACAATCTCGCAAAACTAATTTCTTTGCTAGAGCCATTCAACATAATTTTCAAGATACCCGCTGACAGAAAGAGCTGCACCATCGAGCGCGTCCGCTCTATAAAACAATCACACCCGAAAATCACCCTTCAAGATGAAGAACTTGTGCTGGCTGAGCTTGAAATCCTGCTTGAAGCCAGTAAACAGTGCTCATCTCCTAAATAGATCGCAAAAGTTGCTGTTAAATTAAAGAGGATTATTCCGTGTCGTTATCAAGTAGTTCGACTGATTTTAACATCCCCAGTGTCTTCTGCTTCTTCCGAACGGTCCTTCAGCAAGTTGAAGCTCATTTTCAATCATTTGCGGACATCGATGGGTGACGACCGCTTAGACTCCCTCATGATGTTGCTTTCAACGAAAGATAAGGTCGACGACATTTAAATTACGGAGATAGTGGAGAAGTGGCCCTTGTTAAAACATCGTAGAGTAGGGATTTAGAAGGAATAACTAGTTTTTTTTATTCTTGTAATATTTGAACACTTATTTTGTTCATTTATCAAATTTTCCTGCGATTCAAAATTCTGGAACTAATAAAATACATTTTAAATTAAAGCCGTTAAGTAAATATATTTGCCTTGTGTATTGTTTGCCGCCACTGCCGCCCCCCGACAGCAGTGGCTACGCTGGCTAAAGCCCAGCGTTAGGTCATGGGGCCAAGCTCTCTGCTGACTTGGTAGACGCGTGGGTTCGAACCCCACCGTCGGCCGTCCTTGAAATGGTTTTCCGTGGTTTTCCCCATTTTCAACAGCAGGCAAATGCTGGGACGGTACCTTCTGATAGGCCACGGCTGCTTCCTTCCATATCCTTGCCAGTTGTATTCATCCCGACGCGCAGGTCACCCACGGGCGTCGAATAGAAAGACCAGCACTCGGCCTCCGAGGAGGCCACACACGACAAAAAAATACTGCCCCCGCCCCCTCCCCCTCAACCCCCCCCCCTCCACTCCCTCTCGTTGCTCAGTTATCAAGCGAATAGTCGGCAATCTTAAACAGCCAGTCGGCATTTTTTAAATGCTCACCCCCCCTATATGTACAAGGTCGAACCGCCCCTGGCTACTAGGTTAGGTTTTTATATATAAAGCCTTCAAGAACCAACTGATTTGCCTTCCGTTGGAATTCTATACACATCGAATTTGTATAGAATGGGTTGTAGACAGCGGAGGAGACAACATCTATTAGCAGATCACTGTTGTTAAAAAAAAGGCAGTCATCGGAACGCGTTAGGCTGTAACCATTGTCAAAAACCATTGGATTGGACAAATCGAAGGTTAGAATGATCTGGTGCAGTTGCCACTTTGACCGCTCGCAGCTATTGCGGCAGGTTGACACAAAACCATTGATCTGGACGTGTTAGGCTGTAACCATTTGATCGGACAAAACGGAGGTTAGAATGGTCGGGTGTTGGTGCGGCATAGTACCAAAACGGTGAAGTTGGCAGTACTGTTCCGATGATGGTTGATGTGAATAATGGCATCCACAGCTGGAAATTCGTCTACAGCCTATAATAATAAGGGATTATTGCAGCCATTGGCTATGCATATAATGAATAAAATCAAAAATCATACAGTAAACTAATTGTTATTCCCTAGGAATATCAAAGATTCATGTCTTAATGTGCAGAATATAGCGTGGGATCTTCCACATTGTTCTCCACAGCGCTCACACAAACATTCGTCACACGGATGATGGAACTTTTTGGTGCGACACAGTTTATAATGGAAACCATGTATGGCAACGCGCGTGAGAATATGTCTCAGCCATTGAACTGGAATGCCGACTGTATGGGAGGAAAGTGCGGTTTGTTGGTGCGACTAGTTACTCCTGGTAGTGCATGTCAAGGAGGAGAATTTGACGTATACGAACGAAAGGATGATGTACGTACGACGAGATACAAGTAAAAGAGGTACTTTTGAACATTTAGGCGAACGGTAAAATAAACGGGACTTAACGCCGAAATACATATTTCAAAACATCATGTAGTAATTTGATACTTAAAATGGCTAGGAATATACGCCAACATAAAATATTATATTGCAGCCTGATTGTTCATCATTTTATCCTTAGATCAAAGGCAGCATACACAATAACTATAGGCCTACTGGCAAAAAATACAAGCCGCGCGTACATTAAAATAAAATAAAAATAAGGTTAGGCTGGGAATGACTAAATATAAAGAAAAAAGTATGTTAATTGGTATTCAACATTTTTATTAACTCAAAGGCAGCATTCATATGTGTGTGAATATGCGTAAGCCTACAACTAAACAATTAAATAGATTCTTAGTGAACAAAAATACATAGCCTACTTTATTTATACAAAACACCCACATGTTCAGTATTCTTCAAAGTAATGGGGCGTGGTGGCCTCTCACCAAGGTGGACCAGGTTTGATTCACGGTCATTGCAAGTGAGATTTTTGAAGTGAAATGCCATGTCCTGTGGTTCGGATTCCACGTAAAATGGAGGTCCATTGGCTCATGATCACGAGATTAACGGTCACGTAAAACTACAAGCTTCTTTTTATTCAAAGCAGGTCGAAATTTAGACCTCACATAAGTCATACAGCAAACGAACAGTTCCTGCAGGGAAGATCCCTTAAGCCGAATTATTTTTATCGTCTCCAAGACTGACATCATAAAAGTATACTGGAAAATGTGAAATTTTATGCCTATGCTGATGAAGAAGGTAACAGTAAATATTAGGCTACTTGTCATTCAATAACTCTCGGTATTTTCTTGGGTGGCTGAAGCCGATGCTGTGGGAAATTGCAAATTGCAGGTACCGCATCGCATCATCTTTAAGCAGTGGTTTGTTTCTATTTGAATGAAACAAGTAGCATGTTTATAAAAGTGTTCACAGCTATAACCCATTTCTTTAATAGGCCTACATCTGGGCGTTTCCATGGAAATCTGTAACATAAGAGTAGGTTATAATTCTGTGACTAATGACTTATAACCTACAATAGGGCCTACGTGTATTTGTCATGTGCTATTTAGGCCTATGTCAAAATTTGATGCAAGATGTATCCATAAACGCAGAATAGGCTACTTCATTACAAATCTCAATTCTAAAATCAAGTAGACCGTAAACCTACCGTATCATTGGAAAATACCATACATATAACGTTGCACAGAGGTACGTACGATCAAATATATGAAAATAATCACGACATATCAGCTGACTTGCAACCTAGAGTTAAATGGTATGACAGTTTTTGGTGCGACTAGTTACGCCTGGTAGTGCACCAGGAAACAGTTTTCAGCGAGGGTTACCATGGGAGGAGTTGTTCCAGTAGTACCTACACTTCAATGGTCTCAGCTCGTACCCCCCCCCCCCACTCTTCCAATCGTCCAAGCGTCCGTGGCGCAAAAATCCTACCAAATGTCCTTTGACCCTAGTGTGTCCATGAGTTTTACATATCCTGGAGTAGAAGGTAGCAACATTTGAAGTCGAGTTCTTCTACATTATAAACCTCGCAAGTCACCTCTTACACCGGTCTTGAAGGTGTATACTTTGATACACCCTAGGCCTTCTTTATGTAAGTTGCCTTCAGTTGCTCCATATTGTTCCAGATGCTTCATATTTCAATGTATCCTAATGCTCTCCAGTCCATAAGTCACAATACGGGTAACTTTTAACCGCAAAAGTTTTAAGGCTGTTTTTATAGATAGCTTAGTCAAATGTTTTATGTCGTTGATGACTTTGGTAGCGACGCTGGGTCTATCCTTGATGTGCAGTGTGAAAGCGTTGCCAGTTGACTGTAATGTATGACCTAAGTAGGACTACTTGTAAGGTGATACACACTCAAGCGGTTTTCCTGCAATGTGAAAAATTTCTGGCTTTCCCCCTTTCCTAAAGGTCATAGATTTAGTCTTGTTTCTGTTTAACCTAAGGTCATTGTGTAACGCCCATCATTCTAAAGCGTCGAGAGCAGATTGTAATTCGACCTGTGAACTTGAAGCGAGCACCATGTCATCTGCATATATAAATGAGATTACCCTCTCTGATAATATATCTGGGATATTATCTGCCATAGCAGTGATAAACAACAGAGGGCTTTATGGGTCTCCTTGTAGCACGCCTGTAGTCTGCTCTATTGGGCTTGATGTTGTAATGCCATCGTTAATGAACATATTGTTAGAGCCTAAAATACTTTTGACAAGACTTTTCGTGTAGCTGTTAAGTTACCCCTCAATAGTCTGTCTAGTTAGCCTACTTTCGATTTTTGCAAAAAATGAAAGTAGACTTATGAGATCACTACAGGGCGAAAAAATGTGTGTCTGTCTGTGTGTGTGTGTGTGTGTGTGTGAGTGTGTGTACTCTGAATGATTGTCCCCCCCTATCAATTCGAACACGGTGAGCGCAAATTGAACGAAATTTGGTACAAAGTAGCACTAGCAAAGGACACCTCAGTGTCATGTTTTATATCGCCGCCATCTTGACGGAAACGTAATGGCGGCCACACAAATGTTCAAAGCTTAAATCAAATTACGACTAACCTAATCATCCGATCTCTACCAAATTTTGCAACAACATACCTTTATGGGGGCAGCATCCTTTGACCAACCTAATAGGTCATCAGCCTAATAGTTTACGGATGGCGGCCATCTTTGTGTGAAAATCGATTGCCCCTATTAATTCGAACACGGTGCAACCGAATGGAACGAAATTTGGTACAGAGGTAGTACTAGCAAAGGGCACCCCAGTGTCATGGTTTATATCGCCCCCATCTTGACGGAAACGTAATGGCGGCCACACAAATGTTCAAAGCTTAAATCAAATTACGACTAACCTAAACATCCGATCTCTACCAAATTTTGCAACAACATACCTTTATGAAGGGAGCATCCTTTGACAAATCTAATAGGTCATTAGCCTAATAGTTTGCGGATGGCGGCCATCTTTGTGTCAAAATCGATTACCCCTATTAATTCTAACACGGTGAAACCGAATGGAATGAAATTTGGTACAGAGGTAGCACTAGGAAAGGGCACCCCAGTTTCATGTTTTATATCGCCGCCATCTTGACGGACACGTAATGGCGGCCACACAAAAGTTCAAAGCTTAAATCAAATTACGACTAACCTAATCATCCGATCTCTACCAAATTTTGCAACAACATACCTTTATGAAGGGAGCATCCTTTGACACATCTAATAGGTCATTAGCCTAATAGTTTGCGGATGGCGGCCATCTTTGTGTCAAAATCGATTACCCCTATTAATTCTAACACGGTGAAACCGAATGGAATGAAATTTGGTACAGAGGTAGCACTAGCAAAGGGCACCTCAGTGTCATGTTTTATATCGCCGCCATCTTGACGGAAACATAATGGCGGCCACACAAATATTCAAAGCTTAAATCAAATTACTATTAACATAATCATCCGATCTCTACCAAATTTTGCAACAACATACCTTTATGAAGGGAGCATCCTTTGACAAATCTAATAGGTCATTAGCCTAATAGTTTGCGGATGGCGGCCATCTTTGTGTCAAAATCGATTACCCCTATTAATTCTAACACGGTGAAACCGAATGGAATGAAATTTGGTACAGAGGTAGCACTAGCAAAGGGCACCTCAGTGTCATGTTTTATATCGCCGCCATCTTGACGGAAACATAATGGCGGCCACACAAATATTCAAAGCTTAAATCAAATTACGATTAACCTAAACATCCGATCTCTACCAAATTTTGCAACAACATACCTTTATGGAGGGAGCATCCTTTGACAAATCTAATAGGTCATTAGCCTAATAGTTTGCGGATGGCGGCCATCTTTGTGTGAAAATCGATTCCCCCTATTAGTTCGAACACGGTGAAACCGAATGGAACGAAATTTGGTACAGAGGTAGCACTAGAAAAGGCCACCTCAGTGTCATGTTTTATATTACCGCCATCTTGACGGAAACGTAATCGCGGCCACCCAAATTTTAAAGGCTAAAATGCAATTACGACCAACCTAATAACCTAGTCTCTACCAAATTTTGCAACAACAAGTCTTTATGTGGGAAGCATATTCTGACCAAACTGCTAGATCATCAGCCCAATAGTTTGCAGATGGTGGCCAAGTATGTGTGCAAATCGATTCCCCCTATCAATTCAAACACGGTGAAACCGAATTGAACGAAATTTGGTACAGAGGTAGCACTAGCAAAAGGCACCTCAGTGTCATGTTTTATATCGCCGCCATCGTGACGGAAACGGAATGACGGCCACCCAAATGTTAAAAGCTTAAATCAAATTTCGATCATCCTAAAAATTTGATCTCTACCGGATTTTGCAACAACATGCCTTTTTGTGGAAAGCATCTTATGACTGACTACAAGGTCATCAGCCCAATAGTTTGCAAATAGCGGCCATGTATGTGTGCAAATCCATTCCCCAGATCAATTCAAACACGGTGAAACCGAATTGAATGATTTTTTTTTACAGAGGTAGCACTAGCAAAGGGCACCTCATATTCATGTTTAATATCCCTATAGCACGTTGTATTTCAACAAGCTACTACAACCAACTTTCAATTATACTCCTTGAAAAGGACAAAGAGTTATAACAATACCCATGCATTTAGGAGAAAGTAGGCTATATGTTCTTTACTGAACATCTTGTTTTTCCAATATTTTCTTCCTGCTAATCGAGTCAAAAGCTTTAGAGAAGTCAATGAATATGGATTGTAACTTTCCCTTTGGTACTGACAGGGTAGACACAATCTCAGTTTGAAGACCTAGAATTGCCTGGATTGTGCATCTTCCTCTCCTGAAGCCAAATTGTGAGTCGCAATGCTATTTGGGATGGCTGGGTGGGTTACATACAGAGGAGGAGGAAGCATCTATTAAAACATCATTCCCTGATTTATTTCTCGTTGTGTGATATGGTATTTTGGCTAATGCATGTACTATAGAGAGTATTATCGCTCGTTCTACTTTCATTCAGTGATACCATTCTGTTTTAGACCATCTTGTTGTGTAGTGCCTAGCGTTCTTGGCTGTCGCCCGGAGGTCCAGGTTTGATTCTCCAGCTCTGCCAAGAAATTTAATTCTCAAGTGAGGGCTGGGACGGGGTGCACTCAGCCTCTAGAAGCAACTTAGTAGAGGAGGGTTCAATTCCCACCTCAATCATCCTGGAAGTGGTTTTCCATGGTTTCCCCACTTCTAATCCAGGCGAATTCCAGGATGGTTCCAAACGTAAGGCCATGGCCGCTTCCTTCCCATTACAATCCCCAATTTACAAACACACTAGTTCAGCCATAACAATAACACAGGTTATCACACAAATTCCACACACAAATACATGGGGCTACAAGACCACGATGTCGTAGCCCCTAATATAAGCAACAACCATTTATATTTGCATTTTATATTTGCTTAGGCCCTTCATGGGCTGTATAGTGTCAGGGGTTGACTTTGTTGTTGGTTGACTATTCTTGTAGTTCCATTTAGAAGTATTTGCATTTTTTTAAACATTATGTCTTACCTCTGCTTTATTTATGTCTGTATTTTTAGCTACTGTCTGTTCGCGTTGCTTGTAGCGAAGTACGTCAAGGTTTCATATTGAATTTGTGCCTTATTACATAAAAACCTGTAATTTCTGGTAGAATTTAATCAATTATGCGAATGTTTGTCTTCGAATTTGCCGCTATTTCGATGGCGCCATGCCCGCCAGTCACTACAGCTGTTCCCCTACGATTTCCGCCATCTTGGATTTGATGTTACGGTCTGAGATATTGTAGTCGGTCTTGGTCCAAGCAGCACAGACGTTCGCCAGGATCGTCGTATTGTAAGGGCAGCAGTGGCAGATTGTACAGCAACCACAGCACAGATTCGACGGTGTGTGAGCCCAGAAGTGTCAACACGAACTGTTGCGTACCAGTTACTAGCAGTGGGACTACGGGCACGCACACCTCTATCCTCTTCCACTCACGCCACAGCATCGACGTGCACGGCTCGACTGGTGCCATCAGAGGATCACTTGGAAGATGGAATGGCGCACCGTGATCTTCAGCGATGAAAGCAGATTCTGCGTATATGCAAGTGATGGTCATTGGCGCGTTTGACGTAGACCTGGTGAGTGCTGTCTCGTAGAGTGTATTCGTCCAAGACACACCGGTCTCACCCCAAGCCTTATGGTCTGGGGTGTGATAAGATACAACTCTCGTTCACCTTTGGTGTTTGTGGAGGAAACGCAAACCAGCGCTCGGTACGTGCAGGATGTTGTTAGAGCCGTTCATTTGCCGTTCTTGCAACAGAAAGGGGATGTGTAGTTCCAACAGGATAATGCTCGCCCACACACTGCCCGTGAAACTCAACGTGCACTGCAAGACCTGCAGCAACCTCTCTGGCCAGCACGATCGCCGGACTTGTCGCCAATCGAGCACGTGTGGGACATGATGGGCCGACAAGTAACTCGTGCGACTCTTCCACCCACAAATCTTGCATAACTGTGTGAACAGGTCGAGCAGGCATGGAATAATGTATCCCAAGACAGTATTCGCCATCGCTTGACCTATTTATCTGTATATTTTATAATTTCATGTTCTCCATATGCAATGCTGCCTCAATAAATCTTGAGTGAATTGGTAACCTCTAAAAGGGTGACCACTTTTTTCTCCGGCAGTGTATGTAGGTTAATTTGGCGCAAAAGAAACATTTTGAAAATGTGAAGATTTTTGTATATTCTGGAGCCTGTTAAGGGGTGTAACTTTGTCGTCAATTGCTCATCAATCGCATGGTTCAGGACAACAAGGAGATTTTGTCAAAAAAATTGTAATAATTTATGTAAGCAATTGGGTTTTCATAATTCGGGTTATTGTTTCCCTATCTGGTGATATTGCCTACTCATGTGTATTCTATTGAAAAAGGAGGCAAGGTGCCTCACTAAACATATAGGATTTTTAGCCTACTTTTCACATTTTGCAAAAATGAGGAAAAAGTAGACTTATGAGATCGGGCAAATGTGTGTCTGTCTGTCTGTCTGTCTGTCAGTCTGTCTGTCTGTCTGGCTGTGTGTGTGTCCCCCCTATCAACTCCTAAACGGCTGCAGCAATCGAAACAAAATTTGGTAGGAGTAAAGATCTATACCTGAATATCTCACGGCCATATTTGAAAATGATGTCAGTGCTACCAACTGCTAAAAAATCGCAATTGAAATTTGAGCTCCATGTTGGATATCTTGGAAAGTATGAATGCGAGCTATTTCAAAATTGGCACACGTACAGATCATAATATTTCAGTTTAATTTCCAGGAGGCCAAACATGGCAGTGTTGCCAAAATGATTATAAGCCTCCTGATAAGTCCAATTTTTAAATGCATATAACATCTACACTATCAAGCGGAATTCAACCAAATTTCGTATGTTGTATGTGTACATAACCAGATATGACTGAGCGTATTCTTAAGACCTACCAGGGCTGCCAACTGTTAATAAATGCTCCTAATTTATTCTATCCAAATACCAATATATCAGAAAGTATGCAAGCCGACAGCTTTAAACTATGCACACGTATAGTACCTGACATTCTATATTAATTTGGAGTAACTTATATACGTCAGTGCTACCAACATGATTCTAAGCCTGCTGACAGGTCCAACTTTAAATACATGTAACTTCCATACTATCATTTGGATTTCAACCAAATTTCGTATGTGCTATGTGTACCATAACAGATATGACTATGCGTATTCTAAGGAACAACCAGGGCTGCCAACTGTTAATATGTGCTGTCCCTATTTTTGTTACCCTAATATCAATATATCAGAAAGTATGCAAGCCAATAGCTCTAAACTTTGCACACGTATAGTACCTGGCATTCTAGACGAATTTGGAGTAACTAATATACGTCAGTGCTGCCAACATGATTCTAAGCCTGCTGATAGGTCCAATTTTAAAATGAATGTAACTTCTATACTAACTAATGGATTTCATTCAAAATTGGCACAACAATAGATCATATTATTTCAGATTATTTCTGACCAATACATGCATGACATTGTTGCCAACATGATTTTACGCGCGCTGTTAGATCCAATGTTTAACTGCATGTAACGTCCACGCTATCAAGTGGACTTCAACCAAATTTTGTATTTAGTACCGTAAGAGACGGAACTAAGAATATATTCAGTCATCAGGGCTGCCAACTGTAGTGCTCTATTAGGATACATTATGCCAGGTATACAGTATTTCGAACTAATTGGAAATTTCGATATTAGCAACTTAATTTCGTCATTATTCTAGATAGGTTCATATACTGTAGAATAATCATTGGCATGAAAAGTAGGCTGTATAGTTCTTAACAGAACTTCTTGTTTTATTATTATTTCAGACGGCATAATCCCAAAAATATGAATAATATTAATTTCCTTCTCATATTTGTCACAAACTAGAACCCCTTGACAAGAATCATCTCACCTAGCATTGTCGCACCTTACTTTGCAACTTCTGCTTCTTTTCTCTCCTCTGCTTTATGGATTTACTCGTGGGTTTTCTTTGAGGAACGGCTGCTCAATATATCTTCCGTAAAGGAACGGTACATTTACGCTATTGTGCGAGTAAGTGTAATGTGCATTATCTATGTGGAACAGAGTGATTTATTAGAATAACACGATATATGTAGTCACCCAAGTGGTCCAGAGGCGTATGTGGGAACGTTTTAAAGCGAGGGATCGTAGCTTCATTGACGCATGTATTATGTTAAGTAGTTAAGAATAGAGAGATGTTATTAACAAAGAACAAGTAACTTGACAGCGACCAAGTTCATGTCACCTTAAGGGGATAGAGACTGCTTACAGGGCCAAAGAGGTAATAATTCTACTTGTGCCTACCATAAATCTCACACAACAATTATACAAATTCCCACAGATATCTTTACAACCAAAACCAAATTTCCAAAGTTTCGAAATTGTTATCGTAAATAATTAGATTTATTTTCAAAATTTGCCTTTGCTTTGAGCTGTCCTTCGTACTCTCCTTTTTTGTGGCCAGTAATAAGCATGCACTTTAAACTAGAAAAGTTTTAAAACTTCAATAAGCATGTCAGATATGCGGGAAACGGCGAATGACACCTCAAAGCTAGGACAAATTTTGAAAATGAATAAGAAATTATTATGAATAGAATTTTGGAAATTTAAAGTTGTGTGTATCTGTCTTGAACAAGTCATAATAATGTTGTTACTTCTTTTTTACGTCTTCACCTGAGTTTTCCCCCTTAAACATGTAATTTATGGCCAGATGTCCTTCCTGAGCGATGGAATAAATGAGGCTAAATGAAACTGGGGAAGGAGGTATCTTCCTGGCATTCGCATGTAGTTGAAAATGGGGAAACTACGGAAAACTATTTCAAGGATGACCAGCGTTGCGACATGCACGCACTAGTCCACAGATAGTTCGACGCCAAGCCCAGCGTTGCGTTTTGGCGAGTGCAGGTACCACCGTCGGTATCTTTTTACATACGTTAAATATGGAAAAGTCTCGCAGATTTCTAATTAACTCATTGGCACACGATTTGGAGTCAGTGTGGCCTGAAATCAATATATGTGTGTTCAGAGCAGGGTAAGCAAGGATCATTGGTCACGTCATGGGCACCTGCACGCATATAGACGTCTGTCGATGCATCGAACACTTTGCCCTCTACATTAGAGCCGGGCAAAAAGCTCGTGAGTTCCAATCGGTCTCGTTGGACGAGAATGAAGAACTGAAATGCTGGTTCCGGAACTGGTATTACCGATAATGTGGGCTCGATAACGATAATTCTCGACATTATCGCTCGTTCTCGCTTGGGCAATGTGGCGCTGCCTGAAGGCACTGAGGCTTGTTGTGTAAGGATTCAATGGAAATTGTTCATTCCCTTGACTGGAGTCTGCGAATTGGAAGAATCCACTCAACTTCAACGATATCATATTAACAAACTACCTAAGGTATATTGAGCATATCATCCTAATAACATATCGAAGGAAATTTTGATCGTCAGTCGGTATTATTTGGTCATTAAATTTCAGCAAAAGAAAATTCTATTTGACGTGTACGTATTATGATTTTTTCGTGTAATGCCACATTCAAGCACTATGTAACTTTCTCGTAATCGAACCTGAAAATTCATGCACTCGCTATATTACTAAAGCCCCTGTGATGCAACTGTGTACTTTCGTATCATTTTTGTAGTAAGATATTGGTAAAGCGGTCGACATAAACAATAAAACGTTACGAAATAAAAACTTCCCCTACCAACTATCGAGCCCCAGTCCTTTCATTCCTGAGTCTAACGCGTAGCCAATTCAGCCACTGAGACTCTTATACACAGAGGGAAAATGTCACAAACATACATAGTGAACATTTTACGTTGGATACTTGACTCTCTTTATCTCAAATGCTCGTACCAGTTTGAATAATATTCTCTAGTCGTCGGGCATACGAAAAAATAATGTTCACCTTCAAGATTAAGATTGATTTTATCTTTTGTCATAATGGCTTTGCCATATGCTTAAGCCACCGCCATTTCAATTGCGTCCCTACGCACGTGCTCACACATTGCATCATGGGTGATAGTGAGAGCAACGATATTACCTTGTGATCGAACGAGACTGTCAAGTATCGGACAAAGTGACATTCCCGCGGTAATGAGTTTTTCTCAGTGCAACTCCCGTCGCACTATTCTCACTGAAACTGTTATATCACTGGCATTTATGGACAAATCAGTGAGGTGTTTGCACTGACATGATTAATACACCGCATGCCACAAACTGGTATTGCTTTCAAGCACAAAATCAGAGATTTTATTAGATGAAATTAGTTGAAACATTTTAAGCGATATATTTGCAAGTGTATTTTCACCATCGTAGCTAATTTTGGCACGATAGTTGCCTCGAATAACAACCAGTTACAAGGTGGAGAAGAAGGTTGAAAGTATTCTTTAAAGCAAATTCCTAGTCAGTAGGGCTAATAATTCATGAGCCATACACGTGAGACTTTCTTTCAGCTCTTCTCCGCTACGTCAATTATTTGAGCTTTATTTTACTTTAGGGGCTACAACATCGTGATCATTATCGTGTTCTTGTGTGTCGACTTTGTCTAATAACCTGCGTTATGGTGTCTGTAGTAGTGTGTGGAAATTTGTAACTGCGGGTAGGAGTGGTAAGGAGGTGGCAGTGGCCTTGAATTACGAACCATGCCACAAGAGGCGGGTGGATATTCGATGTTGGATACGATACATGAATATACCGTCAAGTAGGCTTCAAATGTTTATATTAATTTTAAATTAATGCATGCGCGTTTGATGCAAAACGCCATCCTATTAAATATTAAAAATTCATGCAGATACTTGAACCAAAACCGACATTCATTTATTTGTCAAATAAGAAAACAAAAACACTTATAGATAGAGCATCATTAATCTAAATGATAGATGATATATTGCCTGAACATGATCACTTTCCATATGCATTAATAATTTTCATAATAGTTGTTTACATTCCGGAGTTATTACAGAAGGCTTTGACTTTTCACGTGCAGCGGCTTGAGTGAGTCTGCTATTACCATTAAATAAATAATGTCGATAACACCTGGAAAAAAGGAGTTCCGGTATTATCGAGACTTAAGGTACCCACTCCGTACCGGTATTATCGAGACTTAAGATTCTCATTCAGTGGAGAGACCGGGCCTTGAGTGCGCTTGGTGGGGGACGATACTGGCCATGCGGCAACTTACGATCCCGATCGGAAATAGAGCAAATTTGCCCGGATCTACTCTACATTTACAGCAAGTGGAGTGTGATGGCACAGTGATAAACCTGCTCGCCTCTCACTGAGTGTGGCCGCGTTCCATTCCCAGTAAATGCATGTGATATGTTTGAATTGATATATCACGTCCGGTGGTCCGCAATCCATGTAAGAAACAAAAGTGGCTCCGGGGCTTATGATCACCACACAAATGGGGACGTAAAACTTCGCGCTTCCTTCCCGTTCAATTATTATGTTTCTTTATAGTGAAAGAACGGGCATTTAAACTGAGCGTACATGTCCTGAGATGAAACCGACACGCTTAACAAATCGCTTCTGCCTCGCATGAGAGTAGCACACCAGTGAGAGTTTGCACAGCCTGTTCATCCGTGATCTAACGATTTCGGTGAATGGTATCACAAAATAAAACGAAATAAAAAATAGCACACACCAATTTATATGCACTTTGATTGCTTATCACAATATTCGCCATCGGCCAAAACACTCTCTTAACATCGTTCACAAAGCTTCGGGTAACTGTCAGCATAGAACTCTTTAAGAATTGATCACAAAACCACTGTCGTACATTCTCGGACTGCCCTCACGTCAGCAAAACCTGTATATTTCATGATGCTCGTAGAAAAATGGTTTTTCACTCACTGGATCATGTCTTCGATTCAGCTTGTCAATGGCTGACCCAACCGTCACTCATCTGAGTCGAATCATTTCGGTTGCAAAAGTGCTCGAAACTATCGTTAACTTATTGTGCGCTTGCTCAAATTTCACGTGCCTTCGATGTCATTATCCGCAAATTTGTAGCAGATGTTTATTCGTTATTGTACTTCTCTATAACAATCTCACATTGGTTATATTTGAGTACTGCCATGATGTCAACTTATACTCCACTCTACTGTAGCTTCTCGACTTGATTATGGATAACCAAGAGCATGCTCGTGAACCCATGTTAACTTTGAGACATATTTTAACCGCGCATTTTAGAAATACCACTTTTATCTTAAAAAAAATCAGTGTCTTCCCAGAACAAGGTGCATTGCTACGGTCATTTGTAAGAAAATTGGTGGAAAACTCTCATCATGGATCTAGCTTAGCACATATTGGTGCAAATCTTGAGAACTTACTGGTCAGGTCACTATAGCAATACATCAATATGTTAAATAAGCAGATGAACTTCATCCATAACGGTACACGGTGCTGGAGATATTGCTCAATCACTTCTTAAATGACCTGCAAGAATGTCATGTCTTATCTTAAGCGTATAACTTGCTATTGCTTCTTCCTTGAGAGTTTTTTTGTTGTTGTTCAGACCAGCCACTTCATGAAAGTCATGTCTTATTTAAAGCATATAAATTGCTATTGCTTCTTCCTTGAGAGTTTTTTTTTTCAGACCAGCACTCAATTGGCTTCCTTCTTTGATCTATCATTACTTTCTGATGAGATTTTTCCTCAATGAGTCTGATTACAAAGTTGTTTCTTCAGTGGGTAATGTAAGCCTAGTATCATTCTCCGTCTCTTAGATCTCTCTGGAACATACCATTTATCTTAGTCCTGCGGCGTAGTGGTGCTCGTTAAATCGTGCACCACAGCTGCGAGGGCAGCTACAGCAAGCCCGGAGATCGTAGGTTCGAATTCCAGCGCTGACAGCGGCTATCCTGAGTATGGTTTACCCCGTTTTTTGTTCACGCTCCCTCCTGAAAATCGCTACGTCAAGTCCCGGAGCACCTGCCTCATTCATGTTCCTGGTACAATTACACACACTATTACAGTAATACAGATTATCAGGCAAATTTCACACCGAGTTTCCTAGTTGCGTACTAAGTACCGGAATCTATCCACGTTGCGTCCTCTCATTATTTACCAGATACTGTATACGACTTGCGTATCTCGAGATAAGTGAGTTGCGTCACACATATTTCCCTTCCACTTAACAGACTGAAGAATGGCCACCGAATTCAGTACGATTCAATAAGTGTGGTTAAAAATGTGTTTAACATTTTAAAATTTAAGGCAGAAATGAATATGCCACGGCTTTAATGTATTGTAGTCTGCTTATTTTGTCCTGTCGAAATTGGCTCATTATATTTTGCAGAAATTCCTCCTTGTCCAGTTCGTTCGTATAATTCTTTAACTACCTTACGTTTCAAAGAGTTGTTTACCTTCTGCCTTAGCATAGAGTGGGTACTATCAGGTTAAAGGTTGTGATAAATGTTCTCTTCACTAGTCATACCTGATTTTACAACAATCTTTAGAAATGCCTTGCAAGTCTTCTTACAGCATGACCTTCGTCGAATACAACCACTAAGGGTCCATTGGAATCGAAACATGTACGCGTCTATTACATGTAACTGTTCAAGGCCCACACCCCTTTAAGTTGTCACTCACCAAGGTCGTGTACGCAACTTACATGTTTATGGGTAACTGTGTCTGCACAACTCGGATGTTTACAATTGCTCCTGCAGTGGATTTATCTGCAACTAGTGTGCAGCCATTTCACACACACCCAACTGCACGGGGCTGATGACCAATATGTCCCAAGCCCCTCAAATAAATTCACAACAAATATTTATCTTACTTGAGTTCGGATGCCGGCTAGTAGAAAGTAAGGAATATTTTATCCCAGAACAATTGCAACATAGCAGATTACATTTGCCTGTGATATAAATCCAAGTAACGGGCTATATAATTATATCTGCTTGCGATTTGTGGTCACAGGTTTACTGTTTTACGACTCCTCTTATTAACACAGTTTTGGAAAGTGTAAAACATATTGGCAACGGGTATAAACAAAAGCAACTGGGCTTATCGGTGGAGAGAGAGAAAAACATTACAAAAAGGTAAATTATAGCAATGAAAATTGAGCCGAACATGCATAAACACAACTCACAGACCAAACACTAATAAAATAACAATAACATTAAGATAACACTAACATATTTCAACTACACAGCGCTGCTGCACTGCGCGGTTAAATGAAAACCAAACTCGCACTGGCAATATTGCAACTTTTACTGTGAATGTAAAAGTGGTCCATGGTCAGGGGTAGCTGGAATGATATTATTATCTGCTTGAACGTCTCAGGTCTTTTCTCTTTACCTCTACATTTGCGAAGGACAATATGTAATTGTCCGCCTCGTTGCATAGTGGCTATCTATCTTGTCTGTCACCGCGGAGGCACGGGTTCTATTGCCGACTCTGAAATTTAATTCTGGTCTGAGGGCTGGAACGTGGTACACTCAGCCTCGTGAGGCAAATGTCAGACCATCTTAAAGGTGGTTTTCCACGGTTTTCCACTTCCACTCCAGGCGAATACCAGGATGGTTCCTAACAAGGTCACTATTGCCTCTTTCACAATCCTCATCTGAATTACAAATACCCATACTATTACAGCCATCACAATAACACAGATTATCAGACAAATTCCACACACCACAATGTTCAAAAGCCTCTAAATGAATCAACAATAACAAGAACAACAACGTCATTACCTAAGGCGTATTTGCCAGCATACGTTGAATCCAGAGTATTGATAGCTATTCACATGCAAGTAGATTTATGGTATCTTTTACTCATAAGTGGACACAATTCATAGTCACGTTGTCAGTTTGTGCCCTTAACACTCTACGACATCAGTGCTTTAGTAAATCATGTAGCCCACCGGCTGTGATATACGATCAGTTATTCTAGGCAGCACGAAACTTGACAATGCGATGAATGATAACAAACTGAGTTAATGGGTAGATTTTTCGAGAACGGGTGGGAGAAATATATATTGTTGGGGTTTAAAACAGATGAGTCGAGGTATGCTCCCTGTGACCTAATTCCACTGAATAACCTGCAATTTTCTGATAAAAAATATTTTTTTCTTAATTAAAATTGAATACCAATCTTGAATGTTATAGCATTCGTGGTAAATTTGTTTGCTACAGTATAACCCCTGTAATCCGACACTTTTGAGACTAAGGGTATGGTAATAATAATAATATCGTATGGCCTTCGGTGCCGGTTGCAAGCTTTGTAATTTGACACCCAGAGGGTAGCCTGCATGTCAAATTTCGTTGTTCCTTGAATCACTATGAAAGTCAAGGAGGTTAGATATCTAAGCTCCTCGAACACTATACCGCTTTCTAGTAGAGAAATGAGGAACTTTGTGTTGGCGGACACTCCCGAGATTAGTTTTGCCATTATGAACACGTTCTACTGAATTCAAATGGGTTCTTTGACATGCCAACATCGTATGACATGCGTGTCGTATTTTTGCCACCTTTCAAAAATAACTTGCCACGACCAGGAGCGAACCTGCAATCTTGGGGTTAGTAGACCGACACGCTATCTACTCACCCACCGTGGCAAGCTAAGGGTATGGTCAAAACGCAAGAAAGGTCGGATTATCAGAGTACAGAAAAATACATGTTAACACCAGACATTATCAATTGAGCTATTGTTGCAATGGTTAGCGGTTTGTCATACCTTCATAAGTTTCTCAGAGCCAAGTTAGTTTTCTGTTAATTTAAGGGCCTTTAATTAATTTAAGCCTTAAAATGTGGTTTTCGGAGACCCTTTATAGACTCCGGAATTTTTGTGTCTCACAATGAGAAGCGCAACATATGCTTTGGTCGTCCTTCTAGGATTATTTTTATATTTCGCCTATTTTAGCATGTATATTCAAGGGTTTTCCCTATACCCATCATTTTATGAAAAGTACGGTGAAGAGTTTTATAAATGACTAGCCCTTATGCCCGGCGTTGCTTGGGATCACAATTGGATTTTAAAAGTCGTACCTTTGCTCGCATAGTCGTACTGTGTGCAACCCGGAGGAAGGTCGTTATTATAATGAGCAATATTAATGCCACTCAATGTCCTTGAGTGTGCTTTTTATGTGATCACAAATTGTGCTGAAGTTGTTAAATAGGAGGGTACGATGGCTCTATAACTGCTCGTAGCTTATAGATTAAGCCTGAAATTTCGCTAATGTAACTAAATATTTAAGAAGCCTACTGTTGTGTATTTACATGAACATTTTAGAAAGTGCTATGTTAACATGAACATTCTAGTCAGTGTTGCGTATTTAGGCTACTTGAGTTAACACGAACATTCTAGTCACTATGCCCAGAACATTCCAATCTGGAACATTCGAATCTGGAACTTTCCAGCTACTATGTATATATATATGCACCCGCGGGCTGTAGACGTCAGTTCCGCTCAAGTTAGTTCACATTGTGTATCGTAGTGTATCGACTAGTGCTTAATAAATCGTTGTGTTATATTAACAAGTGTATGTTATTTATCTTGTATCTCCCACGACATAACAGTGGTGCCAGAAGTGGAATAAGATAAATAACGTTGTGAAACCGAGTGACTTTCTAACCTCAACGCAAGTGTTGCACCGAACGACGTTCATCGCAGTGCGTGTTGGAAACTAAACCGAGTGAACTTTCTAACCTCAACGCAAGTGTGTGCACCGAAATAAGTTCATCGCAAGTGCGTGTTAGAAATACTGTTCTCCACTCATCTTCACCATGCCGGACTTAACCTCTGAGCAACTCCAACAATTCTCGGCAATGATCGCCGACGCTATCCGACAGACAATAGGGTCAACAACGTCATCAGAACCTTGACCGCCAAAGTTCACAATGCAACCGTATCGCACTACCGACGGAACGACTGTAGCCGACTATTTCACTCGCTTTACCTAGGCGCTCAACCTCAGACAGGTACCCGTGGAACAGCATGCAAACTTTGCACGGGTTTACATGGGATCTGAACTTAATGATGCCCTGAAGATCCTGGTGAGTCCTAATGATCTGGAAACTCTGTCATACAACGAGATTCAATCTAAGCTGAAAGGCCACTTTGACGCCACACGCAACAAGTTTGCAGAGAGCATCAAATTTCGCAGTGAAATGCAGAAGCAAGGAGAAACCATCGCTAGCTTCACCTTAAGACTGCGGCAGGCTGCAATGTTTTGTGAGTATGGCACATTTCTTGATCGCATGTTAATTGAACAAATGCTCGCAGGTTTGGAATCACGAGAGATGTGCGACGAGATTATTGCAAAACAACCAGAGAACTTCACCGCAGCATATGAAATCGCGCACGCACTCGAAGCTACTCGCATTACCACCGACGAGGTCAAAACAGCTGCCGCTAAGTCTGAATCAACCAATCGGATTGGATACGAGAAGCCTCTGTCCAGGAAGAACATCAACCATCAGCCGCCACGCAGCAAGTCAGCTCATCGAAGTCAAGGGTCTTACAACCTAACCAGACAGCACCAATGGCCACACCAGGCAAACCAGAGTGCATCCCTGGACAACCAATCAACATGTGCAGGGTGCGGTGAAGCTCACCCTCGTAGTCAGTGTAGGTTCCTGAACGCAGAGTGCCTGAAGTGTGGCAGGAAAGGTCACATCAGAAAAGTTTGCCGATCGAAATCGAGGAAACATCGAACAACAAACCGTGTGACCGAAGAAGAGCTTCCAGCAGAAAACCTCGACGTTGTGGACTACCTCAGCAAAATCGAGGTCATCGGATCGGTCAACGCAGCACCTCAGCCACTGGTTGATGTCAACATAGAGGGAACCACCGTCAAAATGGAACTCGACACCGGCGCCCCCTGCTCAACCATGAGCAAATCAAAGCTAAGTATGATCAAACCAGGTTTTGTGTTGCAGAGAAACGATCGTAACTTCGTCAGTTACACTGGCCATCCGATTAAATGCATTGGCAAAATGTCAGTGTGCACCACCATCGGAACTACAACCAGGAACCTGAATCTCTACGTGATTGACGATGAAGTCGAATCGCTCTTTGGCCGAGAGTGGATTTCAGAGTTTGTACGGGAGATTGACTTTGGTCACCTCTTCGCAAAACCCGACCTAATGCACAAGCTCTCAGACAAGCAGGCTCTGACCTTGGAACAACAGAAGCAGCTCTACAACATTCTATCTCGCTACCAGGATGTGTTCAGCGACACCCCCGGGAAGATCTCAGGTCCCCCAGCGAAGATGCACCTGAAGGCTGGAGCCACACCTGTTTTCGCCAGAGCTCGAGACGTACCAGTTGCCCTCCGCGATGCCTATGCCAAGGAAATCGACAAAAAAATTGCATCTGGCTTCTACAAAAGAGTGGACTACTCTGAGTGGGCATCGACAACGCACGTCGTCGCCAAGAAGAACGGCAAACTGAGGATCACAGGCAACTACAAGCCTACTCTTAACCCGCGGATCATCATCGATGAACATCCGATTCCCAAGGTGGAACATCTGTTCAACCGAATGCGCGGCGCCACTCTCTTCTGCCATCTGGATATCACCGACGCGTACACTCATCTCGAGGTCGACAACGAGTTCAGCCATGCTCTCACGCTTAACACGCCAACTCACGGTCTGATCTGCCCAACGCGAGCAGTATATGGAGCAGCAAACATCCCCGCTATCTGGCAGCGACGAATGGACACAGTCCTGCATGGTCTCCCAAACGACGTAAGTTTTTTCGATGACAGTATAGTTTATGCTGATAGCTTTGAAAATCTGATGCAGGCCCTCAGCACCACTCTGGACCAGTTTCGGCAACACAACCTCAAGCTCAACCGAGCCAAATGCGTTTTCGCTCAAACTTCTCTGGAAGCCCTTGGCCACAAAATCGATGCGTCAGGCATCCACAAGTCGGCTGCACACATCCGAGCTGTACATGATGCACCGAAACCAACTACACCAGAAGAACTCCAACTGTTTCTTCGTAAAGCAACCTTCTACAGTTCGTTCATCCCCGATTTGTCCACCAGAGACAGACCACTCAGAGACATGCTGCTCAAGGACCCTCTCATCTGGACACCAGAAGGCGACAGGGCATACAAAGACATCAAGAACGCCCTAACCTCGCCCCAGGTACTCATGCAGTATGACCCAGCGTTACCACTCCAGTTGGCCACGGACGCCAGCAAGACCGGCCTGGGTGCAGTATTGTCACACCAGCGCAGCGACGGGCAAGAACATCCAATCGCTTACGCCAGTCGAACGATAACAGCAACGGAGCAAAGGTACCCTCATCTCCGCAAGAGACTCAACTTGACCAGGTCACCGCACAACCGACCAAGTCACCGCGCAACCGACCAAGTCACCGTGCGAGCGACCAAGTCACCGTGCAATCGACCAAGCCACCGCACAACTGACAAGGTCACTGCACAACCGACGAAGTCACCGCACAACCGACGAAGCCACCGCACAACCGACCAAGCCACCGAGCAACCGAGCCTGAGACGAGTTCGCTTCACCGAGACACCAGCAACAGTCCAAACACTACCAGCCACACCAGCTACACCTGTAAACAGGACATCACCTATTTCCCAGACCTCTTTTATTCCCCGCAGGAGTACTCGCCAGCAGCGACCACCGTTGAGATTCTCTCCTGATTCCTAAATCATTCATTTAAAAGAGGGAGGAAATGTTGTGTATTTACATGAACATTCTAGAAAGTGCTATGTTAACATGAACATTCTAGTCAGTGTTGTGTATTTAGGCTACTTGAGTTAACACGAACATTCTAGTCACTATGTCCAGAACATTCCAATCTGGAACATTCGATTCTGGAACTTTCCAGCTACTCTGTATATATGCACCCGCGGACTGTAGACGTCAGTTCCGCTCAAGTTAGTTCACATTGTGTATCGTTGTGTATCGACTAGTGTTTAATAAACCGTTGTGTTATATTAACAAGTGTATGTTATTTATCTTGTATCTCCCACGATATAACACCTAATTTAATCATTGTATGCATTATTAACCTAACTAATACATTTTAAGGGCCAGTGATTTTCTTTTCCCTAATTGTATTACGCTTGCGGGTTTTGTCGAACAGCAACATTTCAAGAGGATAATGATAGTCCGAGGATAAACGCTTAGAATCCTAGCTTCATAATAATATATGCATTTGATTTGAAGAAAAAAAAAAGAATACCAAAAAATAAAAAATATACTAAATATCATCTAAGAATCTAACGTCCATCTTTAAATAAGAATTACTCATTCATAACGCACATTTACAATGTTAGATAAACGTGAAATCACTTATTTTTCTTTGGTATTTTAGTTCATTATGTGGTTGGCAAATAACATTTGACTTACAGTTTTGATTTCTATTGAAAACTAGCAGTACCCGGCATGCGTTGCAATGCCCATCAAAGAAAGGGTTGGCGTTGTAATTTATTTCTTGAAGTGCTTTTGGAAACAATCTTTTTTCAATTTCCGTTATCAGCCTCTAAACTATCGTAAAATTGATTAAATAATTTAGAAACATTCGTGGGAGCGTGCTCAACAATTCACCAAAGTTTCATCGCAATCGGATGAATGGGACATGAACACATACGGAAATTTGTTTAAACGATTCGTGCGCTGTCACTCGTTTTTAAATTTACTCTTGCACTACGTACTGTGAAATGGATTTACTAAGTTAGAAACCTTCAAGTAAGTGTACACAACAAATTAACAAAGTTTCATCGCAATCGATGAATGGTATATGAACGCATACGGGATTTTGTTGAAACGCTCCGCGCGTCGTCACTCATTTGTTGCATCTACTCGTTCACTACCTATTGTAAAATGGATTAACTAAGTCGAATACCTTCCCAGGCGTGTACACACCAACTCATCAACGTTTCATCGCAATCAGATGAATGGCATATGAACGCATACGGGATTTTGTTTAAACGATACGCATGCCGTCACTCATTTGTTGAATCTACTCGTACGCTACCTATTGTAAAATACATTTACAAAGCCTTAAACTTTTCCTCGAGTGTACTCAACAATTCACCAAAGTCTCATCGCAATCGCATGAATGGTATATGAAAGCATATGGGACTCTTTTGAAACGATTCGCGTGCCGTCGCACATTTATTGAATCTACTCGTGCGCTACCTGTCGTGAAATGCATGTACTAAGCAAGACACCTTCCATGGAGTGTACACAACAATTCACCAAAGTTTCATCGCAATTGAATTAATAGTATATGAAGGCATATGGGACTTTGTTGAAACGATTCGCACACCATAGCTCATTTGTTGAATCTACTCGTGCGCTACCTATTGTAAAATGGATTTACTAAGCCAGAAAACTTTCCTGGAATGCACATAACAATTCACCAAATTTCATCGCAATCGGATGAATGGTATATGAACGCATATGGTACTTGGTTGAAACGATCCACGTGCCGTCGCTCATTTGTTGAATAAACTCGTGCGCTACCTATTGTAAAATGCATGTACTAAGTCAGAAACCTTCCCTGGAGTGTATACAGATACTCACCCAAGTTTCATCGCTTTCGCAAGATTGGTATATGAACGCATACGGTACTTTGTTGAATCGCTTCGCACGTCGTCGCTCATTTGTTGAATCTACACGTTCGCCACCTATTGCAAAATGGATTTTCTAAGTCAGAAACCTTCCTGAAGTGTGCACAACATCTCAGCCAAGTTTTATTGCTATCAGACGAATGGTATATGAATGCATACGGGACTTTCTTGAAAACTTTCACGCGTCGTCGCTCATTTGTTGAATCTACTCGTGCGCTACCTATTGTAAAATGGATTTAATATATATATATATATATATATACATATAGGGATAAGCAATCCCTGAACTCAAAAATGTTTACAGTACTTAGGCCATGTACAGTAGAGCTATTTACCTAGGAAGGCTATATTGTCTACAGTAAAAACCGCACAAAAGCTGTTATTACATATTGAAAAAGAGCAACACTGTACAGCATGTATTTGCAGTACTGTAAATATTGAAGGTACCCAGTACACTAGTAAAATATTACTTATGAAGAAAGTCAGTTATAGATTTTAATTTAGGAGATGAAATCCTAGACTTAGCAGCAATGTCCCTCCTTTTCTTGATCCACAAAAACCAATGAACAATAAGCACTATGAACTTCACAGTGCAGTACGTACTGTACAAAGCACGGGCAACGACAGAAATGATACGAGAGATGATGGAGCACTAAAAGTCTCGGTCAAATAGGAAGCAGGCTGCCCGCGCGAACCAAGCCGCCCGACCGCTGCGAAATCTGTAACGTGTGATATTACATCATCCTGGTTAAACAGAAGGTGGTCTACTGCCGTAGACCAATCTAATTCGCGGCGGGCAAGAGAGCAGTTGCGATTGTCCACAAAGTCCGCGTGAGCTGGAAGCATGGCTGACAAAACAGAGAGGTTAATTGACCTTATGCGTGGGTGCGTTCTACAGTCATTCGAAATTATATGAAAAAAAAAACGGTCTGGAAATGACCTCAACTCACAGCATAGTGTTATACCCTGGAGTTCCCACAGGGTGTAGTCACCACCTTTCGTCCCCTTTCACCCCATTTCTTGCCACAACCCCTAACAGGAATTAACAACAACAAGCATACAGCCATTGCAAGAACACCGGCTTCGCAGGCCTACTCATACACACATGTGGTAATTCTTACAACATAAATCCAAACATACAGCTACCTGCTATGTGGGGCAGGAATCTGCTGACTACATTACACAAACACTGGCAATTTGCTTAAATACCAGCCACACCAAGGACTAAGGATCCTTCGTCCGACGTCTTCGTGACCGATCTGCAGTTCAGGTGAGCGTACTCAAGGCTCTCCTCAGAAATTCCTTTCTATTCCAAACCTAGCTTACTGTAATCATCTCATTCATTCCTGTAAACTTTACGTGCAGAGCTTAACTAGCGACTCATTTCACATCACACTTGTGAGAATTAAACCATTCACACCCTCTTAAACTGCCTCCGTGTACTTATTGAGCTTCTTGCTCGAACCCTGGCTTGCTACCAGCAAGCCTTCGCTCAGCTACGCCACACAGGCTTGACCGCTTGCCTGGGGTCTAACACTTGTAAACACTAAGTCAGCATTCGATACCCGCTCCGTAAGCAAGGTCATCATTCAGCCTTCCTGTCTCATTCATTCCTCACTTAACAAACCAGCCACATGCACGTACTCGCCCTGCATACAAGTTTTAACTTCTTTCAGTAAACACCGCCCTAATTCGAGCTACCACCCCCCAGGGCAATACAATAGTTTGTGATACTCGCCCAACTCCTGTCTATTTTCATTAGTATCATGCACCCTTTTCCTATTTCGTCTCGCTTGACTCAAAGCGAACAGAAGAAACAATTCTTCTTTGTCCGAGGAACTCCTGGGCATGTTGAATTAACACCATGAACAGAAAACACTGATATGCACTTGATTGCGATTGCTTTCACACTGGTTTGCCTTGACTTCTCCGTATTCAGTTTGACCATACCAGTCCGCAACGGGCTAGGGTCGTTCCGTTAGTGCGGGCAGCCCTTATCCTGTTTGACCGAGCCTAAAACGGACAAGCGATAACAACAAGTACCTGTAAACAACAATGGCGCGACGGGTAGTTATAGTAAAGCCATCATTACTTCCGACTTGACGTTTCAGTGTTGCTCTTGAGTTATCTAGCGGTCAGAAGGATAATTACTTTAACTAGCCAATCGCAGAAAGTCATTCAAATAAATATATCACAACAAATCGAGTTTCGTTCGCGATGTCGCGATTTAACGAATGAAACTCTAGTCTAGTACTGAAATGTCAAGTCGGAAGTAATGATGGCTTTACTATAGTCACCACCACGAGTTGGGGCAAGTTCGGCTCGAGCACGGTCGGATCAAACGGAGCAGCGGACTAGCCGAGGGCGGACAAGATAGGTTCTATTGTACAGTACAACCCCCGTAACCCGTCACCTTTGGGACTGAGGGTATGGTCGGAACGCAAAAAGGTCGGATTATCAGAAAGTACAGATATAATAATAATGTTTTATTTTTACGTCTCTTTTAACTACTGGGCTTTTAGAGACGCCAGGGTGCCTGAATTTTGCTCCGAAGGGAATCTTTAACGTGCCAGTAAATCTACTGACACGGCTCCCTCACATTTGCGCACCCTCAAATGCCAGCTGACTGCGTTCCTGCAACATTGGGAACAACCAGCGAGAACGTTACCGCTCAGCCACGCAGCCAGGCAGAAAGTACAGATAAATACGGATTTATATTAAAATAAACAATCTCTGAACTCAGGATATCGGGGTTCCTTTCCTTCTTTCTTGGTAAAACCACATCCGCAATATGTTGTCAAGCAGTTCAAGTTTAGTCTTTTTCTGTGTTTGAAATTCTTAAGAGCGTTTTCACCATCTATCGTCACTGTACATGATTCAATGTCTTTCCGATTTATTATCCAATCTTTTACTGTCGTAACGGCTACATCGAGTTCCTTGGCAATTTTCTGTAGTGATTCCCCTTTGCCCAGTTTTCGTAGCACTGTTAATGTTTCATTTATAAGGTGCGTTCAAAAAGTAACGAGCCGGAGGCATAATTACAGAAACCAGTACCTGTATGTTAGAAGTATTTGCCCTGACTGTTGAGGCACTTCTCCCACTGTGACACGAGGTGGTGAATGGCTGTCTCATAAAATTATCTGGGCTGCGATGTGAACCAGTTCCGCACGTACAGCTGGACGTAGGCGTCCGAGGTGATTCGTTGGCCCCACAGAGCCCTTTTCAAGGGACCACACAAGGCGTAATCACATGGAGAGATCTGGACTGTATGGAGGGTGGCCGAGAACATCCCATTTGAATTTCTGCAGGAGTGCCGCGACTGAGTTGGCCGTATGAGGTCATGCATTGTCGTGGAGCGAACACGGCGGCTATGGCGTTCACTATCACTCGGCGGTCCTGCGTAATGAGTGCAGTAACCAGCTGGACGTTGTCATCGGTAATGCAGGGGAGGGGGGGGGGGGGGGGGGGGAGGTGACCCAGACCGGGCATCAATGGCTAACGACACTCGTCCTTATCTCGAGCGCTTGTGCCACGCCTTGACCCTTGCAAGGGACATGCAGTGTTCGCCGTACACTTGTGACATTCTGCGATGAATGTCCGTTCCCCCTACTCCTTCCGCTGTCAGAAACCGTACAACACCTCATTGCTCTTCGGTTGACTCCTCCATGTCACTATTTGCAATGCAACTGGCAGCGCTGGACGATTGGTGCATGCTGCTGCTCGCTTTGTATCGTATGTATTCTTTGGAATACACGATAAGACAGAGTTAGCCTTCGCTACTCTTTGCTTAACTTCTTTCTTCCCTTTTTTTCTCAAACACCAACAGTGATTTCTTACTTGTTCATTTATTTGAGCACCTTGTTTTCTTTCTTTGTAAGTTTGTTGTAGAGATAACTTCCATGATCAACCTAGCGGCATCTAGCAGCTAACTGCTGAAGTTCCTCAACATCTCTATGCTCAAGAGGACTTCCTTCCCAATCCAGCCACAAGATGTCGTCCCTATCTCCAGGACTTCTTCATCATTCCAATCCTCCAGACGTCGTCATCATCATCGCCTGCTAGCTTCTCCTTGAAGATCACTCCGTCAAGAAAATTAATATCTAAGAAAGCAATGTATCATTGTTAGGTTGGTAATTTTTATGTATGTTCCTTTGTCTGTTTCCCCCACCCTCCTCCCTCCTTGGTACCTTCGTGCTTCGTCGAGCAGCTCTCACTTCTGGGCCAGTCGTCAAACCATACAGTTGGAGCCTACTTCAGGCTTGTCTACTTGAGACATTTTTAATCAAGACGCCATGTCTTAATTTTAACGTCAACCGTCATCCAGATCAACATCGTTCTTCAAAATGAGCTAAGTACTACTTCAATGGTTTTCACCAAGTTTTAAATGTTTTAAATTGCTTATAGCATTTCATTTGATTTTATAGACAGTGTGAAATTGATAAATTTTTATGCAATATCTGCCTTCAAAACGTCTTCCTGATCTAGTTGTGGCTACTTCAGCTAACTTTTCAAAATGAAAAAGTACTTCTTGTACTGATTATCTGAGATACTATCTCACACCGAGGGATAATATAAAGTACCCACTGTCTAAAGAATTCAGATTTCCGCCGGGGGACTTGTTTAGCCCAATTCAACCGATATCAACGCTCTAGAACTTTCTACGTCAAGTTATCTTTCTACAAGTGAAATACCCTGGCATTTCTTTAAATATGAGAACACATTTTCCTCATTGAGAAATTCATGTTGTACAACCTCTAATCAACATAATTTGTATTCCTTCGTGGGCTTTTCCGTTGCATTCAGCTACAATCTACGGATTTCTAAAGAAATAAACTTTCTCCAACTAAAATTCAACTAGTGATCTCCATAAATGCAATAACTTTTCATCTTATAAACTTTCCTTGATGCAATAGTGAACTTTTCAACGGACTACAGTGCTCGTTCAACAACCATCCGTGCCGCGTTCGATCGAAAGCCATAAATACGGCCATAAACTTTCTCCTAATCCTCCTATTTCCTCCTCTCAAACTCTTCACTAACATATTATAATAATTGTAAAATTCAGGTTCTTTTCAATGAGGTGACACTCTATAGAAGTGCCCTCCCATCTTTGTACTGTTTTTCATAAATAATTTCTGCATAATCTGTGTCTAGTACAAACCTTAAATCATATTGTTTTTCATCTTTTGTTAGGGAATTCCAATTATTTCTACTCACAAGTGAGTTTTCCAACTCCTCTTTTCCAGGTTTCACGAAAGGGTAACTGGCCCCCATTTTTCTCGTGATCCCTGCTTCAATACAAGAAGTTATAGAAACTTCTTCTTAATTCTCTCTTTTCTTGTTATAATTTCAAATTTAATATTTGTTTATACTTTAAGATTTACACATAGGAATTCTCAAAGTGCATATATTGTACCTGATTCTCTGTCATAGCTTTAATTATTTATAATTCTCGTTATAAACTTTAAAGTTTGCGATTTTTGCACAACTTTTAAAATCTTATTCAAATTTGTGCTCGAAGCAAGTTTTAAACTTGCATCCCCTTTAACATCGTTAAAAAGTTTACAATTTGTTAGTATTAAGTCTCAGATTTTGTATGTTAAAATTGTTCATCGTCATTAATTGTAATCATAATCAGCTTTATATGGTTTGTTACGTCAACTCTAAGCATTGCTAAATAAATTACATTCCATGTTTTCGTTTTATAAATTCCTAGAGAATAACGGTCAGGCAGGTCCTTGTCTTCCCTGGCTCTTCCTTGGCTTATGGTCCTTTTAAGAAAATTACTTAAAAAGTAATTAAAGTTTCGCTACTTGTTGCATTTAACTGGAAACTTCAAAAATCTTGTTTAAAGCTCTTTTTAGTTTTCATAACTAATTCTAATAAGCCATCGAGGCGAGCATAGCTAGCTCAGCAAGCTTCCTGCTCGTCGAGATTTTCTCTATAACTCATGGTTTGTTTTCCAAATTCATAGTTTTCCTCTGGTTTGAACTTTTAATCGGCACTCCGCTGGTTACAAGCTCAACTTATCTTACGTGCAACAATTGGCATTCTTCCAACTCATCGAGAAGAATTAAAATCCTTACTAAAAGCATTCATATTGCTTCTTCGCTTCCCTTTCTGGGAGTATTTGGTTGGTCTAACGGAGATCCAACATTACCCAAAATTAAAGTTATCACGGCCAATTCAAATTATTTTCGCCTTTCAAAACCGTCGATTAAACCTAACTCCTTTGAAAGGATATGCAATAAATCTTTCATTCTTTGTCTTGGCAGACTACCAACCTTCCCCGTATTACCCAATTTTAAGCTGGGAAGGGAAAGCACAAACGTCGCTTTCTTGGAAATAGCCCAAGTTCCAGCCGCATTTCCCGTTAGCTACGTCCAGGTCCATACCCACTTTAGGTGTTTCACGGGCTTTGCGGTGACACTAGTCATTGAATATTGGCTTAAATTCATTTTGTTTGGTATTGGACTCTCGTCCTATTTATCCACACTTGTTCCTTAGTTCGAAACCCACTTCTCTTTTCTTTTCTCTTCATCTTCCCTTGGGGGTAGGGATAATTCCTAGCAAAAACCTACCCAAACTTTTGTCCCAGAAACCCGGGAGAGTCCATTTGTTAATATTTTGCAAATCATTAATATCTATTTTGAATTTTTCAGCTATATCTTCACCGTGCAAAGCTTGTGAGGGGGAAAGAGTCTGCTCCTGTCTCCTTTGGCGTGTCCCATTCTTTCAACTTGTTTGCTGCTGCCAGTCTGACAGCATTTCCAAGGTTCCTCATTTTCATAAGTTATACTTTAATTTACCTATCTCGCCATGACTCCTACAGAAAAAGACAAGGAAGGTAAGGATGAAAAACTTACTTCCAAACGAGCTACTTATAAAGGGCAAATCACCAGATTCAGAAAATACATCAAAGAGCTAGATCCTTCACAAGCTCAACTAGATTTGCTGAAACATCGCGTAAAGGATTTTGAACGTTCTTATGAAAATTATTGCAACATCCAAACTGAAATCGAAACTTGTATGCTCAATCAAACTCATGATCGAGTAGGAGTAGAAAACCAATATTACGAAGGTTTAGGTTCTGTCTTTAAAATAATACGCCAACTCGAAGAAGAACAGAAAAAAGACGGTTCTGTTCTTGGCTCCCTTCACGAACAACAAACCTCTTTTCGTGAGGGTACTCACAAGCCCAACCAATTCTACCTAAGATTAATTTACCCCACTTCTCTGGAGACGAATCTACTTGGGATTCTTTCTATGAAATATTTTGTTCTCTTGTTCATGACAATGAAGACATTCAAGTCATCTACAAGTTTCATTATTTGCGATCTATTCTCCGCGGTCAAGCCCTGCAGTTGGTTGAAGCACTCCCATTAAGTGCTGAAAATTACCCCATTGCCTTTAACCCGTTGAAAGAAAGATATGGTAATTTACGGTTACGTATTCAACGCCACATGAAGGCTCTATTCAATTTACCTGCGTCACAGCACAATGACGTTACTAGTTTGCGTACTCTTATTGATACGACACAACTTCACGTAAAAGCTTTGTCCCAATTAGATCAACCCACTGACCACTGGGACACTTTCCTAATACATTTAGTGGTTTCTGAAGTCGACGTTGCTACCTCAAAGCTTGGGAAATTGAACTTTCCAAAGACGATGATTACTCTTACGAGCATTTAGTCACCTTCATAAATGCTAGATGCCAACTCATCACTGCTTTAGCTAACCTAAGTGAACCCTCATCCCCTAGTTCTAAACTTGAATCATTGTCTCTTAAATCTAAAAGCGAACGCTCACCATCTAGTACCCAAAACCCGGGTCCAGCTCGTCTAGACTCAAGTCAAACGCCACTGGTTACCCAACTAGGTCTAGTGAACGCCGTATTGTTAGTTCTCTCGGTTTAAACACTCAAAGCGATCCCCGTAAGAGTTTAAATGAACGATAAAGTGCATACTTTGCAAAGATTCCCACGCCTTATATCTATGTAAATCCTTTAAAGAACTGTCAGTCGACGACAGAAGAAAATTAGTTTCCCAGAATAAACATTGCTTCAACTGCCTTTCACCTACGCATTCTGCTTCTAATTGCAAGTCCACCAGACTTTGTTTTCATTGTGAAAAAGCTCATCACACTTTACTGCATCGTCATGATCAAGCAAGGTCTTCAGCCGCATCTACTTCTCAGAAAAGTGACAATGCTAGCAGTTCTAATGCTTCATCTTACATTCAAAATGCCAAGTCCATACGCAGTACCGAAGTACTATTGTCCACTGTCCAAATCGAAATCCAGGATAATTTTGACAACTGGGTCCATGCACGCGGTCTTCTTGATTCGGCGGCAACCCATGATTTCGTTTCTAATTCATTAATCAAAAAACCAGGCCTACCTGTAAACCCTACTTCCATTAATGTATCAGGCATAAACAGCTTAAGATCACAAGCTTTACAGTTTTCTAAACTGACCATAAGAGACACTTGTCACTGAAATAACATTCTAAAACTTAATTGCCTCATCCTCAACAGTATCGGAGAGGATACTCCTAGTCACTCCGTCGATATCTCAGGTCTGAATATTCCTTCTCATTTAAGGTTAGCCGATCCTCTGTTCAATGTACAAGGCCCCTTCGACATACTCTTTAGTGCCAATGTTTTCTGGAATTTCCTTCGTAAACAAATTCGTAAGTTATCTTAAAACGTGGTTGCCAGAGACACTAATTTTGGATGGATCGTTACTGGTCAACTTCCTCATTATTCTCCCCAACCCGTATCGCAATGTTATTTCGCTAATACTGATTTGGAACAGTTCTGGAGGCTTGAAAGCGTTGATTCTCCTAACGTAACCTCTTCAGAAAACGAATTCTGTGAGCAACTTTTCTTGAACACTACCACTCGTTCTCCTGAAAGCCGGTTCATTGTTCAGATGCCAAGATTACTCAATCCCCCCAAACTTATTAATTGTCAACCTAAAGCTCGAAAAGCTCTCTTTGCTATCGAGAGCAAATTCAAGAAAGAACCCCTCGTTTAACAACAGTACACAGAGTTCACGGATGAGTATGAGAGCTCAGTTGGAAGTTGTCAGCAAATCTGATGACGAATTGCATCCCCCAATTGAAACGGTTTTCTTAAATCATCATCCCGTGTGGAAAAACCCTCTTATAAAGTATAAAATCCGAGTCGTTTTTAAAGGGCAACAGTCTTAACTATACTCTTTACTCTGGTCCCGATATTCAGTCAGATTTATCTGCTATACCCTTAAATTTTCGATTATTTCCCATAGCTGTTATAGCGGACATCAAACAGATGAACCGTCAGGTTTTAATTCAGCACGAACAACAAGATTTCCAAAGAATCTTGTGGCGCGACGAAATCAGCAAACCCATTAAAATATTTCGCTTAAAGACGGTCACTTATGGCTTAAAACCTTCCGCTTTCCTTGCTATCCGATCCCTACATATGTTAGCCTCTCAAGATGGTCATTTGTTTGATTCTAAAGCTTGTGAAGCACTAACTACATCTTTTTATGTAGACGATAATCTCCAGTCTTTCCCGACTCTTAAGGAAGCTTCTTTCGTGTCACTAGAACTTCAGGCATTGTTGAAGAATGGAGGATTCCCACTTCATAAGTGGAATTCCAACTCCCAAGAGTTTCTTGCCCAGTTTCCCATAGAAGATGTAGACCCCTCTTCCGTCAAAATCTGCGGAGATTCTGAATCCATAAAAACACTTGGAGTTCACTGGTGCACTCGCACTGATACTCTCATCTACAAAGTCTCGCTTTCCGAACAGCACCCCAACACAAAAAGGCAAATTCTCTCTGAAATTGCAAACATTTTTGATACACTTCAATTCCTTGCTCCGGTTATTGTTATAGCCAAGCTTTTCATGCAAGAGCTATAGTCGCTCAAATGTGAATGGGACGAAACTGCTCCCCTTTCTTTTCTTAATAGATGGCTTTCTTTTCGTAAAAGTTTGCTTGATCTTTCGCTCATTGAAATTCCAAGAAATTTAATTAACGCTCATCCTAACACACCTTTCTTCCTACATGTGTTTGCCGACATCTCCGAGAAAGCTTACGGTTGCTGTGCATATTTGGTTTATCGCAATTCACTAAATGAATCTTCATTTTCAAACCTTGTTTGCACTAAGTCTAAAGTTGCTCCTCTTAAAACTATTACTTTGCCTAGGTTTGAACTGTGTGCTGCACTCATGGCCGCTGAACTTGCCAAAACACTGCAGAAAGTTTTAAAAGTCAAATTTTTGCAAACCTATTTGTGGAGCGATTCCATGATTACCCTTTCTTGGATCGCAAAAAAACCCACCACCGGCAAACCTTTGTTGCTAACAGAGTTTCTAGAATTCAAACCCTTACCTCTGGATGTCAATGGAAAAATGTCCCAGCGCTGATAAACTCGCTGGCATCATCTCACGTGGTTGTTTACCCTGTCAATTGGCAACATCTCAGTTGTACTGGTATGGTCCCCCGTGGTTAATCGAAGACTCTTCTTGTTGGCCTTCTAAACCTCCAGTCACAAACTCCAACTTGCCTGAAGCTAAAGTACCTAAATCTACTGCTTCGTGTCTTGTTTCCAACGCTTCGTTTCCCTTGTTGGCACGTTATTCTCCTTTTCATAAACTGATTCGAATGTTTGCCTATCTACTCAGATGGAAATATCTTGTTGTTGATCAACCTGTTCTTCCTAAACCGCATCTGACCAATCACGAATTAAATCTCGCTACTATTAAATTTTTGCAGCTAACTCAGCAAGAAGCCTTTTCTTCTGAATTGTCTTTGCTCTCAGCTAACAAAGATCTTCCTAAATCTAGTCGTCTTCGTGCTTTAGCCCCCTTCCTTGATGACAATGGGTTACTCAGGGAAGGTGGTAGGCTTTCGCATTCTTCACTTTCTGAAAACAAAAAGCATCCCGTTATTTTGCCCTCTATGCATCACGTAACTTTCTTAATCATACATGACTTTCATTGCCGTAACCTGTACGTTGGTACACGAACACTGCTTTGCTTCTTAAGGGAAAAGTACTGGATCATAAATGGAGTTCATGAAGTTTCCTCTGTAATTCACAAATGCATTCCTAGCTTCAAAGCGAAACCTAAAGTAAATACTCAATTAATGAGCGATCTACCCTCTTTCCGCTCTTCTCCTATACGTCCTTTTGCTTTAACTGGTGTGGACTGTATGGGTCCGTTTCAATATCAATGCAATTCCCCTGAAGTTAAACGCCAATTGTTTGGAAAACTCTATGTTTCTCTTTTCGTTTGCATGGTTATTGGCGCGATTCATCTGGAACTAGTAACAAATGCCTCTACTTCTTACTTTTTGTCAGCCGTCTCTCGTTTCACTGCTAGGCGTGGCGTTCCCTCTGAGATGTTCTCCGATAACGCCTCCACTTTTCAAGGCGCAGCTTCCTTGTGAAAGAAAGCTCTTATATCTTCTCCTGCCATGGAACAGATTTCTAATTTTTCCTACTCAAAGGGTTTCAAAGGGCGGTTTATACCTCCCTACGCCCCTCATCACTGTGGTAGGTGGGAATCCTCTGTCAAGCTGACCAAACGTCAACTAAAAAAAGTCCTCTCGGCACGCCGGAAGGCGGAGGTAGATTTCACCGGACAAACTTGGAGATAGGCGAAAATAGGCAGAATATGCAGGTTTTCGTAGAAGGATCAGACCTCATTTATCGCGTGAAAGTATTTTATAATTGGAGATTAATTAACTTTGTTTTTCTTCATTTTAAACATATTTTAAACATTTTATTGTCTTACGGGGACGGTAACCTTCTTGTCATTTGGAGTCCATTTTTAGCCTATTTTCAATTTTGAAAAAATAGGCTTATGAGATCACCTTTTGTCCGTGTGTGTGTGCGTGTGCGTGTGCGTGTGTGTGTGTGTGAGGTGTGTGTGTGTTTCCCCCCCCTAATAAAATCTAAACGGCTGGAGCGATTTCAGTGAAACTAGGTAAGTTCATAGCACTATTCCCGGCGACCTCGACCGTGCCCATCGAATTTTGTTACGTCTCACCAATCCAACATGGCGGCTGTGCGAAATATTTCACTAGCATTCAGTATCTCCGAAACTATAACGGATATCGCCCTGAAATTGTGTACGGTGATAAAGGGTACTACTAGACGTTCACCTATGAGACTTTCAAAAACCTGGTTACTACATAACCAACATGGCGGCCAAGCGAAGTGGAGACTTTTAAATAGACTTTTCTCGCGATTTAACTATCCAAACGTAATGAAACTTGGTACAGCAAATATTTATACACATTGCAATGCACTGGAGTCTAATTTAGTTCAATTGTTTAGATAACCTCAAAATGGCGGCTGTGCGAAATATTTCACTGACATTCTATATCCCCGAAACTATTACAGATATCACCCTGCAATTTTGTACGGTGATAAAGGGTACTGATACAAGTTTACCTATGTATAACTCATAAACCTGTAAAGTACAAAACGAACATGGCGACCAAGCGAATTTGAAATATTTTAATAGACTTTTCTCGTGAGTTAACTCTCTGAGCGCAGTGAAATGTGGTACAGTAAATGATATTGTAGATTGTAATGTACTGCCATCTAATTTAATTCAATTGTTTACATAACCTCAAGATGGCGGCTGTGCGAAATTTTAAAATTAAGTTTTTATTTCTTGTGTCGTAATCATGCGATCGAAGTGAAAGTTTGAATAATGAACCTAGGCAATAAGTGACCTTGAATGGTACATAACTCTATGGCCTATACATATAACAATCCTAAATGGCAAGCTTCCGTAATATTTAGACGGTTCTCAATATATATGAATCTTTTACAGCAACCAAACTGAAATTTTTATATTCATAGAGACTATGAACATATGTTCACCTATAGGACTTTCAGTAACCTGGTGAGCACGAATCCAACATGGTGGCGACGCGAAGTATAAATATTTAAATGGATGTTTCTCGCGAATTAACTATCCGAGTGCCGTGAAACGTTGCATGTTTTAAATGCTTACACAAATGTTGATCCACTGGCATCTAATTTATTTCAATTGTTTGCATAATCACAAGATGGCTGCTGTGCGTAATTTTAAAATCTCGTTTTTACTTCTTGTGTTCTAATCATGCGATTGAAGTTTGAATACCACACTTACACAATAATCTTAATATAATAGTACAAAAATAAAAATCCAACCTGGCGACCATCTGAAATATTTAGATGGTTCTCAATATCTACGAATCTGATACCGCAATTAAACTGAAATTTTGTTTGTTGATAGAGGCAATTAACATGAGCAGGATATATGAAAATAGGCTGTACAGTTCTTCACGGAACTACTTGTTATACTTGTGGTCACACTGTCCTTATGCAAGGTTTCGACACTGATGTGTAACAATGTAACGGTCTGTTACTTCTTCACGCAAAATTATATCTCCCGCAGAGATGTTGGTTGGTTCCTCAGTTTAGGGGCTGCGACAACGCGGTCATATAACCCCGTGTACTTTGGGTGAGTGTAGAATCTTTCTGATAAACGGTGTGAATTGTGATAGCTGTATTAGTCTGTTATTCAGGTAAGGAATGCAGACGCTAAATTTCAAGCAGTAGTTCCTAATATTGCTACCAGATACTAACGTCAACGCCACCTAGCTGTGAACTTGGCTACTAGATGCCACCTCAATCAGCAACTCGCAACGAACGTTGGAACTTCCCCTCCAAAGGAAAGCTTACTGAGGGATTTTAAGCGCTCTTAGAAAATCCGACGACTTTGGCCGGCTTTGAACCCGCGACCTTGGGCATAGAAGTTCAGCATGCTACCAGTTACGTCACCGAAGCCGCTTCACACTTAGTCAGATGGAAATCTGAATCTGATCTCGTGCAAGTGCGTTGTCATGGCAACGTCTGATGGCTCATCCCTCATCAATTTAGTAGTGTTGCCATGTCAACTACTGATAGCTCTTGGCATTTTCTTATAATTCCGAAATCATTTTTCTCATCCCTTGGCGCAATGGTGGCTCATATCAAAAATTCTTTCAGACAAACGTTTTAGGTAATTATTAGGGGAATATTGTCCATTTTGTACGGTTTTGATATTGTGCCTATTAACAGAGATATGATTAATGTTTCCCGAAAAAAACACTTTTTCCCACCCGTTTGGTCAATGGTTGGTGCTATCAAAAAAAACGTTTCAAACATAAATTTCTGAGCTTTATCCGACACATAGTATGAAGTTTGAACGGATTCGATATTTCACATATTAAGAGAGTTATAGCAATATTTCATTTTTTCGAAAAAAAAAAGTCCCCCATTTTCATCCCCTTCGACCGATTTAGCCCAGTAACGAACTCGTCCGAGATTTTATGGGTATACATATTCGGTAAAAAATTCAAAGTGATTGGTGCAAAATTACGGCAGTTATCGTGTCCACAAGAAACTGATATACATATATATACATATATTACATAAATTATATATAAACTTTTGAACTGACGGTGGTTTTGGGGTCTGGGGGATGTGAAACGCGAAGATATGTCGAAATTTTCCGGAAATCGAAACATGGTACCCATTGCAATAGTTAGCTTTCTAATGAAATCTACCTAAAATACTGCCGTCAACGACACCTAGCTGTGAACTTGGCTACTAGATGCCACCTCAATCAGCAACTCGCAACGAACGTTGGAACTTCCCCTCCGAAGGAAAGCAAACTCAGGTTTTTTAGCGCTCTTAGTAAGTCCGACGACTTCAGCCGGGTTTGAACCCGCGACCTTGGGCATAGAAGTTCAGCATGCTACCAGTTCCGATACCGAAGTCGCTTCCCACTGACATATGAAAACTGAATGTGATCTCGTGCAGTGGCGTTGTCATAGCAACTGCTGATGGTCATCCCTTATCAATTAAAAGTAAAGTTGTCATGGCAACCTCTCTTGGCACTTGGCATTTTCTTATAATTTAAATAATTTTGTTCACCCCGTGGCGTAATGGTGGGTCATATCAAAAATTCTTTCAGACAAAAGTTTTAGGTAATTATTGGAGGAATATTGTCCATTTTGTGCGGTTTTGATATTGTGCCTATTAACAGAGATATGATTAATGTTTCCCGAAAAACCCACTTTTTCCCACCCCTTTGGTCAATGGTTGGTGCTATCAAAAAACTTATTTGACATAAGTTTTTGGCACTTATCCGACACATATTATGAACTTTGAAGGGATTTGATATTTCATGTATTAAGAGAGTTATAGCGATATTTCACTTTTTCGAAAAAAGCCCCCCATTTTTACCCCCTTTGACCGATTTTGCCCATTAACGAACTCGACCGAGATTTTATAGGGATACATATTATGTAAAAAATTCAAAGTGATTGGTGCAAAATTACGGCAGTTATCGTGTCCACAAGAAACTGATATATATATATATATATATATATATATAGATAGATACATATATACATAAATTATATATAAACTTTTGAACTGACGGTGGTTTTGGGGTCTGGGGGATGTGAAACGCGAAGATATGTCGAAATTTTCCGGAAGTCGAAACATGGGACCCATTGCAATAGTTAGCTTTCTAAAGAAATCTACCTAAAAGGTGTTAGGTAATCGCATCCTAACTTATGAGGAATTTAAATCTCTGTCTATTCTGAATGAGGGTGTTGTTAATTCTCGCCCTCTGACACCGCTTTCTACTGACCATTATGATCCGCTCCCATTGACACCTGGTCACTTTCGTGTAGACACTCCTCTTTCCTCCCCTCCTCCCCTTCCCAACTCTTATATAGACTCTAACCTGCCTATTGTTTGGCGAAAACTTGAAGCACTTCGCAATTCTTTCTGGAAGAGGTGGAAATTGGAATACTTAACTTCCTTGCAACGGAGACAGAAGTGGTTTCTTTCTAATCCTGACATTAAGGTGGGGGACTTGGTCTTTGTTAAAAAAGCTCCCCCCCCCCTGGTCTGGATCTCCGGTAGAGTGACCAAGTGTTAGCCGGGAAGGGATGGGAGAGTTAGGGAAGCCAAGATCTTGTCCACAAATGGGCATATTACAAGACCACTGACTTTAATTACCCCCCTACCATTAAATCTTTAACATTGTGTTTCTTGTTCTCTGTTGGTGTTTCACCCTCCCAGCTTGGTGTATTCTTTGGAATACACGATAAGACAGAGTTAGCCTTCGCTGCTCTTTGCTCAACTTCTTTCTTCCCTTTTTTTTCTCAAACACAAACAGTGATTTCTTACTTGTTCCTTTATTTGAGCACCTTGCTTACTTTCTTTGTAAGTTTGTTGTAGATATAACTTCCGTGATCAACCTAGCGGCATCTAGCAGCTAACTGCTGAAGTTCCTGAAAATCTCTATGCTCAAGAGGACTTCCTTCCCAATCCAGCCACAAGATGTCGTCGCTATCTCCAGCTAACATCTCCATGCTCAAGAGGACTTCTTCATCATTCCAATCCTCCAGACGTCGTCATCATCGCCTGCTAGCTTCTCGTTGAAGGTCATTTCATCAAGAAAATTAATATCTAAGAAAGCAATGTGTTTAGGAACAAGTGTTAAACGGTTCGTCAAGCCTCGCCTTGCCTGTGGCAGAATCCCGTTCTTTCCACTGGTCGGGAGGGGTGGGCTTGCTACCTGCTTCACCCCGCTCCCCAAGTACGGTACATTCTTTTGACAGTGCCACTATTGTGCTCAACTGGACAAGTCACCACGGGGTGAAAGCAAAGCAGACCTGCTGCTATGCAATCTCGGAAAACTATATCGAACGAGTGACAGTGTATTAATTGTATCAACATGTATTGTATATAACTGTGTAATATAATATAATTAGTTAAATGTTCCACAGAAGTCCAGTGATTTGAAATCCCAGCACTATAAATTACAGTCCACCAGAGTATATTCTTCACATTTATTATCAAACTCTCTTCATGGTCCTACCGGCCGGATTTCTGTGGAACAACGGACGTGTGTTATAGTTCGTGCATCATTTCTATTGACGCCTCGCATTGTGCATTGTAACGGTAGCCTCAACGCGAAGTATGAGCGGTAATCGTGTGTTTCTTCGACGATTCGTATTAACTACAGCGTGCAGTGGTGCATATTGAACCTCGAGACATTTCACATGGAAGGAATTCAACTTTAAGCAGCTTCGGTAAGTACATACTCATTTCTGGTTACCTGTATTCCTGTATGCTATTCCCATTATGGATCCTAAATTGAAAGCACTTCTCGTAAAGACTAGGGGCCTCGCAAAGGCAAATATTACTCGTTTGCATAACTTCGTCAAGAGCTTCCAACCAGGGTCAAGTATTAACGCAATAAGGGCAAGGTTAGACGATCTACCAAAATTAAGGCAGAAGTATGAAGACGCGCAGGAGAGATTAGAATTAGAAGACGAATCCGAGGACCACAGTGAAGATAGGAATACTTTTGAGACTATGTATTATGATCTCGTTGATAAAATGACCACGTTGATTGAATATAGCGTAGAGTTACGATCAAAACAGAACAATCCTTCGAGTACTAAAAGTGATGGTCAGTCTAGTTCCGGGAAGAGAGAGCTGACACTTCCTACAATTAAATTACCTTCCTTCGGGGGACAGGTCACTGAATTCCGTCATTTTTGTGACACATTTACTAGCCTGGTAATAAACAATGAAGCAATTGACGATATACAACGATACCACTATTTGTTATCTTCATTATCGGGTGAAGCACATGGCCAGATTAAGAACCTTCCCATAACAGGTCCTAATTTTAAAATTGCTTGGCAAACTGTCTATCAGAGATACAATAATCCTAGATTAATTGCCACAGCACACATCAACAACTTGCTGAACCTTCCACGTGTACATAATGAATCACCCACAGAGTTACGAGCACTTCTAAATCAGGTATCAAGTAACATAAATGCACTTGAAGCACTTGAACTTGAAATCCCTCTTCACGAAATCCTTCTAGCGCAATTAATTCTTGAAAAGACTGATGACGTCAGCAGAAAACAGTGGGAGCTGACGTCATCAAATTCACAATTCCCAAGACTGGAAGTGCTAAGTAAATTTTTAGAGGACAGATGTCAAGCCCTAGAATTAATCAATGGTAACCGAATTCCTACCCCAGTTGTCAATTCTACCACTCAAAACATCACTAGAAAGAAGCTCACGAACCAAGTCAGACAAGTGTATGTTTCAAGTAACAATAATTGTTTATTTTGTACTGGCATGCACCCTCTTTATAAATGTAAAGACTTTTCCAGTGTTAGTGTTGCACAACGAACAGAATTTGCCAAACAGCATACATTGTGTACAAATTGTTTGAGACATGGTCACATTGTTGGTGATTGTTCTTCAGGTTCTTGCTATTCTTGTGGTTTGAAGCATCACACACTACTTCACCGCAACCGAGGAACTGGTCGTTCTCCTACCCCACGGCCGCCTGATAACACGCATGATAGGCAACAGGCAAGACCCAACAACTCTATTGTTACGCAACAACGTGCCGACACAGCGTCCTATTGCTCACTGAAAATTAAACCGCATACTCATATATTGCTCTCGACTGCATTAGTAAAAGTGCGTGATGGGGAGGGCCAACTTCAGACTTGCCGAGTCCTACTAGACTCGGGCAGTCAAGCACACTTCATCACGACTGCCTGCACACAACGACTGAACTTAAAGAAGGTACGGAATAGAATTCCAATCCAGGGTATAAGTAGTATCGACGCAGAGTCGCATCATAGTGCAAACATAGAGGTGCATTCCATTACTAGCAACTATCAAGTAGTTATTAATTGTGCTGTATTGTCACGAATTTCAGCTGAATTGCCAGGATCATACATTAACTATCAAGACTGGCAAATTCCCGAAGAACTGACCTTAGCTGACCCCAGCTTCAACCAACCAGGTCAGATTGATATGTTAATCGGGGCAGAGATATTTTTTGATCTTCTTAGGCCTGAAAGACGCACGAGGAGCGGACCCTATCCAGTTCTTCAAAACACGGAATTCGGTTGGATTGTAGCGGGACAGTTTCAAATGGATAAGGTGAGCGGTCCGGGTTCACCACCTGTACAGTCGTTCTTCACTATGAATGACCATTCACTCGACCAGCAACTTCAACGATTCTGGGAATTAGAAGAGATCACTCAACCAATCAGATCGAATGATGAAATCGAGTGTGAAAGGCATTTTGTTGACACAGTCAGGAGGGATGCAGAAGGTAGATTCACGGTACGACTCCCACTCTGTGGAAAACCATCAGAACTTGGAAACTCACTAACAATGGCTACGTCACGGTTTCACAATCTCGAAAGACGCCTTGAAAGAAACCCTCAGTTGAAGGAGGATTACGTCAGCTTTTTAGAAGAGTACGAGACTCTAGGGCATATGGAGCCTATAACCACGGCGTCTGATAAGGAGGAACAGAGCTACTTCATGCCCCATCATCCAGTGTTCAAGGAGTCAAGTTCAACTACAAAAACCAGGGTTGTATTCGATGCCTCTGCCAGTACTACCACCGGACGGTCACTCAATGATATCCTCAGGGTTGGTCCGACAATCCAGCAAGATATCTGGTCCATTATCACCAGATTTCGCACTCACCAAATATGCTTTACGGCAGACATTCGACAGATGTACCGGCAGATAAGGATTGATAGTCATGACCGCAGACTTCAGAGAATCGTGTGGCGATCATCCCCAGAAGATCCTGTAAAACATTACCAGCTCAACACCGTCACCTACGGCACAGCGTCAGCACCCTTCCTCGCCACTAGATGCCCCCAACAGCTCGCTATGGAAGAATCAGACAGCTTTCCTGAAGCAGCGAAGATTTTACAGAGAGACTTCTACATTGATGACTGTATGTCTGGAAGTGCGACCGTCGAGGACGCGTAAGACACTCAAAATCAACTCATCAACCTTCCACAAACTGGAGGGTTCCAGCTACGAAAATGGTGTTCGAATCATCCCCGACTTCTTGAAGCAGTTCCTTCGGAGTGGCGAGAAACCCAGCTCCCACTTCAACTAGATAATGGGGAAAACATTAAGACATTAGGCTTGCTTTGGCATCCTGCTAGTGACCAACTGCAAATCGTAAACGGCAACTTACAACTACGCAACCCAGTAACAAAACGGAAGGTACTATCAACCATAGCTTCAATCTACGACCCACTTGGGCTAGTGAGTCCAATCATCATCTCCTGCAAGTTCTTCTTACAGCAACTGTGGCAGCTACGTCTAGGGTGGGATGAAATTTTACCACCAGAGCTACTTCATCGTTGGCAGAAGTTGTGCGGCGAACTTCCATTTCTCAACCAAATTCGGATCGACAGACTTGTATTGGCAAGGGGAACTCCGTTGAACATACAACTGCATGGCTTTTCGGATGCATCTGAGAAGGGATATGGTTGTTGCATTTATCTTAGATCTGAAACTCAAGATGGAGACTGCGTTACGAAACTGTTGAGTGCTAAATCCAGAGTTGCACCATTGAAGCGCGTTTCTCTACCCCGCCTAGAGTTGTGTGGAGCCCTACTTTTATCTCGGCTGATTAAGAAGGTCAACTCAATCCTAAACCTGAATGTCACTAGCGTTCATCTCTGGACAGATTCCACAATAGTTCTTGCCTGGATTGCAGCGTCTCCCAACCGCTGGAAGACGTTCATTGCCAATCGAGTTGCGGAAATTCAGCAAACCACATCGATTAGGGACTGGAAACACGTTGCCTCAGCTGATAACCCTGCTGACATGATTTCTCGGGGGGTGACTCCAGAAACTCTCATTTCCAACGCCAGGTGGTGGAACGGACCGTCGTGGCTTATGAAGCATTCGGCATCCTGGCCTACATCAGCCCCTTTAATAATACCTCAGGACGTCCCAGAACAGAAAAAACCTGTTGTTAGCCTGATAGCAGCTCAACCTCAAGATGATTTCATGAAGCGATTCTCCAAGTTAACGCGTCTCACGAGAGTAACGGCATATTGTATCAGATTTGCCGCAAATGCCAGACATCCTCGCAATCAAAGAAAAACGGGTGAGTTGGAGTTCGAAGAACTGGGTGTTGCATTACATGCAAGCATCAAAATAGCCCAAGCTTCAGAATATGGTCCAGAAATTAACGATCTTCGGATGACAAGGGCCATTAGTAAAGGAAGCAAGTTACTACCTCTGGATCCTTTCCTCTGTGACCAAAAACTCCTTCGAGTAGGTGGTCGACTACAACAATCTGATCTTCCGTTTAACCAGAAACATCAGATAATTTTACCGCCAAGGCATCACCTAACTAAACTGATCATTGAAAATGAACATCTACGCCTGCTTCATGCTGGATGTCAACTACTACTGTCGTCGCTACGTGAGCAGTACTGGATACCTAATGGCAAGAGTACGATTCGTCACATCATTCATTTTTGTATTATCTGCCACAAACTTAAGGCAAAAAACGCTGAACAACTAATGGGTCAACTGCCGAATTACAGAGTAACTCCAGTCAATCCATTTATACACTGCGGAATCGACTACGCGGGATCATTCTACATAAAGGCAGGCTCTCGCAAAACCAGATCCAAAATCAAGTGTTATGTAGCCCTCTTCGTATGCCTTTCTACTAGGGCAGTGCATCTAGAGATTGTAAGCAGTATGACTACCCAGGCCTTCATTGCTTCTCTAAGGCGTTTCATATCCCGTAGAGGCAGGCCAGCCCATGTGTTTTCTGATAACGGCAGAAATTTCGTTGGAGCCAATAGGGAACTGGAGGAGATAAGAAGATTGTTCAACGAGGGACAGCATCAACGTGATCTATCAACCTTTGCAAGCAGTGAAGGAATTCAGTGGCATTTTATTCCTCCTCAAGCTCCGCACTTTGGAGGAATATGGGAGGCAGGTGTCAAATCTTTTAAACACCATCTTCGGCGAGTGATGGGCACCGCATACCTTACCTTCGAGGAATTGTCCACACTCACAACCCAGATCGAAGGATGTCTCAATTCGAGGCCTCTAGTCCCGGCACCCAATGATCCCGACGACCTAGTTGTCCTTACCCCTAGTCACTTTCTCATTGGCCGACCAATCACTGCACTACCCCAACCAGATCTGAGTAATGTGCGTGTAAGCTTGCTTTCCAGATGGCAGCAAATCCAAAGACAGTTCCAAGGATTCTGGAAGGCGTGGTCAACCGACTACTTGTCCCATCTACAACAGAGAGGAAAATGGAAGAAGGAAGGGCGCAACGTCCAGGCAGGCACGCTGGTGATCGTGAAAGAAGACAAACTTCCCCCACTGTGCTGGAAGCTTGCAGTGGTTGATCAGGTCCACCCTGGAGCTGATGGGCTCGTACGTGTTGCCACTATACGTACCTCTTCCGGTACATTCAAGAGACCCATTACAAAACTTTGCCCACTTCCCATGCCAGACAACGGCATTTGTGAAGGTGGTGTTTTGACTAACTAACTATGTTCATTGCTTTGTGTTCGTTTGTTTGTTGGTGTTATATTTCAGGTGACTGTTTCTGGAAAAAAGTGTTAAACTCTTTTTTGGCGGGCGGCATGTTTAGGAACAAGTGTTAAACGGTTCGTCAAGCCTCGCCTTGCCTGTGGCAGAATCCCGTTCTTTCCACTGGTCGGGAGGGGTGGGCTTGCTACCTGCTTCACCCCGCTCCCCAAGTACGGTACATTCTTTCGACAGTGCCACTATTGTGCTCAACTGGACAAGTCACCACGGGGTGAAAGCAAAGCAGACCTGCTGCTATGCAATCTCGGAAAACTATATCGAACGAGTGACAGTGTATTAATTGTATCAACATGTATTGTATATAACTGTGTAATATAATATAATTAGTTAAATGTTCCACAGAAGTCCAGTGATTTGAAATCCCAGCACTATAAATTACAGTCCACCAGAGTATATAGCAGCTCTCACTTCTGGGCCAGTCGTCAAACCATACAGTTGGAGCCTACTTCAGGCTTGTCTCCTGTCTACTTGAGACAATTTTAAATCAAGACGCCATGTCTTAATTTTAACGTCAACAGTCATCCAGATCATCATCGTTCTTCAAAATGAGCTAAGTACTACTTCAATGGTTTTCACCAAGTTTTAAATGTTTTAAATTGCTTATAGCATTTCATTTGATTTTATATACAGTGTGAAATTGATAAATGTGATGCAATATCTGCCTTCAATAGATCTTCCTGATCTAGTTGTGGCTACTTCAGCTAACTTTTCAAAATGAAAAAGTACTTCTTGTACTGATTATCTGAGATACTATCTCACACCGAGGGATAATTTAAAGTACCCACTGTCTATAGAATTCAGATTTCCGCCGGGGGACTTGTTTTGCCAAATTCAACCGATATCAACGCTCTAGAACTTTCTACGTCAAGTTATCTTTCTACAAGTGAAATAGCCTGGCATTTCTTTAAATATGGGAACACATTTTCCTCGTTGAGAAATTCATGTTGAACAACCTCTAATCAACATAATTTGTCTTCCTTCGTGGGTTTTTCCGTTGCATTCAACTACAATCTACGGATTTCTAAAGAAATAAACTTTCTCCAACTAAAATTCAACTAGTGATCTCCATAATTGCAATAACTTTTCATTTTATAAAATTTCCTTGTTGCAATAGTGGACTTTTCAACGGACTACTGTGCATAACAGTGCTCGTTCAACAACCATCCGTGTCGCTTTCGATCGAAAGCAATAAATACGGCCATAAACTTTCTCCTAATCCTCCTATTTCCTCCTCTCAAACTCCTCACTAACATATTATAATAATTGTAAAATTTAGGTTCTTTTCAATGAGGTGACACTCTATAGAAGTGCCCTCCCATCTTTGTACTGTTTTCCATAAGTGTTTTCTGCATAATCTGCGTCTAGTCATCATCATCCTCATCATCTTGCACAGTTTCCAGCCACTGGCCGGGTCTGTTTGGAACACAAGCCTCTTCAACGTCTTCTGTCTTCCCACCATCTCTCAGCCTCCACCCATGTCCAGTCTTCTCCTAACTTCTTCACGCTTCCTTCCACCCCCTTCAGCCACCTCTCTCTCGGTCTTCCTCTCGGTCTCTTTCCTTCCCACTTCGTCTCATGTAACCTCTTGAGTATCCTCTTCTCCTCCATTCGTTTTACATGTCCATACCATTTAAGTGTAGATTTCTCTATACCATCCTGTTATGGTTCCTCCTTCATTAATTCTCTGGTCCACTCATTTCTTATTCTGTCCATCTTTGAAGCTCCAATACTGCTTCCCAAGAACCTCATCTCACTGGCCTGTATTTTGCTCTTCTCCCTTCCTTTCATAACCCAGGTCTCCGAGGCATACGTCAGGATAGGGACATAGTACGTCTGATGTATGATCTTTTTGCTGTTCTGAGGGACATCCTTGCTCCATAACATGCTTCTCACGCTCCTTCGGAATGCTTCTGCCTGCCTCCCCCGCTCATTTATTTATCTATCGTTTCTTCCATTATCTTGTATCAGGCTTCCCAGATACTTGAAACTCTCCACTTTCTTCAGCTGTTCCCCACCAATTGTTATTCCCGTTGTGGTTCTATCCTTCCTCCTTGTTGTGATCACCATCTCACTCTAATTTATTCTAAATTTCATCCCATATCCTTGTATTATTCCTTCCCACACGTCCAACTGTTCCTGTAACTCCTCCTTGTTTTCCCAAATCATCAAATCATCTGCAAACACCATTGCTTTCCTTTTTCCTTCTGTATCTAGTACACACCTTAAATCATATTGTTTTTCCTCTTTTGTTAGGGAATTCAATTATTTCTACTCACAAGTGAGTTTTCCAACTCTCCTTTTCCAGGTTTCACGAAAGGGTAACTGGCCCCCTTTTTTCTCGTGATCCCTGCTTCAATACAAGAAGTTATAGAAACTTCTTCTTAATTCTCTCTTTTCTTGTTATAATTTCAAATTGAATATTTGTTCATACTTTAAGATTTCCACATAGGAATTCTCAAAGTGCATATATTGTACCCGATTCTCTGTCATAGCTTTAATTATTTATAATTCTCGTTATAAACTTTAAAGTTTGCTATTTTTTGCACAACTTTTAAAATCTTATTCAAATTTGTGCTCGAAGCATGTTTTAAACTTGCATCCCCTTTAATATCGTTAAAAAGTTTACAACTTGTTAGTATTAAGTCTCAGACTTTTGTATGTTAAAATTGTTCATCGTCATTAATTGTAATCTTAATCAGCTTTATATGGTTTGTTACGTCAACTCTAAGCATTGTTAAATAAATTACATTCCATGTTTTCGTTTTATAAATTCCTAGAGAATAACGGTCAGGCAGGTCCTTGTCTTCCCTGGCTCTTCCTTGGCTTATGGTCCTTTTAAGAAAATTACTTAATAAGTAATTAAAGTTTCTCTACTTGTTGCATTTAACTGGAAACTTCAAAAATCTTGTTTAAAGCTCTTTTTAGTTTTCATAACTAATTCTAATAAGCCTTCGAGGCGAGCATAGCTAGCTCAGCAATCTTCCTGCTCGTCGAGATTTTCTCTATAACTCATGGTTTGTTTTCCAAATTCATAGTTTTCCTCTGGTTTGAACTTTTAATCGGCACTCCGCTGGTTACAAGCTCAACTTATCTTACGTGCAACAATTGGCATTCTTCCAACTCATCGAGAACAAAATAAAATCCTTACTAAAAGCATTCATACTGCTTCATCGCTTCCCTTTCTGGGAGTATTTGGTTGGTCTAACGGAGATCCAACATTACCCAAAATTAAAGTTATCACGGCCAATTCAAATTATTTTCGCCTTTCAAAACCGTCGATTAAACGTAACTCCTTTGAAAGGATATACAATAAATCTGTCATTCTTTGTCTTGCCAGACTACCACCCTTCCCCATATTACCCAATTTTAAGCTGGGAAGGAAAAGCACAAACGTCGCTTTCTTGGAAATAGCCCAAGCTCCAGCCGCATTTCCCGTTAGCTACGTCCAGGTCCATACCCACTTTAGGTGTTTTTCGGGTTTTGCGGTGACACTAGTCATTGAATATTGGCTTAAATTCGTTTGTTTGGTGTTGGACTCACGTCCTATTTATCCACACTTGTTCCTTAGTCCTAAACCCACTTCCCATTCCTTTTCTCTTCATCTTCCCGAGGGGATAGGGTTAATTCCTAGCAAAAAACCTACCCAGCGTGCCCTCTAGCTACGAGCTGTGACCTTCCACGCTTTGGTCGGAACCACACCTCGTTACACACGCCACGATTAGCCGATGTAGTCACCGGTTTGCGCATTCCAGCCTCCAGCTCTTTACTTTTTGATCGCACCTTATAATAAAAGAGTAACGTGTTTACGTTTCACTCCTGACACGTTGAATAAACACACACAACTGTACAGTACCCACAATGTGCAGTAAACAAATTACCGTACTGAACTGTAACGAACACTGAATAACAATATCGTAAAACCAACGAACAGTAGGCACTAAAAACCTCACAGTGCAGTGCGTACTGAACGAAACACGGACGACAGAAACTATACGAGAGAAAACGGACATGCGATAGCAAGAAGTACGGCAAACTACAATGGCGAGAGAGGTATTGAATCACCATTACAAGTCGGACAAGTTCGGCTCAAGCTCGGTTGGATAAGCCGGAGCGACGGATCAGCCGAGGGTGGACGAGAGGGGTTCTACTGTACTTGGATTTTGTTTTCACTCTCGGCAGCTGTTCAAACTCCTTTAAAATCAAACCGAATCACTTACTGTAAAGGTATGTGAGCATGCGCGCAGATTTACAGGATTGGTGGTGTGACCTGTTGGCATACTCAGGTCTGCTCTACCCATATAATTTACACATACAGGTCTTCCATTATAATACGTATTCTTTAAGGTTTATTTGGCAACCATGTTATAGATAGTAACAATCAATAATATAATAGCAAACATCCAAATTTTTTAAAGTGCCATACATAGAAGATGTTCTTTATACAACATTTAGCTTCCATGTTTTGTAATTAATAATTGTCGTGCAGTTGTTTTGCTGTAAGATTCAGAACAACGTAAAATTTCCGTCACATGCCAAAAACAAGTTTGGAAAATAAATATGCACACGGGATCCCACTATACCTGTGGTTTGTAAAAGCCCTTAATTTCCCCCCCAAGATGCAATACAGTATTATGTATTTACAGTGCTTATTTTTCATGGGCAACGCGGGGGTACGGGTACCCCTTAAACATTTGAAAACTGTTTAAGAGAGCAATATTGGTACATTTATATCTAGTCCAAAAAATATGACTTCCCACTTGAAAGTTCATCGATCAGCTGGCGACAACGCGCTGTTCACAACAGCTGGAAGAAATTTCGAGTAATTCTCGATTTAAATCGATCTGTCGAGTCAGTTTCTTTTGGTTGGAAACTCGGCACTCCGTTCTTATAAGCACGCAGGCTAGCGTTAGGAGGCGGGATAGGTTGTTATTTTGTGCGTGTTGTTTGGGTAGATTATTGGCTGAAGAATAACCTAAGAACCAAGGGAAGATGATAAAGAAAAGGAGGTGGGTTTCGGACTGGAGAAAAAGGATAGAAAAATAGGAGGAGAGTCCCACAAAAGTTATGAATTTAACTTTAAATGCACTCAGAGGCGGTTGCCACCGCAAATCCGCTCTCTGATATCTAAAGTGGGTAAGGACCTGGTCGAAGCTGACGGGAACCGCAGCTAGGACTTGGGCGGTTTGCCAGAGAAAGGCTTTAGCGTATTCCCTCTCAAGCATGCATATGCCTGCTATGGGGAAGGGTGATGGTCTGACAAGACTAATAGTAACAGATTTATTGCGTATTAACGATGGCATGAACCAAGGAAGAGTTAGGAAAGACAGGATCTTGCCTAACTATAGTGTTTGCGAAATTATAAATCCAAAAACAAATATTTAATTTATTTAACAATTCAAAGGAAGTTGATAACTTTAACAAGTATATATTTTCAATTTGGTTAACAATTTTGGGGTCACAGACCTCAGAAAACATTAAACGTTTGCGCCAGGCAATTAACAATTTATTAGGTTTCAAACCTTTATAAAATCCTAGCAAGGATTTAAAATAGCGAAGATAAAAATTCAAAATTTAAAGACAATTAAGGTGATTAAAGTTTAACAATAAATAGAGTACAAGGTGTGTACTATAAGAAATTTCTGCGTACCTATCTTAGAAAAAGTTACAACTTCAAAAATAACAAAAAAAGAAAACAGGTAAAATGGAAGAGAAGTTCCTATAACTTCTTATATTTATACTGGATTACTTTTATGATAGCTATGCAAAATAGAGCAGGTCACTTACTGTGAAACCTGAAGAGAAAGTCAAAAGGAAGGTTCTAGACTTCCTATGTTCAAGTAGGAATCACGAGACAAATGGGGCAGTTTCCCTTTCGTTAGACCTAGAAATAACTCACTCATGAGTTGAAAGAATTGTTTTCCCTGATTATAAGGGAGAAACAATGTAAGCTTGAACCGTGTATAAAACACGTGGTTATGCAGAAATTAATTGATGATAAACAAGCAAGATGGAAGGGCACTTCGTTAGAGTGACACCTCATTAAAAATGATCTAGAGTAACAATTTTATTAATATGGTTTGTTAGTAGAAGGTTTAGGAAAGATCAATTGGGATTTAGGATCAATGTTCATGGCCTTATTGAAGGTAAACGGATGATCGCGACGCGGTAGAAAAGTTGAACAAGCACTAGTTATCACTATAGTCCGTTGAATGGATGAAAAGTTCACTGTAGTAACACGAAAGTTTATGACAAAGAAAGTTATTGCAATTATGAAAAAGAACTGGTAGCACTAGATAGGCGAAAGTCTATTGCTTGAGAAAGTTGTGTATTACAATTAAATGCGCCATAGGACATTCCAACGGTGGAAGAAAATTAGCTATTGAGCTTTAATTCAGAAGGAAGATTCTTCAATTTTCAATAGTATTCTCACAAGTGAGTGAAAAGTACATGACGGCAAGACTTGTAGATAAAGTACAGGATCTGGAAGGTTCCAGAACGATCCTAATAGAAGAATGGAGCCAAAGTTAATCCAGCGGAGGAACTAGCTTGGTATTTTATAGACAGCGGGTATTAGATAATATCCCACGTGGTGAGAAGATTTCTCAATTAAATAGCTTAAGAAAAGCTACTTTTTATTAAGGTTGGCTTAGACAGACAAAAGCCCAACATAGCAAATCCCGCGAAGGATGATTTTTGCCCCTAATAAGTAATCTCACACTGCCTATAAAATGATCATTGAAGTATGTAGAATTAAAACCGATGAAGATGAGGTTAAAACCTTAAGTCTGTACTTATCTTTGTTGCATGGCGAAGATGAAGTTCCCTTTGACGGATACCTAATGTGCCAACATGGCGTAGAATGTAGAGAGTGCCTCTTGGTTTGAGGAGACTGGCTCTGGTTGAGCCTTGACTGACCAAGGCAACTGCCGACTTACAAGTGAGATCCGCTCAGCAAAGCGCGGAGGGTCCAAGGAAGGGAAAAGAGTGGGGGTAGGAGACAAAAGGAATACATATAAGCGTGACCAATATTGTAAACTTAAATTCTCATGAGGGAATGGTCTTCAAAGAGTTGATAGCAGGCGATACTAGCACAGCCTGGTGGGTGAAAGAGTAGACGATGTTCTCTTGATCACGGAGATAATAGCTGGCGATGGCAACGAAAACTGGTGGCCAGATGGATAAGGAAGTCCTCTTGCACGAGGAAGAATTGAGGAGCTTCTGAGATTCGCTGCTAGATGACGCTAGGTGAGTCATGGAAGATATATATCTAGAACAGACTCACAAAGAACATAAGAGGCATGACCAACAAAGAGAAAATAGAAGATCACTGTTGGTGTTTGATAAAGAGGATTGAATGAACATGCAAAAGCATTAAAAATTCTATTCTCTCGTACCGTGTATTCCAAGAATACACCATACTGGGAGGGGCATAAACACCAACAGAGAACAAATAAGCAATTAAACATTTAAAGGTAATGGAGCGATCAAAGACAGTGGTCTAGTGATCGGACCATTAGTGGTCAAGACTCTGACCACCCTGACTCTCCCATCTCTTCCAGGATAACACTCGGTCACTCTACCCGAAATCCAGACCAGGGGGGGGGGGGGGGAGAAACATCCCTAACCAAGACCAAGTCCCCCACTTTAATGTCGGGACAGGAAAGAAACCACTTCTGTCTCCGTTGCAAGGAAGTTAAATATTCCAAGTTCCACCTCTTCCAAAAGGAATTGCGGAGGGTTTCAAGTTTACGCCAAACAATGGGTAGATTAGAATCCCTGTAAGAATTGGGAAGGGGAGGAGGGGCAGAAAGAGAAGGGCCTATAAGGAAGTGACCAGGTGTGAGTGGAAGTAGGTCATCAGGGTCATTGGAAAGCGGAGTTAAAGAACGAGAATTAACAACACCTTCAATCACAAAATAGCTTGAAGCTGCGAGAAGTATAGCTCTAGTAAAGATCGCGATAAGATGCGAAAGAAGAATTAACAAGTTTATACAAAGCGTATAGAAACAATTACATCGATTAAGGATAAGAATATACCAAATAAACAAAGGAACTATGCGAGTAGGAGGCAAGAACGCCATAGGTAACAACAATCTAGTAGCCATAAACAATAAACTTAAGTTATAATAAGTATCAAAAGGGTTAGTCAGAAAAATACTTAAGTCAGCGAGAAACGAGACGTGACCAGCATAAATATAAAAACACATCAAATGTAACGACAAGAAAAAACAAGTTTGTCCATCAATGAATAATAAAGGTGCAAAATATGTAAGCAGAGTGCAATACATGAGCGCGTAAAAGATATGCAACGATGTTATGAAACAGGAATCGAAGCAGCTGTAGGATACGAGCGTGAGTAAGTGGGAGACATAAGCATGAACGACCTTGACCCACATAGTACAGCGAGATAATGAATATAAATAGCTGAAAGAGTCCTTAACCGGAACAAGTTTATTTTGGTAATGAGGGGAACGGCTTCCGAGATTACGGGAGCAACTCGCAAGACAATGGTTGGCAGTCAGCCAGAGTTGAGATAAGGGAAACTTGCTCTGACCTTTGGCAAGCATACAGGAAATGAACAGCAGTTTGGCCTTACTCGAGCTTGTATACAATCAAAATTGACAAACAAGCAGTTCGAAATAAACATACAACACTAGTGAAATCAGCTGAGACTTCAAGCGGAGCAAGTGACACGACATGCAGTCATTCGTGGCTTGGACGTGAAAAACCAATTTAGAGACATATGAAATAAAGTAAGAAATCAATTTCGCATAATTTTGAGGATTACGGAATCCGACAATTTTCGACAGAAAAAAGCTTAATTCTTCCGAAAAAAGAAGAGAAGCTGGGACATTGAAAAGGAGTTTATGTGTAAGAATAGTTATTCTAGATGCTAGAGAATTCAGATTTTCAAGCGGTTTCAAAAGCGGCTTCCAATTGTGAGGAAGGGGGAAGGAGCCGGCCGTGGCCATCCTACTAAATAGCGAAAAAAGTGAAGCATAGCTTACATCGAAATGATGGTGACTGATAGCCATGGTTTTACACAAGGGGAAGATAGTTTTCAATAGAGAGTTTAAGCAATTACCTGCTATAAAAAATGACATGAGAAAGTAAACTAAGTAACACAAGGTGAGGCGAACTTGAATTGCCATTTTGTGCGGGAAGAAGGCAAAACCATTTAAACAACTTACAAAGGTGGCGTAGTTGTTTACGATAAAACATCGTTTCGGCAAGTGTTTTTCAAAAGTATCGAGATCGAAAACAGAGGTGTTCTCTTTTTCAGAAGGGGGATTTATATCAGCAGTTACGAAATGACATTGCGATTTGGTTTGAAGACAGGGATGTTGGATTTCACCAGTAATAACTCAACCAAAATCGGTGTCTCTGGCGACCACGGTTGAGGATAACTTGCGAACCTGTTTACGGAGGCAATTCCAAAAAACATTGGCACTGAAAAGTACATCAATGGGACCTTGAGCATTAAACTGAGGATCAGCTAACCTTAAGTGCGAAGGAATCTTGAAACCGGAAGTATTAATAGAGCTGCTAGGAGTGTCCTTGCCAATGCTGGTAAGAATGAGACAGTTTAAGTTAAGATTGGTGTTTCTTTGGCAAACGTCTCTGATTTTCAATTTTGAAGACTGCAAGGCTTCAGTTTTCAAATTGTCAATGCCGGATACTTTGATAGAAGTAGGCGATGATGAAAGACCTAGTTTTTTAATTAACGATTGCGAAACAAAGTTGTGAGTTGAAGCGGAATCGAGAAGACCGCGGGTTCGAAACCAATTTCCAAATTTATCTTGGATTTCGAATTGTACAGTGGACAAAAGGACTTGCGCACTGTGAGAAGTTTCGGCGTTAGAAATGCAGGAAGAAGCATTAGTTTGTTCGGAGCTGCTCTGCATGGAGTTTGAAGAAGCGGGTACTGGTGACCTCGATTTATCACGAACGTGCAATGAAGAATGGTGCAGTTTTTTGCAATGGAAACAGAGGTTGGATGACGTACAGTTTGAAGAAGAATGCTTAGGTGACAAGCAGCTGAAGCAATGTTTACTATTGAAGACAAACTTCCTTCGGTCTTCGACAGACAATTCTTTAAAGGATTTGCACAAGTACAAAGTGTGCAACTTTTTGCAGAGCATGCATTTTAAAGATTTGTTGAGCGGCCTGATATGTTCTCTTGGATGGTTGAAAGAAGCAGAACGAGTTTGCTTGTTCTCGACAGATGGGGGTTGATGACCATTTGAAGAGACAAGTTTTTCTCAAAAATGCGACACTTATGACTCGTTTCGACATTTTCGCACTGAAATGAGAGTGCTGTAAGGACTTGGCACCGGCTGTTGAGAAACGAGATGAGGTGTTGAAACGAATGTTCCTCGTTGCGAGTGAGTTCGATCTCCCAAGGCTTTAATGTCGAAAAATCGAATCTTGATGTAGCTAGATGAATAAGAATAGTGTCCCACGTTTGGACTGGTTGCTTGAGATGATATAACGCTCTCACGTGCAATTGAATAGAGTCTAACAGGTCTTTTAGAGAGGCGACGTCATTAGGTTTGACGACTGGCAGGTTGAACAGACAGCGGATGTGGCGAGCCACACACAAACGTAAATTGCCATATCTCTCTTTAAGGAGATTAAAGGCAATGAGGTAGTTATCTGCGCTTAAAGGAAGTGACTCCACCAAGGCCAAGGCCTCGCTTTCCAAGGACGTACGCAAGAAGTAGAATTTATGAATGTCGAGAATGTCAGTATTTTCATGAATTAGGGAGCAGTAAAGTTCATAAAAAGAATACCATTCACCTTCCTGGCCTGAGAAGTGAGGTAGGCTTATCTTTGGAAGTAACGGTTTCGGTTTATCCTTGTGTACTGAAGCGGGTGCGAACTGGGCCGGATTGATGACCCTAGTGTCCGGTTCTGAGATACTGCGGATCAGTTGGTGGGCCTTGGCAATCCCTTCAAAGTACAAGGGTTCTACCTCGTCCCGATCCGATTGAAGTTCTGGACAAGCGGATTCAATCTCGGTTTGAATTTGATCGTAATAATCATAGGACCGTACGTACAACTTAAGGCGTTGTGTCAAGATGTCTAAATCACACTCGGCGGGATATATTTTGTTGATGAAATTTCTGAATCTGGTGAGTTGCCCGTTATAGGAAGAACGTCTGGCAATGGGAGTTTCATCCTTTTCAGTAGGAGCCATGTCAAAGAAAATAGATTAAAATGTAACTCACGAAACTGTGGAACCTTGGAGATGCTGTCAAGCTGGCAGCAGCAAATAAGTTGAAAGAAAGGGACACAGCACGGGAGACAGGAGCGGCCTCTTTCCACTTCACAGGTTCTGCACGATGTAGTTATAGCTGAAAGATTCAAAGCAGGTATTAATAATTTGTAAGGTATTGTCAAATAACCTTTTAAAACAAGTGACAAACGGACTCTCCCGGGTTTCGGCACCAAATTTTGGGTAGATTATTGGCAGAAGAATAACCTAACCACCAAGGGAAGATGATAAAGAAAAGGAGGTGGGTTTCGGACTTGAGAAAAAGGATAGAAAAATAGGAGGAGAGTCCCACAAAAGTTATGAATTTAACTTTAAATGCACTCAGAGGCGGTTGCCACCGCAAATCCGCTCTCTGATACCTAAAGTGGGTAAGGACCTGGTCGAAGCTGACGGAAACCGCAGCTAGGACTTGGGCGGTTTGCCAGAGAAAGGCTTTAGCGTATTCCCTCTCAAGCATGCATATGCCTACTATGGGGAAGGGTGACGGTCTGACAAGACAAATAGTAACAGATTTATTGCGTATTAACGAGGGCATGAACCTAGGAAGAGTTAGGAAAGCCAGGATCTTGCCTAACTGTAGTATTTGCGAAATTATAAATCCAAAAACAAATATTTAATTTATTTAACAATTCAAAGGAAGTTGATAACTTTAACAAATATATATTTTCAATTTGGTTAACAATTTTGGGGTCACAGACCTCAGAAAACATTAAACGTTTGCGCCAGGCAATTAACAATTTATTAGGTTTCAAACCTTTATAAAATCCTAGCAAGGATTTAAAATAGCGAAGATAAAAATTCAAAATTTAAAGACAATTAAGGTGATTAAAGTTTAACAATAAATAGAGTACAAGGTGTGTACTATAAGAAATTTCTGCGTACCTATCTTTGAAAAAGTTACAACTTCAAAAATAACAAAAAAAAAAAGAAAACAGGTTGAATGGAAGAGAAGTTCCTATAACTTCTTATATTTATACTGGATTACTTTTATGTTAGCTATGCAAAATAGAGCAGGTCACTTACTGTGAAACCTGAAGAGAAAGTCAAAAGGAAGGTTCTAGACTTCCTTTGTTCAAGTAGGAATCACGAGACAAATGGGGCAGTTTCCCTTTCGTTAGACCTAGAAATAACTCACTCATGAGTCGAAAGAATTGTTTTCCCTGATTATAAGGGAGAAACAATGTAAGCGTGAACCGTGTATAAAACACGTGGTTATGCAGAAATTAATTGATGATAAACAAGCAAGATGGAAGGGCACTTCGTTAGAGTGACGCCTCATTAAAAATGATCTAGAGTAACAATTGTATTAATATGGTTTGTTAGTAGAAGGTTTAGGAAAGATCAATTGGGATTTAGGATCAATGTTCATGGCCTTATTGAAGGTAGACGGACGATCGCGACGCGGTAGAAAAGTTGAACAAGCACTAGTTATCACTATAGTCTGTTGAATGGATGAAAAGTTCACTGTAGTAACACGAAAGTTTATGGCAAAGAAAGTTATTGCAATGATGAAAAAGAACTGGTAGCACTAGATAGGCGAAAGTTTATTACTTGAGAAAGTTGTGTATTACAATTAAATGCGCCATAGAACATTCCAACGGTGGAAGAAAATTAGCTATTGAGCTTTAATTCAGAAGGAAGATTCTTCAATTTTCAATAGTATTCTCACAAGTGAGTGAAAAGTACATGACGGCAAGACTTGTAGATAAAGTACAGGATCTGGAAGGTTCCAGAACGATCCTAATAGAAGAATGGAGCCAAAGTTAATCCAGCGGAGGAACTAGCTCGGTATTTTATAGACAGCGGGTATTAGATAATATCCCACGTGGTGAGAAGATTTCTCAATTAAATAGCTTAAGAAAAGCTACTTTTTATTAAGGTTGGCTTAGACAGACAAAAGCCCAACATAGCAAATCCCGCGAAGGATGATTTTTGCCCCAAATAAGTAATCTCACACTGCCTATAAAATGATCATTGAAGTATGGAGAATTAAAACCGATGAAGATGAGGTTAAAACCTTAAGTCTGTACTTATCTTTGTTGCATAGCGAAGATGAAGTTCCCTTTGACGGATACCTAATGTGCCAACATGGCGTAGAATGTAGAGAGTGCCTCTTGGTTTGAGGAGACTGGCTCTGGTTGAGCCTTGACTGACCAAGTCAACTGCCGACTTACAAGTGAGACCCGCTCAGCAAAGCGCGGAGGGTCCAAGGAAGGGAAAAGAGTGGGGGTAGGAGACAAAAGGAATACATATAAGCATGACCAATATTGTAAACTTAAATCCTCTTGAGGAAATGGTCTTCAAAGAGTTGATAGCAGGCGATACTAGCAGAGCCTGGTGGGTGAAAGAGTAGACGAAGTTCTCTTGATCACGGAGATAATAGCTGGCGATGGCAACGAGAACTGGTGGCCAGATGGATAAGGAAGTCCTCTTGCACCAGGAAGAATTGAGGAGCTTCTGAGATTCGCTGCTAGATGACGCTAGGTGAGTCATGGAAGATATATATCTAGAACAGACTCACAAAGAACATAAGAGACATGACCAACAAAGAGAAAATAGAAGATCACTGTTGGTGTTTGATAAAGAGGAAGGAATGAACATGCAAAAGCATTAAAAATTATATTCTCTCGTACCGTGTATTCCAAGAATACACCATTGTTAGACATCTGGCGACCGACACGAAAGTCAAGCAGGGGGAGCGTGAAGATGGCAGTGATCAGCCTCTTTTACCAGTGTGGAATTTACTGTAAGCAGGACTGCAAAATGAGACACTACCACAGTGATTATAATTATTTCACTTAATTTTATAATGGTAAATGATTAGTTGCAGTTACCACCTTGAGATTTTGACCACAAATAAATTAACCCAATTCAACCGTTCATTTAACATGTCAGCGCGAAAAGTAAAAAACGGACTCTGCAAATTGCCGAAATTTGCAAGATGGTGATGTTTTGTCGACTACAAATGAGAGTACCCCTTAAATTGTTTTTAGAAGAAAAGCACTGTGTATTTATGATTTTAGTACGTATATTCACCAATTTACTGCCCGGCAAAAACTGTCTGGGTGGGATTCAGATAGGTGGAAAACAGGTAAGCAGCCCGGCGTATTCTGATAAACTGATTCTAATGACAGACACTGTCAAATGCTTACAAGCTAAAATGTTATAACATTCCTAACAGAAATGTCGGAGTTATTATATCAAAATTGGCATATAGAAACATAGGTTATGTCGATAGTAAAGAAACACAGGAAAATAGAATTTCACTTAGGAATAACTAAATTGGAGCAGGTGGACTATTTTAAATACGGTACATCTGATAATTATTTTCTTAGGATGGTAGTGTGGTGAAAGTCACGAAGTCAATGTGCAGGAAAGTCAATGAAATTAGTTCTCAGTAGCAATCTTCTGAAATCTGCAAGAAGCAGTTAGTGTAGCAACGAGGCTCTTTCTACGTTCAGTATTAAAACGGATATTGCTCCGTATAACTTAATGAGCTTAATGCTCTTAATGAGATCTTTATTGAAGCCAGGCTGAAATGGTTCGGTCATCTCAAAAGAACGGACTCACAAATAACAGCTAGAGTGTTGTTTGAGTAAGAACTGAAAGGCGAGAGACCAAGAGGTCGACAGAGGAAGAGATGGCACAAATGATCTTGCAGGGAGAGATCTGGATTTGCAGCAGGTCGTGGAGGGGGAGACATTCTTGGCGAGAACGAAATGGAGAGCGCTCATTCACCGCAACCGGGAAACTGGAGCCGGTTCATGATGACGATGATGATAACTGAGTCGTTGAACTCTTTCCTTCCACCTAATATCCCATGATAGTGTTACAAAAGTACTGAATTGAGGATCTAATCCGATTACGGGAAAATCCCAGGTGTCAGCGCCACTTGTTCTTGTATTAATAATGTAAGTGATGTTACTAAGACTTTGAAACACCTTAGTACTTTACAGTTACCTAAATACTGATTTGGAAGACATCTGATTGCTGCAAGAACATTACGTCTGACGAATTCACGAATTCCGATTCAATTTGCTCTATGTCAAGGAAACATGCTATGGCACTACTGATATCTTGTGGCAGACAGGGACTCGAAATTTATAGCAGATTTATCACCCGGGTAAAGTCTGTTACGTTTGCTAGTATCTCCTAAATGAAAAGCCGGAAGTAAGTCCCATTTAATAAGCACAATCGATTTACTTCAGTTATCAAATAATCAATCCATCGAAGCAGAAACAAATAACGACTAATCGATTATGCATTTTATCGATTAATCTATTGGTCGCTAAATCGATTAATCAGTTGGTCGAATATTTGATTGTATAGTCGATTAACTGACGTACTTCGTTCCTTTCAGTACGCTCTCACAGAAGCAAAATAGACATTTATTTAATTGAAATATATTGTATCATATATCTCTATATAGGCCTATATATAACAAGATGTTCAGTAAAGAACATATAGCCTACTTTCTCCTAAATGCATGGGTATTGTTATAACTCTTTGTCCTTTTCAAGAGGTATGATTGAATGTTGGTTGTAGTAGCTTGTTGAAATACAACGTGCTATAGGGATATTAAACATGAATATGAGGTGCCCTTTGCTAGTGCTACCTCTGTACCAAATTTCGTTCCATTCGGTTTCACCGTGTTCAAATTGATAAGGGGAATCGATTTTCACACAAAGATGGCCGCCATCCGCAAAATATTAGGCTGATGACCTATTAGTTTGGTCAAAGGATGCTCCCTCCATAAAGGTATGTTGTTGCTAAATTTGCTAGAGATCGGATGATTAGGCTAATCGTAATTTGATTTAAGCTTTGAACATTTGTGTGGCCGCCATTACGTTTCTGTCAATATGGCGGCGATATAAATCATGACACTGAGATGCCCTTTGCTAGTGCTATCTCTGTACCAAATTTCGTTCCATTCGGTTTCACCGTGTTTGAATTAATAGGGAGAATCGATTTTGACACAAAGATGGCCGCCATCCACAAACTATTAGGTGAATGACCTATTAGATTGGTCAAAGGATGCTCCCTCCATAAAGGTATGTAGTTGCAAAATTTGGTAGAGATCGGATGATTAGGTTAATCGTAATTTGATTTAAGCTTTGAACATTCGTGTGGCCGCCATTACGTTTCAGTCAAGATGGTGGCGATATAAAACATGACACTGAGGTGCCCTTTGCTAGTGCTACCTCTGTACCAAATTTCGTTCCATTCGGTTCCACCGTGTTCGAATTAATAGGGGGAATCAATTTTGACATAAAGATGGCCGCCACCCGCAAACTATTAGGCTAATAACCTATTAGATTGGTCAAAGGATGCTCCCTCCATAAAGGTATGTAGTTGCAAAATTTGGTAGAGATCGGATGATTAGGTTAGTCGTAATTTGATTTAAGCTTTGAACATTTGTGTGGCCGCAATTACATTTCCGTCAAGATGGCGGCGAAATAAAACATGACACTGAGGTGCCCTTTGCTAGTGCTACCTCTGTACCAAATTTCGTTCCATTTGTTTTCACCGTGTTTGAATTAATAGGGGGAATTGATTTTCACACAAAGATGGCCGCCATCCGCAAACTATTAGACTAATGACCTAGTTATTTGGTCAAAGGATGCTTCCTCTATAAAGGTATGTTGTTGCAAAATTTGGTAGAGATCGGATGATTAGGTTAATCGTAATTTGATTTAAGCTTTGAACATTTGTGTGGCCGCCATTACGTTTCCGTCAAGATGGCGGCGATATAAAACATGACACTGAGGTGCCTTTTGTTAGTACTACCTCTGTACCAAATTTCGTTCCATTCGGTTCCACCGTGTTCGAATTAATAGGGGGAATCGATTTTCACACAAAGATGGCCGCCATCCGCAAACTATTACGCTGATGACTTATTAGTGTGGTCAAAGGATGCTCCCCCCATAAAGGTATGTTGTTGCAAAATTTGGTAGAGATCGGATGATTAGGTTAGTCGTAATTTGATTTAAGCTTTGAACATTTGTGTGGCCGCCATTACATTTCCGTCAAGATGGCGGCGATATAAAACATGACACTGAGGTGTCCTTTGCTAGTGCTACCTTTGTACCAAATTTCGTTCAATTCGCATTCACCGTGTTCGAATTGATAGGGGGGGACAGACATTCAGAGTACACACACTCACACACACACACACACACACACAGACACACACACACACAGACTCACACACACACATACACACACAGACAGACACACTTTTTTCGCCCTGTGTTGATCTCATAAGTCTACTTTCATTTTTTGCAAAAATCGAAAGTAGGCTAAAAATGAAAGTTTGTCTGTTTTTTCTGAATTTCCACGGAAGTATGAGTTATTAACGCGTTTCAGACTGGTTTATGACGGTTGGGCGCAAAACCAAAATTTTTGTCTGTCTGTCTGTTTGTCTCTATACAACTTTGCACACGCATCACTTGGGAACGGCTGAGTGGATCAACGTAAAATTTGCTACAGAAGTCCATCAGAGACACGACAGTAATTATTGATGTAACTCTTCTCCATACCTATCATGAAAGAGGAAGGAAAAGGAAGGAATATTGTAGTTTTACGTGACCGTGAATCTTGTGATTATGAGCCACGGGACCTCCTTTCTTTTACGTGGAATCCGAACCACAGGACATGGCATTTCACTTCGAAAATCTCACATGCATTGACCGGGAATCGAACCCGGGCCGCCATGGTGAGAGGCATACAGCTAGACCGCTGAGCCACCGCGCCCCTCTCATAAAAGAGGAAAAAAGGAAGCTTGTAGTTTAACGTGACCGTTAATCTTGAGATCATGAGCCACGGGACCTCCTTTTTACGCGGAATCCGAACCACAGGACATAGCATTTCACTTCGAAAATCTCACATGAATTGACCGGGAATCGAACCCGGACCGCCTTGGTGAGAGGCATACAGCTAGACCACTGAGCCACTACGCATAAAAGCGGGCCTACCCCCTTAAAATGCATGCTGAAATGGGCGTAGAAAAACGAGACAAAGCTCATTTTCAGCGTCTCAATGTGAGAAACAAAACTCGGGAGCCCTACGGGCCCCGAAAACCACATTTTAAGGTCCTAAAACCAACAGTTTTTGAGATATACCCAAAAAACTAATTTCATTTATTAAGCTATTGAAGAAATGCAAGCCTCTTACCATGGCAACACAATCTCAGAAGTCCATCTATTTCTGTAAGACGCAATGCCATTCCATTTATTGCATTACTGTGAACATTCGCAAACGGCTTTAAGGTTATCACGGAACCAACTTAAGCTGTAAAATTCATCAATACTTATACAATGTGCTTAAGGGGGTCAAGGGGTACTCTTGAATTTTTTCACGTGATTTACACGGACGGGTGTGGTACTAAAGGTCTATTATACCCCTATCCCTATATTATTATAATGATTATTATTATATCATGGCGTACAAAGAGGAGGAAAACTCATTTTCAGCCCCTCAGTGGCTCGGAGGCTACTACATTTTAAGGCTCTAAAACCACGTTTCTGAGATATTCCCAGAAAACTAATTTAATTTAATAAACTAATAAAGTCCACCTCGTGGAGCAGTGGCTAGCATTGTTGGCTGTTACCCCCGAGGTACCGGGTTCGATCCCCGGCTCTGCCAAGAATTTTAAAATCTTGGTAAGGTCTGGTACGGGGTCTCCCAGCCTCGTGATGCAAAATGGGAACCTGCCGGATGCTACGGTAGGAGGAGGAGTGGAAAGGAACTGGCCACCCTACCAACTGCTAACTCCGGCTCGGGATACCTGGTTAGTGATCCCTTGACTTAGTCATGGGCTCTTATTGAGGTCACCTACGTCCCTGGAGGGGATATGGCACTCTCTTATTTTATAAACTAATAAATAGATGACGAGTCCAGAAGAAGACCAAATCAGGAGCTATGTAGGTATACTGAGAAAATCACAGATGTGGCCAGGAAGAGACATCAGGCTTTCTATGGACATGACTCATGGATGAACCCTACAAGACTAACCAACCGGCTTCTCAACTACTGGGGGAAGAGAAAGAGCGTGACACCGTCGGTAACTGTAGTTAACAAGGATATCCAAGAACTGAAGATAATGAAAAGTGATATTAGAAGCCGATCGCATCTCAGAAAGATACTTAAACAGAAGAGTTTTCAGGACAGACCACCCTGTAAGAAAACCGGCATCATCTCGACAAAAGAGAAGAAGGAGAAACATAGCCAGAAAATGCGCGAATATTGGGCAAACATCAAGTCCCTCGCCAAGTTGAAAAGTTGAACGTCGTGGTCCTTAGCTGGCCCATCCGAAATAAGAAGAAGAACAAGAAGAAACTAATGAAGTAATGCAAGTCGGTAAGCTTGACAACAGTGTCACAAGAGGTGACATCCAACTCTCCATCTAATTCTGTAATGTACCCGTTCGTCCTGGGGATGCGATGACCCATCTGCTATTACATCGCATTCCTGGAGTTCCAGGACAGAGCGGAGTTAAATGAACCTCTAGTCAAATAAGGAATGTGTCGGAAATTCAGCTGAGTTATCGAAAAAGCAGTGGGTAACACGAGACAAAGTATCTCTAGGGTCGTTACGGGCTTAAGTTTAATAAAATATAATGCAAATATAAATGGGCGCCATCAACTGAATTCCTAGCAAACCACCTCCTTTCCTGGTTAAGCCTTACTCAAGACAAGGAAAGAAAAAGGAAAATCACACCATCATCAGATCACAACTAAGATTTTAAAAAAAAAATTCACTTTGATAGTCAGACAGATATTTTAAATATACCTCCTACCTGAGAGTATGGTCGAATGTCAACGTTAAATTGTCATTGTCCAAAAATCGAACCATCTCTTTTCTAATCAAAAATATTTCATCCACATAAAACAGAAAAATCTCTGAAGTTCTCTTGGGTTCTCAGGATCACTGTAGCACTATGTCTTTCGTCACTGACATTTGTGATACCTGAGACCTAATTTCTCTTTAATTTAACATCATGAATGTGGATTTGAAAAAGTTATTAATCTGTCTAAACATACACATATTATAATCACATATTTTAAATATCACGTATTTTATGGCTTGCATGGCATAATTTAAATGTTGAACACGTTAGTCAAATGCTCCTAAACATCGAATAATCAATTTACACTATTTACATTGTCATTCATAATTACTTGTTTGTGAATTACAGAAAATTCACTTCTCATTGGTCATCATTATCATCATCATCAAAATTAAATATTTCTCACATTAATTCTCATTTCAAAATTCAACATATTCCTGTCAGAATCATTAACTCATCACCATTAAATCATTTAAATGAAAATTATTATCATCACTTCATTATGCTTTCTAATTATTCACACACTCTTATTTTATCACCTACTTCAGATTAAATCGTCTTAAATCATCAATACAAATTGTTTAATTCCTCAACTCAAGTTGCAATTTCTCACATTATATCTCAAATTTATTTTAATTCCATATAAATTCATTAATCATCAGCTTCTTTAATTAAATATCACCTTCTAATTCAGTTATTCATCATCTATCCAATCATCTATTAATTTATTTAAATCAGTTTATTCATCCAATCTTTAATTCATCCATTTATTTAATTCGTTGATTTATTCCAAAATTTAATTTATCAACTTATTTAAATTTTATTCTTCTGGTTATTTAGATTTTCATTATTTCTTCTAGTCATTCTGATTTTTATTTCATTAGGTCCGATCATTAATATGCTTAATTTTCAGATGATTATTTCATTAATTATTATTCTCAGAAAATCTTGTATTATCAACTTTATTTATTTGTTTAATTTCCTAACAAATTGTTTAATATGGGTTATAGAACGTTGTCTTACAGTCTTATCACTTCCAAGTTATATTTCGTATTTAATTTATCATGCCAAAAAATATTATTGCCTTCACGATATCACGTTGGATCTGACTATCCACAACTACATTATATATCCTCAATTCTTCAAATATCACATTTGAATACAACAATTATTCCACAAAACTCCATAAATATTCAGCACATACAGCATAAATCTCAACAATTACGCTAGACTGGGTTCAACAACCTCATGTCTGCTTCAAAATGCATTAGCAACATTGCAACTATCACTTGGCAACTTCCACAAAATGCCTATAATCAGCTGTTATCAAATTTCAAAGATCGTCGATTTTCCCTATGTAATGAATTTCTCGAAAGATCGGCGTGAATATCATTCCATCCATGCAATGACGATTGCCTTAGAATTCCAAGTGAATCAGCTGGTGGACCTCCTCCTCGTCAGGAATCGAATCCATCGCTCTGCGGTGCCATCGCGTCTCTGTCTGCGTTTACTCCGACATGATAAACTTCTGGTTATCCATAGCGGATATTGTCCAAATCCTCACGAAAAAGTTCATAGAAACAGCGGACCCCCTATTCCTCTTCTACGTTACGCCACTGCTCTAGACAATGTTCAGTTTGAGTGTTGAAAGTTCAATTTCCACAGCGGTTTAGTTTTACTTGTAGAAAATAAAATTGTTTTATCAGAGTGTCTAAGTTTATGAAACACCCTGTATCTGTGTTCATACTCGGTAATTCATAACACTTCTTAAGACTGACTTGCATTAATGCACGAGCTAATGTTCCTAAGTGCGTTTGCTTACAACATTCCGTTTGCTTAAAATTGTCAATGTTACTTGGAATGCGCTATGAAATGCATAGTCGTAATGTCATTGAGAAAAACTATGTTCTTTCGAAGTTCCCAGTTGCAGTATCACGTAACTATTTGTCTTTATAATTCAAGTGCTGAATAAACGTTCCAACTCAACGTAGTAATGAAGGTCAGCTTCTGTTATAATGCTTGCGTATAATAATGGGAATTAACCCGCACGGCCCTACTGCTATGCCATAATAATCTCCGCATAAAGCTAGCCTCGCCATGTCGTTCTACGTTGAAATGCAGCTTGGAATAAAGTTCTCCAACTACTCGCAATGCTGTTTTAAGATATCCCGGCCGGCTATGCTTGCTTGCTGCGGCTGTTCGCCCGGCCCACTGACCTACTTGTCGCTCGCCGCTCGGAGAAGCCGTAACTGTCCCCTGCACTTTCCGTGACAGTTTCTGTTCGCTGCTCGGTGAAGCTGAAACTGTCGCCTGCACTTTCCGTGACAGTTTCTGTTCGCTGCACGATCTATACCATGCGCCTGGCGTGTGTTACTCAGCTTGACTTCCTTGCTTGGCTCACAGAGCTAGACTGACAGTGTCTGCACTGGCTTGACCCTTACCTGCTTGGCGCAGACACGTGACGTCCTCCCCACCACCGTGGTCTTGCGTCACAAATATAATCTCGAACCCCCATCATCTCGACTATTAAGTTATAAAATACCTTAAGGGTTATCTGACTTCCTTCAAATTATTACCATGTATAATGCATGTTATATCTCCTCTTCTAAGATGTTTAAATACCATGTTCCATATAGATCTTAATAAAGCTTCATAATTCCATTCATAAATCCATCCGCTTACAGATGTCAGTGCCTTCTTGATCCTAGACCTCCTACGTCATCCTGACATTCCTCTTGACTCGATCTGAGCGCTATCTTTCCTTAACTCTTCTCAAAACCTCAACTACGGCTTAATGTCTGCTGGCGTAGCCGATAGCCTCAAATAGGTATCGGGTACATCTCTCCCGTACATCTCCTTTTTTATCAGGATTGAGAAAAAAAAATACACTCTCAGGCATTCTATATATAACACATGTACACGATAGCTCTACAATCCTCTTAATCAGCATGATGGTACTTTCTGACTCTCAACAATGATGATTGACCTCCAATGATTAGCATCTTGATTCTGTATTACTTTGACGTCTGTTTCTTCCTTCATTACTCGTGCTTGCTCGATTGACATCTCTGACTGTCTCCTCGGGTGGTGCACTAGGCTGTCTATTTTCTTGCCTCGATCTCTCGTATTCACGATTATCTCGTCCTTCATTAGGATCGTTTCTTCGGCCATCCTGCCTGTCGTTCCGATTATACTGTTGACCTTGGCTCCAGTTATTTCTACCACGATATCTATTGTTGTATCGATTCCTATCTTGATATCTGGAGTTCTGGTTATAATTTCTATATCGGCTTTCTCTTGCTTCCTGATCGTATGGCCTCTCATATGGTCCTCTATACCGATCATTTCCACGAACGTTACGGATGTTTCCTCGATTTCCTTCGTTCCTTCTGTTTTCCCAGGAATCTCTTCTGTCCGTTTGAGATGCGTTATCAACGACTACCGCATTCACCTCTTGCGTGTTTCTATTGTCGTTTCTTGTATTTCTAGGCGTAACTTGAGCGCTTGTATAGTCCAATCGCCGTAAAATGTCGTCATAGTGCTCAAGTGTGTTTGCTCCCGACGCTATGAGTGATCGTTGTACCTCAATCGGTAACTGTCTCGCTATAGCTTGCAAAAGCTCTTCTTCTGGCAATGGAGGAATCAGAAACTGCAATTTAGCCAGCTGTGATGTGAAATAATTGGCATAATGCGTCGGATGTGACGTAGAATAACGCTTCGAGTACATTTCTGCTCTCACGTTCAGTTGATCCTCTGCACTCCAAAATCTCCTTAGGAATGCTATTGCAAATTGCTCCTTATTCGCAAAATTGCTTCTGAATGCTCTAAACCAAGTAAGCGCAGACCCGTCTAAGGCGCGTTCGACTATCCTTAGCTCTCCTTCTTTGGCTACTCTATGCTCCGCCATGTAGTCTCGAATATCTCGCAGAAATTCGACTGGTGTGACCCCTGTATTTCCAGAAAACTTCCTTGGCTTGTCATCCAGATTTCTTATAATGGTTACTGGACCTGAGTATCGTTCGCTTGTACCTAACGTACTCCTGTTTGAACTCGGATTATCCTGAGGGGTTGAACTTGCCCTTTCGAATGTCACATTCGGTTGCGTTTGACGGTCTTCTCCCATGCTAACTTCTTGATTACCCATACTGCGGTCTATCGCTGTCTGATTCATCGATATTTCCCCTGATGTAGTATTCTGACTTGCGATACTGTTAATCATAGATTCTAGTTTAGTTATCCTATCTTCTGCCAATTTCTCTACGGTCTTGACCTGAGTCTTCAACTCATTCAACGACGTAACATTCTGCGTTTTGTTACTCTCGTCTAAATCGTTTTTCAACTTGTCAATCTTGTTTTCGCATGTATTCTTTACTGACGCGACTTGTTCCTTTAACAGATCAACATCTGTCCTAAATAGAGTTGAATCTATCTTTATCGCTTCCTTGTTCTCCGTAAATCTCGCTTCTAAGTTCGCCATACCTGCGATTAATTTTTCGTCTAATCCTGCACGTTTTTCTTTTGCTTCGGCATCGACCTCACTATACCGTTCTTCCACGATTGCACCGACTCTATTTTTGAATAAAGCTAAGTTTTCATTAACCTTTTGCTCTATATCATCATCCATCTTCCTAATATCTTTCTGCAATTGATTCTCTAATGATTTTAAATTAGAATTAACCTCTCCTAAGACATCCTCTTTAATGGTCCCAATTACTGACTTTAAACCCTTAATCTCATTACCTAGATTCATTTCTAGACCTTTGATTTTAGTCTCGAAAGATAATTCGGTAGACCACTCTTGAATTTTGCCTACATCTGCCACTAAACCATCGATGTCGAATCTCAACTTCGATACATCTGATTTAATGTCTTTCTGTATAGACATAACGTCTGTTCTTAAAGTAAGAATGTTTTCTTCTCCTCTACTTTCTAATTCAATAATATTCTTTCTTAATATTTGAACATTTTCCTCTCCTTTCATATTTACTGCAATTATATCCAATTGTAAAGTCTTAAGCATCTCATTATTCTTTAAAGTTAAACTATTCTCTAATCTAGTTAACTTGTTTTCTAACTCTGTGTTAGTTTCTTCACTACGAGCTTGTAATTTATCTTCCAATGATTTGAAATTATCCTCACTATTTGACTGTAATCTCTCTTCTAATGATTTAAAATTGTCTTCACTATTTGACTGTAACCTGGTCTCTAATAACATCAACTCATCTTTGCTATTTGACTGTAATCTGGTCTCTAATGACTGTAAATTATCTTCACTAGTTAACTGAAATCTGGTCTCTAATGACTTTAAACTGTCGTTCAGATTGCCTTCGTTACTAATCTGTAATGATTTTAAATTTTCTTCATTACTAGTCTGTAATGCTTGCACATTTTCTTTACATCTAGCTTCTAACCTAGCTTCTGAACTATTTATCTGTTCTTTATCTTCCGTTTCCATTTTATAAATAGTTTCTGCAATACCAGACATACCACTCTGCAACTCTCCTAACACCTTAGCTAAATCTTCCGGCAACATAATTATATTTTCAATAGACGTTTTATTCAGAGACGTTAGACAACAACACATCACAATGTCTCAATTCCTGCATTCACTTGGGTATAGGAAAAATGACTTATAACTAACATGATATAATACTAATACGATTAACATGAACACTGGAATGGGCACACAAGTATATTGTCTGACAAAGTTTAATAAATTTTGTAACACAATTAAATGAACTTGAGATCAATCTCTCAGTAATCTAAATCTGATGTGATTTCATAGAATAAACAAAATCGAAGCCCCACAGGTGGGTAAAGCCAATTCTCCCTCTCTCTCTGTACCCGTTCGTCCTGGGGATGCGATGACCCATCTGCTATTACATCGCATTCCTGGAGTTCCAGGACAGAGCGGAGTTAAATGAACCTCTAGTCAAATAAGGAATGTGTCGGAAATTCAGCTGAGTTATCGAAAAAGCAGTGGGTAACACGAGACAAAGTATCTCTAGGGTCGTTACGGGCTTAAGTTTAATAAAATATAATGCAAATATAAATGGGCGCCATCAACTGAATTCCTAGCAAACCACCTCCTTTCCTGGTTAAGCCTTACTCAAGACAAGGAAAGAAAAAGGAAAATCACACCATCATCAGATCACAACTAAGATAAAAACAAATTTATTTCACTTTGATAGTCAGACAGACATTTTAAATATACCTCCTATCTGAGAGTATGGTCGAATGTCAACGTTAAATTGTCATTGTCCAAAAATCGTACCATCTCTTTTCTAATCAAAAATATTTCATCCACATAAAACAGAAAAATCTCTAAAGTTCTCTTGGGTTCTCAGGATCACTGTAGCACTATGTCTTTCGTCACTGACATTTGTGATACCTGAGACCTAATTTCTCTTTAATTTAACATCATGAATGTGGATTTGAAAAAGTTATTAATCTGTCTAAACATACACATATTATAATCACATATTTTAAATATCACGTATTTTATGGCTTGCATGGCATAATTTAAATGTTGAACACGTTAGTCAAATGCTCCTAAACATCGAATAATCAATTTACACTATTTACATTGTCATTCATAATTACTTGTTTGTGAATTACAGAAAATTCACTTCTCATTGGTCATCATTATCATCATCATCAAAATTAAATATTTCTCACATTAATTCTCATTTCAAAATTCAACATATTCCTGTCAGAATCATTAACTCATCACCATTAAATCATTTAAATGAAAATTATTATCATCACTTCATTATGCTTTCTAATTATTCACACACTCTTATTTTATCACCTACTTCAGATTAAATCGTCTTAAATCATCAATACAAATTGTTTAATTTCTCAACTCAAGTTGCAATTTCTCACATTATATCTCAATTAAATTTATTTTAATTCCATATAAATTCATTAATCATCAGCTTCTTTAATTAAATATCACCTTCTAATTCAGTTATTCATTATCTATCCAATCATCTATTAATTTATTTAAAACAGTTTATTCATCCATTTATTTAATTCGTTGATTTATTCCAAAATTTAATTTATCAACTTATTTAAATTTTATTCTTCTGGTTATTTAGATTTTCATTATTTCTTCTAGTTATTCTGATTTTTATTTCATTAGGTCAGATCATTAATATGCTTAATTTTCAGATGATTATTTCATTAATTATTATTCTCAGAAAATCTTGTATTATCAACTTTATTTATTTGTTTAATTTCCTAACAAATTGTTTATTATGGGTTATAGAACGTTGTCTTACAGTCTTATCACTTCCAAGTTATATTTCGTATTTAATTTATCATGCCAAAAAATATTATTGCCTTCACGACATCACGTTGGATCTGACTATCCACAACTACATTATATATCCTCAATTCTTCAAATATCACATTTGAATACAACAATTATTCCACAAAACTCCATAAATATTCAGCACATACAGCATGAATCTCAACAATTACGCTAGACTGGGTTCAACAACCTCATGTCTGCTTCAAAATGCATTAGCAACATTGCAACTATCACTTGGCAACTTCCACAAAATGCCTATCACAAACTTCACTTAACCATGTTGCATGATCTACAAAAAATATATAACTGGCTTCAAATTATCAACGCACACAATCTCCAATAACTGTAATTAATCTGATCACACCTAGACAACTTCTTAAACAATTGGAAAAATATTACCTTAGTAATTCAAGATTTGCTTTCAAATAGCATAAATTCTCTTACAATTCTCATAATTCAATTCACAGAAAAAACACCAATGTGCTATAATCTCTCATATCAAAATCTGCAATACTGATCAGCCTTAAAATAAATCTGACCATTAATGATTCATCTTACAAGATTCAATTACTTTAAATCCTTCTCAAAGGTATCAAACACTATTATAAAAATCATCAAAAGCATCAGCTGTACCAGCTGTTAAACTGAAATTACTCTCAAAAGAGTATAGCAACAAAATATTGGATTGGCAAACAAGAATTACAAATGTAACCCTGATGACATTTATAGTTACTTTATTTAACAAAAGTTCGACTGATATGTGACTAGTAGTTCCTTGTTTGATTCAATTACAATCTCATGTACACTCGGATGATAAAAATGAGTCCCTCAATGGCAAGTAGGATGAGTAACCACCGTACAATCGTATAAATACGAAAGACCTCGCCCCGTCGACTAATCATGATAGTGCCCTAAGCGATGGGTAAGATGAGTAACCACCATACAATCGTATAAATACGAAAGACCCCATCTCGAAGACTATATGAATGAATGTACCAGATAGGAATCAACAAGTCTCTAGTTGTCATATAAAAGCGATATTCATTCACTAAAGTGAATATCATCTTAATATCTCCAAACAATCCAATGGAAAAAATCCCTACTGATGAATAATACACACTCGCTAGTATGCAATGAACTGACGAAGTAATTTTAGATAATCAATTGCAGATCACGAGTTCGAAATACTCGTTACACAAAAAAAAACTATTCATGAAAAATATCCTTACTGGAAAAATGTCTAAAAGACCAAACATCTGCTTAATAAAGCCAACCAATGGTGAGAATTTCGTATAATGATGCCGGCCATATCATATGGTCACGCCATATTCTAGCAAAATTTCGAAGCATAAAAGGTCAAAGCCATGTCTAAAACAAACGTATCACTCCTATTAGAAAAATATACATGTGTGCCCAGTATTCATGAAAATAATCGTATCAGGTAGTTATAACTCTTACAGTACCTTCTCATAATCAGCTGTTATCAAATTTCAAAGATCGTCGATTTTCCCTATGTAATGAATCTCTCGAAAGATCGGCATGAATATCATTCCATCCATGCAATGACGATTGCCTTCGAATTCCAAGTGAATCAGATGGTGGACCTCCTCCTCGTCAGGAATCGAATCCATCGCTCTGCGGTGCCATCGCGTCTCTGTCTGCGTTTACTCCGACATGATAAACTTCTGGTTATCCATAGCGGATATTGTCCAAATCCTCACGAAAAAGTTCATAGAAACAGCGGACCCCCTATTCCTCTTCTACGTTACGCCACTGTTCTAGACAATGTTCAGTTTGAGTGTTGAAAGTTCAATTTCCACAGCGGTTTAGTTTTACTTGTAGAAAATAAAATTGTTTTATCAGAGTGTCTAAGTTTATGAAACACCCTGTATCTGTGTTCATACTCGGTAATTCATAACACTTCTTAAGACTGACTTGCATTAATGCACGAGCTAATGTTCCTAAGTGCATTTGCTTACAACATTCCGTTTGCTTAAAATTGTCAATGTTACTTGGAATGCGCTATGAAATGCATAGTCGTAATGTCATTGAGAAAAACTATGTTCTTTCGAAGTTCCCAGTTGCAGTATCACGTAACTATTTGTCTTTATAATTCAAGTGCTGAATAAACGTTCCAACTCAACGTAGTAATGAAGTTCAGCTTCTGTTATAATGCTTGCGTATAATAATGGGAATTAACCCGCACGGCCCTACTGCTATGCCATAATAATCTCCGCATAAAGCTAGCCTCGCCATGTCGTTCTACGTTGAAATGCAGCTTGGAATAACGTTCTCCAACTACTCGCAATGCTGTTTTAAGATATCCCGGCCGTCTATGCTTGCTTGCTGCGGCTGTTCGCCCGGCCCACTGACCTACTTGTCGCTCGCCGCTCGGAGAAGTCGTAACTGTCCCCTGCACTTTCCTTGACAGTTTCTGTTCGCTGCTCGGTGAAGCTGAAACTGTCGCCTGCACTTTCCGTGACAGTTTTTGTTCGCTGCACGATCTATACCATGCGCCTGGCGTGTGTTACTCAGCTTGACTTCCTTGCTTGGCTCACAGAGCTAGACTGACAGTGTCTGCACTGGCTTGACCCTTACCTGCTTGGCGCAGACACGTGACGTCCTCCCAACCACCGTGGTCTTGCGTCACAAATATAATCTCGAACCCCCATCATCTCGACTATTAAGTTATAAAATAACTTAAGGGTTATCTGACTTCCTTCAAATTATTACCATGTATAATGCATGTTATATCTCCTCTTCTAAGATGTTTAAATACCATGTTCCATATAGATCTTAATAAAGCTTCATAATTCCATTCATAAATCCATCCGCTTACAGATGCCAGTGCCTTCTTGATCCTAGACCTCCTACGTCATCCTGACATTCCTCTTGACTCGATCTGAGCGCTATCTTTCCTTAACTCTTCTCAAAACCTCAACTACGGCTTAATGTCTGCTGGCGTAGCCGATAGCCTCAAATAGGTATCGGGTACAGTAAGAAGCAATACCACTCAATTTATTAAATTTCTGTCAGTTTGCAAATGGCTATAAGGTTATCGTGGAATCAAACATAGACTGTAAAATTCAACAATGCGATTAAGGGGTTTCAAGGGGTACCCCAGAAATTTTACACGTGACTTACACGTGCGATATGCGATATGTTGTACAGAAGGTCTATTATATCTCCAAACAGCAACATTATTTTCAAAAATTCCTGAATTGGAATAGTGTTTTTTGCAGCTTTTGGAAATTTGGGCCATTGGAGGCTAAAAAATCCCGAATTTTCATGCACCACAAGCCTTTATAGTTTATTAATGGGGTCTTCCTGCGGATGAGGACATTCCACAACGGATAGGATCAGTTTTAATTTGACATATATTGCGTTTCGTCTACGAGGTTTTCAATATTATTTTCACGTCAGGAAGTACACGTTAGGTGAATTTAGTTTGAGAGCACATTTTAACTAATCATATTTTTGTCGACAAACGGGTTCATCGTAAAGATGATTTTTTTTGATACTGTGTGGTTGATATATGTTTATGTTTATGTACGCCTATAATTAATGTTCGGGTGCTTGGAGGATCGAAAAATTAGCTATTGTAACCATGAGTCAATACACCAATCATTTAGAAAATGTTTCAACGTACTTCTCATAGAAGGGTGGGTATAAGGAACAACTTTTCAAAATACATAATGAAATAAGCGAAAAAAATAAAATTATCCAAGACGGACGACCAAAGCATATGTTGCGCTTCTCAATGTGTGACACAGAACTATGGAGTCTATAAAGGGTCTCCGAAAACCACATTTTACAGCCCTTAAATTAACAGTGTCTGCGATATACCCAGAAAACTAACTTCGTTCTGTCAAACTTATGAATGAATGACAAGCCCCTAACCATTGGAACAGTATCTCAATTGATAACGTCTGGTTAATAATACCGAAGACCGTTCGAAGAGCGGGTACTTCTGCTAGTCTCTCTATATTGAACCCGCTGAGCTAAGGTTCGTGTGATATTTTTCATAACTGCACATTTATGATGGGATGTTGTACCTTTGAATACACCCAGAAAGTCACGTGGAGCTGAGAGCTCACGCTATACTCTTTGAAGTAGCGGAGAATCGCACTTTTGACTTTGGTGAAGTCTGCTAATTATTTATCTGAAGTCTTATTAATTAATTTTATATTTCCACGAGACTCAGAATATTCCATTTCGTCATGCTGCATTATTAAAACATTTTGGAGAATGTTATTTTCACTTAGGGTAAGGTAATACCCTTGCAGATACGCAAACAGGAATGTAAGTAGTCGCTCAACGACTTCGGTTTGACGACCTACTTCCTCGAGTAACCCTGTGCCTTGCACTACATCTGGAGAATCCACCCCGTGTAGGAGTGAAGTAACATCCGTCTTGTTAGACGTAGAAAATATCCGCTGTTTAGCGTGGAAATTGTTATCTGTTGCCATCGAGCACGAATACGTTACGATACGAGTGATAAGTAAGAATTGTATAGTGAATTATTTGCACTACATCTGGAAAATCCGCCCTGTGAAGGCGTGAAGTTATAGCCGTCGTGTCAGACGTGAAAAGTATCCGCTGTTTAGCGTGGAAGTTATCATCGGGTGCCATCGTGCACGAATATTCTACAAATCACTGTTTATTGATGCACAGTGAACAACAGAAATCATATTGTGATATAATTGGCAAGTATAGTGAATTTTATAACATTACCGTAACACCACATTTTTGTACCCACGTATTTGTGGAGGGCCGAGTGCCTGGTGAAAAATATAGAGGTAAACGTGTTATAACTACTTTAAATAAGTGTGATTATGAAAGTATAATAGATTTGAATTGCCACAGTGAATTTTTCAATTACAAAACGACGCACATTTCACGGATGCTACGTGATGTAAAAAGTGGCGTAATTACACGTGAAAAATCGCAGAACAGTGCTTGCTCACGTATTATTCAATATCTGCGAAGTAAAGGCTGTGTTATCAATTGTAATTAAAGCCTGTAAAATTTTCAACGAACATTGTGATTTTTGAAGTGAAAGAATGAACTACTACACGATTTATTTCACCACCCACTTGATCAAATTATTCTACACCATGTTTGAGACCGACATCATGGGCCATGGTATGAGGGTGATGTATCTATTGGTACCAGCATGATGGTGGAGCTTCCAGAACAGCGAACGAGGAGGAAGGAACCCAGGATGCCATTCCCAGGCAGGTCCAGTACATCCACGAAGTTATCGACAGGGACAGATCGAACCCTGGTCTTTGGAAGAGTCCAGATGGGAGTCCTGACGAGGACGATGCCGTTCCGGAGAGCCAGTGATGAATTTGTACAACCCTTGTCGTTGAACAGAGGGCTGAGTGAGAGCTCCTCCATTTCGTGAATTTTTGTACACCCTTTCTTGTTCTAGTTTATGGTGGTATAGTACGTTTAATGTAGTTTGTGAACCTACCGAACTCAGTGATAGCCATTTTTATAGGTAGGGAATGTAACTAGTCTAATTAGATGTCATTTATTTCAGTTAGAGTGAGACACCCTTGGGTCTGACATTTTGGTCAACCCTGGTGCAGCTTGATGGTCGTCGTAGAACGTCAATGCCTATCTTTTGCTAAACGTGACCGTAGTCATTTGAGGCTACTTTGTTTAACCCTATTTGGGGTGATTTTTCAAGTCTTTGCTGACTTTAGTTATGGCAATCAGATGCCGTGGTTATATCTCTTTAACTGCATTTTTTGCAACCAGGCTTTGTTACACCCCTGACTTAGTTAGAACAGTCGTATCAGTTAGGTAATCGACTGTAATTACCAGTTTTGTAACTGCATTATATTTCATTTGAGATGTTGCTCAGAAGCCATCTGGTCAAGTGTGGACCTTATAAGTAAAAGGAATGTTTCGTTGTCTAGCATCGAACCCAGTTCCCAACGTATCATTAAGCAGATCCAGTGTGTGGAATCTGCGCCACAATTATTATTTTGTTAGTGTCATGTGAAGACACGTATTTATTTGATGTTATACAAGCAACTACTGAAGTATTATATCTTTGAGAGCAATGAGCTCCAGCAATGTGACATTGCTACCATTTAGATGTCTTTGGTTTGAAAGACGGAATTACATTATTGTATTCAGATTTATAGCGTGTTTTTTATACACGTATTCTTCGAGGTTTATAACCTATGGTAAAGTTTTTATGATGAGGCCAGCTGTACTGTTTTATTTTGTTTAAATCGCCGGCCTTGATAGTTAGTGTGTGTTGCGTCAAACCGCGCAGGAATGTTGTAGCCTGCAGTGACACAAACTGGTTTGTGACCCAGTGCCCTTGAGAGCACGCTTGTATTATGAGAGAGAATTACTTTGACAGAGGACAGAATGCTTGTTGTATTCGCTTTTTTCTTTCATTGCAACTTAGCTCATGGAACCCAGTGTTCAACCTTGTATCTGATCACATGTTTTTATAGATTGTTTTTGTTAGTTAAGCGAACTTTTACGTGTACCGTCGTTTGACGTGTACAGTTATGTCAGGTTTTCTCTAGTACGTTGTAGGCTGCCCTGTTAAAGGAGATATTTATTGTATGAAGGTATTTGTGTGTACCTTGTCCGGGATTGTTCCCGTTGACCAGATGTTATTGGAGGGTGACTGAGTGTGCAGGCCCATCCCCGAGTTATTGAACGTGAGCTGTGCGCCGCTGGCAACTTGTGTTATTGTGTGTCCGAGTTGTTATTGCTCGTTGATTGTATTCCGACTTTTGAGTCGAGGCTTTTGGTGGAGATTGATCTCAGTGGAGACACTCCGTGCCCGGGCTATTGTCAGTATTATTCGCCATAAAGCAACGATAAACCTAAACCGACATCTTAATAATAAAACGCATATTTTTGGTAAAACAAAACTAACTAACGAATTCTTTCAATCTAACTTTGTTCTTTTGCACTTGGAACCTGCTGACATGGCCGTGCTAATGAAGGTATTTCCTTTTGAGGAAATGACAAGGACAGCTGACACTTTTGTAGCGACCTGAAGCATGACCGAACCTTGAGTTCGTAGCTTGTGTAGCGCAGGCCATGCGATGTTAGACGTAGTCTTAACTACGCAGTCGTCACCGTAACTACACACATTAGATGACTATGGCTTACAAAGAGTAAACCAAGGTGCAGGCAGGCATTTTAATAAAACTGTTGTCTCTTATTAATTATTTATGATGTAAAAGTGTATGAATCCTACATGTTACCTTCTTGTGTGCTGTTAGCACCTAGTTACTAAGAATAATTAAATGGTTTTTTTTACATGGCTGTTCACTTAGCTTTTGAATGTAATTGTTTTCTATTACGGACGTCATCGCCGTAAATTTTGTTATTAACTGATAGGATTTAGCTAGATGAATTAACGTTAAATGTAAATGTGGAGATGGTATCATCCTAACTTAGATTTGATTTGCTTCCCTGTTAAATGTAAATTCTGATATTAGCTTGATCTTGTAACTTGACCTAGGGATTTGCGTCGTACCATTTTTCTAGTGTTGCTGTAGTTGCTTTATTATTGTGAGATAGATCTTTCGCGAGGGTTTTCCGTAACTTCTCAGGTAGGGACCTGCTCTTTATTTTTGATTGTTTATTAGCTTGCGGACTAGCCGATTGAAACCCTCCGAACTAGGCTAGGGTCTTGTGAATTTTAACAATAAATTTTCACGATATTTTACATAAGTCTGGATGTTTATTTTCTCAGTCTAGTATTTAAGGTGAACCTTTCCTTAGGCCGTCTATGACCATCGTCACCATGTACCACGATCCCTGTGGACTACAGATTCTCGTGCCGCTTTTTTCCTGTTAGGAAGTTCACCTGAACCTCACGGCAATTATGTCCGACGGATGAGATGTTAGGGAAGTCATTGCGGTTGTTGGCTATCCTGACAGCTCCGCCGACGGCCTCAATATATATAACAAGTATTTCCGTGAAGAACTATACAGTCTATTTTCATATATCCTACTTATGTTAATTGCCACTATCAACATACAAAATTTCAGTTTGATTGCTGTAATAGATTCGTTAATATTGAGAACCGACTAAATAATTCGGATGGTCACCATGTTGGATATTATATATGTAGTTAGTTAGTTATTGTTGTTTAAAGGGGCGGAACTACGAGGTCATCATTATATATGTAGGTCCTAGAGTTATGTAATGTTACATGAAGTTTATTGTGTACATGTAGCTTTCAAACTTCAATCCCATGATTAAGACACAAGAAGTAACAATGAGATTTTAAAATTTCGCTCAGCTGCCATCTCGTGGTTATGGAAACAATTGAAATAAATTAGATGCCAGTGGATTGACATCGTATAAGGATTTACTGTACCAAGTTTCACTGTACCCGGATGGGTAAATTGCGAGAAACGTCCATGTGAATATTTATAATTCGCGTCGCCAACATGTTGGATTTGTGATCACCAGGTTATTTAAAATTTAATCTCATTGCCCCTATGAATATAAAAAATATCAGTTTGATTGCTATAATAGATTCGTAGATATTCAGAGCCGTCTAAATATTTCGGATGGTCGCCATGTTGGATTGTTAAATGTATAGGCCATAGAGTCATGTACCATCAAAGGAAAATTATTGCGTATGTTCATTATTCAAACTTTCACTTCGATCGCACGACTACCACACAAGAAATGAAAACTTAACTTAAAATTCGCACAGCCGCCATCTTGAGGTTATGTAAACAATTTAACTAAATTAGATACCAGTGCATTACAATGTGTATAAACATTTCCTGTACCAGATTTCATTGCGATTGGAACATTAAATCGTGAGAAAGGTGTATTTAAAATTTTCAAATTCGCTTGGCCGCCATGTTCGTTTTGTAGTTAACCGGTTTTTGAAAGTCTTATAGATGAACTTCCGTGCCCTTTATCTCCGTACAAAATTTCTGGATGATACCGCTAATAGTTTCAGATATATAGAATGCCGGTGAAATATTTCGTACATCCGCCATCTTGTGGTTATGTAAACAATTGAACGAAGTTAGATGTCGGTGCATTACAATCTATATAAGGATGTACTGTACCAAGTGTTATTGCGTTTGGTTGCTAAAATCTGGAGAAACGTATATTTATATGTCGCAAATTCGCGTGGCCGCCATGTTGGTTTTGTTGTTACCAGTTTTTCAAAGTCACATAAGTGAACTTTTAGTAGTTCCCTCTATCACCGTAAAACATTCTAGGGTGATATCGGGAATAGTTTCGGAGCTATTGAATGCTGGTGATATATTTCGCACAGCTGCCATGTTGGATTGGAGAGACGTAACAAAATTTCAAGGCCACGCTCAGGGTCGTCCGGAATAGTGTTATGAACTTACCGACATTCATTGAAATCCTCCAGCCGTTTAGAAGTTATTAGGGACACACACACACACGCGACACACACACGGACAAAAGGTGATCTCATAAGCCTTTTTTTTTTTTCAAAATTGAAAATGGGCTAAAAATGAAAGTTTGTCTTTTTTTCTGAATTTTCACGGAAGTTTGGGTTATTAATGCGTTTCTGACTGGTTTATGACGGTTGCGCGCAAAAACAAATTTTTGTCTGTCTGTTTGTCTGTCTGTGTACAACTTTGCACGTGCATCACTCGAGAACGGCTGAGTGGATCATCGTAAAATTTGGTACAGATGTCCATCAGAGGCACAAAAGCAATCGTTGATGTAATGCTTCTCCATACCTCTCATAAAAGAGGAATGAAGGAAGCTTGTAATTTAACGTGACCGTCAATGCATGCTGAAATGGGCGTAGGAAGACGAGACAAAGCTCATTTTCAGCGTTTCATTGTGAGAAACAAAACTCGGGAGCCCTGCGGGCCCTGAAAACTACATTTTAAGGTCCTAAATTCAACAGTTATTGAGATATAGGCCCCTATCCAGAAAACTAATTTAATGTATTAAGCTATTGAAAGAATGCAAGCCGGTAACCATGTCAACACAATCTCTGAAGTCCATCTATTTCTGTAAGACGCAATGCCATTCCATTTATTACATTACGCTGAACGCTCGCAAACGGCTATAAGGTTATCACGGAACCAACTTAAGCTGTAAAATTCATCAATACGTATCAATGCGCTTAAGGGGGTCAAGGGGTACTCTTGAATTTTTCACGTGAGTTACACGGGCGGGTGTGGTACTAAGGGTGTATTATATCGCTATCCCTATATTTTTAAATTATTATTATGATTATTTTTATATTATGACATACAAGGACGACACAAAACTACGTTTTAAGGCTCTAAAACCTCGTTTCTGAGATATTCCCAGAAAACTAATTTCATTTAATAAACTAATGAATAGATGACGAGTACAGAAGAACACCAAATCAGGAGCTATATAGATATACTGAGAAAATCACAGATGTGGCCAGGAAGAGACGTCTGGCTTTCTACGGACATGTCTCTTGGATGAACCCAACAAGACTAACCGTCCGACTTCTCAACTACTGGGAGAATAGAAAGAGCTTGACACCGTCGCTAAGGCCCGTATCGCACGACACTCGCTAGCATGGAAGCTGTTGTGATCACTGGTATAAAATCCTGTATGATTCTGTTCATCCTCGCCCGTATACCTACTTTTATGGCTGAAGTGTATCACACGCTAGCATTTCGTGCGTCTAGTTGTAAGAAATAAAACATGGAGGAGGGTTGTCGTTTGGGGGTAAAATTTACAGTCGATTCGCATTATTAACGCAAAGCGGTCGTGAAACTTGCTTTAAGTACGTTTGAAAACATGCCTGGTACTGAATGAATGCATTCAAATCAATATTTAAGATCTAACTGTAATAATTGGTATATAACCATACGCGCTAAGAAGCATAACAAAATGCGATAAAGTCTGTTGGAAAAGTGTGCAAGTGGTATCGCGCCTGCTTACTGCTTTGAAGTCCCCGGGTTCAAGTCTATCCAACGGCGAGAATTTTTATTTCTTTTTAATTATTTTATTATATCCTCCTCACGTCGTACAACAATATTGTTGCATCCGAGGGATGCATCCCCATCCCTCCCCTATATCTATAAAACATATACTTAACCATACTCGGATGCCTGCGGCATACTTCACATAAGCTTCTACCGAGGCCAGGCCCAGTGCATAGCAACGACCTCCGGTAACCCAAGCTAGCACCTCACTTCCTAAAGAATCCGCAACTATGCAAACTCGGCAGGCGGATTCTATAAAACATCAGAGGAGAGGTGAATGGAGGTCAGTCTTCCACAGTATAACCAGGTGCCGAGACGCTGCCCAAAGCCGTCACGTCCAGATAGGTGAGTGTCAAGCGAGTTAACACACTATCACACTAACACTTACAACTTCATCCCCTTAATTATTGTAAAGATCACAAGTATCTGAATTATTATTATCTGCACTGCATAGTTCTATCGTACTCCACCTTTGGAGTACTCATTAAACCTTAGAATCTAAAAGATAACGGGTCAATTGGCTTATTTATTTAATTAGTTGATAAGATTCTACCGCTTAAATCACTTCCCGGTGGAATCCTAAGTAGTACTTAGTTAATTGCTTATTGGTTACTGCAGTCAGCCACTTGCATCACGTTACAGTGCTTGCGTGCGCGCTATTCATTAGGAGCGCGACCAGTCAGTCAACATCAGCAGGAAGCCGAGCGGCCGCATAGCTGCTCCGACACTCATTTAGTAAACTACCCCTTTACACCATCCCTTTGAACTACCCAAACAGACTATACAATTGGGAGTTCTCCCGTCGAGCTGCGTTCACGCCCGAACCGCTCAAACCTACACTTTTTACACTAGAGCCCCGAGCAGCCTTCAGCTACTCTCCTTTCATCCCCCTTTTTAACACACATTGTAGAGGCTACCCTCTCAGGTACCCTACAATTGGTAGAAGCGCTGAGTACCGTGACGTTGTCATAAGACAACGCCCAAGGGGTACAGACAACGTACTTCTGCGGAATAGATTCCTAAATTTAACCTCTTACTAGCCAAGCGAACGCCACCCAAAATTGAGGTTTTTTTTAATACGTGTCCGGTAATATTTTTGTACCCACCCAAAACCACCCCAGTAACTAATACATTTTTAAACGCCACCCTTAACTAACACTAAGCAATTTACATCCCCACAGATACGCCCTTACAATAGGAAGGATAGCACAGATCCATGCTCAGATACCAAAATATTGGTAAGGTCAGACGTGCATTTAGGAACACAGCACACAAACTCGCCGTTACCACCAAATCTCTACGCCCTAAAATCCTAGTTAAGAACCCCGACTTAATATCAGAACACAACGCAGGCCAATTACTTGCCGAACTTGAGGACGCAGCTTTAGATCTCAGGCTCAATTACCCAAAATTATCTGACATCAACGTCCCCTCACACGAGCCTAGGCACAGAACGCTCAACAGTCGTCCTCAGGTAGCGTTACCAGTGAGGAATTAACCCCCACATTACCGTACACCATCTTACAACAGATCAGTGACACGCAACAAACCTACAACGGGTTACGTACACTTTTACAGCAATTAGAGGAAATTCTCCTGGGTTCATCGACCGGCGGGATAATTGCGGATATCCTAGCCATCGCCTTGACTCTAGGAGACAATATTAACAAGGCACTTTCCACTATTCAAACCGGCCAGATCAACCACAATTTATCACTGGATAATATCCAGGGTACTGAGCAATTCAACCCTCAGAACGCTCCACACTCTACCCCTAAACACCCAGGTACTTCCCAATGCGGAAACACCTACCTCACACCAGTCGAGGTTCACCATCAACCCTTAAACCACGCACACTCTATCGCTGCATTAACTAACGGCAACCTAGATTCCCCAGTCGAGCGCACCCCCCTTACTACCCCCAACACTTCCTACAGCGCGAACATGGCCATGCCTGTAAAGTATCCAATGATACAGCCTGCTAAATACTCAGGTGACAAGCAGGACCCCGAGGAATATTTGAAAGCCTTCAATCGAACGGCTAAAATTAACGGCTGGTCAGCTGAGGACAAGAAACGCCTCCTACCGGCATACCTCACTAAATCGGCCCTAACGTGGTACGAGCTCCACAAAGCCACCTTGGCCGACGCCACGTGGGAGCAATTTTCAGCCTCCCTCATTCATACATTTCTACTCACCACTGATGAGGATGATTTGTACGACCAAATCCGCGCCCGTACACAAGGTTCCACAGAAGTCACACAGGCATATATTAATGCCAAATTATTAATGTGTGAGAAATATAATAGGGAGATGCCAGACAGGCAGAAATTGCGTCTCCTTATGCAGGGAATGCGGCCAACTTTGGTAGACATGCTCTGCACCTTGCACAGCAACACCGTGTTGGAACTTCAGGCAAACATAAAATTTATCGAAGAGGGTAACAAAATGACACAAAAGGCCGTGGACCAGCACATCGGTACGAATAACGGTGATCTGCATCAGCAAATCCGCGATCTGACAAAACAGATGCAGGATATGCAGATCACGGCCATCCACGCTAACACTAAAACCCGCCCTCGTAGGGAGGATTCTCAAGATAAATGGCGATCACAACGGGGCGATCACCAGAATCAATATCGACCCAACCAACCCCATTGGCGTAATTCACCCCCAGTGAGAAAAGCGAACTTTTATTCGCAATCCCGGGAGGAAGTGCCACGCCGCAACGAATCACATCCCTTCCGACAGACACACTATCGGTCAGATACTCGCCCACGCGGCAATCCACACCCAGATCATCCACCAAACCATCATCCCCAGTATAGGGACGATCGAACATGGCATCGCAAAGAGTACACGGGATATACACGCCCGGCCTATACCCCTCCACACCGTCGGCCGAACACTCCCCCGCAGCAGGAACGATATGAGCCTCATTGGAAAGGCATCCCCCAATATACCCTCAATACGCCCCTGTCCAACGAGAACGAGGACCGGAGGACTATCCACTGCCCGACCACCCTCCACGGGATTCACGAAAGCATTCACCCCCACGCGATAAAAGGGTATTACACCCCGACCCCCAATATCAGCCCCCAGCCAAACAACTGGCGAGGCAATGCGCCCAGGGGGCAGCCTCGCTACACAGACAACCGAGGTTATGCCCAGCAAAAAACTATTAGCTAGGGGAGGGCCAGCACCCACTAAATCGGATAACCCTCCACCGGTAATCACTAAACACTCCTCTAAACCCCCGCAGATCAAATGACCTGTCCAGCCCAGTAGGCTACAAATTTCCCCAACTCCCGCCCACCAGAACACGGCGCAGGAAATACCTCCCCGATCGCAGCCCCATGCACATACGGTCAAAGGGGATGGTAACCGCCTATTTCGAGCGATCAGTTTCCTGCTCCATAAAGATGAGGATCAGCATAAAGACCTCCGAACACAGCTGGTCATGTATGTCATGGCGCACTGGGACGAGTATAAATATTTTCTGGCCGACGGGAATGATGCCTTATTCCCTAATAAATATGCGTATGGGGATTACATGAATAGGAATGGCACATACGCCCGAGCGACGGAGGTTACCGCTCTCGGTCATATCACAGAACACAATATCCATGTCTATACGATGGATAAGATGGTACCCACTTTTTCCACAGTAGGCTATAACAAACATCTTTACCTATTGTTCACGGGCAATCCAAATGCGGGCCATTACAGCCCTCTCACTATCAAATCGCCTCACACACCTCAAACCTCCGCCCCTCAGGATGACAAATAGGACAGCACAGTAACATTAAAAACAGGCGACAAGGTAACAGCCCCTACGGACGTTAGCACGCCGAGCGCAGTTAGACCACCCTTGGTAAGCCCACCCACATTAGCCCAGCCCGCGGATCCAAGCGTCCCGACCACTAAACCAGGCGCGGCGAAGCCGGTCACATGCATCGACACTCTCGCGAATAAGTTAGCTCCACAGAAAGCCGGCTGCGAACCCACACCCGCTCAGACACATCGGCCCTCTAGGACGCCCCAGCCGAGACCAGGGTTCACATCCCGTGACAGTAAACATCGTTCCAGGTATTTTGCAATTCACCGACAGCACAAGAGAAAGCTTAGACCAATACACATGGCAGACGAGAATGACACAGCTGAATTGCGACTCCCAGTTTCATGGGACTCAGCAAAGCGTGTCAGGTTCATGATCAGCCCGCAGCTCCACGTTCGCTTGACACACCTACCAGACCGGTAGAAGACACATTCTCGCAGTCCGCGACACAGAACGATGAACATCATTTGCCGTCCCAAAATCCCGCAGTACCGATAATTACATATACCCTTAACAACATGCACACTGCACAAGACGGAAACAATATTACAGCCCTCTCCATCCCGGCCAAAGTTAACGGGTATAGAATCCAGATGTTATTAGATACTGTATCGGCTATTTGCTGCGTTAGCAGTAAATATATTACCAACGAGCGCATACACAGGATGCCTATCAATACTCGCCTCGTGGCTGCTAATTCACAAACCATTTCCTGCTTAGTGATTACTGATATATATCTTCAGATAGGTTCTTTTCAAGCTAGCTATCCCATGTTTATTATTAAGGATCTTTCCGTCCCAGGTATAATTGGCACGAACTTTCTTGCCAAGTTCGATGTGAACATTAGCTTCGTAACTAATGAAATACGGTTAGTAAGCGGAGACCTTATCACTACGCACCCGATATGAAACGCCGGGAATACATACAATCCGCGAGCGCAGCGAGACCCGCGCACGCACCAGGTCTCTCCGTTGGTTACAGTATCAACTCAAACACCCACAAATGCTGACGCAGCCACACCCGCCACCGGAGACACGTAGTCACTAACCCCAGAACAGAATAGGAAGATTACAGACCTCTTAGAGGAATATAAGGACATTTTTGCACATTCCCTTGCCGATTTGGAAGTGACCGACTTAATCCACCACCGTGTCGAACTGACCAGTGATGCTCTGGTTCACCAAGCGCCCTATAAAGTTAGCGCTAAAGAATGACAAGCCATAGAAACACAGATTCAGGAGATGTTAGAAGCCAGGATTATCCAACCCATAATATCTAACTGCAGCGCCCCGGTAATTCTCACCCGTAAGCCCGACGGTTCACACAGATTTTGCACCGATTATCGGCGCCTCAATAGATTAATTAAGAATGATAACTACCCGTTACTGCGCACAGACACCTATTTAGAGACAGTTAGCGGAGCTAAGTACTTTTCGATAATGGATTGCTTCTCCGGTTTGTATTCTATACCTGTCTATGAGCCGGATAGACACAAGCTGGCATTCGTCACCGAAAACGGCCTGTTCGGATATAATACATTACCGATGGGTTTAAAAATGCCCGTCAGACGTTTCAAAAATTGGTAGATAAGGCATTCGCGGGCCTCAAATACCCTTCGGTATTAACTTACATAGACGGCATAACCGTCTTTTCGCAGACATTCGAAGAACATATGATACACTTGCAAGAAGCTTTTGACAGGATTCGGCACGCTAAATTAAAGCTAAAGCCATCCAAATGCCAGTTTGCGAAAACGAAGGTCCACATTCTGGGTCACATTGTTAGCCGAGACGGCATCACACCTGATCCTGACAAAGTAGCCGCCATCACCGATATTCCCATGCCAGAAAAAATTAAACAGCTACGTTCTTTTTTGGGTCTCGCGAGTTATTAACATCGTTTTATTCACAGATTTGCACAGATAGCTAACCCCGTCACCGAGCTCACACACGAGAAAACTACCTTTATCGTTACAGAAATATATAGGGAGGCTTTAAACAAACTTAAACACTTACTCACTACACCGCCACTGCTCCAAAATTTTCTGGAAGATAGGCCTACCTTCGTACATGTGGATGCCAGCCAGTTCGGCATAGGTGCAGCCCTATTACAGGAGGCCAATGATGGCAAACAACACCCAATTACTTTCGCGAGCCGTAAACTTACACCGGTAGAAACCAGATATTCCGCAACCGAAAGAGAGATGCTCGCCTTCTCATGGGCCGTAAATTACTTCCGGACATATCTCTATGGTATCCAACTTACGGTAGTTACGGATCACGCCAGCCTTCTTTACTGGGACAAATTCAAAAACCCCAATTCCCGGCTTAATAGGTTTATATTTAAATTATTGATTACACCTTCGATGTTAAGCACAAGAAGGGTAGCGCACAGCTTGATGCAGACGGCCTATCGAGACTACCTGTCCTCGACCCACCGGACGAGGATGTCGATCATGCCTGGGATTCATTACCCACATTTGCGGTCACACATTGATCTGAGACAGGAGCAATTAAATGTCCCCAGCTGGGACAGATTAGGATTGCATTATATAATCGCGCCCAGGTAGATAGTAGAACTGCCCGCTTATCACGCAGATTTTTAGCCTAATTTCGATTTTTGCAAAAAATGAAAGTAGACTTATGAGATCAACACAGGGCGAAAAAAGTGTGTCTGTCTGTGTGTGTGTGTATGTGTGTGTGTGAGTCTGTGTGTGTGTCTGTGTGTGTGTGTGTGTCTGTGTGTGTGTGAGTGTGTGTACTCTGAATGTCTGTCCCCCCCTATCAAATCGAACACGGTGAATGCGAATTGAACGAAATTTGGTACAAAGTTAGCACTAGCAAAGGACACCTCAGTGTCATGTTTTATATCGCCGCCATCTTGACGGAAACGTAATGGCGGCCACACAAATGTTCAAAGCTTAAATCAAATTACGACTAACCTAATCATCCGATCTCTACCAAATTTTGCAACAACATACCTTTATGGGGGGAGCATTCTTTGACCAAACTAATAAGTCATCAGCATAATAGTTTGCGGATGGCGGCCATCTTTGTGTGAAAATCGATTCCCCCTATTAATTCGAACACGGTGCAACCGAATGGAACGAAATTTGGTACAGAGGTAGTACTAACAAAAGGCACCTCAGTGTCATGTTTTATATCGCCGCCATCTTGACGGAAACGTAATGGCGGCCACACAAATGTTCAAAGCTTAAATCAAATTACGACTAACCTAATCATCCGATCTCTACCAAATTTTGCAACAACATACCTTTATAGAGGAAGCATCCTTTGACCAAATAACTAGGTCATTAGCCTAATAGTTTGCGGATGGCGGCCATCTTTGTGTGAAAATCAATTCCCCCTATTAATTCAAACACGGTGAAACCAAATGGAACGAAATTTGGTACAGAGGTAGCGCTAGCAAAGGGCACCTCAGTGTCATGTTTTATATCGCCGCCATCTTGACAGAAACGTAATGGCGGCCACACAAATGTTCAAAGCTTAAATCAAATTACGATTAACCTAATCATCCGATCTCTACCAAATTTTGCAACTACATACCTTTATGGAGGGAGCATCCTTTGACCAATCTAATAGGTTATTAGCCTAATAGTTTGCGGGTGGCGGCCATCTTTATGTCAAAATTGATTCCCCCTATTAATTCGAACACGGTGGAACCGAATGGAACGAAATTTGATACAGAGGTAGCACTAGCAAAGGGCACCTCAGTGTCATGTTTTATATCGCCGCCATCTTGACAGAAACGTAATGGCGGCCACACAAATGTTCAAAGCTTAAATCAAATTACGATTAACCTAATCATCCGATCTCTACCAAATTTTGCAACTACATACCTTTATGGAGGGAGCATCCTTTGACCAATCTAATAGGTTATTAGCCTAATAGTTTGCGGGTGGCGGCCATCTTTATGTCAAAATTGATTCCCCCTATTAATTCGAACACGGTGGAACCGAATGGAACGAAATTTGATACAGAGGTAGCACTAGCAAAGGGCACCTCAGTGTCATGTTTTATATCACCACCATCTTGATTGAAACGTAATGGCGGCCACACGAATGTTCAAAGCTTAAATCAAATTACGATTAACCTAATCATCCGATCTCTACCAAATTTTGCAACTACGTACCTTTATGGAGGGAGCATCCTTTGACCAATCTAATAGGTCATTCGCCTAATAGTTTGAGGATGGCGGCCATCTTTGTGTCAAAATCTATTCTCCCTATTAATTCAAACACAGTGAAACCGAATGGAACGAAATTTGGTACAGAGATAGCACTAGCAAAGGGCATCTCAGCGTCATGATTTATATCGCCGCCATATTGACAGAAACGTAATGGCGGCCAAACAAATGTTCAAAGCTTAAATCAAATTACGATTAGCCTAATCATCCGATCTCTAGCAAATTTAGCAACAACATACCTTTATGGAGGGAGCATCCTTTGACCAAACTAATAGGTCATCAGCCTAATATTTTGCGGATGGCGGCCATCTTTGTGTGAAAATCGATTCCCCTTATCAATTCGAACACGGTGAAAGAGAATGGAACGAAATTTGGTACAGAGGTAGCACTAGCAAAGCGCACCTCAGTGTCATGTTTTATATCACCGCTATCTTGACGGAAACGTAATCGCGGCCACCCAAATGTTAAAAGTTAAAATGTAATTACGACCAACCTAATAATCTAGTCTCTACCAAATTTTGCAACACCATATCTTTATGTGGGAAACATATTCAGACCAAACTGCAAGAACATCAGCCCAATAGTTTGCAGATGGTGGCCAAGTATGTGTGCAAATCGATTCCCCCTATCAATTCAAACACGGTGAAACCGAATTGAACGAAATTTGGTACAGAGGTAGCACTAGCAAAGGGCACCTCATATTCATGTTTAATATCCCTATAGCACGTTGTATTTCAACAAGCTACTACAACCAACATTCAATCATACTCCTTGAAAAGGACAAAGAGTTATAACAATACCCATGCATTTTGGAGAAAGTAGGCTATATGTTCTTTACTGAACATCTTGTTTCTTGATAAGGACGATCTCCTTAGGTACAAATCCACGGCCACGCTTGACGTCACACCCGTTGCCCTTCCCACTACACTCCAAAATCACAAAATGACCGAATATCACTGCCCACCCCTTAATGGCGCACACTTTGGAGTCCATAAGACATATTTGCGAATTCGCACTAAATACTATTGGGAGAACATGAAAAGTGACATCATAGAGTTCATTAAAACTTGTCACACATGCCAGAGGTATAAACACCGGCCTGGTAAACACCATGGCTTACTCCACCCCATCCCCGTAGGTGAACTCTTTCACCGCATAGGTATTGACGTCAAAGGTCCCATTACCACGTCCGACAATGGTAACAAATATATACTGGTTGCAACCGAGTACCTTACCCGGTACATTATCACCAAAGCGGTCCCGAAAGCCAGCGCGCACCAAATCGCAGAGTTCCTCATGGAAATCATTACCAAGTATGGTATTTACACACGTTATTGTCCGACAGAGGAACAGTTTTTACATCTAATGTATATTACACAGCTCCTTACATTGCTTCGAATAAAACCGTACATGACCACTAGTTTCTGCCCTCAGACGAATGGATTAACTGAAGCTATGAACAAGATCCTTTGCGGTGCTCTAGCTCGATTCACTAACGATAAGGGCACCGACTGGGATAATTGCCTCCCAGCAGTAACATTTAGTTACAATACATCCGTGTCGCAGGCGACCAAACACACCTCGCACTTTCTTTTACACGGCTACCATCCGCGAAGTCCGATCGACAACATTTACATCCCACAGGATACACTCCCTAGCAACGCTGACAGGTTGCAATATTTATGCACAGCCCGTGACACTGCGCGACGTAATATCTGCACTGCACAAAAGAGGCAGAAACTCACGTATGATAGGACCCACAATCATCAGGAATACAAACCCGGTCAGCTCATTATGATCTGGTCGCCCACGCGCATAAAAAACGTGTCAGAATTCCTCATCCTGAAATGGACAGGTCCGTTCAGAATCCTGAGAAATATTTCGGACCTGAACTACCTCGTCAACATTCGGTATAACCATAAAATTATTAAGGACACGGTTCATGTACGGTGCATGAAACCCTACCATTCCCTGGAAATCGCCCCTATACCTCGACCCTCCGTAGCCAAGAAACGAAGGTCTTAAATCACCCGAGTAGGCTATAGAACTATATATGTCCCCCATACATCAAACCCAGAACCCTACGAGTAGCACGAGCGTCCCACAGAATATGGCATCTGGTAGCCATGCTCATGGCTATATGTCAACGACAGTTCCCCACAGTGCCTAGACACAATTCCTAGTTATAAAATTGCATGTTTAGTTATAACCAATGTAATACTATGCACCGTATTATTTTTATTATGTCTTATGTATTTATATGATAATAGATTCTGATAGCAAATACTAGTTTAAGAAGTGTCGGAACAATGTAACACATGTCTCCGTATCAGCTGACAACGTAGGTCACTCACACTCGACCGGATGCTCTTAGCCGGCCCAGCACATTGCATCAGCAGGTTTCACGTCCACTGCGACTGATGTGTGAGGCACGACACGTGCCACCGTACATGCTTGCATAGCCAGGCGTGCTCCACCACATTCACAAGGAGGCCACGCGTGAGAACGCGGCAAGACTTACTTATAGTAAGTGCCCACACATACCGTACTAATCACAAATTAGTTAGACGGGGAGCTTAGCCAACTCACATTTTTACACTGAACTGCGCACATAGTCAAGGTCCTTTAGTGGACTGACGATAGATCAATTCCCTTACAGTAGGATACATGGCGTACACATACTTTAACACAATACCTCTATACTTATGAAGTTACATTTGCGACATAAGGGTCTATACACTAGTGAGTTGACCGATTGAAGATTAAATTACCATAGGCTCACAATTACTGACACACCGTTATATCATAACAGACATTTCTTATTTAATGCCGATAAGTGTACACTAGAGTTACTACGAAAGATGGTAGGATGCATAGCCATTCTATCCACACACGACAGCGATTCACGACTTTCGAACGCTACCTCCAGCTTAGGAGAAATTGCGACCTCCTTTCATCTCATTTTCGCCAAATACGGTTGCCCTCTGATAGGATTTCTGCCATACACCGTCTTTATATAATTTACCAAACCCAGTCTACAGTTCACTGCGTGGACACCACAATCACACAGGTTTGCGGCCTTCCGCATAACCACAGGATTATTCCTACACTGACATAGGATAGTTGCCTTCCGCCCATGCAAAGGCGTATTAATACCAATAACACAGTGTAGCGACATTCAGTACAATTCCGCACACAAACTCACAAATGCACAGGTTACCTTCCACCACCACAGCCAGCCACGTGCTAATAAAATTACACAGGTTATCATACCATCCGAGCATCTGACTATACAGGTCATCAGGACCACACACTTAGGAGATACATGGGATAAAGATATACTTACGTAAATTACATATTCCATACACTATAAATCCAGGCTACATTCTTTATTACATTTCACTATCTCCTACCACTCAGGACTGCACACTGATTACTGACAGTGATGCGCACTCCACACACAATGCCGGAAGCAAGGATTGCACATACAGCATCTCGGATTACGAGAAGCAGGGAATCCAACACTGGTAGGCCACGTACGGCGCTATTGCAGTTATCACACACTCCATATTATGTATTTTTAGCATACTTTTCACATTTTGCAAAAATGAGGAAAAAGTAGACTTATGAGATCGATCCGGGAAAATGTGTGTCTGTCTGTCTGTCCTTCTGTCTGTCTGTCTGTCTGGCTGTGTGTGTGTCTCCCCTATCAACTCCTAAACGGCTGCAGCAATCAAAACCATATTTAGTATGGGTAAAGATGTGCACCGGAATATCTCACGTCCATATTTGAAAATGATGTCAGTGCCACCAACTGCTGAAAAAACGCACTAGAAATTTGAGCTCCATGTTGGATATCTTGCAAGGTATGCATGGGAGCTATTCCAAAATTGGCACACACGTAGATAATACTGTTTTAGTTTAATTTCCAGGAGGCCAACCATGACAGTGTGCCAAAATAATTTTAAGCCTTCTGATAGGTCCAATGTTTAAATGCATATAACTTCTATACTATCAGTTGGATTTCAACCAAATATCGTATGTGCTATGTGTACCATAACAGATATGTCTATACGTATTGTTAAGAGCAATCAGGGCTGCCAACTGTTAATAAATGCTGTCTATATATTTTTACCCTAATATCAATATATCAGAAAGTATGCAAGCCAACAGCTCTATACTTTGCACACGTATAGCACCTGACATTCTAGATTATTTTGGAGTAATTAATACAAGGCAGTGCTGCCAACATGATTCTATGCCTGCTGATATGTCCAATTTTAAAATACATGTAACTTCTATACTAACAAATGGATTTCATCCAAAATTGGCACAACAATATATCATAATATTTCAGATTATTTCCGACCAGCACACGCATGGTATTGTTGGTAACATGCTTTTACGCGTGCTGATAGATCCAGTGTCTAACTGTATGTAACGTCCATTGGACTTCAACCACATTTTGTATTCTGTACCTTGAGAGATAGAACTAAGAATATATTCAGTCACCAGGGCTGCCAACTGTAGTGCTCTATTAGGCTTCATTATACCAGGTATATTTTGAACTAATTAGATATTTCGATATTACCAACTTAATTTCGTCATTATTCTAGATAGGTTCATATACTGTAGAATAATCATTGGCATGAAAAGTAGGCTGTATAGTTCTTCACGGAACTTCTTGTTTTCTCCTCACATGGGATCTTTAACGTTTATTGTAATTCAACAGTGGCATTGACCACCCAATACCGTCATAGGGCCAGACATGATAAACAGTTCTCCAACGAAGCGTCCTCATTCTTAGTCAACGAATTAGGGACTGAATTCACAACTTAAATTATATCATTCATCCTCTAGTCGACGACAGACCGGAGTCTCGGTTCAACCGTGGGGCTGGGGCATATACCCCTAACGGTCGACGTAAGGAATCATTTTATTCATCCCTACACTGAGTTATGAACTGTTCATCTTAGTCTGCCACATGCCGAAATATATGCACTAATAAATTAGCGATTTACATTAATCAGAGCCACAAAGCTACTATAGGACCACAAGTCTTTCTATAGATCCCAGTCAATATATATATATATATACAGCCCTCAGTTACACAAATTTGTAGCTACGATCATTAGTTGGCCAAATTTCACTTTCGCATTCCTCTATTAGGCGCTGATTCCAACCTATATACATATCACCATATGTATGTACGCGTAGCATTTACGCTATGGCTCATAATTGTTTTACATCTTGTGGGGTTAAACCACTGTAAATTTTTACATTAAAACAATCTTGCCCCCAAACAAAATATAGGATAACTATCCAGCCAGGAGCATATATATATTCAGGCAGCCACTACGTCCATGGTCCATAAATATCCTATGTTTTGTGGAATAGTATCGTGTTACACGTTAAAGAGTCTTTTCCCAAACACAATATAGGGTTAATATCCACCATGGGCGAAGGAACGCCCAGTTTGGTAAACAGAAAACGGTAAAGGAAGGCCCAATGATTTTATTCCTTCAAAACACTAAGTATGCACTTGGATACACGAACATTTTATAAGCATTAGGAATACATAATATCTACATCGACACATTGAACTACAGGCCTACAAAATTGCAGGTCTCACTTCCATACCGCAGGGTATCCGATAGCCTTAGCACATTATGCTACTATATGGACAGTAGGGAAGATGCGACATACAGTACACTCCCCTAGGGAATTATTACCAAGACAAATACATTTTTTGCATTTTCCCGAAGTAAGTGGGATTAAACCACGGAAACACTTTTCCTACATACTGCACACAATATTTCACCCGCGCATAGAGTCGCGACAGGCCTCAGTACACTACCAGTACATTCTCAGTACACTACCAGTACACTACAGACATTAGGCACAAAAGCCCAGAGTTTTACCTAGCATTTCCCACATTTAAACACGATGTGATGACAGCGCAGTCCAGCTTATATTCCCCCCCGAGTAGGACTTCCTTTGCTTTCCCACTACCCAGACGAGAATTCATTGACGCAACCCATGTCATATCTTACACAGGTTGTCTTTTGTGTGACAGTCAATACATGACTCACACTCCAGTCGGCGACCGCCACGTGCATGTGACAATTCAATAACCGCATGGTCACACCACACCATGGTCTACATTCATTCACAACGCTCTTGACCAATCAGTATTGCGTGCGGACAGCCACTGCCTACAAGGCACGCAGCCACCAATCAGCGCCTCATACCTAGCTACTACACCGCCCAGCGATAAACGTTATCTCACACTCCGCACATACGTCTTAGACGTCACTCTTCCTCGTGTATACTCGACACCGACCAGCCATTATATTTCCACAGGCCGTCCAATCACATCCACGCGTGAGATTCAAATGCCAGTGCACCCATGACACATGTTTAATTCCACCCACACTGCCTATTAGGGGGAACACATCCATGTAATGGAATTCACCCCCTCCCTCACACTTTACCTAACACGGTGAATGCATATTTCACGGCGAGGTGTCATTATTTTCGCTACCAAACACGGAACGCATATGTACACTCCTACCGTTAGATTTTTGTCTGTATTTTTGTTCTCATTTTTACACAACAATTGAACTTCGATAAAATTTTCTAAAATACACCGCCCTACACTTTCGACGACCACGGGTACTCCCCAGAAACAGCGATAAATAAATACTTACGCCGATTAGAGATTATTGCAGGGCTTGTCAAATTTTCCCGCTACCAATTTCTTCCACTTAGGGTCGATCAGAAGCGTTCACTACGGTGACCCGACTATATCCCCCGTCACGCCCGCTTCCCCCTCACAGATTAGTGAAGTACCTGTTTACAGTTTTGGGATTTATGATCCAGATTACACATGCTTCGCATACATCTTCCCCCCCCCCCCCCCCTTAGGGTAGCAAAACAAACTTTAGTCCACACACACTTCCGCATGGCAGATAATATATTTTTGACGCATTTCAACCCCCCCCCCCTTTCAGGTGGATGTCGTCCACAAAGGCAGATATTCACTCAAGCCCGCATTCTAGGTCACATTTACATAATCGTTCCGACTTGTTCAGAGCAAGTCGGCGCCCAGAGGTGCAGCCTCCTATCCCACATAATTATATTTAAACACAGCGACATTAGGCAGTGCCAATGACGTTACGATATTTTCAGACGCGAGTTTTCACACAACGCGCACTCTATCTTTATATCGGAATTAGTCACATATGTATACAGCAAGCATTTATAATATTCATTGATATAGTTTGCAAGAACGCTAACGTCACATAGGCCAAGAGAAGAAACTACCGATCAAAGGGTATATTGACGCATCCCCGGGACATTCCCAGAAAGTAATAATAAGTGTTTATGGCATAGGAAATTATTTATTTATTTATAAAGGACTGACCAGTTGTAGTATATAAGTTTTTAGCGTATAAGTACAAGTGGTATCTTGTACATCACTGACAGCAGAGTACTACGCTTCATGGCCTCAGATGCTAGACGTGATCTAACGTCAACGTCAACGTTCAACCCCCCCCCCCCCTTTTTTTGACACAGAATAAACACTTATACATTTCACACGTTTTCCCCATTCCCCTGTTTATGCAAGGCACTTGGTATTAATGCCATACCAAAGATGTGCTACATGCTATACCGCTCTTAGCTAAGTGTTGAGATACAACACTTCGGAAATAAAAGCCAACAGTGTATTGTAGCAAACATTCCCCTGCTAAAAATGGTATTATCAATATATGTATTTACAGTTTTCACCCGCATGTGATATTTTACCTACATGGAGTTAATTAACGCCCGTCCAGTAAGCTATTCCTCGCCAGTTAACGACTTCCTTCATCCTTATAGCACCGCAGGCACCCTCCGATTCTAGCCATCCTTTTACCCCGAAATAACTAATATTAACATATAAACATATCTATTTACATGGGACATACCTTCCCAATCCCATCTACACCTACTAACTGTGTATAAACATAAATAATATTCACTGCATTGGCTAGGAATCCGAACGATAGGCGCAAGGTCAGCGCACTGTGCCACATCCCCCCCCCCCGAACCCTCTGAAAAGCACACATTGGTCCCCACACAAACAAATCTCGCTCTACAAGAGTTTAGTGCTTTTCAGTCGGTCAACACGAATGTACCCAAAAGAGATGGGTTATGCCCTAATCCTGAGATAAATTACATGAGATTAATAAAACACTAGGATGACCAGTTTCGATCGTCAAGCGATCATCATCAGATCCATGACACTTAGGCTACAAAATCTATGTTTGAAATACAGGTGAAAATATTTACAATATGTACAATTATTTAGTTGCAGTATTGGTACTGCAACTGTCAGTGTATGCTAAATGCAGTATATATGTTAGGTGAAATGCTAAATGGTGATAGCTATCCGGAGATTGTACTTTAGAGAGATTATATGGTTGTAAACTATGGTTAAACTATAAAATTTTTGGCTAACTACTTATCTGATTGTCTTCCGTATTACAGCTACTCGCAGTTTTCGTGCTCACTGGAACTCGCTGTGCGGTCGACTGCGGTGGTTATCTTAACGACTGGTTTTTCCCCTGCCTCCTCCCCCCTGTCCCTACGTGCTGTGAGGAGTGATAGCGATGTGTTTATGTGAGGTGTTGCCAACTGTCGGAAACAAAACACAATTTAGCGACACAGCCAAGCTAGATAAAAAAGGGGAGAAATTAGGGGTTTTTTAATAAGTAAATGTTATCTGGATCAGGTGTACGATGTACTTTGCTTCTGCAATAAACCAAGGCCCATATTCGCGGCAGTATTAAAGGTGCCGGGACGTCCTCATAAGACCGTCAACGCTTAGTTCGAATGGGTTATGCTCCACGCGTGGCGAGGGCCAATCCACGGTCTTTAATAGTAGTGGACCCACCTCATTCAATAACATACATCTTATCTAGGTTGGCAACACCGCACATAAACACATCGCTATCACTCCCCACAGCACGTAGGAACAGGGGGGAGGAGGCAGGGGAAAAACCAGTCGTTAAGATAACCACCGCAGTCGACCGCACAGCGAGTTCCAGTGAGCACGAAAACTGCGAGTAGCTGTAATACGGAAGACAATCAGATAAGTAGTTAGCCAAAAATTTTATAGTTTAACCATAGTTTACAACCATATAATCTCTCTAAAGTACAATCTCCGGATAGCTATCACCATTTAGCATTTCACCTAACAAATATACTGCATTTAGCATACACTGACAGTTGCAGTACCAATACTGCAACTAAATAATTGTACATATTGTAAATATTTTCACCTGTATTTCAAACATAGATTTTGTAGCCTAAGTGTAATGGATCTGATGATGATCGCTTGACGATCGAAACTGGTCATCCTAGTGTTTTATTAATCTCATGTAATTTATTTCAGGATTAGGGCATAACCCATCTCTTTTGGGTACATTCGTGTTGACCGACCGAAAAGCACTAAACTCTTGTTTACTAAGGCAGCACTGAAAATATGGCTTCAAACACCACAATCTCGCTCTACACTATACCCATTTGTTATAAGCATCTGGTGTATATTGTGAAAGGTGAACACATTTTTTTTTCTGTTAAAAGATGGCAAATGGTAGACTTGCCATCGGTAAAGGGCAAACATGGCCCTTGACCTGACATGACATGACATGGACGACGAACAACGGAAGGTCAACGCAGCGTCGGGTTGGTGCGGGCAAGCGCCCGAGCTGATGGTGTACCTAGCCTGTCCCGTAAAGCGGAGGGAGCTACACCCATTTAGCACCAACAACGACGAAGTTAGGTCTGCGAGCGGATTCTTGAATAGTTCAGTGAGGGGATTGACCGAATCCACATCGGAATGGATAAACCCTCCACCCAGAGACGACCCACTTTACTTGACTCTAGTTAGTCTATAAGGTTAAGTAATTCAGCTCCATTGCGCGGAGCTAGAGCCCTGTTTTCGCACACAGGTGAAGAAAGAAGATTATCAAGAACGAAGAAAGAAGATTATCAAGAAAGAAGACATAATGAATATATAATCTACCGGGCCGATGTATGGGCACCGGAGTTCCCCTCTGTCCATGCCCCCGAGGACGATTCCCTACTATTTAAAGAAGATTATCAAGAAAAGAGAAAGAAGATTATCAAGAAAGAAGAAAGAAGATTATCAAGAAAGAAGACATAATGAATATATAATCTCCCGGGCCGAGGTATGGGTACCGGAGTCCCCCTCTGCCCATGCCCCCGAGGACGATTCCCTACGATTTAAAGAAGATTATCAAGAAAAAAGAAAGAAGATTATCAAGAAAGAAGACATAATGAATATATAATCTCCCGGGCTGAGGTATGGGCACCGGAGTTCCCCTGTGTCCATGCGCCCGAGGACGATTCCTTACGATTTAAAGAAGATTATCAAGAGAGAAGAAAGAAGATTATCAAGAAAGAAGATAGAAAATTATCAAGAAAGAAGAAAGAAAATTATTAAGAAAGAAGAAAGAAGATTATCAAGAACGAAGAAAGAAGAATATCAAGAAAGCAGACATAATGAAGATATACTCTCTCGGGCCGAGGTATGGGCACCGGAATTCCCCTCTGTACATGCCCCCGAGGACGATTCTCTGCGATTTACGACGAGCCTACAGTTCTCTCCCTGGCTGAGGTTACGGTCACCTTTTGTCACTATGGTCGTGCCCCAGGGAGGGGAACACATTTGTCTTATCTTGACGATGGGACATGATATTCTATATGCCATAGTGATACTTTGGTCCAGAGTGACTTGCACGGTGATATATGTGCGAGTTATCCATTGGATATATATATATATATATATATACAGGGTGGGGCAGCATAACTTCCTTTTTTCAAACCTTCATAAAACACATTGTGCGAATCAGAAAATTTTTATTTTTTAATATAATGTAGGTACAAATATGAAGTTTTGTTTTACTTGGTTTTGAAGATCAAATCAGGTAGGTGACGTCCCCCATTCTCTACACACTGGGTGCACCGATTTCTGGCGTTTGTCATAATTCTTACCAGCATAGCAGGCGTTATGTTGGCAAGTTCTTCCTGGATGTTGTTCTTCAAATCTTGTAGGGTCATTGGTCGGTTTACATAAACACGGGATTTCAAAAAAACCATAGAAAGAAATCACAAGGGGTCAAATCGGGGGATCGGGCCGGCCATTCCAAGTCACCCCTAATTGAGATTAGGCGCCCTGGGAAGTGTTCCCTCAAAACGGCCATCGATGCTCTTGAAGTGTGTGGCGTTGCACCGTCTTGTTGAAACCAAACGTCCCCTAAGTCCAACTCATCCAGTTGTGGAAAAAATAATCCTGTAACATGTTTACATACCGGTCCGAATTCACTGTCACTGTGACTTCATTTTCCTCAAAGAACCAGGGACCAATTATTCCACCTGAGGAAATTGCACACCACACTGTGAGTTTTGGTGAATGCAAAGGCCTTGGATGCAATTCTCGAGGTTGGTAGCAGCCCAGTAGCGCATGTTTTGTTGTTGACGGATCCACACAAATGAAAATGGGCTTCATCACTAAAAAACACAATAGCGTCCTCAGGCACGACTTCCAGAAACACCTCACACGCGTTCCTCCGAGAATTGAAGTCGCGTTCAGAAGGTTCCTGCACAATCGCCATATTGAATGGATGAAAATGAAGATCATCATGAAGAATTCTCCTCACAGAACGATTAGAAAGTCCAAGGGCAGACGAATGTTTGCGCGCAGAACGCCGTGGTGATCGCAAAATTGAAGTTCTCACTGCCTCAATGATATTAGGTGATCTAATGGGCCGTGGGACTCCAGTTCTACGTCTTGTTGCACTTGCAGTTTGTCTGAACGTAGTGACCCACGTTACAATTGATTTCCGGTCTGGGACAGGCGCCAATGGGGCTAAATTAAAGCGATTCCGAAGGGCACGCTGGGTTGCGATCACAGAACAACCGCTCGAAAAGTAGGCCTCAAGGGCAAACGCACGCTCCACACTGTTCCAACGCATGATGGCGACTGAACTGTGTCAGTACAAAACTTTACAGACCCGCCTATTGGACGAGACCACTAGCGCTCCGGTACTACATTACACTACTAAATGGGGCGCAATTGAAACAAGATGTTCAGTAAAGAACATATAGCCTACTTTCTCCTAAATGCATGGGTATTGTTATAACTCTTTGTCCTTTTTAAGGAGTATAATTGAATGTTGGTTGTAGTAGCTTGTTGAAATACAACGTGCTATAGGGATATTAAACATGAATATGAGGTGCCCTTTGCTAGTGCTACCTCTGTAAAAAAAAGTCATTCAATTCGGTTTCACCGTGTTTGAATTGATCTGGGGAATGGATTTGCACACATACATGGCCGCTATTTGCAAACTATTGGGCTGATGACCTTGTAGTCAGTCATAAGATGCTTTCCACAAAAAGGCATGTTGTTGCAAAATCCGGTAGAGATCAAATTATTAGGATGGTCGAAATTTGATATAAACTTTTAACATTTGTGTGGCCGTCATTCCGTTTCCGTCAAGATGACGGCGATATAAAACATGACACTGAGATGCCTTTTGCTAGTGCTACCTCTGTACCAAATTTCGTTCAATTCGGATTCACCGTGTTTGAATTGATAGGGGGAATCGATTTGCACACATACTTGGCCACCATCTGCAAACTATTGGGCTGATGATCTAGCAGTTTGGTCAGAATATGCTTCCCACATAAAGATTTGTTGTTGCAAAATTTGGTAGAGACTAGATTATTAGGTTGGTCGTAATTACATTTTAGCCTTTAACATTTGGGTGGCCGCGATTACGTTTCCGTCAAGATGGCGGTGATATACAACATGACACTGAGGTGGCCTTTTCTAGTGCTACCTCTGTACCAAATTTCGTTCCATTCGGTTTCACCGTGTTCGAATTAATAGGGGGAATCGATTTTCACACAAAGATGGCCGCCATCCGCAAAATATTAGGCTAATGACCTATTAGTTTGGTCAAAGGATGCTCCCTCCATAAAGGTATGTTGTTACAAAATTTGGTAGAGATCGGATGATTAGGTTAGTCGTAATTTGATTTAAGCTTTGAACATTTGTGTGGCCGCCATTACGTTTCCGTCAAGATGGCGGTGATATAACACATGACACTGAGGTGCCCTTTGCAAGTGCTACCTCTGTACCATATTTCATTCCATTCGGTTTCACCGTGTTCGAATTAATAGGGGTAATCGATTTTGACACAAAGATGGCCGCCATCCGCAAACTATTAGGCTAATGACCTATTAGATTTGTCAAAGGATGCTTCCTTCATTGAGGTATGTGTTTGCAAAATTTGGTAGAGATCGGATGATTAGGTTAGTCGTAATTTGATTTAAGCTTTGAACATTTGGGTGGCCGCCATTACGTTTCCGTCAAGATGGCGGCGATATAAAACATGACACTGGGGTGCCCTTTGTTAGTGCTACCTCTGTACCAAATTTCGTTCTATTCGGTTTCACCGTGTTCGAATTAATAGGGGTAATCGATTTTGACACAAAGATGGCCGCCATCCGCAAACTATTAAGCTAATGACCTATTAGATTTGTCAAAGGATGCTCCCTCCGTAAAGGTATGTTGTTGCAAAATTTGGTAGAGATCGGATGATTAGGTTAGTCGTAATTTGATTTAAGCTTTGAACATTTGTGTGGCCGCCATTACGTTTCCGTTAAGATGGCGGCGATATAAAACATGACACTGGGGTGCCCTTTGCTATTGCTACCTTTGTACCAAATTTCGTTCAATTTGCGCTCACGTGTTCGAATTGATAGGGGGGGACAGACATTCAGAGTACACACACTCACACACACACACACACACAGACTCACATACATACACACACACAGACAGACACACTTTTTTTCGCCCTGTAGTGATCTCATAAGTCTACTTTCATTTTTTGCAAAAATCGAAAGTAGGCTAAAAAGGAAGTTATGCTGCCCCACCCTGTATATATGCGATTTTTCGCGATACAAGTGAGAGAAGGAGTACGATATGACGATGCTAGACAGCAGCATCCGTACAAATGGGCAGTTTAATGATTCTATGTGCTTATTTTGCAGCCATGGGCTCCAACATGGGACACCCGATCCCAATACAGGGTGCTTAACACTCATAGATATGGATATGTATGGTTCTTTTTCTATCTATGGGAATGTGGTCATTATTCTCCTGTGATTAAATAATGTAATGTATTTTCATGTACCCCTCTAGATATAGGTCCAGCGCCGACAACCGCCCAGGTGGGTACATGGCACCCCTACGCTATATCAACAAATGGTTGATACTCATGCTCACAGAGGCATATATTGCTTTACAGGATACAACGCCAGATGACAATGGTGCATACCCTATACACAAATATATGAACAATGCTTTCTCTTCTTTACCAACAGGTGGTGCCATTGTATATAACCCTTTGTAAATATTTTGCCCACGCCCAAACACGTCTCCCTCCCCTACTCACATACAAAATATCCCCGTATATACGCTTCACTACACTTGATTACAGTTACTCAATCCGCACCACGGGGGAGATATGCCTGTGGGATACACCCCACCGCAGGTCGGATCTACATTGATGGGTTATTTCACCTGAAAATGAGAGGTGCAATCCCGTGGCGAGGGTTGTACTCAACCAGTGTAAGAGGCAACCTTCCCCGTTAAGATGGACCGTCTTCCCACAGGGGACGACCAATGGAAATATAAATTATTCATAGTTTTTGGCCATGGTATAGTATAGTTTGGTATTAAAGATGTTAGTTGTAGAGCGCTCTAGGTTTAATTGTCAAAGGTCCACATGGGTGGACGTGATTAGAGTTCAATTTTCGGTTCTAATGTTGGTGCTACGGCACAGTAGAGAGAGAGAGGGACGTGGAGAGAGAGAGAGAGAGAGAGTCAGAAAGAGAGATGGAGGAAGAGATAGAGAAAGAGAGAGAGAGACGGAGAGAGAGTGTGAGAGAGAGAGAGAGCAAGAGAAATGGTTCATTTGTGTGTTTTTGTCTTTTTGTATTTTTAGAGCAGCAATATATTTTTTCCTTTTTCCTTTCGGCCCTTCTAAAGTCACAGTTGTAAAGGTGCCTCATTTTCTCCCCCCCCTACAATAAACACATTTTTCTTACCCCCTTAACGAACACACCGAGGCACTTATTTTTCTTTTTTCCTATTCTTTCTGTTCTTTTCATTTATTTGTTTTTACATGTCTTTTCGCCACTCAAGGGCACTTTTTCAGCACGTCCAATTAAATCGACGGAGGGATTTTATTACTGATTGATGTTGATGAATGATGATGATGATGTTCTTAATGTTTAAGGATAGAAGGTCGTGAGTCGGACCAAAATTTTGAAGTCACATTTTGAAGAGCGCTCCTTCCTGAACAAGAATATCTATAATTTATAGGTATTTCTATTTGAATTCACGAAGATATTAAGAATAATGTGAACCCTTGTTTCTGCCACACCCCCTTCTTAAACGTCACTGTCAACCATAGTCAATTATAATTTCTTTACTAATTGTACGAGAATCTTGTGGGATAGCGCGTTTCAGAGGTTGGTATAATGGCAACGTCTCTCCCGTCTGAAAAAGGACTGCGCAAGAGCGTAACCATAGATTCGTGAATGTTTCTGTTATGGTTTGATGTAAACATACTCTGAAAGGTTATATTTTTATCATTTGGAACGTGTTTCATAGATTGCGGAGTTTGAAAAGTGTAAGCATGCCCCGAATTAAGAAGTTCAATACAAAACAAAACCATCGAGGTAATAGATACACGAAAAATACAGTGAATGATATTGCTAGCCCACCACAAGGCGTTAGGCCTAATTCTAATCCATCTCCTAAACCCTCAAAAAACAATGATTCGTGTGTTTCAAGTGCTTCAGAGAGAAAGCTAAGTTATCTCTCAGAGAAAAATGAGTGAGGAAGTGTTAATGGTATTTCTGGTGGCAGTGTAATATTAGATTTAGATATTATATCTGATTTAGTTCAGAACAATATCATGTGTAAGTACTGTGAAAATTTAAATTGTATGAAGTTAGTAGAAGATGTAAATAAGAGAAGAGGCCTTGCAAGTAGCATAGTTCTAGAATGCAGTGTTTGTAAAGCAAACCATTCATCTATGTCATCAGGTGTAAATAGAAACAGACTTTGTAAGGTAAATATTAGATTTGCCTATGCAATGCGGTGTATCGGGAAAGGGAGGAAAGCAGGACATGTATTTTGTGGCATGATGAACCTGCCACCTACATCAAGCAAGTTTGTCAAATCAGACAATGCAATTTTGTACTCTTTAAAAGATGTGTCTTTGGGTTGTATGGTAAATGCAGCTAAACAAGCCAAGCTACTAAATGACAATTGCAGTGATATCGTTGCTGCTTGTGATGGAAGCTGGCAAAAGCGAGGCCATACTTCTCTCAATGGTGTTGTAACTGTAACATCTGTAGATTCTGGCAAAATCTTGGATGTAGAATGCCTCACAAAATACTGTCATGGTTGTACTGTAACTGAGAAGGAGCATAAATGTCTGAAGAAGTTTGTTGGGTCCAGTGGTAGTATGGAGGTTGCAGGTGCTGTGGCAATGTTCAAACGTTCTTGGTTGGATCGAGGTCTACGGTATGTTAAATACCTAGGTGATGGTGATTCAAAGGGGTTCACAAAAGTAAATGATGTTAACCATATGGGGACAATAATGAAGTTGAAAAACTAGAGTGTGTAGGCCATGTCCAGAAGAGGCTAGGTACTAGGCTTAGAAAACTCAGGAAAGATTTGGGCAAACAGAAACTTCCTGATGGCAAGCCCATCAAGGGTCGAAGGAGGTTGACAGATGCAGAAATTGATAAGCTCCAACGGTATTTTGGACTTGCTATAAGGAGAAATACAGGAAATCTCCTAGAAATGAAAAAGGCCATAAAAGCAGCATTTTATCACAAAATGTCAACACATGAAGAACCAAGACATGAGCTGTGCCCTGAAGGGGTGGATTCATGGTGTGGCTTTCAGAAGCAGAAGGCAGGGGTCCTGAATACCACCACAAGAACTCACTTCCAATGGCTATTCTAAATGCCATTAAACCTGTGTATAAGGGATTGTGTGATGACACTCTACTGTCTAAGTGCTTGCATGGTGGCACACAGAATGTCAATGAAAGTTTTAATCACTGTATCTGGCAACGTATTCCAAAAACTGAATTTGTAGGTTTTAGAACCCTCCAGATAGGTGTGCTGGATGCAGTGATATGTTTCAATGATGGCATGATGTCAAGAAAATTTGTTTTAGAAGAAATGGGGATTAATCCTGGGACTAACTTATTGAACACGTTGAAAAAAAATACATTGACCGTGTGAAAAAATGTGAAAAAGCGAATGCAGAATCCACTAAAGAGGCTAGAATTGAAAAAAGAAACAGAAAAAGGAAGAGAGACGATTATGATAGCCAGCAGCAAGAAGAATATGGTCCTGGAATGTTCTAAGACATGGGTGAGAGAAACAAAAACTTTAACTTATGTTTCCCAAATAGTCATTTTTTTCACATTTAGGTACACATAGCTCCTAAACTATTTTAGCTACAGATATATAATTTTGCACTCTCATTTGTAACTATACTGTGATAATAAAACTCTAGAATTTTTGATGTATCTTTTAAATTGTGGTATTTATAAAACATAATATGTTGCTAAAAAGTATATATTTTGTAATCAATATTTCAATTTATCACTGAATGATTAAATATTTATCAAACGTCAAAATTCTAGATTTTCATATAGCTAGGAATGTATTTAAAACGTGGAAAAATTTCGGAATCAGTGGTATGAATACTTCAGCAGAAACGTGTACCAACATAATGACATGTTTCAATAACATTTTGAAAAATTATATAAATAAAAAAAATGCTAAAAGAAAAAGAGAAGTCTAATTCCAATAAATTTAAATTCATTGGAGCCAACAGGGATTGGACTAACCATGGTAAAGGTTTTGCAGTTCTACCTGCGAAATTATGGCAGAAACGGCAAGAAATGTTGTGGTAAGTTTTTGCATTACCGTATTTCATGGTGCGCTCACGACTTTCTGTCCTTAATATTGTACAGAGGATTATGCCGCTATATTTGTTTTTTTTTGTTGTATCACGGATTGTACAATGTTTAATTGATGATGCCCATGCTATGTAAAAGAAATATTGTCCCCCCCCCCCTCCCCCACACACACCTTAACACCTACACTTGCTCGCTGGGCACAAACCTGACGCTGACGTCTCTACAAGGCACTATACACTGGGCGCTGCACGCTGGCATCCACATACTTCAATCTACGATAACACCCGCCGTTACATTCCCAACATCTTCGCTTCTGTCACTCACCCCACACGGGGATCATCACATACCCCCAACAACGCCCCCACATTCTGGGCGAAAGCATATTCTACACCAACAGAAGATCAGAAGAGAAGCACAGAAGAGCCAAGATTTTTCAAGAACGAAGAGGATGTCCATCTACACATACATACAACATAAACTACCCCTACGGTCTAGTCTCGTCCCATCATCGAGGTCGATGACTAGCTCCGTCGAAGGAGTTATTGCATCCGAGGGATGCATCCCCATCCCTCCCCTATATCTATAAAACATATACTTAACCATACACGGATGCCTGCGGCATACTTCACATAAGCTTCTACCAAGGCCAAGCCCAGTGCATAGCAACGACCTCCGGTAACCCAGGCTAGCACCTCACTTCCTAAAGAATCCGCAACTATGCAAACTCGGCAGGTGGATTCTATAAAACATCTGAAGAGAGGTGAATGGAGTTCAGTGTTCCACAGTGTAACTAGGTGCCGAGACGCTGCCCAAAGCCGTCACGTCCATATTGGTGAGTGTCAAGCGAGTTAACACACTATCACACTAACACTTACAACTTCATCCCCTTAATAATTGTAAAGATCACAAGTACCTGAATTATTATTATCTGCACTGCATAGTTCTATCGTACTCCACCTTGGGAGCACTCATTAAACCTTAGAATTTATTTAATTTGTTGATGAGATCCTACCCCTTAAATCACTTCCCGGTGGAATCCTAAATAGTACTCAGTTAATTGCTTATTGGTTACTGCAGTCAGCCACTTGCATCACGTTACTGTGCTTGCGTGCGCGCTATTCATTAGTTTTGTCTACATGATCTACGAGGACGATAGTAAACATGTTTCCTCTCATAAAATTCTATTTTCCCCAAATACTGTTTAAAACCATGGACGGATACAATTCGTGATAACTATTAGATTTTAAACAGTTCAAAATTTATCCCAGAATAATAATAATATGACACGTTCTGTATTTACTGGATATTCTGGAACTGAATCGAATGTAGGTGGCAGGTAGGTCGCGACAAAATGGTGGGCGCAAGGGTGATAGACTTCATGATATGATTGTGTTGAATGCTGTTGGCAATTCTAGGCGGGCTCTTGTTGAAGGGCAGGCTTTTTAGAAGCCAAGCACATAATTATGTGTGGGAAAGAGCTAGAAACAGAAGATTTTATGAGACTTGAAGCTTTATGCTAACAAACTAGTAATTTGAAAGGAGTACCTTATCCGATTCAAAATTAAATTCGGTTACCAGTTGCCAAGAAAAAATAATTTGTTCAGGAATATGCAGGCCTAATTAGTGTGTAGTCGGTAAATTGCTTTACATACTTCAGTAAGTAGATACAGTTAAATTTGGAAGATAAACCGGTGGCCTAATACTGTCGAAGTCAATACATCAACGATTGTAGCTTAGCCTACAAGTTCACTACCGTGACCATCAACTCAAATCACATGTTATCGCATATGTTTGTATGATCCATCACCCTTCCGCTAGTTCCAGATAACGGCATCACCGTCGCTTGAGTTCGCGAATAGCAAGCGCTTTTCACTCAAACGCTGTTCAGAGAAAATATATTTTCGTTCAGATGTATTTATTCGAGGGCCTACCTACATAACAAATGTATTTGTTAATGTTGTCGCTAAGATCTCTACTAGAACGAGAAAAGCAATCCGATTGGTTGTTGTACTCAAACTTCCATGCAAACTGCCAGGAAAAATAGCACCTGTTCAATTTCGTGAGTTGTATGGAAACTACCATGGAAGGCAGAACCTAGTATGGAAGGTACAAATCACACGGTAATAGACACGTGTATACCAGCGTGTATACCCGCACTGGTAGAAGCTTCCATGCTAGCGAGTGTCGTGTGATACAGGCGTAACAGTAGTTAACAAGCATATCCAAGAACTAAAGATAATGAAAAGTGATATTGGATGCCGATCACATCTCAGAAAGATACTTAAACAGATGAGTTTTCAGGACAGACCATCCTGTAAGAAAACTGGCATCATCTGGACAAAAGAGAGAAAGGAGAAACATAGCCAGAGAATACGTGAATATTGGGCAAATATCAAGTCCCTCGCCAAACTGAAAAGTTGAATGTCGAGGTCCTTAGGTGGCCCATAAGAAAGAAGAAGAACAAGAAGGAACTAATGAAGTAATGCAAGCCGGTAACCATGACAACAGTATCACAAGAGGTGACATCCAACTTTCCAACTATATCTGTAAGAAGCAATGCCACTCAATTTATTAAATTTCTGTCAGTTTGCAAATGGCTATAAGGTTATCGTGGAATCAAATATAGACTGTAAAATTCAACAATGCGATTAAGGGTGTCAAGGGGTACCCTAGAATTTTTACACGTGACTTACACGTGCGATATGCGATATGTTGTACAGAAGGTCTATATCTCCAAACAACAACATAATTTTCAAAAATTCCTGGATTGGAATACTGTTTTTTGCAGCTTTTAGGCATTTGGGCCATTGGAGGCTAAAAACTCCCGAATTATCATGCACCACAAGCCTTTATAATTTATTAAGGGGGTCTTCCTGGGGATGGGGACTTTCCATAACGGTGAGGGTCAGTTTTAATTTGACATATTGCGCCCGTTGACGCATGTTGACGAATGTTGACGCATGTTTGCACAGCTAACAAAGACCAAGATCCATGCTGAAAAGTAACTGAACATAACCTGCGAGCGGCGGGAGGATGGTGAAGCAATATCGCTTATAGTTACATGTTTATGCACTTTAGACATTCCCTAAATTAACCATAATTTAATCTATGTAATTCTTCTTATTTAAAATACGGTATACTTCGCTGGTAAGCGAAACTGTCAATTTACGCGGCTAACTCATGTCCAGAGTGAACGCCATATTTTGTGAAGCCAGTACTTACTCATCGTTTGCTGAAGCAACATGTGAATGTGAAGCACAAATAAGGACATGTTCCGTGAAGGGAATCCATATTCTATGTATATTTGTCAAATGGACAGCCATCAGGGCATAAACTGATAATCAAATAATTGTGTACAATTAATAACATTTAATCTGAGAAATATTTTGATTCACGAAGTGAAAATTATGGAAGAGTGCAACGCAAACTCTAAGACCACATGGTCGCATCCAAGTGTATTATAAACTGTGAATTGATAAACTGTGTAATTCTACAGGAATATTTTTATGTTTTGCCGGATGGGCAGTGGTTATGATTTTATTTTGTGTAAATAATTCGTGAATGTAACAAGTGAGCGTCGCACAAACGATAACTTAACGCCAGTGGCGGAGTGAAAATTGGCAATTTATTACCGCACTTTAGCATCAGTGAGTGCAAGTTTCCTTTAAACATGTGTAATATTATCACCAACGGCAACATTATAATCCTACTGAAATATCAAATCTTGGAATATAACCCCTACCACGCAATGCAGATGGATACCTAAATCATGCGTGGGGAATTGGCAGCGGAAGGTGACCGGAAACAAAGAGGAATTGATTAAAAACCGTAGAGGAGACCGCTTACAACATCTCATGGCGGGTCTCGAACCGACGGTCGCTGCATCTGTAAGTCAGATCTTGTATCAGTAGAGTTAATTGTAATGAGTTGGAAACAGTAGATTTAATATTAGTTTGGTTTCATTTTCGGTGTACAATGCAGGTAGCTATTATAAGAACACGTTTGGAAAGTTACAGTTTAGTTAAAAATGTAAAAATGCCAGGAAGGCAGTATTTTCAATGTCCATTTCGTATCGTTTCAATACAGTTATTATCAACTTTTATTTTGTTAAGCTGATGGAAAAGAAAATAGTTTTGGCAGGTGTTAGAACAAGGCTAAGATTACATGTATAAGCCAAACCACTACACAGCACACTCGATTTTTGGCAGTGCATCTTTATTTATTTAGAAGGCTGTGAAATTCTTAGCATTATTATAAGCGGAATGCAGAGTTCCGTTATTCACATTTGTTGGCCAGATCAATACTTGGAAACAGGTTTATTTCTTTACGAGAAGCCAGACAAGCAATGAATGCAACAGTATTTTGTAACCAGAGAACATAGGTTCGACCTCATTCAGGGAAGAGGCAATTTAATTAACTCACAATCTCACACTTTAGTTTGTATCAGAAGCCTTCATGTTAATTCATAGCGTTGTTTGAATGTGTTTTACACACACATAATCTTTATGACCAGTATTTAAAACGTGTATAACTTAGGAATCCACACTTATTGTAATTAACATTATTAGAGTATTATTGATATGAGTCATGATGGTGGATCAATACCTCCGACATGTTATTGTGGTTATACCGGTGGTAACGAACTACTGCAGTCGTATCCAACGGAAGGGCGCCAGGATTGATGAATCCATAATAGTAAGAGTGAGACACAGGGTGTCTAATAATAATGATGAATTATTGGTGGAGACACAGGGTGTCTAGTAAATTATTATGTTATTATGCATTTGTTGGATACACACGTTACCTAAGTACACTGGACTCTTTTTAAATGTCCATAAAATGTACAACTATACTGTGAGGAATAAATAATTGTGTGAAGCTTTAATAATCAAATATAGGATTTTGTAAAACTAAACAAATCTCATAATTCCCCCTGAGCCTAAATAAAGATAATAAATATTAAAAATAAAATATTTTCTGGACCAAATGTTGACACTTAGTTATTTTTAAGTTATTTTAGATACATTTTGATACATTTTCACATGAATAGTCGACAACCAATTGGTGATGTGATAACATTAGCACACACATAAGATTGGTAGCAATATGAGTGTTTAATTACCATCGCATTTGCAGGCTTTCCTATTTTTCTACTTTCCTAACACTTTGAAACTATGACCTTTTGTTACAAACAGTAACAAATCGAGTACGCAGGCAGTGCCAATTGCACAACCATAGGAGTGCTGAATTATTGTATGCATTTGTGTTGTATTAGCATAGCTCTTTTTTTATTCAGCAACATTGTGCACATAGCTTGATTTTTTTGTAATAAACGCGTCTCGTTTATTAACTAATGATATTTAGGACTAGCTAAACACTTAAATCTGAAGATAAATGTTAGAGATGGCACCATCATAGAATAGGACAAATTTTCCCATTGCTATTAAATGTAAATGTTTCTAGTATTTGTAAACAAGTAAATGTCTTTCTTTGCTGTAGATTCTTTTGATGTTTGATCCTCCCATAGTCATTTCGATGTAATTGCTTAGGGCTGATCTTACGTGCCATTCTCTTAGCTTGTTCGTTCTTAGTCGAATTTTGTATTAGGACCATGTGAGTAATTTAGATCTTGATTAGGACTTTTTATATTATTTTTCAGGGCAGAATAGTATTGGACTAGCCGTTTGCAACTCTCATGCTAGGCTAGGGATCTATTCTGAATAAAATTTATTCGTGATTTTACCATAAGACTGACCTCTCTTTTCTTGTTGAGTTTTGTTATCAATGCATTCCTCTGAGTTGGTTACAAACGAACCTCACTAATTCCCGATACCCCCGAGTGCAGACTTTGTGCTACACCAGCCTATGAATGTGTCGTCCCCTATACTTGTGTGTTAACTGGAAGAGGGTCTCGGAAGGTTCATTTGAAACCGGTGGCTTCCCGAAACCTTCGGCCAGCGGGCACAATATATTGCGTTTCGTCTACGAGGTTTTCAATATTATTTTCACGTCAGGAAGTACACGTTAGGTGAATTTAGTTTGAGAGCACATTTTAACTAATCATATTTTTGTCGACAAACGGGTTCATCGTAAAGATGCTTTTGTTTGATACTGTGTGGCTGATATAATTATATTTATGTTTATGTACGCCTATAATTCATGTTCGGGTGCTTGGAGCATCGTAAAATTAGGTATTGTAACCATGAGTCATTACACCAATCATTTAGAATACTCTTCAACGTACTTCTCATAGAAGGGTGGGTATAAGGAACAACTTCCCAAAATACATGCTAAAATAGGCGAAAAATTAAAATTATCCTAGAAGGACGACCTAAGCATATGTTGCGCTTCTCAATGTGTGACACAAAACTAGGGAGTCTGTAAAGGGTCTCCGAAAACCACATTTTATGGCCCTTAAATTAACAGTGTCTGTGATATGCCCAGAAAACTAACTTCGTTCTGATAAACTTATGAATGAATGACAAGCCCCTAACCATTGCAACAGTAGCTCAAATGATAACGTCAGGTTATTAATGCCGAAGACCGTTCGAAGAGCGGGTACTTCTGCCAGTCTCAATAGATAAAAAAATGAAAGTTTGTCTGTTCTTTTCTAAATTTGTACGGACATTTATGTTATTTAGGCGTTTCAGACCGTTTTAAGATGGATGCGCGCGATTTTTTTTGTCTGTCTGTTTGTTTGTTTGTTTGTTTGTTTGTGTGTCCGTCGACAATTTTGTTCCCTTATAACTCGGGAACGGCTGGGTGTATCAACGTAAAATTTGGTACAGATATCCTTCAGAGGCACGACACTAATCATTGATGTAACACTTCTCCGTACCTCTCATAAAAGGGGACCTACCCCCTTAAAATACATGCTGAAATAGGCGTAGAAGGACGAGACAAAGATCATTTTCAGCACCTCAAAGTCAGACACAAAACGAAAACCACATTTTAAGGCCCTAAAACTAATCGTTTTTGAGATATTCCCAAAAACCAATTTTATTTAATAAACTAATGAACGAATGCAAGCCGGTAACTATGGCAACAGATTCTCAGAGGTCCATCTGTTGCTGTAAAACGCAATGCCATTCCATTAATTACATTAGTGTGAAAGTTTGCAAACGGCTAGAAGGTTATCACGGAACCAAATTAAGATGTAAAATTCATCAATACGTATAATGCATTAAGGGGGTCAAGGGGTACTCTAGAAATTTTCACGCGATTTACACCTGCGGGTGTGGTACGGCAGGTCTATTTTATTCCTATCCCTATATTATATTATTATTAGTATTATAGTATGGCGTACAACGACGAGACAAAGCCCACCGGTGCCAGAAACAAAACTCGGGGGCCCTAAAGAGTCCTCGAAAACTACATTATAAGGCTCTAAAACCAACAGTTTCTGAATTATTCCAAGAAAACTAATCTTATATATTAAAATAGTTTTTTAAAAAAATTACCCTTTACTAAAACTGAAATATCTCGGGAAGTGTTTGCGCTACCTACGCGTTTGTTGTTTTAAAATGCAATGCCCGTCAAGCACCGTCGATTGATATCCACCTTACTTGATTATATCATTCGAGTATTAAAATAATTGTGAATATTACTTCCTTCAAGGTATTACGAAAATAAAATCGAATGACTTGACGGACATATTGTCGCTAGGCGACAACGACTAACACTGTATTATGATATTCATCGCCGCCCCAATAATAAATCTAACTTGATATTAACAGAGAGTTCCCTAATTACGTCTTGATATCGTTAACTTCTACCTGCTCCACTTGGGCGCTAATGTCGCATGTATCCATACATGATATCGTTAACTTCTACCTGTTCCACTCGGGCGCTAATGTCGCATGTTTCCAGACAATAAGCAGAAGGGGATTCTGTGCACATAATTTAATTAAAACTTCTCAAAGAATGGATTACTTTGAGACTGAAATGCTCATGCAAAATCAGCAGTCATTTTGCTAATGACACTGTCATGCCAACATCTCTTTGAATGACAACAAATATTGTATACGAAAGACAACTAATTTCACGAAGATGCTACAGTCGAATGATGGAACCGCCATTTTGTATTGTGTATCCGATCTTTCTGTTATATAGTCTTTGGTCTCACCAGCTACAAACTGTCCTCTTTTCGTTTCATCATTCATCCTTATAGGTTGTGTGCTCAATCAATTCAATGAATCATATTATGATGAATGAGAGGCGACACTCAATTACAAATGTTATAAAGATTAAAGGTGACGGTAATTGTCTGTTCAGATCATTGTCATATTGTGAGTACAACAATCAGAGTTTATTTACACAGGTTAGAAAGCGAATTGTAAAACAAGTTACAGAAAAGTGGAATAATTATTCTTGCTTTATTGTTGGCAACAGCGATATGTACGAAACTGCTATCAATACGAGCGATAATTACGACGAAATATATATTTCTATGAATGGTATTCATGGAGGTCATGTTGAGTTAGTTGTCGCTGCTCAAGTTTGCAAAATGGATATTTATTCGTGAATTACTACTGTCGTATGGAAGGTGACCGGTTAAAATATATACGTCATCAACAAACGAAGTTAAGATTTGATACATATGCCGGTTTAGCAGACGCCTTGCATGTACGAGCAGAAAATGAAAATCTCCGAGTCGGTCGTATTTTAATTTTGCCATCTTCTTGTAGAGGTAGCCCAAGGAAAATATTGCAAAATTATCAGGATGCGATGGTGATAGGGAGGAAGTTTGGAAATCCAGATTAATTCATTACGTTCACCTATAATGGGGGCTGGCCAGAAATACTTAACAGCATTCATCTCTGCGAAACGGCTAATAATAGGCCTGATATCGAAGTGAGAGTTTTCCATTGCAAAGTAAAGGAATTGCTGCGATTGATTAATGTTAAGGAAATTTTCGGTAAAAGCATATCTATATACAGTGGAATTTCAAAAAAAGAGGTCTCCCGCACATCCATTTACTCTTAACATTAACGGAATATTGTAAGTTTTTAAAAATTTCTGACATTGACAGTGTGCTGTCAGCCGAAATACCAGATCTCGAGGATGAAGCGCTATACGAGTTGGTAAGGCGTCATATGGTACATGGTCCTCGAGGATCTTTGAATCCTTCCTCAGTCTGTATGAAAGATGGCGTATGTAAGAAAGATTTCCCTAAACAGTTTCAGGAAGAGACCAAAGATAATGCCAATGGTTATCCTTCGTATAGGAGAAGAAATAATGGACGGATTATTAAAAAAACAAATCGAGGCATTGACATTGAAATCGATAGGCGATTCATTGTTCCCTACAATCCATTTCTTTTACTTTACTTGCAAGCTCATATTAATGTTGAAATATGCTCAAGTGTTCGAAGTGTTAAATACATCCACAAGTATCTTATATATTAAAATCCAGAAGTATGTGTATAAAGGTCATGACTGCTGCATTGTTGAAATATGTCCTGAAGGCGAAACGGTAAACTACGATGAAATTACTTATTTCCTAAAAGCTAGATATGTTGGTCCAACAGAAGCCGCATTCAGGATATTTTCATTTCACATGCATGAACAGTCACATTCTATCGTGCGATTACCAGCTCACTTGCCATACTTGCAAAATATCTATTTTAAAAATGATAACGCTCCTGATATTTTACTTCAAGCTCAGTTGCGCAACACGGAATTACAAGCGTTGTTCAAGTTAAATCAAGATTCGCAAGCCAGAAGTGCGTATATATATCCTGAAACACCAGTACATTACGTCTGGAATAAGAGCAACTGCCAGTGGCAAAAAAGAAAAAATGTTTCAAAAACTATAGGCAGAATGTATAATGTTTCGCCTACAGAAACAGAAAGGTATTATTTACGCCTGTTATTGTTCACGTCATAGGTGCTACCAGCTTCCAGGATCTACGAACATACAAAGCAGTTGTCTATTCTACTATTAAAGAAACAGCTAAGGAGCGAGGTTTGCTGATTGACGATTCTGAATGGCAGCGATGTTTGGCAGAAGCGTCACAATTTCAGATGCCTTCTAAGTTACGACAACTGTTTTCTTACATATGTATCTTTCTGACCCCTTCAAATGTAAGATAGTTATGGGACATTTTCAAGAATTCATTATCAGAAGATTATCTGTAGTTTCACGAACCTAACATTGCATATCAGTTCACTCTTATACATATTTCTAATACATTAAAGCTCCATGGCCTTCCCATTACTTCTCTCGAATTGCCAGCTCTTATTGATAATTTCCCTCAGACAAATTTACCAATGAATTATCCATAAATTAATGAGGATCAATTAACTCGGATGATAAACCAAGCAAATGGAAACCAAACGGCTATAATTACAGAAATTTTGGGGTTTGCACAAAACAGCAATGAAAGGATGAGTAATACATATTTCATTGACGGTCCAGGGGGCACCGGGAAAACATTTCTTTACCAATGCTTGATTCACAGTTGTACACATTTGGGGATAAATGTAGTTTCTGTTGCATGGACTGGTAATTCAGCAATGTTACTACCTCAGGGGCGCACTGTACTCAGCCAGTTCAAGTTACCTCTACATTTACATTAAAGTTCTGTATCAGGAATAAAAGTTAACAGCAAGGAAGATTTTTATATTCGTTCAGCAAAACTTATCATCAGGGATGAAGCCCCTATGTCTAATAAGCACGCGTTGATGTGTGTAAATCGGTTGCTCAAGGACATCATGAATAACGACGTGCCTTTCGGAGGAAAAATTATCATCTTAGGTGTAGATTTTAGGCAGGTATTGCCTGTTGTGCCTCACGCATCTAAAGCAGCATCAGTCCAAATGTCAGGTTCTCTCCTTTGTGGGCATTATTCAAAATTTTTAAACTCAACAAAAATATGCGAGCAGATTCAGATCAACGTGACTTTTCAAACTTCTTGATACAAATTGGTAACGGGGAATAGCCTCACGTCGATGGAGAAAATTCAGAATTAGTCCCACGCTGATAAATATTTCACACTTTTCAAAAATAGCGATTTTAGCACCTAAAATGAACATTGTAAAGAAATCAATGACAAAGTCAAGTAAACAAAGCCAACCCCTGGCACTATCCAGCCCATGACGGGCTAAGGCCGACCAAGCGACCGCTGCCCAGCCATTTGGCCTGCAGATATTGGGGTGACGCGTGATCAGCGCGTCGGGTCTCCTCGGCCGTTAATCTTGGTATTCGTGATCGGGGCGCTGTCTCACTGTCAAACAGCTACTCAATTGTCCTCACGAGGCTGAGTGCACCCCGTTCCAACCCTCACGTCAGTTTTAAAATCCCTGACGGAGCCGGGAATCGAACCCGGGGCCTCCGGGCGAGAGGCAGATGCGCTACCCCAACACCACGGGAGCCGGCCCAATGACAAAGTTTTAGACCTAATCCCAGGATCATCGAGTACTTACATCAGTGTGAATAATTTGATTACTGAAGATGAGAGTGAACTTCTACAATATACACAATATACATTTTAGACAGCATAGGCATAAGTGGATTCCCACCTCATATCCTTCGACTAAAAGAAGACTCTATTGTGATTTTATTGAGAAATATTAATGTTACCCCAGGTCTGTTGAACGGTACTAGACTGTTGGTTTGGAGAATGCATGACAATTGCTTACACCTGGAAATTATTACTGGCGTAAATGTTGGAAACAATGTCCTACTCCCTCGCCTTGACCTTACGCCATCAGATTCTTCTATGCCATTTTCCTTCAAACGGAGGCAGTTTGCAGTACGTTTGGCTTTTTGTATAACTATCAATAAAGCTCAAGGTCAAGCACTAGATCAAGTAGGCATTTATTTACCTCAACCCGTGTTTAGCCACGTACGACTTTACTGTATGCCGCACTATCGCGAGCAAAATCCTTTCATGACGTCAAAGTTCAAATAGAACCAAAAGGCAAGCGAACAGCAAATGTCGAATGGAAGGAAGTAGGCTACTATTAGAATTTTGAAACGAATGTGGCGGAGGAGCACAGACCTCAGCAAACGGGACACAGATAAATAACAATTATACAAGGACGTCCGCATCCCTAATACGAAAACTGTCCTGTGGTAATGGTAAAAAATATAGCCTACTATTGTCCTACATCGGTGATTACAATCCTACATCCTGTTATTTCATTCCCTCAGTTCTATAACAAAGATATACTCAATCAAATTTACAGCTTAATAAATATTAATTCCTTCTGTGTGAGTTATCTTTTCGTTTCTCATCAATCACCTTTACTTACTATTATATCTGTAGGGGTGGAGGCGATAGCTGTCTTTACAGAAATGTGCAAATTATTAGATTCGATGTCAGTTTTCCAAAATTGCATTTTTACTTTTCACGGTTTAATGCACTAAGTGTGTTTACAAGGCGATGAAATTACTTCAAACGTTTAACCGAGACTCCTAATTAAATTTTCATTTAAGGAACACAAATTTAAATGATTTTTTGAACGTTCACTAACAGAGGAGCCTTGCACATTCAAAATGCCACACGTTTCGTTTTTATTACTTCACTCTACTTTACGTGTGAATTTAGAGCGGAGGGATTTGGGGTCTTTTAACTGATGAACGCTATTGAACTATTCAAGGATTCATGAACTATGCATTGAAATCACCTGACTTGAATTCTGAAGTCAATGAAAATTTGAAAATGGACCCAGCAGAGATATCCCTCGGAATCCAATAATCTGAAAATTTCCAGACGCAATTCATTATGGGAAAAGGTGTAATTCCACAGGAAAGGAAACACTACTAAGTAGGACAACAAAAGAAGTTGGTCAATAAAATGATTTTGAATAAAAGTAATTATGACTAATTAAAATTATTTATTTAATTCTATTAATTTGCACAGCTCTATATGATAACCAAGAGTTACATCTCTAAATTCAAATATAAGAGACCCATCTTTTATTTTAAATGTAGACCATTGTTCATAAGTAGACAAAACACCAAATTGTACCGCTGTAGCCATAAATTGTGTGGATATCTCTATCTACTTAGTATAAAACAAAGTTCCCAATTCTTGGATGTGACGGGTAATCTCGAGAGCAACTTGATGGATTTTGATGCGGTTTTCACCATTCTGTAAAGGATTTCTAGATGAAGGATTAGGTAGAAAAACATTTATTTATGATCAAAAGAAGCCGAGCATTTACGATTTCAGTGAATTGAATTGAAGAAAAACCTAACATCCATGTGTCTTTTAAGCTTACACTGGGTAACCCGTTAAAAATATCGATATTCTCTGGGAATTGTTCAGCATGAAAATCCTGCAAGAAAGTCCGCGACAGCTCCCACATCGACCACTGTAAGTGTTTTTAATTTTTCATTTCTTCCAGCAATCTCCATTCAGTGGAAATTTAAATTACTAGCTTCAGAGTGAGTTTACGAGCTTGCGAGCGACCTATCACCCTAGGTTCAGCCAGCATCAAACTTCCGAGTCCTGTCGAGTTAATTCTTCAGAGAAGAGTATAGCTTATGTGTTTGGAGTTAGCTGTCCACCTCGGCTTTTCAGAATTGCGTCTGGAACCTGACGTCCGTGCACCATTTAAGCTTACGCAGGGTAAATAGTGGGACACACACACACAGGACAGGCAGACACACACACATTTGATCTCATAAGTCTACTTCATCATTTACCCAAAAGTGACGGTACCGTAAATGTCTGTTCAGGTCACTAGCATGAAGACATGCAAATGTCATATGGACAGAAGTGCTGTAGGATTGTTGAAGTGAATGCTGCGGAGCAGCACGGGTCTTCTAGTTTAATTTAATTTAACAAACTAATGAAGGAATGCAAATCGGTGACCATGACAACATTTTCTCAAGGGGTGGCATCCAACTTTCCATCAATTTATGTAAGAAGCAATGTCACTCCATTTATTACATTTTTGTGAAAGTTTGCAAATGGCTATAAGGTTATCACGGAACCAACGTGGACTGTATAATTCATCAATTCAATTAAGGGGGTCAAGGGGTAGATGACCTCGTAGTTCCGCCCCCTAAAACAACAACAACAATAACTAATAACTGGGGGTAACCTAGACTTTTTCATGCAATTTTCACGTGCGACATTACAGAAGATCTGTTATATCTCCAAACAGCAACATTATTTTCAAAAATTCCTGAATTGAATCAGCATGTTTGCAGCTTTTAAGAATTTGGGCCATTTGAGGCTAAGAACCTGAATTTCCATGCACCACAAACCTTTATAATTTATGAAAGGGGTCTTCCTGTGTATGGGGACCTAACACAACGTACAGGGTCAGTTTTTATGTGACGTGTATTGCGTTTTGTCTACAAGGGTTTCAATTCTATTTCACGTCAAGAAGTACCCGTTAGGTGAATTTAGTTTGAGAGCACATTTTAACTAATGTTTTTTATTGTCGACATACGGGTTCATCGTAAAGTTAATTTTGTTTGATACTGTATGGTAGATATATCCATATTTTGATATCTGGGTGATATGTTGTAGACAATAGAATTGTCTGTCTGTCTTTCTGTGTATCTTTATGTACGCCTATAACTCGTGTTCGGATGCTTGGTGCATCGTAAAATTAGGTATGGCAACCATGAGAGTCAATACATCAATAATTTATAATACTCTTCACCGTACGTTTTAAACAGTACAAAGGTGGATATAGGGAAAAACTTCTCAAAATACATGCTAAAATAGGCGAAATATAAATTTATCCGAGAAGGACGACCAAAGCATATGCGCTTCTCAATGTGAGACACAAAATTCGGGAGTCTATAAAGTGTCTCCAAAAACCACATCTTAAGGCCCTTAAATTAATAGGTGTGACGAAGTTATATTGAATGGTAAGTAATGTATTGGTTATGTAGTTGCCAAGAAACTAAATAACATAACGATTACATTTCTTACCATTTCCAATGTTCAAAGTTCTCTCTACAATATCTCTCTACCTGGCAAATACACATCACCAGTCATTTACAACCTAACTTATTCAGCATATTTATTTTCACATACACATCTCATCAATTCAACGTTGTTTTATCAGGTCATTTTTATGTTTTATGTTTTAATAACATTTTTTTTTTTGTAACAGATCTGTTTTTGGTCATTTTACTCTGTGAGCTTTTGGACCAAAACTATTTGTAGTATCCTCTATTATGACAAAAAATAAATAAGTTGTATGCTACTGCACAGTTACTTATCATATAACACGCTGAAGAAGGTCAGAATGTGACCAAATCCGGTACAGTTTCAATGTGCTAAATATTGACTTAAGGTAATATATAGTTTATTATAATTAACTAGTAGACCCGTGGGAGAAATCTCGCATGTTCATAAACCACACTTTCCCCGGCGTCCCAACGGCCAAAATGCGAACTGAACAGCAATGAACTTGCGTATTTTCCTACAGCCACAGTATTTGCAAATCGCACACTTCTTACAAAAATTGATATTTATGAAATTAGAACGCAATTCGCCACTGATAATGCCATTGTGTGCTGAGTCCATTTATTCACAGCTTTGCTGTATCGCTCACCGGTTATTTGATATTTTTGAAATTATACGATTTGAGTACTCATTCCTTTGATTTACTGTTTCTGAAATCCAAGCAAAATGGTAAAGAAAATAACTCAGAATGTTAAAATGACATGAAACAGGCGTCCCAGCGGCCAAAATGTGAAGTGGACAGCAATTATGGAGCGTATTTTCCTACAGCAACAGTATGTGCAAATCCCACACTTCATACATTATTTTAAAAGTCACTTTTTAAAGAAATCATATATATATTTATGAAATTAGAGTGCAATTTCTCACTGCTAATGCCTATTCTCTTTCCTTTGAATGCTCATTTGCCACGATCGGTCGCTTGTGAGCGCCGCAGGAGGGATCTATACTACTGAAATAATAATATACTAGCGGACCTGTGCGAGAAATCTCGCATGTTCATAAACCGCACTTTCCCCAATAGGTGTATAATTAGTGACTTAAGGAGAAAGGTTGTTATGTTATTATTTCAACCGAATGATTATAGAACACTGTTTACATTTCAGTTGGAATTCCAAGCTGTAGTTCTCTAACTTAAGAAGGCAATTACTGAAAATTCTATCATCATAACACTCACCAGTTATTCGATATTTATGAAAGCATCTTGGTCAAGATTTCCTGCTTTATCTTGTTGGCTGAGGAGCGTCCTTCTCCCTTATCAGGACAGCCCTCGTTGGAAAACTTCTTCACGCCCCACTTACAGTTGGGCTTCCTTGTTCCTAAGTGCAACGATCAGCGCTAAACTCCTTTGCACATTACCTACAGGGGTGCTTTCCTTGTCCTGTGTGTAGCGCTCAACGCTAAACTCCTTTGCACGTTACCTACAGGGGTGCTTTCGCTTTCCCGAGTGGAGCGTCAGCACGAGAGCGTGCTGTGGCTGGTTTCTTTCTTTGATATTTATGAAATTAAAATGCGATTCGTCACTGTTGATTCCATTTCTGTGCTGAGTCCACTGGTTGAGAGCTTAGCCGTAACACTCACCGGTTATTCGATACATTTCAGTCAGAATTGCAAGTTGTACGTTCCGTAACTTAAGAAGGCAATCACTGAAAATTGGATCATCATAACACTCATCGGTTATTCGATATTTATGAAATTATATGATTTGATTACCCAATCCATTGATTTAGTAATTCTGAAAGCAATGGGAAATGATAGAAGAAAAACCTGTAAAAGAATTAATGTTTAATAGTTCTAAGGTTTTAGACGCCGTAACACACGCCGGCTATACGATTTAGAGTACTCAATCCATTGATATACTGTTTCTGAAAACCATGCGAAATGATCGATATTTATGAAATTAGAATGCAGAAGAAAAACCTGTAAAATAAATTAACGTTTAATAGTTTTAAGGGTTTAGACGACAACTCATAATTGCAGCATGTTACAGCATCAATATCTGCAAATCGCACACTTTTTACAAAAATTGATATTTATGCAATTCGAATGCAATTCGTCACCGCTAATTTATGAAATTATACGATTTGAGTACACATTCCTTTGATTTACTGTTTCTGAAATCCATGCAGAATGATAAAGGAAAGATTCCAGAATGTTAAAATGACAATGAACAGGCGTCACAGCGGCTAAGATGTGAAGTGGACAGCAATTATGGAGCGTAGATTCCTACAGCAACAGTATCTGAAAATCGCACACTTCGTATAAATTATAGAAATTTATGAAATTAGAAAATCTCGCTTGTTCATAAACCACACATTTCCCAATAGGTTTATAATCAGAGACTTAAGGAGAAAGGTTGTTATGTTTTCATTTCATCCAAATGATTATAGAACACTGTTTACATTTCAGTTAGAATTCCAAGTTCTACGTTCTCTAACTTAAAGTCAATCACTTAAAATTGGATCATCATAACACACACCAGTCATTCGATATTTTTGAAAGCATCTTGGTCAAGATTTCCTGCTTTATCTTCTTGGCTGAGGAGCGTCCTTCTCCCTTATCAGGACAGCCCTCGTTGGAAAATTTCTTCACGCCCCGCTTACAGTGAGGCTTCCTTGTTCCTAAGTGCAACGATCAGCGCAAAATTCCTTTGCACGTTACCAGAGGGGTGCTTTCCTTGTTCTGTGTGTAGCGCTCAACGCTAAACTCCTATGCATGTTACCTACAGGGGTGCTTTCGCTTTCCCGAGTGGAGCGTCAGCATGAGAGCGTGCTGTGGCTGGTTTCTTTCTTTGATATTTATGAAATTAAAATGCAATTCGTCACTGTTGATTCCATTTCTGTGCTGAGTCCATTGATTGAGAGCTTAGCCGTAACACTCACCGGTTATTCGATTCATTTCAGTCAGAATTGCAAGTTGTACGTTCCGTAACTTAAGAAGGCAATCACTGAAAATTGGATCATCATAACACTCATCGGTTATTCGATATTTATGAAATTATACGATTTCAGTACCCAATCCATTGATTTACTAATTCTGAAAACCATGAGAAATGATAGAAGAAAAACCTGTAAACGAATTAATGTTTAATAGTTCTAAGGTTTTAGACGCCGTAACACACGCCGGTTATACGATTTAGAGTACTCAATCCATTGATTTACTGTTTCTGAAAACCATGCGAAATGATCGATATTTATGAAATTAGAATGCAGAAGAAAAACCTGTAAAATAAATTAACGTTTAATAGTTTTAAGGGTTTAGACGTCAACTCATAATTGCAGCATGTTAGAGCATCAGTAATTGCAAAAAGCACACTTATTACAAAAATTGATATTTATGAAATTTGAATGCAATTCTTCACTGCTAATTTATGAGGCCTATATGATGATGATGATGATGATGATGATGATAGTTTTAAGGTTGTATACGACAAATCTAGCATGACACAGCAACAGTTTTGTAAAAAGCACACTTCTTACAAAAATCGATATTTATGGTATTAGAATGCAGAAGAAAAACATGTACCCAATCCATTGATTTACTGATTCTGAAAATCAGATAGAAGAAAAACTGTTAGAGAATTAACGTTCAATGTTTTAAGGTTTTAGACGACAACTCAGAATTGCAGCATGTTAGAGCAACAGTATTTGCAAAGAGCTTAATTCTTACAAAAATCGATATTTATGGAATTAGAATGTAGAAGAAAATCCTGTATCGCGGCATATTAACAAACCTGGAATATAATAAATCCATTGTTTAAACGGATGAGCTTAAATCATGTTTGTGCTGAGTCCATTGATTGAAAGCTTAGCTGTAACACTCGCCGGTTATACGATTTGAGTACCCAATCCATTGATTTGGCCTACTGATTCTGAAAACGTACACATTCCTTTGATTTACTGTTTCTGAAATCGATGGAAAATGATAAAGGAAAGACCTCATAATGTTAAAATGAAATAAAAAAGGCGTCACAGCGGCCAAAATATGAAGTGGACACCAATTATGGAGCGTATCTTCCTGCAGCAACAGCAACTGCAAATCGCACACTTCGTACAGTTTTTTAAAAGTCATTTTTTAAAGAAATTATAGATATTTATGAAATTAGAGTGCAATGAGTCACTGGTAATGTATATTCTCTTTCATTTGAATGCTCATTTTTCCCGATCGGTCTCTTGTGAGCGCCGCAGGAGGGATGCATACTACTGAAATAATATATATGACTAGCGGACCCTCTCCCATGTTCATAAACCACACTCTCCCCAATAGGTTTATAATGAGAGACTTAAGGAGAAAGGTTGTTATGATTTTATTTGAACCAAATGATTATAAAACACTATTTACGTTTCAGGCGTCCCTACGGCCAAAATGCGAACTGAACAGCAATGATGTCACGTATTTTCCCACAGCAACAGTATTTGAAAATCCCACACTTCATACAAAAATTGATATTTATGAAATTATAATGCAATTCGTCACTGCTAATGCCATTTTTGTGCTGAGTCCATTGATTGACAGCTTAGCCGTAACACTCACCGTCTATTCGATATCTATGAAATTATACGATCTGAGTAGCCTACTCATTCCTTTAAATTACTGTTTCTGAAATCCATGCAAAATGATAAAGGAAATACCTCAGAATGTTAAAATGACATGAAACAGGCGTCACAGCGGCCAAAATGTGAAGTGGACAGCAATTATGGAGCGTATCTTCCTGCAGCAACAGTATATGCAAATCGCACACATCGTACAGTTTCTTAAAAGTATTTTTTTATTTTTTAAATAAATTCTAGATATTTATGAAATTAGAATCCAATCCGTCACTGGTAATGTATATTCTCTTTCATTTGAATGCCCATTTCTTACGATCGGTCGCTTGTGAGCGCCACAGGAGGGATCTATACTACTGAAATAATATATAAGATGATGATACGTCAATAAGGAATCGGGCTATCATGGTCATTTTATGTCGTTTTATTCTAATTATTTGATTGCTTATTACCAGTTCTAATGCACACACACACACACACACACACACACACACACGCGCCAGTCAGGATTTACCCATGGACTGAGCTTGAGCCATGTAAACAATCTTTGGACCCATTAAGCTAATTCCAAGGCAGTTCCTGTGAAGTAGGGCAAACTAGTTAATTTGAGTAGTGAACCTAGTAAGCCGAGTATATTACCGGTTGAGGTTAAATAAATGGTGCTTGCTTGCGATGGTTGTAGGACTATTGCAGTCTCAGATAATTGAATCCTTGCACTGAGGCGTGATCAAAGGACACTGCATTGCGAATTGGGACACACGACTCATGAGCAGCTGGCCGCACTACCTGTCTGCTCCACTCAAGTTGATTTCTGATTCTAGACGAGCACCGTCTGGCTGAAGGCATCATTAGAGTACTGATTATTATGTGGGTTATAAAGTTCGATCCAAGCATCCCGTCGCGTCGTCGTCCTGGTTAAATGTTCAACTTGGAACGAGGCGCTGCAAGGAATTACAAGCAGAGCAATTTAGGTTATGCCAAAAAAAAAAAAAAGGTAGTTGTTGTTAATTCGTTTGAGAGGCTTGAGACATCTTGGTCATCAGCCTCGTTTATTTGTGTGTCGGTTCAATTCCGACTCGGTCAGAGATTTTAGAAACTGACGTGAGGGCTGGAACGAGGTGCACTCAGCATCGTGAGGACAATTGAGTAGCTGTTTGATGGTGAGGTACCACCCCTGTCACGGACAACAACGGCTGAGAGGACCCCAGGTACTGACCACACGACACCCCGAAATTTGTTTGCTGAATGGCTGGGCAGTGAATGCTTGGTAGACTAAGGCCCTTCTACAGCTGTTCTGCCACGGGGTTGGGATTTGGTATAATAATGTCTTATAACGTGTGTTTCTTCAACGTCACTAAAACCAGATCCGAATAAAGCGAGGCTTTATCTATGGATACGTAGTTATCCCGATCAATCGCTTATAATTGAATAGAATCTACCCTTTGGTCATGAAGAGCGCAGAACATCTTGGAAGTCCCTAAACACACTGTGGACAGATGTAGCGAGATCCAAGAACAACGTAAGGAAGCGGGACATACTGTAATATGGACAGACTCTTTCAGATTGTGGAAAATAACAAACCACTCTATACCTTATAAGATACAATATGTACCCATTCCATAATTTGCTGTCACCCCGGAGTTACGGGTTCGATCCCCGGTTATAACAAACATTTATATCAGACCTGAGAGCTGGAACGTGTTACACTTAGCCTCTTGAGGCAAAACTGAGGAGAGGGGGGATTGAGTTTCCCCTAGGTCACCGTAGGAGTGGTTTTCCGTCGTTTCCCAGTTCTACTCGAACCAAATGCCTGGATGGTACCTAACGAAATGCTACGGCTACAAATGAAAGCGTATGTATTTGTTTATTTTAGGTCTGACACACAAGTACTCGGAGCTGAAATGACCAAAATGCTTTAAATAAAACAACAACAGCAGAAACAACAATTTCATCCTTATGTATAAAATGTATTAGTGAGGCTTAGAAGGAGGTTGTCGTGGCTGCAAGTTAGGAACCATCCTGGCAAGGAGGAGAAGTGGTGAAACCACGGGGAATCAATTCCAAGATGGCTGAGGTGGGAATCTAAATTATCACTTCTCAGTTTTGTCCTACGAGACTGAGTGCACCCTGTTTGAACCGTCAGACTAAATAGAATAGCTTGGCAGAGCCGGGAATCGAACACGGAACTTCGGGTGACAGCTAGGAAAACTACTCGCTACACCATGAGGTGGACACAGCTACTATCCGAGTGCGGCTATACATTTGGTTTTACTCCACTCATATCCTGAAAATGTCAGAAAAATTCCTTATTTCGACCACCTCGTAGCATAGTGATCAGTTTGCTTGGTTGTCACCCTAGAGGTCCGGGCTGGATTCCTGACGCTCCTAAGCTATTCTATTCTAGTCTGACGGCTCAAACGGGGTACACTCAGCCTTGTGAGGCAAAAATGAGAAGAGATGGCTTCGATTCCCATCTCAACCATCCAAGAACTAGTTTACTGAGGTTTCTCACGTCAATGCCGGGATGGTATCTAATTACGGCCACGACTATCTCATTCTCCCAACCTCGCCTAATTACAAATACACATACTAATACAACCTCCACAATAACACACTCGCCCAAATACACGTGGCTAAATGACCGCTATATAGCAAAGCCTCTACATCAACAAAAACAACGGTTCCTTATTATTATTATTATTATTATTATTAATCCTTATTTGAATTACAGTACAGGAAGGAAAATTCTCGCGAAAAATAGTGGGACCAAGGATCTTACTAGATGGAAGACGATGGTACAAACCAAATTATGAACTCGACGAACAACAGCATAACCTCACCGGATGTCATCAAAAGGAGACGCCTCGCTTTCTACGGCCGCATGTATCACCACAGGCAGTCTTATAAGACCTTCAAGGTAGCCATTAAGGGGTCCTTGTGGATAAAAAAAATGAGAAGGATCTTGCTGAACTTAATATTCATAAAAGCAATGCATGAAATAGGACATCTTAATAAACTATCATTAGAGACTGCTATGACATTGTTCAGAGTAAAAATCAGCCCATTAATAAGCTACGGTCTGAACATTATATGGGAGAATCTCACGAAAAACCACATAAAGTGCATAGAAAGAGTCAAGGCAACTTTCATGAAAAAAGTCCTGTGTATCTCAAAGTAGGCTATACCCCATCGTGACTGTGCCATGAAATGTCAAGAGAGACCTTCTACATCGAAGATTTAAGGTGTCAACTATTGCTCCCATCAACCGCCCAGTACGAAGACCTTCTAAAAGAGCTCAAAACGAAGAGGATGCAAATATGGAGTGACTGTTATTTAACTGCCGCAATGACGTCCGATGAGTGGAAGAGTCCATGTTACGACCTGAGACATACAATCACTCGTTACGCAATACATGGATTCTATTTCAAGTTATGCAAAATGGATGGTTATCATGAGCCTAGTATGGAATGCATTTGTAAATTGTGTGGAAGTATCTGTGAAAGTTATCATGCCATGACATGCGGACGGAGGGTTGAGTCACTTAATAGCTTTTATTGTCAATGAGATTTGAATGTGATCTTGAATATTTTGGGTTTTTATTATTTTTATCCTCATGGCCATTGGCTGCAATAAATACCTTATTTATTTAAATATTCAGCAAGACATATTAAATGACAGGAGCCGCTACCGGCTGACAATTGGAACCAGACCTTTCCTCACATGCATTGCAGAAGTTCACCACAAAGCGTCCAGTAAATGGTCCAAGGAACGAATGATAGAGTTCAGCAAGAAAATAAAAGATTACTCGACCAATAGAAAGGCTCAACATTTCAGCACAAAAGCAGCCGCCAAACAATCCACCAAAAACACCAGAAGTGGCAGACAGCAGCTAAAGCACAAGCACCGTGGTCCAAAGGTGTCCCTAACGACCATTACAGTTGCACACACTACTACAGTTACCACGGAAACACAGGTTATCAGACAAATTGAACACAACCCCATAAAATGAATGAACAAAAGAACCGACTGACGATAACTTCTTACCAATCCCATAATAATATACAACGACATGACCGTTATAATTTTTTTTCCTCCATTGTATTAATTTTTTTAAGTCGGTCAACAATAATGCACCCAATAAGATTGGGTGGGGAGTTATGTGAGAAGTGTGTTAGACTATTAAATGTATAAATAATGCATAAAACAATTAATATTGTAACATTCAGTTGGTCAACACAAAAATCATTCCAATTACTGGCATATGTGATAAATAACCTGAAAGACTTAAGATTTATATATATACTAGCAACCCGCCCCGGCTTCGCCCGGTACCCTTAGCGGTTTACCCAGCGTAAGCGTCAAAGGCGCGCGGACGGCAGGTACCAGATGCAATTCAGAAATGCCGAGGTGAACAGCAAAACTCCAAAATCATATACTCTTCCCTGAACTGTTAACTCGACACGCCTCGACAGTTTGATGTTTTCCGAAGCTGAGGGCAAAGATTCGCTCGCTAGCTCAGAAGCTAGTAATTTAAATTTCCACTGAATAGAGATTGATTGAAGAAATGAAAACGTAAAATCACCTATAGTGGGCGATGTATTAAAGGTAGATACTCAAATATACTGTCACGGACTTTTCATGCTGAACAATTCTTACACTCGCAGTATATATGTATTTTTAACGGTTTATCCAGCGTAAGCTTAAAAGGCGCACAGACGGCAGGTTTTTCTTCGAATCGATTCGCTGAAATCGTTACTACTCGGTTTTCTTTCGTCATAAATGAATGTTTTTCGACAGAGACCTTCCTAGATAAATCATTTACAGAATGGTGAAAACCGCATCAAAATCCATCGATTGGTTCTCTAGATTACCCGCTACATCCAAGAATCAGATACTTTATTTTATACTATGTAGAGAGATATACTATTATGGACTACAGAAGAAGAAAGAGAAGAATAAAAAGAAGAAACAGAAGAAAACGAACAAGAGTAAGGAGGAGGAGGAAGAGGAAGAAGAGGAAGAGGAGGAAGAAGAGAAAGAAGAGAATAAAGAGAAAAAAGAGGAAGAAGAGGAAGAAGAGGAAGAGGAAGAGGAAGAGGAAGAGGAAGAGGAAGAGGGAGAGGAAAAGGAAGAGGAAAACTAAGGGTGACATATTTCGCTCGTCAAGCGAGCATCATCAGATCCAAATATGCAAGGCAAATAGCTCTACAAAACACTATCAAACCTACAGTGACACCCACAGACAGTCTCTGCACTCCAAAATCAAAATACAAGAAAACCTTTCAGAAAACGTATTAATTGTGGTAATTATTACTGTTTTCTTTTAATAATTCACGTAATTTATTTGAGGCACTAGTAAATTAAATCGTAATTTCCTGCCCAATCTATGGGACACACTCGTGTTGACCGACTGAAAAACTTCTAATAATAAATTACCTAGGCAACTCTGAAAGATGGTTTCTAATATCTCAACTTCCTCATTATATCTGTGCGGCTGTGTATAGCTGTACAACACTTGGAAACTCATCTTGTGCGCTCCCCAATATGCGCACGATAATTTCACACATCACAAATGACAAAGTGAAACAATGCCTATTGAATTTTCCCCCCAGACATTCTGCCACTCCAAACGTCGCTCGTAGTCTCCGAGATTTGCTTATACGTGCAATTGTACGGGGAGAAGCTGCAAAGACACGCCTTGTTAGGTGCTTTTATACACAGCACCTTCAGCTCATATACCAACTGACGTGAGATGACGGCTGGGAACTGCTTAACCCTTATAGTGCCAAGAACCGATATATAATGGCTGAGGAAGCTTCTGCTAAAAGATACCATAAAACGATCTATCGGCCATGTTTTTATACAATTTTTATTATTATTATTCTCAGCCATCCTCGAAGTGGTTTTATGTGGTTTCCCACTTCGTCTTCAGGCAAATGCCGGGATGCTACCTACTGTAAGGCCACGGCCGCCTCCCTCCCTCTTCCTTAGCTATCCATCCCAATTTTCCCTTCCATCCCTCATGAGGCCCCTGTTCGCTTTGCAGGTATGGCCGCCTGGATGAAGTGCTGATCACACCTCCCCAGTTGTATCCAATCCGACCAAGTGTTCCCAGCTCTAGGACACTGCCTGGAAAGGCGGTAGTGGTGAGTTCCCTCGCTGAGTCCGTGGGAACCACCAACCTGGAGGGTAAAATTGACTAAAATAAATTTTAAAAAATATTCCCAGCCTCGACTTGTTATCAGTGTTGTAAGTATGATAAGGTGGGTATTGTCTCTCTGGATATATCGATGTTCCGTGAATAATTGGATTCATAATAAGTATTCTTTGAACATACTGCAATCAGCTGACATCTCGCAATTAATATCTTCTGAAGTCGTGTTTGTTTACGTTCTTGCTTTGAGCTTATTCAGATAGATCCTCTATGCACGAAGAGGAAATAAATAAGGTTTAAATATTAATAATATCTAGGTTGTGTAGGCTGTTAAAATTATATTACAATTTCCGAATTAAATTTCAAATTTCGACCACGTTATTTAGCTTCTTGGCAATTACACAACAGATACATTTTTCAACATTTCTTAGAAACTTTGCCAGATATATTCCAAAGTTTTTCTCCACTACACCTAACAAATACACATCAAGAATTTTTATAACCTAACTGATTACCAACAGTACATATTTTCACACACACATCTACTCATTTCTACGCTGTTTTTCAATACTTTTTTATGCTTAATTTACAAACTTTAATATAACAGATCTGTTTTTTTTTTGTTAAAAATTTACTATGTGAACTTTTATATGGTACTACTCAGTTACTCATCATATACCAGCTGAAGATGGTCACAATGTTTCAATGTACGGTTTCAATGAAATAAATATTCACTTTAGGTAAAAGTAAATAGTTTATAATTTAATCTAAATATTAATTATTTAGAATTGAATACTTTTAACAATTACCTGCTTCGAAAATAAAAGAATCAAAATTCTCGGAGATAAGTGTTCATCAAATCTTTGTAATTGCACTAAACTTGGCTTGGGATTATTAACATAATAGCTCGGCATCGAATGGGTTAAGAAACAGCCATGTTCTCGTTTCGTAGTATTACTGTTCTGCTCTACTCATGGTATTTTTACAGAATATAACTCAGTAAATAACACACAAAAACTGGACGAAAAATATTGAATATCCAAATATTAGTTGTTACTATGTGTGTGTGGGTCGTCAGTCATTTTGACCGGTCCTCCATGCCTCCCTGTTCTAAGCTAATCGTTTCACCTCTACATTGCTACCACACCTTGCTGTACATCCGAGGCAATGAGTTTAACATATTCTAACCTTTGTCTACCCCTACATTCCTTCTCCTCGACGCTTCCTTCCATAACTAAGTTTGCTATTCATGGGTATCTTAGTATGTGTCCTACCTACTTTACTCTTCTTTTCATTAGCAGTCGCCAAAAACCATCTGTAATCTCCCACTCGTCTTAATACTTCTTCATCTACCCATCAGATCTTAATCATTCTCCCGTAACAGCTCATTTCAAACGCTTCTATTCTCCTGTTTTCTGCTACGCCAACAGTAATACCACACGTCTACAAACAAAGCAAAGTGCAAGTATCCAAACACAGTGCATTAACCAACTACTCAACTCCACTTACGTGTACGTATTTCCAATCTCAAGAGACAACACATCACTTAGTAGGCTATATTTGGAGCGGGTCTCAGCGAAACACATCTCGAAGTATTCATTATTTTATGAATTTATAACAATGGCAATCCATGAGCACGTTTCACTCACTCACAAGAAACAATAACGAATACGGAAATGAAGGAAAGATAACTACAGTAGGCCTATACTGAGAGGGATGCCTCCAGTTCCTAGCCCCACGTATCCTTTCACACAATCCCAGACAAGTCATACAAATGGTACACTCTCTTGAACTACATAATCACACTGGAGTGTGTTCAGGGAAACATAATTACCTCATTCAAGTCAGTGGAATCTTACAATCACGAAGAAAGAGGACAAGTAGTTGTACGATGAGGGGCGCTGGATCTGATGCGAGCCTCCAATAGCGGCCTCGTGGAGTCGTGATATAACAATCCTACTTAGTTCTCAGAATACCTGCACTGATTCCAGGATATTCTGCCTGTCTCTGCATTACGCGTTACTGGATTATGTATAGTATATTATATTTTGATAAGTTTCTTCACACTTAGATAAAACTGATATATGTACCATTTTACGGCACTTGAAACTACCTAATTTTTGAGTTGCGATGACTTGTTACAAGAGTGCAGTAATTCAAACACTATGGATAGTGACAATATGACACATTCTAACAATAATAATGACAACATTGTCTGAGGCAATATTAAGTTGTAAATAATAATCAGACGATAATAAGTCAGAATAATAAGACTGTTTCTTCAAAGACCTAAGTCATACACAACTCTCACGTGAATACCGATTCTCCTTCAACATTCTGGGTCAGTTCGCGCCACTCTCGACCAATCACAATAATCGTAGGTCCCCATGAGGTAACGCTGGATACGGTGTTCCAGTTTAAACGATCTGCCTCTACAGAATACCATTTTTTCATCCAACTGTCTACACCTAGTTTCTTTGTCTGGACTGGAGCTCTAAGTAACAACACATTGGGCTAAGTTTAACTTCCTCCAGACATAATGTCGCCCGTCCACAACCATCAGTTTAATGGTTTAATAAAAGAAACCCAGCAAACCTCAATGTATGCATAGACATGATACAAATTAAACCCGTTACAGAATGTGACTTTATAAATAATGAACATGATGTAATGGACAGTACACCCCTAGATTGAATAAATTTCTAAATACATTAAGTTTTATGTAATATGGTAGGTTACAATCCACTTTCTCTGAAGTGCAAATGCTACGCCGAAATTTGAGAGTACAACACCTACATTGATCCACTCAAGAGATCTATACCAGTTAGCTGAGACCATACGATTATATTGCAATGGTATTTTATAGGGCGGTGTTTATTCTAGTAAGTAAAATAGTGGGACAGGCTCCAAAATAATGGAGATTATTTACATAATCTAACGTAAAGAATGTGATGTCTGCAGACTGGGAAAATTTTGAATGTTCACTCCATACGCGATCCTGGGGATATAGCTTTTTAACGAATGCTGACAATGAATAACAAGGAAGATTTCGACAAATAATTTGCAAAATTTTAGTCAATGCAATAGTATATTAGACCTACTAATCACATGTTTTCACTTTATTAATATTTCTCACCAAATCCAAATTACCTACTTCAGTCACACATACTGTAACTACCTTGCGACCATATCACCAATTACTGCAAGCTTGACTGGTATATCTTCCATTTGATCGAAATTCTCACTGAAAAATAATGTAATTAGGGTCCATTTTAGCAAGATTGAATTGAAACTCACAGGGTGACAAGAAACTTTCCCTCCAGTGCATGGCCTGTGAGTAAATGCGGTAGATCTATTTAAACGGCCTCTCGCTTTCAAATGAAAAACAACTTTGCCTGGATTCCACACTACATCCTCGGGCAAAATGATTCAGTTCCTTATCCATTCTGCAATGTAATAATTGGCCTATTGAGTAAAACAAGAGAACAATATAATAAAATAACTTGAGGCTGATGTCCTAGATGTTCCAAGCGCACGATTAAAAAAGACAACGGAAAGTAACTGTTGTAATTGTGTGAATGCCAGGTGGCACGAGATTTCCCTGTACGGGATAATTTAATGTTCCGGTATATCCTTGGACTCGAGACTGTCGTAACTGCATACTTTTAAATTATATCGGATTACCACAGGATCAACTCTGTCACTCTTGACAATCAAATTGAATACCCCACACGAATCACTCATTAAGTTCTCGTAACTGTGTAAAACTCTTTTAAGCCTTGGTACGTGACGAAACTATAAATATAATCACGAAATATCTCTGCATATATAAAACATATTCATTACTTTTCATGCTTTTAACTATGTGGGACAAATGTTTTGCAATTATCCTGAACAGGCAATAAACAATCGATAAATTTGACAACAAAATTGGTCAATAAAAAGTATTTGGCAGAGTACAGTGCCTCTGGCAAATAACCATCTGTGTTTGTTATGGTTGTACTTTAGTTTGTTTGTTTGCACATAATACTGTACCCGTTCGTCCTGGGGATGCGATGACCCATCTGCTATAACATCACATCCCTGGAGTTCCAGGACAGAGCGGAGTTAAATGAACCTCTAGTCAAATAAGGAATGTGTCGGAAATTCAGCTGAGTTCTTGAAAAAGCAGTGGGTTTCACGAGACAAAGTATCTCTAGGGTCGTTACGGGCTTAAGTTAATAAAAATAATTCAAATATAAATGGGCGCCATCAACTGAATTCCTAGCAAAACCACTTCCTTTCCGGATAAGCCTTACTCAAGACAAGGAAAGAAAAAGGAACATCACACCATCATCAGATCACAACTAAGATAAAAACAAATTTATTTTACTTTGATAGTCAGACAGACATTTTAAATATAATTCCTACCTAAGAGTATGGTCGAATGCAAAGTTAAATTGTCATTGTCCAAAAATCGAACCATCTCCTTTCTAATGCAAAATTATTTCAATCCACTTATCAAGAAAAATGTATAAAGTTCTCTTGGGTTCTCAGGATCACTGTATCACTATGTCTTTCGTCACTGACATTTGTGAAACCTGAGACCTAATTCTCTTTAATTTAACATCAATGTGGATTTAATTAAGTTACTAATCTGCCTAAACATACACATATAATAATCACTCATGTTAAATATCACATAAATTATGGTTTGCATGGTATAATTTGAACGTAGAACATGTTAATCAAATGTTCCTAAACATTTACTAATTAATTTACATTATTTACATCGTCATTAATCTCTTATCTGTGAATTACAGAAAATTCAAATTCTCATTGGTCATCCTCATCATTATTATCAAAATTAAATATTTCTTACATTAACTCTCACTTCAAAATTCCAAATATTCCTGTCAGAATCGTTAATTCATCACCATTACATCATTTAAATTCACATTTTAAGTTGCAATTCCTTCGAATTATCTCCCAATTAAATTTATTTAATTGCATATAAATTCATTAATCATCAGCTTCTTTAATTAATCATCACCTTCTAATTCAGTTATTCATCATCATTACAATCGTCTAATAATTCATTTCAATCAGTTTAATTAATTCAATCTTTAATTCATCCACTTATTTAATTCATCGATTTATTTCAAAATTTAATTTATCAACTTATTTAAATTTCAATCATCTGGTTATTTAATTTTATTATTTCATCTAGTCATTCTGATTTTTATTTCATTAGGTCATTCTGATTTTTATTTCATTAGGTCAGATCGTTAATATGCTTAAATCTCAGATTATTATTTCATTAATTATTATTTTCAGAAAATCTTGTATTATCAACTTCATTTACTTGTTTAATTTCCTAACAAATTGTTTAATAGGGTTTATAGAACGTTGTCTTACAGTTTTATTACTTCCAAGTTATATCTCGTATTTAATTATCATGCCAAAATATTATTGTCTCCACGACATCACGTTGGATCTAACTATCCACAACGACATTATATTTCTTCAATATTCCAAATATCACATTTGAATATAAGAATTGCTACAAAAACTCCATAAATATTCAGCACATACAGCATGAATTTCAACAAATACGCTAGACTGGGTACAACGACCTCATGTCCGCCTTCAAAATACATTATCAACGTTGCAACTATCAAATGGCAAATTCCACAAAATGCCTATCACAGACTTCATTTAACCACGTTGCATGATCTACAAAAATATATAAATGGCTTCAAATTATTAACGCACATAATCTCCAATGACTGTAATTACTCTGATCATATCTAGACAACTTCTTAAACAATTGGAAAAACATTACTTCAGTAATTTAATATTTGCTTTCAAATAGCATAAATTCTCTTTCACAAGTTTCATAATTCACATCGTAGAAAAACACCAATGTGCTATAATCTCTCACATCAAAATCTGCAATACTGATCTGCCTTAAAATAATTATGACCATTAATGATTAATCTTACAAGATTAAATTACTTTAAATCCTTCTCCAAGGTATCAAACACAATTATAAAAATCGTCAAAGCATCAGCTGTAACAGCTGTTAAATCTGAAATTACTCTCAAAAGAGTATAGCAACAAAATATTGGATTGGCAAACAAGAATTACTAAATGCAATCCTGTTGACATTTATCGTTACTTTATTTAACAAAATTTCGACTGATATGTGACTAGTAGTTCCTTGTTTAATTCACTTACATCTCGTGTACATTCGGATGATAAAATGAGTTCCTCAATGGCGAGTAAGATGTGTAACCACCGTGCAATCGTATAAATACGAAGGACCTCGCCCCGTCGACTTGGATGATAGTTCCCTAAACGATGGGTAAGGCGAGTACCACCATACAATCGTATAAATACGACAGACCCCATCTCGTGGACTATATGAGTGAATGTACTAGAAAGGAATCAACAAGTTTCTAGTTGTCATATAAAAGCGACGTTCATTCACTAAAGTGAATAACTTCTTAATATCTCCAAACAATCCAATGGAAAAAATCCCTACTGATGAATAATACACACTCGCTAGTATGCAATGAACTGACGAAGTAGTTTCTGATAATCAATTGCAGATCACGAGTTCGAAATACTCGTTACACAAAAAAAACTATCCATGAAAAATATCCTAGCTGGAAAAATGTCTATAAGACCAAACATCTTCTTAATAAAGTCAAACAACGGTGAGAATATCGAATAATGATGCCTGCCATATCATATGGTCACTCCATATTCTAGCAAATTCGAAGTATATAAATTCAAACCATGTCTTAATAATCAAATCACTCCTATTAGAAAAATATACATGTGTGCCCAGTATTCATGAAAATAATCGTATCAGGTAGATAGAACTCTTACCATACCTTTCATTATCAGTTGTAATATAATTTCCAAGATCGTCGATTTTCCCTACCTAAAGATTTCTCGTAAGATCGGCGTGAATATCATTTCATCCATGAAATGATGATTTCCTTCGAAATCCCAAGCGAATCAGCTGTTGGACTCCTCTCGTCAGGAACCGAATCCATCGCTCTGTGGTGCCATCTTGTCTCTATTCACGTTTACTCGATCATGTTGAACCTCGGATTACCCATAGCGGATATCGTCCAACTCCTTCTCGAAAAGTTCATGGAAACAGCGGACCCCCTACTCTTCTTCTAATATACGCCACTGTTCCGATAAATGTTCAGTTTGAGAATTGTAAGTCCACTCTCAACTTACTGCAAAGTTCTATTTGAGTAAAATAAAAATTTTACTAGATAGTGTTCAAGATTACGATACACCCTGTATCTGTCTGTAATATGTAATCCATGAAAATTGTATAAGATAAAAATCTTATAAATGCACGCTGTAATGTTCATCGGAGCCTATGCTAAACATTCAGTTTACTTGAAATAGTAAAAAGTCGCTTTGAATGTATTATATAACAGCATGGTTATAATGTTAAATGTGAAAGCCTGTGTTCGAACAACGTCGAAATGAAGCTTGAAACAAAGTCTTCATATGCGATCAGTGTGGTTTTGAAATACCCCGGCTATCCACAATTGTCTTCTCGGCTAGCCCGGCTGGATCGATGACCCGCTCGGCCTCTGTTGCTCGGTGATGCGAGATATGTCGCCTACACTTGCCGTGACGGCTTACGTGTGTTGCGTGACCTTCAATGCCCGTCTCGCTGTGCTATAGAGCTGCTCTGTACTGCTCCTCTCAATGAGCCTAACTGAACTGCTAAGCGCTGCGTCCCAGCTTATGAGTTCCGAGCGGCACGTGGCTGATTCTCCCCCACCACAGTGCTCCCACGTCACGAAGATAGTCTCGAACCCGACTCCTCTCGGCTGTTCTGTTATACAATAACTTATTTCCATAAAATTATTTCCACATATTATGCATGTCATATATACTCTTCTAAGTTGTTTTAACTTATTATAATCCCATATATATTTCAATAAAGTTTCACATCTTTATTAATAATTCTATCTTCTCACAGATTTCAATGCCTCCTTGATTCTTGACCTCCTACGTCATCTTGGCTTTCTTCTTGACGCGATCGATGCGCTATCATATCAGCTTGCTTTCCAAAATCTCAACTACAGCTTAATGTCAGCTGGCGTAGCCGATAGCCTAAAATAGGTATCGGGTACATCTCTCCCGTACATCTCCTTTTTTTTTATCAGGATTGAGAAAAAAAAATACACTCTCAGGCATTCAATATATTATACATGTACACGATAGCTCTACAATTTCCTTTACTCAGCATGATGGTATTTCCTGATGCTAGCTGCATTAAAAGTTCCCACAACTTCATCAGTATCCATTCTGACAATCTTATAGCTATTATTCTGGTATGTTTGTTCAATACGGAACGGACCAGCGTACAATGGAGCGAATTTATGGCAGATCTTCAGCTGTAGGTTCGAAGTGACTGGCTTCCTAATCAGCACCTCATCATTTTCTTGAAATGGCTCGTGGAACCTCCTTCCTGCCTGTCTCCTGGCTCTCTTCTCCGCCTGTCTTCTGAGCCTCTCTCCTGCCATCTCGACTCTTCTTTCTTGTGTGGGTTGAGGATCTACTGGTGCCCTCACGACTCTATCCCATGGTCTATCCGGTTTCAATCCATGATGAAGCATGGACGGAATCTGTCCTGTGCTTTCATGTACTGTGGAATTCAAGCATTGGCTAATGATGGGTATCACTTCCATCCATCTATGGTGTTGCCTTGACACATATAAGCGACACAGCTTACTTATCTCCGGCATAATTCTTTCGGCGGGATTTCCCTCTGGATACCGTACAGAATTAAACACATGCCTGACTCCTAAACGTTCCATAGCAGTAGAAAATTCCATGCTAGTAAATTGCGATCCATGGTCACTCAACAAAACTTCAGGTTTCCCCATGCTCGGAATGACTGTTTTCTCAAGTCGATTTATTACGTACTTGGACGTAGCTTTCTGTATAGGGCATAGAGATACGTACTTCGAAAATACATCGACTGTTACTAAAACGAATTGATTGCCTTTCGTCGAACGAGGAATCGGACCAAAAATGTCCGTCGCGAAAAGTTCTCTTGGCTTGCTGGGTAATATTGATCTGGGAATTTCTTTCAGTAACTTAGATGAGTATTTACTTCGCTGACAACTGTCACAGGTCTTTATGACGTCGCGAATCGTTTGTCCCATTTGTTTCCAAACAAAAGTTTCTTGAGCGAGAGCCAAAGTCTTGTCTACACCTACATGAGCTGCAGTTCGGTGTATCATCCAAATAACTGGTTTGACAAGCTTGGGTGGGATCACTACTCTAAGTCTAGTATGATCCTGGTCAATATATTGGCATATAACACCTCCCATAATATGATGTCTTCTAGCCTCTATCTCAGTTCTTTGAAAATCTGGATCAGTGTTATCCATCCTACGTGTCAGAAAACGGTAAATTCTTCGTAAAGGTGCATATCTCTTCTGAGTTTGCGATAACAACTTCAACTTTTCTAGAGTACCACTATCCTCTTGAATCAAATTTATATGGTTGACTATTACTTCTTCACAAGGGTTTCTGCTCAGCACATCTGCTAACAGATTTAACTTCCCCGGTCTATGTACAACAGTTGGGTTAAATTGCTGTAAGAACAGAGCCCATCTGGTGATGCGGTCACTCGCTAAGTCTGTCTTCATAATAAATTGGAGGGCTTTATGATCTGTGATCACTGTTATGTCATGTCCAAACAACACCTTCTTCCACGTTTTGAGAGCATGAACCACTGCTAATGCCTCTAACTCAGTTGCATAGTAATTCTTCTCACAATTCCTAAGCTTGCGACTGGTGAAAGCTAAATATCTATGTTTCTTGTCATCATCCAGCTGATATAGGATTCCACTAATACCTATTTTGGATGCGTCTGTCTCTACAAAGAATCGTCTTGTAAAATCAGGATACTCAAGTTTGATATTTTGGATTAGCATTTTCTTGGCTGCTAAAAACGCTTGATTGCATCTATCGTCCCATTTCCATCGATTTCCCTTCCTTAATAAATCCTGCAGAGGTGCCATTGTCTCAGTATATCCAGGACAATGTGTTGAAAAGAACTGACACATGCCTAAAAACTGCCGTACCTCTTTAATCTTTCGTGGTGTTGGAAACTCTGAAATTGCTATTATCTTCTTTGGAATGGGCCTATAACCATCTCCATCGATTCTATGTCCAAGAAATTCAATTTCTTCATGAAAGAATTGACATTTATTGAAGTTCACCTTGAAGTTCGTTCTTCTAAGATCTTCAAAAAGCATTTGAAGGTGTCTGATATGTTCTTCCGCTGTCTCAGACGCTATAATCAGGTCATCAATATAGCTTACAACATGCTCTTTAACTGCATCTGACAAATTTTGATCTAGTGCTCGGATCATCACCGGACCACTATTTTTCACACCAAAAGGTAACCTATTGAATACGTATGTTTTATGGTCAAACAGGAACCCTGTGTACTGTTTGCACTCTTCTGCTAGCTCAACATGATAATATGAACTAGTCAGATCGATTGTCGAGAAGACACTCTTTCCTCTAAATCGGCGTAACAATTCACGAATAACAGGTGGTCTATCGTGTTCAGGAAGAACTCTTTCGTTAAGGGATCTGGCATCTAGACATATCCTCAGCTTACCGTTAGGTTTCTTGACAACAGCTAAAGGATTCAAATAAGCAGTTGGCATTTTCTTAATTATTCCATCTGTTTCCATGTCGCTTATCATTATGCTAACTTCCTCCTTCCATTTATCCGGAATGGGATATAAATTTTTATGGTATGGTTTGTCATCCATCAACTTGATGCTGTATGTAAAATTTTCTATGAGACCTGGTTTGTCATTGAATATATCCTCGTATTCTGAAATCACTTGATCAAACCGCCCCTTAATTTCTGGATTTATTTTACTAGTTATGCCAATTTTATCTTCTATAGACCTTTCAACGCTGCATACAATTTCATCCAATATATCCTCTCTAAAGAATGTCATCTCCGATTCTTGATTTTCCATAACCCCTTCTTGAAAGTACATGCGCCTACTCTGCATATCTATGATCAGGCCACTCTCACTTAGGAAATCCACTCCTAGGATCATGTCAAAATGTAGTTGACCCACTACTAGGAACATCTGTTCAAAACTTCTGGTTCCAATCCCAACATCTAAAAGTACCTGACTTTTACATTTCATACTCTTGTCTGGAATCACCCCTTGAATTTTGCTAACAACAGTTGGCAACATTGTAATTCCTCCTAATAATTTTAATTCATCCAGGCAACCTATGGATATCAAGCTCACCATAGCTCCTGTGTCTACAAGTGTCTTTATTTCTTTTCCCATGACTTCCACACTAATAACTGGCAATTCATGTCTATTTTCCCGTTGTACTATGTCTTCTTCCTCGATTAAATCCTCGTCCTTGACCTGATATGTTTCTACGATGACGATTGATTCCCAATGATTTTCATTTTCTTCTGGAGTTAATTTGACGTTTTTTTTTTTCCTTCGCCACTCGTGCTGGCTCGATTGACATCTCTCATTGTCTCCTCGAGTGGTGCACTAGGCTGTCTATCCTCTTGTCTTGACCTTTCATGTCCACGATTATCCCTTCTGTCGTTAGGATCGTTTCCTCGGCCTTCCTGTCGGTCGTTTCCATTAAACTGTTGCCCTTGGTTCCAGTTATTCCTTCCCCGATATCTGTTATTATACCGATTCCTGTCCTGGTACCTGGAATTTTGGTTATAATTCCTATACCGGCTATCTCTCGCTTCTTGATCGTATGGCCTTTCATATGGTCCTCTATATCGATCATTTCCTCTTGCATTACGGATATTTCCTCGATTCCCATCGTTCCGTCGGTTTTCCCAGGAATCCCTTCTGTCCGTTTGAGCTGCATTGTCCACGACTACCGCATTTACTTCTTGCGTGTTTCTGTTGTCGTTTCGATTACTTCTCGGTGTAACCTGTGCGCTCGTATAATCCAATCGCCTCAATATGTCATCATAATGTTCCAGCGTATTGGCTCCCGATGCTATCAAAGATCGCTGTACCTCTATCGGTAACTGTCGCGCTATAGCTTGCAAAAGCTCTTCTTCTGGCAATGGAGGAATAAGGAACTGTAATTTAGCCAGTTGTGACGTGAAGTAGTTGGCGTAATGCGTCGGATGTGACGTAGAATAGCGTTTAGAGTACATCTCCGCTCTTACGTTGAGTTGATCCTCGGCACTCCAGAATCTCCTCAAGAAAGCCATGGCAAATTGCTCCATGTTCGCAAAGTTGCTTCTGAACGCTCTAAACCACGTAAGTGCAGATCCATCTAAGGCGCGTTCTACTATCCTTAGCTCTCTTTCTTTGGCTACCCTGTGTTCCGCCATGTAGTCTCGAATATCTCGCAGAAATTCTACTGGTGTAACACCTGTATTTCCCGAAAACTTTCTCGGTTTGTCATCTAGGTTCCTTATAATTGTGACTGGACCTGAATATCGTTCACTTGGACTCGACGTACTCCTACTCGAACTTGGATTCTCCTGCGGGGTTGAACTGACCCTTTCGAATGTCACATTCGGTTGCATTTGACGGTCTTCTACCATGCTCGTGTCTTGATTCGTCATACTGCGGTCTATCGCTGTTTGATTCATCAATGTTTCCCCTGATGTTACATTATGACTGGTGAAACTGTTAACTATGGATTCTAGTTTCGTCACCCTGTCTTCTGCTAATCTCTTGACCTGAGTCTTCAACTCATCTAACGATGTAACGTCCTGCGTCTTGTTACTTTCGTCTAGATCGTTCCTCAACTTGTCAATCTTTCCTTCGCACGTGTTCTTCACTAACGCGACTTGTTCTTTCAACAGATCAACATCTGTTCTAAATAGTGTTGAATCTAATTTCATCGCTTCCTTGCTTTCCGTAAACCTAGCTTCTAAGTTTGCCATACCTGCGATTAATTTTTCATCTAACCCGTCACGTTTCTCTTTTGCTTCGGCATCGACCTCATTATATCGTTCCTCAACAATTGCTCCGACTCTATTTTTAAATAAAGTTAAGTTTTCGTTAACCTTTTGCTCTATATCGTCGTCTATCTTTCTAATATCCTTCTGCAATTGATTTTCTAACGACTTTATATTAGAATTGACCTCTCCCAAGACTTCATCTTTAATGGTCCCAATTACTGTCTTCAAATCTTTTATTTCGTTACCTAGATTCGTTTCTAGACTCTTAATCTTAGTCTCGAAAGATACTTCGGTAGACCAATCTTGAATTTTTCCTACATCTGCCACTAAACCATCGATGTCGAATCTCAACTTCGATACATCTGACTTAATGTCTTTCTGTATGGTCATAACGTCTGTTCTTAAAGTAAAAATATTTTCTTCCCCTCTATTTTCCAACTCGATAATATTTTTCCTTAATATCTGAACATTTTCCTCTCCTTTCATGTTTACTGCAATTATGTCTAATTGTAAAGTTTTCAACATCTCATTATTCTTTAAAGTTAAACTATTCTCTAATCTGGTTAACTTATTTTCTAATTCAGTATTAGTCTCTTCACTACGAGACTGTAATTTCTCTTCCAACGATTTGAAATTGTCCTCACTATTTGACTGTAATTTCTTTTCTAACGATTTAAAATTGTCTTCACTATTTGACTGTAGCCTAGTCTCTAATAACATCAACTCATCTTTGCTATTTGACTGTAATAGTTTTAAATTTTCTTCACTAGTTGACTGCAATAATTTTATATTAGCTTCGTTACTAATCTGTAATGATTTTACATTCTCTTTACATTTAGCTTCTAATCTAGCTTCTGAATTATTAATTTGTTCTTTAACTTCAGTTTCCATCTTAGAAATGGTTTCTGCAATTCCAGACATACCCGTCTGCAACTCTCCTAACACCTTCGCTAAATCCTCCGGCAACATAATTATATTTCAATATAGAATTATATAGAGACGTCAGACAACAACACATCGCAATGTCTCAATTCCTGCATTCACTTGGGTATAGGGAAAAATATCTTATAACTAACATGATATTACTAATACGATTAACATGAACACTGGATTGGGCACACAAGTACATTGTCTGACTAAGTATAATAAATTTTGTAACACACTTAAATGAACTTGAGATCAATCTCTCAGTAATCTAAATCTGATGTGATTCCATAGAATTAACAAAATCGAAAAGCCCCACTAGTTGGATAAAGCCAATTCTCCCTCTCTCTCTGTACCCGTTCGTCCTGGGGATGCGATGACCCATCTGCTATAACATCACATCCCTGGAGTTCCAGGACAGAGCGGAGTTAAATGAACCTCTAGTCAAATAAGGAATGTGTCGGAAATTCAGCTGAGTTCTTGAAAAAGCAGTGGGTTTCACGAGACAAAGTATCTCTAGGGTCGTTACGGGCTTAAGTTAATAAAAATAATTCAAATATAAATGGGCGCCATCAACTGAATTCCTAGCAAAACCACTTCCTTTCCGGATAAGCCTTACTCAAGACAAGGAGAGAAAAAGGAACATCACACCATCATCAGATCACAACTAAGATAAAAACAAATTTATTTTACTTTGATAGTCAGACAGACATTTTAAATATAATTCCTACCTAAGAGTATGGTCGAATGCAAAGTTAAATTGTCATTGTCCAAAAATCGAACCATCTCCTTTCTAATGCAAAATTATTTCAATCCACTTATCAAGAAAAATGTATAAAGTTCTCTTGGGTTCTCAGGATCACTGTATCACTATGTCTTTCGTCACTGACATTTGTGAAACCTGAGACCTAATTCTCTTTAATTTAACATCAATGTGGATTTAATTAAGTTACTAATCTGCCTAAACATACACATATAATAATCACTCATGTTAAATATCACATAAATTATGGTTTGCATGGTATAATTTGAACGTAGAACATGTTAATCAAATGTTCCTAAACATTTACTAATTAATTTACATTATTTACATCGTCATTAATCTCTTATCTGTGAATTACAGAAAATTCAAATTCTCATTGGTCATCCTCATCATTATTATCAAAATTAAATATTTCTTACATTAACTCTCACTTCAAAATTCCAAATATTCCTGTCAGAATCGTTAATTCATCACCATTACATCATTTAAATTCACATTTTAAGTTGCAATTCCTTCGAATTATCTCCCAATTAAATTTATTTAATTGCATATAAATTCATTAATCATCAGCTTCTTTAATTAATCATCACCTTCTAATTCAGTTATTCATCATCATTACAATCGTCTAATAATTCATTTCAATCAGTTTAATTAATTCAATCTTTAATTCATCCACTTATTTAATTCATCGATTTATTTCAAAATTTAATTTATCAACTTATTTAAATTTCAATCATCTGGTTATTTAATTTTATTATTTCATCTAGTCATTCTGATTTTTATTTCATTAGGTCATTCTGATTTTTATTTCATTAGGTCAGATCGTTAATATGCTTAAATCTCAGATTATTATTTCATTAATTATTATTTTCAGAAAATCTTGTATTATCAACTTCATTTACTTGTTTAATTTCCTAACAAATTGTTTAATAGGGTTTATAGAACGTTGTCTTACAGTTTTATTACTTCCAAGTTATATCTCGTATTTAATTATCATGCCAAAATATTATTGTCTCCACGACATCACGTTGGATCTAACTATCCACAACGACATTATATTTCTTCAATATTCCAAATATCACATTTGAATATAAGAATTGCTACAAAAACTCCATAAATATTCAGCACATACAGCATGAATTTCAACAAATACGCTAGACTGGGTACAACGACCTCATGTCCGCCTTCAAAATACATTATCAACGTTGCAACTATCAAATGGCAAATTCCACAAAATGCCTATCACAGACTTCATTTAACCACGTTGCATGATCTACAAAAATATATAAATGGCTTCAAATTATTAACGCACATAATCTCCAATGACTGTAATTACTCTGATCATATCTAGACAACTTCTTAAACAATTGGAAAAACATTACTTCAGTAATTTAATATTTGCTTTCAAATAGCATAAATTCTCTTTCACAAGTTTCATAATTCACATCGTAGAAAAACACCAATGTGCTATAATCTCTCACATCAAAATCTGCAATACTGATCTGCCTTAAAATAATTATGACCATTAATGATTAATCTTACAAGATTAAATTACTTTAAATCCTTCTCCAAGGTATCAAACACAATTATAAAAATCGTCAAAGCATCAGCTGTAACAGCTGTTAAATCTGAAATTACTCTCAAAAGAGTATAGCAACAAAATATTGGATTGGCAAACAAGAATTACTAAATGCAATCCTGTTGACATTTATCGTTACTTTATTTAACAAAATTTCGACTGATATGTGACTAGTAGTTCCTTGTTTAATTCACTTACATCTCGTGTACATTCGGATGATAAAATGAGTTCCTCAATGGCGAGTAAGATGTGTAACCACCGTGCAATCGTATAAATACGAAGGACCTCGCCCCGTCGACTTGGATGATAGTTCCCTAAACGATGGGTAAGGCGAGTACCACCATACAATCGTATAAATACGACAGACCCCATCTCGTGGACTATATGAGTGAATGTACTAGAAAGGAATCAACAAGTTTCTAGTTGTCATATAAAAGCGACGTTCATTCACTAAAGTGAATAACTTCTTAATATCTCCAAACAATCCAATGGAAAAAATCCCTACTGATGAATAATACACACTCGCTAGTATGCAATGAACTGACGAAGTAGTTTCTGATAATCAATTGCAGATCACGAGTTCGAAATACTCGTTACACAAAAAAAACTATCCATGAAAAATATCCTAGCTGGAAAAATGTCTATAAGACCAAACATCTTCTTAATAAAGTCAAACAACGGTGAGAATATCGAATAATGATGCCTGCCATATCATATGGTCACTCCATATTCTAGCAAATTCGAAGTATATAAATTCAAACCATGTCTTAATAATCAAATCACTCCTATTAGAAAAATATACATGTGTGCCCAGTATTCATGAAAATAATCGTATCAGGTAGATAGAACTCTTACAATACCTTTCATTATCAGTTGTAATATAATTTCCAAGATCGTCGATTTTCCCTACCTAAAGATTTCTCGTAAGATCGGCGTGAATATCATTTCATCCATGAAATGATGATTTCCTTCGAAATCCCAAGCGAATCAGCTGTTGGACTCCTCTCGTCAGGAACCGAATCCATCGCTCTGTGGTGCCATCTTGTCTCTATTCACGTTTACTCGATCATGTTGAACCTCGGATTACCCATAGCGGATATCGTCCAACTCCTTCTCGAAAAGTTCATGGAAACAGCGGACCCCCTACTCTTCTTCTAATATACGCCACTGTTCCGATAAATGTTCAGTTTGAGAATTGTAAGTCCACTCTCAACTTACTGCAAAGTTCTATTTGAGTAAAATAAAAATTTTACTAGATAGTGTTCAAGATTACGATACACCCTGTATCTGTCTGTAATATGTAATCCATGAAAATTGTATAAGATAAAAATCTTATAAATGCACGCTGTAATGTTCATCAGAGCCTATGCTAAACATTCAGTTTACTTGAAATAGTAAAAAGTCGCTTTGAATGTATTATATAACAGCATGGTTATAATGTTAAATGTGAAAGCCTGTGTTCGAACAACGTCGAAATGAAGCTTGAAACAAAGTCTTCATATGCGATCAGTGTGGTTTTGAAATACCCCGGCTATCCACAATTGTCTTCTCGGCTAGCCCGGCTGGATCGATGACCCGCTCGGCCTCTGTTGCTCGGTGATGCGAGATATGTCGCCTACACTTGCCGTGACGGCTTACGTGTGTTGCGTGACCTTCAATGCCCGTCTCGCTGTGCTATAGAGCTGCTCTGTACTGCTCCTCTCAATGAGCCTAACTGAACTGCTAAGCGCTGCGTCCCAGCTTATGAGTTCCGAGCGGCACGTGGCTGATTCTCCCCCACCACAGTGCTCCCACGTCACGAAGATAGTCTCGAACCCGACTCCTCTCGGCTGTTCTGTTATACAATAACTTATTTCCATAAAATTATTTCCACATATTATGCATGTCATATATACTCTTCTAAGTTGTTTTAACTTATTATAATCCCATATATATTTCAATAAAGTTTCACATCTTTATTAATAATTCTATCTTCTCACAGATTTCAATGCCTCCTTGATTCTTGACCTCCTACGTCATCTTGGCTTTCTTCTTGACGCGATCGATGCGCTATCATATCAGCTTGCTTTCCAAAATCTCAACTACAGCTTAATGTCAGCTGGCGTAGCCGATAGCCTAAAATAGGTATCGGGTACAATACAAAACAAAACCACCGACATAAAAGCCACCAGTAGTACTCTCAGTATATCACGCGCCTGAGTCAATATAGCAGTCAGTCCACAGAGCATAGGGCCCATATCCGCTAGTTACTAGACACTACTGTAATGTAATATAATGATTATACCGGTATTTAATCTGATTAAAATCACAAAGCTATTCGAGGATTCTTTCGAAATACCTGACTGAACAGCTATTTTCATAAATCTCTACTCATTTGAAGGGATCTTTATAATAATGATATTTATTGCAACCAATGGTCAAATACAATAATAATTAAAATTGCACAATATGAAGTCATGACCTCGTAGTTCCGCCCCTTAAAACAACAATAACTAACTAAATAATGAAGTCATGTACAGAATTCTGTTAATGTCACTGTTCTCTTGCTACAAACTTTTGCGTGATATCTTTCACACGACTTTCCACACAACTCACACCTACAGTTCTCGTCTGGGTTGTGGTATACCTTCTTGCAGCACAGCTTGAAATGAAAACCATGAACAGCGAAACGTGTCATGAAATGGCGAAGTTCATACAGAGAATTCCTCCACTCTGAGGTCATCATGGCATCTGTTTGGTAGAAATCCATCCAGATGTTGGCTTTCTTCTCTTGAAGTTCTTGCAGTATTAACTGATATTGCTTTGTAGAAGGCAGTAACATTCTTATACGTAACTCTTCTATGTAAAATGGTTGTCTCGTTAGTTCATAGGTCGTCCTTGACGGTGCATTTTGTCCTAGACACAGAATCTTTTTCATGTATATGGCCTTTACCCTTTCTATCTGAGCAAGATCGTTTTTCCAGAGATGCTCCCATATTAATCCTATTGCATATGTCATCATTGGAGAAATTTTTATGTGAAAGAGTTCTAATGCAGTCTGTATGGAGAGTTGTCTTATTAGTTTTATCTCATTCATGGCTATAACCGCGGTAGCAGCTCTATCTTTTACATGTTTGGAGAAATTCCGTCCAGTCGTTTGGAGTATCAGGCCAAGATACTTATAAGAGTTTACCCTTGTTAGCTCCACATTGCCATACATGATTTTCACTGATGCTGGTAACCTACCTCCATTCCTGAACGTCATGTGTACTGTCTTATGTGGATTAAGCTTGAGGTCATTACTGTCTGCCCATCTTACAAGTTTATCGAACGCCTCTTGTAACATTTGCTGCGAGATCGACGTTATTGCCATATCATCTGCGTACATATAAATGTTTACTCCTGGTGTTTCTATGGCATCGACAACATCTCGAACTGCGATATTGAACAGCAGCGGACTTAATGGATCGCCCTGTAGGACTCCTGTTGTCTGAAGGATAGGCTCCGATCTTGTAAGATTATTATCAATAATTACGTAATTTTTCATGAGTATTGTCGTTATTATCCTACTCAGGTAATGGTCTCTTCCTATGATCGATTCCAACTTGCCTATTGTTTTTTCCCTGTCAACTGAATCAAACGCCTTAGCGTAGTCTATATATATCACATGTAGTTTACCTCTAGAAAATCTTAGCGCATCACCAATATTATCTAATAGGCACTGAATAGCATGTATCGTTGACCGGCCTTTCCGGAAACCGAACTGTTCTTCAGGCAGTTCGCTGTCTATTAATTCTCTTAATCTTTCTGTCAGTATCTTTGACAATAGCTTAAGACCTGTATTTTCCAACGCTATACCACGATATGAATTGGGATCATCCATTTGACCCTTGCCTTTATATAGCATTTTCATTATGGAGTATCTCAATTTCTCTGGTATTGAGGCCTGCGCAAGACATTGATTGAGTAGTACTGTCCAAGCCTCTACCAACATAGGGCTACTTTCTTTGAGATGTTCATTACAGATCCCGTCCGGCCCACAGGCTTTTCAATTTTTAGCCTATTTTCAATTTTGAAAAAATAGGCTTATGAGATCACCTTTTGTCCGTGTGTGTGTGTGTGAGGTGTGTGTGTGTGTCCCCCTAATAAAATCTAAACGGCTGGAGCGATTTCAATGAAACTCGGTAAGTTCATAGCACTATTCCCGGCGACTTCGACCGTGCCCTTCAAATTTTGTTACGTCTCACCAATCCAACATGGCGGCTGTGCGAAATATTTCACTAGCATTCAATATCTCCGAAACTATTACCGATATCACCCTGAAATTGTGTACGGTGATAAAGGGTACTACTAGAAGTTCACCTATCAGACTTTTAAAAACCTGGTGACTACAAAACCAACATGGCGGTCAAGCGAAATTGAGACTTTTAAATAGACATTTTTCGCGATTTAACTATCCAAACATAATGAAACTTGGTACAGCAAATGTTTATACACATTGTAATGCACTGGAGTCTAATTTAGTTCAATTGTTTACATAACCTCAAAATGGCGGCTGTGCGAAATATTTCACTGACATTCTATATCTCCGAAACTATTAGAGATATCATCATGCAATTTTGTACGGTGATAAAGGAGACTGATACAAGTTTACCTATGTATATTTCATAAACCTGTAAAGTACAAAACGAACATGGCGACCAAGCGAATTTGAAATATTTTAATAGACTTTTCTCGTGATTTAACTCTCTGAGCGCAGTGAAATGTGGTACAGTAAATGATTTTGCAGATTGTAATGCACTGCCATCTAATTTAATTCAATTGTTTACATAACCTCAAGATGGCGGCTGTGCGAAATTTTAAAATTAAGTTTTTATTCTTGTGTCGTAATCATGCGATCGAAGTGAAAGTTTGAATAATGAAGCTAGGCAATAATTGTCCTTGAATGGTACATAACTCTATGGCCTATACATATAACAATCCTAAATGGCGAGCTTCCGAAATATTTAGACGGTTCTCAATATCTATGAATCTTTTACAGCAACTAAACTGTTTTTTTTTATGTTCATAGAGACTATGAACATATGTTCACCTATAGGACTTTCAGTAACCTGGTGAGCACAAATCCAACATGGCGGCGACGCGAAATATAAATATTTAAATGGACGTTTCTCGCGAATTAACTATCCGAGTGCCGTGAAACGTTGCACGTTAAATGCTTATACATATGTTGATCCACTGGCATCTAATTTATTTCAATTGTTTGCATAATCACAAGATGGCTGGTGTGCGTACTTTTAAAATCTCTTTTTTACTTCTTCTGTTCTAATCATGCGATTGAAGTTTGAATACCACACGTACACAATAATCTTAATGTAATAGTACAAAAATAAAAAATCCATCCTGGCGACCATATGAAATATTTAGACGGTTCTCAATATCTACGAATCTGTTACAGAAATTAAACTGAAATTTTGTATGTTGATAGAGGCAATTACCATGAGCAGGATATATGAAAATAGGCTGTATAGTTCTTCACGGAACTACTTGTTTGTTTGTTGAATTACATCCTTGACTTCCTCACTGGTAATAGGTTTCATTACTGCTGAGTAGTCTACCATTGGAGCAGCGATTGGAGATGTGTCCGGTTTCTGTAGTACAGCTTTAAAGTGTGTTGTCCATCTTTCCATGGGTATTTCTCTGGAGAAATTTGGTTTCTTTTGTTGAAGGACGCTTTATGGTTTTTCTTTTGCTTGTTCTATTAATGCTGCCTCTTGCACCTTCTGATATTTATCTCTTGTGTCCCGAATAAGATTCTTGTATATTCTCCGTTTATGTGCGTAGTCGTGTCTTGATTCTTCTGTGTTTGTTGTCAGGCATTCGTGTAAGGCGTTCAATGTTGATCTTCGTGCTTCATAACATATTGCGTTGAACCACGGCTTGGATCTCCTCTTTGTCTGATATACCGGTCCTATTGCAGATACTAAGATGTCCTCCAGATGTTGTAGTGTTGCATCCAGATTGCAGCTTGTTTGCTGTATGATCATCTGAATTTCTTGGTCTTTACTCCGTATATCCTCTCTATTTAGTTTCCTGGATAGTTTATTTGGCTCTTTGATGAGTCTGCGCGGTCTGTTTTCCACGACAAAGGTTGTTTCTACTGGAAGATGTTTCCTTAGGGGTATATTTTTCTTTACTAGATATTTTGATAATTTTATATCCTTGTAATTTGTGAACATAAGGTCAATGACACTTTGCCCATTATGGCATATATATGTCGATTCCGTAATTCTGTTGATGAGTGAGAGGCCCTCCTCCTCTATGTATCTTAATACTGCTCTTGATTTGGATTCATTTTTATCCACTCTACAATTTAAATCTCCCGCTAATATAAGCGGTATTTCGGTGTCAATATCAGCTATTGTGTTGCTTAATTCATCTATTATATCAATTTCTGTCAGTTCCGGTTGGAAGTATGCTGCTTAATATGAAATAATTAGTTTTCAAGGCTCTTTATCTTTATAAAAACTTTAAAAACCAATTGTTTGCGAAAGACGATAAACAATGCATTCATGACTTGAATTCTTGTTTTGGCACATTTGTGAATACCAGAAAGAATGGTCTAGCCAGAAGGTGGTTAGCACATGGCGGAACTGATCAAGAACTATTTCAATCACTCAAGATAAACTCTCGATTGTTTTGTCAAGAGGACCTTCCTTGAAGACATTCCTTCATTTACTAAACAGCAGAAATTTTAAACTCGACAGAAGAGAGCATTATAGGGATTTGTACAGGCACATAAAGACACAATATATAAATAAATGTAATTCTATCTCTCATTTTTCTGCTGACTTGGCAATGAGGTGAGAATGTTCCTAAATGGCAAATGATTTTACTGTCAGATACCCTTCTAGACGTCTACCCCATCAAAGGATTTCATGATAGCTGAATGAAGATGAATTAAATTGAAAGGTGGAAATGGCCCATTATAAGGCTTTCGCCTGAAGTTTAAACTGTAGAAACCCATTTAAAGGTAGATGGACATTGGAGTTAGAACTCAATCCTCTCTCAAGTCTCGTGCTAGCGAGCCTTCTGAATTAACGCTATGAGTTATTACAGTTTGTTCAAGAAATAAATATACACGTGATGCGGAAAATTAAAAAGAAAACATTTGTCGGATATTTTGAACATTGACTTTTTGTTATATTCTTATCAATTAGAAAATTCCTAACAAATTACAGTAGTGCCAAGACTTTGCTTTCCGATAAGAATTTCAACCTTCAGTATCTCTATTCACAGCTCAAAATTTCATGAACAAAATAATATCTATCAAATGATCTTTGAATTTAGATTCAATTACTAAACGAAACTTTCCACATAGTGTTTGTTTAATCCACCTGTTAATATTCAGTCTTGGATATGTGTTATAAATATTCTGTACATATTTTGATCCCGACAAATAGGTGGTGGTGGTGTTGATCCAATTGGGGGATTTGTGACATCTTGGTCATGTATCCCCGTTTACTCTAGTGTGTGTGGAAATTCTCTAATAATCTATGTCATTAAATGTCTGTAGTAGTGTATGCATATTGAGGGTAGGATTTGGAAGGCAGCATCCGTGCTTAAGTTAGGAATATCCCAGCGTTTGACTTGAGTAGAAGTGGGAAACCACAGAAAACCACTTCTAGTACCGCTTCTCAGTTATACCTCACGAGGCCAGAGTTAAAATTATTCTCAGAACCGGAAATCGAACCCAGAATATATGGGTCTAGTGTCTCAATACGTACCCTGGGACCAAGGAAGGAGGAAATACTTATAGGTAGAAAACTGCTGTAAGTAACGGGAACTGAACCAGACACCCCAGGGAATGGATAACAGTAAGTTTGCTACTGAGCCATCAGCTCCTCTTCGCAAAGAGAGTATATATGCTTTTTTAACTAATCCCAATTCTTTGATTAGACAGGTTGTTTGTGTGCCTTCACAATTTCATGTGATACTTCGGGCAAACAAACAGGATTCAAATACCATCATCTGGCTAGCTTCTAGATTCTCTTTTGGTTCAGATAAAATTGTTAATTCCCAGGACACGAACCCATAAGTTGATCATCTTTTCACTGGGTGCAAGGAAATGGTAGTATATACGAGTGAACGTGACGAGAATCTCCGATAAATTTGTGCAAACATCGCTAGGTTCCCAGAAATAATTCAGAACTGCCTAACGAGTGTGACAGAGTGTCACCGTAGCTTGAAGGCTTGTTAGTTGGGCGGGACCTCCATCAGTAACAAGCGTAATCATACCCTGTCTGGCTTTAATCTACACCGACCTTTGTTACGCCCCGTCGTTGCGCTCTAAGGCAACATAGGCGCACGTGGAGACAACCGAATAATAAGAAAATGGAATACTATACTTTTTTCGAATTAAGAAGTGGATACTGGTGGATATAAGCCAGCCCAAAGCGTGAGGCAAAACTGAGAAAAGGTGGATTCGATTCCTACCTCAGCCATCCTGGAAATAGTTTTCCGTGGTTTCCCACTTCCACTTCAGGAAACTGCTGGGACAGCGATGCAGAACTGCAGCAAGTCCAGCGATCAGAATTTCGAGAACCGTCACTGACAATTTCAATTCTGACTGTGGTTTTTCTCGGGGTTTTCCACACTCCCTCCTGGCAAATAATTGGATAGTACCTTTAAAGTCACCACAGAAAGAGAGGAAAGGAAATTATTTTGTAGTTTTACGTGACCGTTAATCACGCGATGATGAGCCACGGGACCTCCGTTTGACGTGGAATCCAAACCACAGAACATGGCATTTCACCTTGAAAATCTCACATGCATTCAGCGGGAATCGAACCCGGTCTACCGAGGTGAGAGGCCAGCAGCTTGACCGCTGCGACAACACGCCCCCCGACAGAAAGACAGGTTTTCATACAAATAGAACACAAACCCAAACACATGGGGCTGATGACCAACATGCCCCGATCCCTTAAAAAGAATTAACAATATAATAAATGTCGATTTAAATCTCCTAATCAACGTACGCTACAAAGATTCACTTCATGTATGATATCCGAACCTCCATCCTATATTACTGCCTTGTTATTTCCTACATCTCTTCATTTCTCTGCATGTTTTCGCCACTTCCTCTACTCCATCCGGTCTCAATGGGGGTGAAAGTCCTTCTGAACACTGCCCTTTCAGTACATTATTCCCCATCTACATTTTATTTTCTCTCTTTGGACATTATGGTGACGTTCCCTTGAGAGCTGTCTTGGTAGGTGGCACAAAGATAAGACGGGTTACAGCTCTCCGAGCTGCATTCTATTCAGCATGATTCATCGTGAAATATGACTAGAATATCTGTGAACTAGAGGCACTTGGCAGGAATAACTGGAAATAACTGACAATGGAAACATACATATTTCTAAAACTAGAGGTCATAATGTTGTTTATGTTCGACCATGCCAAAATATAATATGCCAGAAAACTGCATCTTAAAGAGGATCATTATACAAGATTTCATTATGACACAGGTTCTCCACCAATCAGATTTCAAGTTTTTAGCCTACTTTTCACATTTTGCAAAAATGAGGAAAAAGTAGACTTATGAGATCGATCCGGGAAAATGTGTGTCCTACTGTCTGTCTGGCTGTGTGTGTCCCCACCCTCCTATCAACTCCTAAACGGCTGCAGAAATCGAAACCAAATTTAGAATGAGTAAAGAAGTATACCGGAATATCTCACGTCCACATTTGAAAATGATGTCAGTGCTACCAACTGCTGAAAAAACGCACTAGAAATTTGAGCTCCATGTTGGATATCTTAGAAGGTACGCATGGGAGCTATTCCAAAATTGGCACACATGTAGATAACATTATTTCAGTTTAATTTCCAGGAGGCCATACATGACAGTGTTGCCAAAATAATGTTAAGCCTTCTGATAGGTCCAATTTTTAATGTCTATAACTTCTACACTATCAATTGGATTTCAACCAAATTTTGTAGGTAATATGTGTACATAAACAGATATGACTGACCGTATTCTTAAGAGCCACCAGGGCTGCCAACTGTTAATAATTGCTCTCCCTATTCTTTTATCCAAATACCAATATATCAGAAAGTATGCAAGCCGACAACTTTAAACTATGCACACGTATAGTACGTGACATTTTAGATTAATTTTGGAGTAACTTATATAGTTCAGTGCTACCAACATGATTATAAGCCTGCTGATGGGACCAATATTTAAATACACATAACTTCTATACTATCAGTTGGATTTCAACCAAATTTCGTATGTGCTATGTGTAACATAACAGGTATGACTATAAGAATTCCTAAGAGCAATCAGGGCTGCCAACTGTTAATAAATGCTGTCTATACTTATTAACCTAATATCAATATATCAGGAAGTATGCAAGTCAACAGCCCTATACTTTGCACACGTATAGCACCTGACATTCTAGATTAATTTGGAATAATTAATATAAGTCAGCGCTGCCAACATGATTCTATGCCTGCAGATAGGTCCAGTTTTAAAATACATGTAACTTCTATACTGACAAATGGATTTCGTCCAAAACTGGCACAACAAGATATCATAATATTTCAGATTAGGCTATTTCTGACCAGCACACATATGACATTGTTGCCAACATGCTTTTACGCGTGCTGAAAGATCCAATGTCTAACTGCATGTAACTTCCATTGGACTTCAACCATTTTTTTTAATTCTGTACCTGAGGAGATGGAACTAAGAATATATTCAGTCACCGGGGATGCCAACTGTAATGCTCTATGTGGCTATATTATACCAGGTATATTTCGAACTAATTAGACATTTCGATATTACCAACTTAATTTCGTCATTATTCTAGATAGATTCATATACTGTAGATTAATCATTGGCATGAAACTTAATTTTAAGAAAAGTAGGTTCTTTAGTTCGTCACGGAACTTCTTGTTCATTACTATACAGCTGTTTGACCAATTAGGTAAGAATAGCATCGCACCTGCGCTGACTTCCACGGCCTCCTATTTTAAGATTCACTGCGTGGCTATAGTAATATAGGGGTACATGAGGAGGCCGTGGTCGAATACGAGGTATTCTCTGCGTCCCATGCGCTATGTTCAGTAAACGAAACTGGAGGAACGTCGACAAATATCTATGAATATTTATGTTCGAACATAAAACAAAGTTATAACTATCGTTGAACATAAAATGTCGTATGAAACTCGCATATAATTGTAAAAAGACACTCGTGACTTAATTATTGCCATTATAGGCTTGTTTCATAATGTAATATTAATTATTGAAGGGTTGAAACAGTGATATCATCTGCCCTTTTGAAGGTTGTTTTGAAGCAATTTGTGTCGAAGGGAATTCGTGAATTCAATAATATGTATTTATCTTTAAAATCAAGCACTCACGCATGCAAATATATCGCATGAAGTGTCGCTGTCATGAACTGTTGCGAGAAAATCGCGCTCTACAGTTTGAGGAACTATTCGATATGTCTATTAAAACATCGCACTGTGCCTCAGGCGTGAGGTTTTACTTATAGAGATTAAAAATTAATTACAATTACGAAACGACGTACCATTGCTTACCTAGGCTGAACAAGCAGCGAGCAGATTCTGTTTGAACAGCCACACACATTGTAAATGTCGAGCTGTGGAAAATGGTTTGTACTTACTGTAATTTAAAAATAAAGCGTTAAAGTAAAAACTTAATCGCTTGAGAAGATTCTGAATATCTCTGCAACTGTTTCGGATATTTTATTAAGTTTTGGTCCACGAATAGGCGATGGTTCCTTACTTAATAGCTCACCTTATAAAACCTATACTCATTGCAAATGCACACAGTAATACAGCCATCACAATGACATGGATTGTCAGACAGATTCCACACACGATGCCGCAAAGCTCCTAAGAAGAATCATAATCTTCCTACCAAATTACTATAAGACAGGCATTTGCCCGGAGTAGAAGTGGTAAATCACCAGTACCAGTGCCTCGTTCTTCCCTTCCAAAGCCAAAAGCACCTGGATCTCAGAACAGATCATCTAACCCAATTCGGACCACACCCAAATTTGCTAAATCTTCGAAACCTCACAAGATAACCTTCAGTGTTTTAACATGGCCGAGTCATTGTATCCAGGTCCAGAGGGTGGACTCGTTTTCAATATTTTCACATCATAATAATTGTTATTCCGTTTAAGTGAGGCTATCATCCAAAACCTCTTCATAAAATTAGTAGTCTTCATTGCAGAGAAAGATTCAATACTCTATACCAGTGTTTCCCAAACTGTGGTACGCGTACCACTGGTGGTACGCTCGTACTGCTGCAGTGGTACGGAGAGTTGTTACGAAAAATATTTAAAAAAAAGTCCTCTCGGCACGCCGGAAGGCTGAGGTAGATTTCACCGGATAAACTTGGGAATAGGCGAAAATAGGCAGAATATGCAAGTTTTCGTAGAAGGATCAGACCTCATTTATTTTTGAACCCGCGACCTTGGGCATAGAAGCTCAGCATGCTATCAGTTACGTCACCGAAGCCGCTTCACACTTAGTCAGATGGAAATCAGAATCCAATCTCGTGCAAGTGCGCTGTCATGGCAACGTCTGATGGCTCATCCCTCATCAATTTAGTAGTGTTGCCATAGCAACCTCTGATAGCTCTTGGCATTTTCTTATAATTCCGAAATCATTTTTCTCATCCCTTGGCGTAATGGTGGGTCATATCAAAAATTATTTCAGACAAAAGTTTTAGGTAATTATTAGGGGAATATTGTCCATATTGTACGGTTTTGATATTGTGCATATTAAGCGAGATATGATTAATGTTTCCCGAAAAACCCACTTTTTCCCACCCCTTTGGTCAATGGTTGGTGCTATAAAAAAAAACTCTTCAAACATAATTTTTTGGGATCTATCCGACACATAGTATGAACTTTGAACGGATTCGATATTTCACATATTAAGAGAGTTATAGCAATATTTCACCTTTTCGAAAAAAGCCCCTCATTTTCACCCCCTTCGACCGACTTAGCCCAATAACGAACTAGACCGAGATTGTATAGGTATACATATTCGGTAAAAAAAATCAAAGTGATTGGTGCAAAATTACGGCAGTTATCGTGTCCACAAGACACTGATATAAATATATCCCTTACAAAGAAGCATATAAGACTCAGTTTCGGGGGGTGTAACAGTCCATTTCGTAAAGTTGTTGTTAAGCGCTTCTTATAACATGCAAGGTAACATATAACAAAATAACATGCTGGAAAAAGTGAATACCAGAATTAAAACATATGAATTTAATAACAGATCAACAAATTTACACTATTTACAACAAAAACAAAACAAAACAAGGTCTCCCAAATGACTCCCACTTGAATTAATAAAAAATTGCCAAATTAGCCCTGATCTCAGGAGAGATCGTAAACATCTGGACCAAATGTCCCAAATTACTACAATGACATGTGCGTGTGCGGCTGTTCTACATGCGACACGATGTGTACAAATTAATGCGAGATTCGTTGCCATCCAGTAAACCTTCAGGGGACGAATCTTCATTGTCTTAGAGCTAGACAGACACGAGGAACCAACTAAACACTAATTAAACTAATCCGACACTTCCTACACTAAATAAAACAAAATAATTTCCGCAATGAAATTGGAATCAAAGAATTGCCGTAGCAAACAACATTAACGCCTAAAATTAGGACTTTTCAAATCAACACAAGTAAATCAACACGTGACCAATCAAGAAAATATACACATATGGCCGCTTGCCATTTTTACAAGAAAATACAAAATACACCCAATGGTGTCACAACAGACAAATCGAACAATGAAATGAGTCATAGAAATCACTAGGCTCAAAGCCAACATTTACATCATGAAAACAATATTTTATTTCATACGATATGCGGTAATTCGTAACGGACATGGCGAACTCCCAATTAAAATTATGATCCAATGACCATTAAAAAGAACAGGTTTGCTACAGATAGCTTACAGGGGTCAGTCGGTCAGCTGGACTGCCTAAACGATGAATCACTAGACATAGACGGGCGCTAAGTGGAATCTGCACATCTGTCAACCCACGTGTCAATAACCTCGACCTGCCGTGGCACGGGTTCGAGTCTCGAAGAAGCGTGCTCCCAAAAGCACATAATATACGTGTGTGTGTCAAAAAAATATCTTAGCATTTCCCAAGGAAATCCAAGAATCAGCACTGGACAAGGTACAGTAGCCTCTGAGAGCGCTCTGCCTTTCCATAAAAATACAACCATAATATTTGAGGGCGGTAGGCACATTCTACCCCTCATCACGAAGAATCAATACACACACTTTGACACAATACACACACCAGAATCACACGTATGGGTTTGACAGAAACCTGAAATAAAGGATATAAAATATTTTCCACCGACTTGGGCGCTCTCAATCTAGTCCGTGACTAAAGAACCTGAAAAGGACTCAAAAAAACTCAAAAAATATAGAACTAAGGTGTTCTATAGTGACACCTTAATTTGTTGCGCTCGGCAACCCTAGTATGAATAAAAACCTGTTCGTGAAACATCTAACAACTCTTACCCCCTTTTCCTACAAAAAAAAAAATGAACTTGAATAAAGCACCACTTATCGACCGTGACGAGTTTCGCATTCGCATGAATAAAACCAAAATACACACGCCGTGCATACTAATAATGACTCATAAGAAAAATATACAAACAAACACTTTGGCCACGTGCCAACGTACATTTAAATATAACAGTCTCGGCACACACAAAAATCTAAATACAAGAAAAACAATGAATAAAATATTTACAACGTTCCCGCGCCTAATACATATTGAATAAATCAATGGTTTGTACATCACCGTGCAGCTTGTAGAACTCAACCTCCATCCCAAGGCATTTCCCTACGGGAAATCTACTCGTCCATCGTCGACGTATTGGTAGGGGCGTAGCACTTCATTCCACCAATCGACCTTCCAGGAGACATCTTGGCGTTGCTTCTTGGAAAGAAATGTTCAAAGTTATTAGTTTGCCTAGCTAGAATCGCTAAGAGGTACAGACTTTCACTCACAATAAAGTCCTAGGCGATTACTCAACGTAGAACTGGCCCTATTTCAGCATTTGCTTATACCACACGCACATATACGTCACACAAAATATAACACAAAATTTTACAGAAAATTACACTCTTCGATCACCACGCAACTGGCTTTTAACGAGTCTCTCAAATTATGTCTACCGCGTAGCGCTTATCTCGACTAGAGATCTCCCTCCGCTAAGCGTGAACTCTGCTCCCTTGAGTACAAAATAAAATGTTTGTCCAAACAGACGTGAAGTATGCTCACTAGAGCTTGATAAATCGTGATTCAAACCGGCGTGAACGATGCTCACCAGAGCTCGATAAAGTTGTGTCTCAAACAGCTCATCTGCGATCAATTTATTAGAAACTGACAGAATGGGGTGGAGTGGGGGCAATCTGTGAAAATAATCTGTAGTTTTCACCTCACAGAGTTGGGACTAGTATCAATCTTCTTCTTTTCATCCAAACGTCTCAATGGACTTATGCAGAATTATATCGAATCGGCGGTTCTTCAGACACGTGTTTTAGCGCCCTTTTTTAAGGTACGCCATTCTCCGCATGGTTCAGGCGCTCTCTCTCCTGATTTGCTGATTCAATCGTGTATCGGTTAGAACTTCTTTTCTGTCACGCCCATAATGACGCCGACTTGGATGCGCGTTCATACAGAATTTGTACTTGAACTCGGCTTAGCTGGTCATCGTCAGGAATAACTACCAGGCCACTCCTGTTGCAATAATTGCGACACACTATCTGTCTCCCCTTTGTCAACCTCCAACATGTTCTGCCTGGGCATCAGTAATAATAATAATAAAAATCATGAAGACTTATTGATCGGCAAATCAATAAGGGTTCAATATATATCTTATACACAAAAAGTCCTATCGGCGCGCCGGAAGGCGGAGGTAGATTTCACCGAACAAACTTGGGGATAGGCGAAAATAGGCAGAATATGCAGGTTTTCGTAAGGATCAGACCTCATTTATTGCGAGAAAGTATGTTATAATTGGAGATTAATTAACTTTGTTTTTCGTCATTTTATGCATATTTTAAACATTTTATTGTCTTATGATGACAGTAACCGTCTTGTCATTTGGAGTCCATTTTTAAACTTGTGGTCACACTGTCCTTATGCAAGGTTTCGACACTGATGTGTAACTATATAACGGTCTGTTACTTCTTCACGCAAAATTATATCTCCCGCAGAGATTTTGGTTGGTTCCTCAGTTTAGGGGCTGCGACAACGCGGTCATATAACCCCGTGTACTTTGGGTGAGTGTAGAATCTGTCTGATAAACGGTGTGAATTGTGATGGCTGTATTAGTCCGTAATTCAGGTAAGGACTGTAGACGGTCAATTTCAAGCAGTAGTTCCTAATGTTGCTAACAGATACTACCGTCAACGACACCTGCTGTGAACTTGGCTACTAGATGCCACCGCAACCAGCAACACACAACGAACGTTGGAACTTCCCCTCCAAACGAAAGCATACTGAGGGATTTTAAGCGCTCTAAGAAAATCCGACGACTTTGGCCGGCTTTGAACCCGCGACCATGGGCATAGAAGTTCAGCATGCTACCAGTTACGTCACCGAAGCCGCTTCACACTTAGTCAGATGGAAATCTGAATCTGATCTCGTGCAATTGCGTTGTCATGGCAACGTCTGATGACTCATCCCTCATCAATTTAGTAGTGTTGCCATGGCAACCACTGATAGCTCTTGGTATTTTCTTATAATTCCGAAATCATTTTTCTCATCCCTTGGCGTAATGGTGGGTCATATCAAAAATTAATTCAGACAAAAGTTTTAGGTAATTATTAGGGGAATATTGTCCATTTTGTACGGTTTTCATATTGTGCCTATTAGGAGAGAGATGATTAATGTATCCCGAAAAACCCACTTTTTCCCACCCCTTTGGTCAATGATTGGTGCTATAAAAAACTCTTCAAACATAAATGTTTGGGCTTTTTCCGACACATAGTATGAACTTTGAACGGATTCGATATTTCACATATAAAGAGAGTTATAGCAATATTTCACTTTTTCGAAAAAAAGACCCCTATTTTCACTCCCTTTGAACGATTTAGCCCAGTAACGAACTCGACCGAGATTGTATAGGTATACATATTCTGTAAAAAATTCAAAGTGATTGTTGCAAAATTACGGCAGTTATTGTGTCAAGTAAAAACTGATATACATATAAATACATATATATATATTACACATATATTATATATAAACTTTTGAACTGACGGTGGTTTTGGGGTCAGGGGGATGTGAAACGCGAAGATATGTCGAAATTTTCCGGAAGTCGAAGCATGGTACCCATTGCAATATTAGCTTTCTCATGAAATCTACCTAAAATGAATTGCTGTTCGTTAGTCTCGCTAAAACTCGAGAACGGCTGGACCGACTTGGCTGATTTTGGTCTTGAATTATTTGTGGAAGTCCAGAGAAGGTTTAAAAGGTGAATAAATGTGAAAGTTGTAGCGCACGAGTATATTAACAAATGAGTGACGGCACGCGAATCGCTTAAAAAAAGTACCGTATGCGTTCATATACCATTCATCCGATTGCTATGAAACTTTGGTTGTATTGTTGTGCAAACTCCAGGAAATTTTTCTGACTAAGTAAATACTTTTTACAATAGGTAGCGCACGAGTAGATTCAACAAATGAGCGACGACGAGCGAAGCGTTTCAACAAAGTCCCGTAAGCCTTCATATACTATTCGTCTGATAGTGATGAAACTTGGGTGAGATGTTGTGTACACTTCATGGAAGGTTTCTGGCTTAGTAAATCCACTTAACAATAGGTAGCGCACGAGTAGATTCAACAAATGGGCGACGACTGGCGAAGCGTTTCAACAAAGTCCTGTATGCGTTCACATACCATTCGTCCGATTGCGATGAAACTTAGGTGAGAGGTTGTGTAAACTACAGGCAAGGTGTCTGGCTTAGTAAATCCATGTCTTGATAGGTAGTGCACGAGTAGATTCAACAAATGAGCGACGACGAGCGAAGCGTTTCAACAAAGTCCCGTATGCTTTCATGTACTATTTGTCTGATAGTGATGAAACTTGGGTGAGATGTTGTGTACACCTCAGGAAAGGTTTCTGGTTTAGTAAATCGACTTAACAATAGGTAGCGCATGATTAGATTCAACAAATGAGCGACGACGGCCGAAGCGTTTTAAAAAAGTCCAGTATGCATTCACATACCATTCGTCCGATAGCGATGAAACTTGGGTGAGAGGTTGTGTACACTACGGGCAAGGTTTCTCTCTTAGTAATTCCATATTATAATACGCAGCGCACGAGTAGATTCAACAAATGAGCGACGACGAGCGAAGCGTATTAACAAAGTCCCGTATGCGTTCATATACTATTCGTCTGATAGTGATGAAATTAGGGTGAGTTGTTGTGTACACTCGAGGGAAGTTTCAGGCTTAGTAAATCCACTTAACAATAGGTAGCGCAGGAGTAGATTCAACAAATGGGCGACGACGGGCGAAGCGTTTCAACAAAGTCCTGTATGCGTTCACATACCATTCGTCCAATAGCGATGAAACTTGGGTGAGAGGTTGTGTACACTACAGGCGAGGTTTCTGTCTTAGTAAATCCATGTCATGATTGGGAGCACACGAGTAGATTCAACAAATAAGCGACGATGCGCGAATCGTTTCAACAAAGTCCCGTTTGCGTTCATATACTATTCGTCTGATAGCGATGAAACTTGGGTGAGATGTTGTGTACACTTCAGGGAAGGTTTCTGGGTTAGCAAATTCACTTTACAATAGTTATCGCACAAGTAGATTAAACAAACGAGCGACGACGCGCGAAGTGTTTCAACATAGTCCCGTATACGTTCATATGCCATTCGTCTGATAACGACTAAACTTGGGCGAGTTGTTGTGTACACTCGAGGGAAGTTTCAGGCTTAGTTAATCCATTTTAAATTAGGTAGCGCGCAAGTAGATTCAACATATAAGCGAAGGCGCGCGAAGCGTTTCAACATAGTCCCGTATGCGTTCATATACCATTTGTCCGAAAGCGATGAAACTTGGGTGAGATGCTGTGTACACTTCAGGTAAGCTTTCTGGCTTTGTACATCCACTTAACAATAGGTATCGCACAAGTAGATTCAACAAATGAGTAACGGCGTGCTTATCATTTATAAAAAGTCCGTATGCGTTCATATACCATTCATGCGATTGCAATGAAATTTGGAGAAATGTTGTTTCCACTCCCGCAAAGATTTCTGATTTTGTAAATCCATTTTACAATTGGTAGCGCACGATTAGATTCAATTAACGGGCGACAGCGCGTGAATCGTTTCAACCAAGTCCCGTATGCGTTCATATAACATTCATCCGATTATCATAAAACTTTAGGGAGTTGAGCACAGTCCTGCGAAGGTGTATGAATTAGTAAATCTTTTTTCCAATGGATGGCGCACAAGTAGATTCAGCAATGAGTGTCGTCGCGTGAATCGTTTAAGCAAAAACCCGTATGCGTTCATATGCCATTCATCCGATTTCGGTGAAACTTTCATGAGTTGTTGTGTACATGCCAGGGAAGGTTTTCACTTAGTAAATCCATTTTACAATAGGTAGCGTACGAGTATATTCAACAAATGGGTGACGGCGCTCGAATCGTTACAACAAAGTCCCGTATGCGTTCATATACCATTCATTTCATTGCGATGTAAATTTTCTGAGATGTTGAGCACGCTCCCATGATATTTTGATATAGTAAATCAATTTTACAATAGTTTAGAGGTGGTTAACGGAAAAAGAACAAGATGTTCAGTAAAGAACATATAGCCTACTTTCTCCTAAATGCATGGGTATTGTTATAACTCTTTGTCCTTTTCAAGGAGTATAATTGAATGTTGGTTGTAGTAGCTTGTTGAAATTCAACGTGCTATATGGATATTAAACATGAATATGAGGTGCCCTTTGCTAGTGCTACCTCAGTAAAAAAAAATCATTCAATTCGGTTTCACCGTGTTTGAATCGATATGGGGAAAGGATTTGCACACATACATGGCCGCTATTTGCAAACTATTGGGCTGATGACCTTGTAGTCAGTCATAAGATGCTTTCCACAAAAAGGCATGTTGTTGCAAAATCCGGTAGAGATCAAATTATTAGGATGGTCGTAATTTGATTTAAGCGTTGAATATTTGTGTGGCCGCCATTACGTTTCCGTCAAGATGGCGGCGATATAAAACATGACACTGAGGTGCCCTTTGCTAGTGCTACCTCTGTACCAAATTTCATTCCATTCGGTTTTACCGTGTTCGAATTAATAGGGGTAATCGATTTTGACACAAAGATGGCCGCCATCCGCAAACTATTAGGCTAATGACCTATTAGATTTGTGAAAGGATGCTCCCTCCATAAAGGTATGTTGTTGCAAAATTTGGTAGAGATCGGATGATTAGGTTAGTCGTAATTTGATTTAAGCTTTGAACATTTGTGTGGCCACCATTACGTTTCCGTCAAGATGGCGGCGATATAAAACATGACATAGGGGTGCCATTTGCTAGTACTACCTCTGTACCAAATTTCGTTCCATTCGGTTTCACCGTGTTCGAATTAATAGGAGCAATCGATTTTCACACAAAGATGGCCGCCATCCGCAAACTATTAGGCTGATGACCTATTAGTTTGGATAAAGGATGCTGCCCCCAATAAAGGTATGTTGTTGCAAAATTTGGTAGAGATCGGATGATTAGTTTAGTCGTAATTCGATTTAAGCTTTGAACATTTGTGTGGCCGCCATTACGTTTCCGTCAAGATGGCGGCGATATAAAACATGACACTGAGGTGTCCTTTGCTAGTGCTACCTTTTTACCAAATTTCGTTCAATTTGCGCTCACCGTGTTGGAATTGATAGGGGGGACAGACATTCAGAGTACACACACTCACACACACAGACTCACACACACACATACACACTCACAGACAGACACTCTTTTTTTTCGCCCTGTAGTGATCTCATAAGTCTACTTTCATTTTTTGCAAAAATCGAAAGTAGGCTAAAAACAATATTGGGAATCCAAAAGCACTTCAACATACAAAGTTACAATGCCAACACTTTCTTTGATTGGCATTGCGACGCATGCACGGTGCAGCTAGTCTTTTATATAACAAGTAGTTCCGTGAAGAACTATACAGCCTATTTTCATATATCCTTTATCAACATACAAAATTTCAGTTTGATTGCTGTATTAGATTCGTAGATATTGAGAAACGACTAAATATTTCGGATGGTCGCCATGTTGGATTTTATATATGTAAGTCCTAGAGTTATGTATTGTTACATGAAGATTAATGTGTACGTGTAGCATTCAAACTTTAATCGCATGATTAGGACACAAGAAGAAACAAAGAGATTTTAAAATTTTGCACTGCTGCCATCTTGTGGTTATGGCAACAATTGAAATAAATTAGATGACAGTGGATTAACATTCGTATAAGGATTTACGGTACCAAGTTTCACTGCACTCGGATGGTTAAATTGCGAGAAACGTCCTTGTAAATATGCATACTTCGCGTCGCCGCCATGTTGGATTTGTGATCACCAGGTTATTTAAAGTGCTATAACTGAACTTAAGTTCATAGCCCCTATGAACATAAAAACAATCAGTTTGATTGCTATATTAGATTCGTAGATATTCAGAGCCGTCTAAATATTTCGGATGGTCACTATGTTGGATTGTTAAATGTATAGGCCATAGTGTCATGTACCATTAAAGGAAAATTATTGGGTAAGTTCATTATTCAAACTTTCACTTCGATCGCATGATTACAACCCAAGAAATAAAAACTCAATTTCAAAATTCGCACAGCCACCATCCTGAGGTTATGTAAACAATTGAACTAGATTGGATACCAGTGCATTACAATGTGTATAAACATTTCCTGTACCAGATTTCATTGCGTTTGGAACAACAAAATTGAGAGAAAGGTCTATTTAAAATTTACAAATTCGCTTGGCTTCCAAGTTCGTTTCGTAGTTAACCGGTTTTTGAAAGTCTTACAGATGAAATTCCAGTAGTGTCCATTATCTCCGTACAAAATTTCGGGGTGATACCGCTAACAGTTTTGGGGATATAGAATGCTGGTGAAATATTTCGCACTTCCGTCATCTTGTGGTTATGTAAACAATTGAACGATGTTAGATTTCGGTGCATTACAATGTGTATAAACATATACTGTACCATGTTTTATTGCGTTTGGTTGGTTAAATCGCGAGAAAAGTCTATTTAATAGTCGCAAATTGGCATGGCCGCCATTTTGGTTTTGTAGTTACCAGTTTTTCAAAAATTACATAGGTGAAATTCTAGTAGTTCAGGGTGATATCGGGAATAGTTTCGGAGATATTGAATGCTGGTGAAATATTTCGCACAGCCACCATGTTTGATTGGTGAGACGTAACAAAATTTTAAGGGCATGGTCGGGGTCGCCCGGACTAGTGCTATTAACTTACCGAGTTTCATTGAAATCGCTCCAGCCGTTTAGATTTTATTATGGGGACACTCACACACACGCACACACACACACGCGCACGCATACACACACGGACAAAAGGTGATCTCATAAGCCTATTTTTAGCCTACTTTCGATTTTTGCAAAACATGAAAGTAGACTTATGAGATCACTACAGGGCCAAAAATTGTGTGTCTGTCTGTGTGTGTGTATGTGTGTGTGAGTCTGTGTGTGTGTGTGTGTGTGTGTGTGTGTGTGTGAGAGTACTCTGAATGTCTGTCCCCCTCTATCAATTCGAACACGGTGAAACCGAATTGAATGAAACTTGGTACAGAGGTAGCACTGGCAAAGGGCACCTCAGAGTCATGTTTTATATTGCCGCCATCTTTACCAAAACTTAATGGCGGCCACTCAAATGGTCAAAACGTAACAATGCATTACAACCAAACTAATAATCGGATCTTTACCAAATTTGGTAACAACGATCCTTCATATGAGGCATGTCTTGTGCCCAAACTACGAGGTCATCAACCGTACCATTTCAGAATGGCGGCCGTGTGAATTATGCAAACTTTATAATCCATAACATGGGACCCACCAGTTCCGACTATCGAACCAAGAATCGTTTAATCTGTTTGAAACGACGTGGCCCGTTTGAAATTAAAAGTTTATATTTTAATATTATAGTCTAGAAGTGATTTTAAAAAGCTGAGTCGTCTCGGTTATTTGACAAGATGGAAGCTGATCTCTCGTTCTGACCTTTATTTTATTAATTTCAGTATGTTGCATGCAATATAGGCTAGTGGTAACAAATATATGAACTTTCTATGAAATGAATTCGGTTTAAAATATACTCCAGTAAAGAAAACGTTTAGTCCAAGTCATGATTTGCTATAACGTGGAATATGTATTGGTTCCTAACGAACTAATAGAGTGTGCACGATTGGCTGAGTGGTCAGCGCGTTAGTCTTTCATCAGGCTGGCCGTGGTTCAAATCCTATCAGAGTTAGACTTTTTTTCTTGATTTTTTTTATATTTATTATTTCTTGAGTACTGAGACATTATAAAATAAAGCATTATATGCTGCATTTTGAAATGGAAAATATATATTTAATTAAAACAACATTCACCACCGGAGTGACATCTAAGAGTAATTACTTGAACTATGTTATTGGGAACCACAGCCTTCTAGTTATGCTCTCTACCGGCCAGTTAGTGAACCCATGTCTACAGTATAATTGCGAAGGTTATTATTTTTGCCGATAGAGGGTACACATCCCCAAGATAAGGCGCGATTATCAAGGCCAACGAGAATGACTGGCTCTGGTGAGTTTTCGTGACGTCAGCAATGTAGTTCTGTTGCACCACTGCCTGGTCTTCGTTTTACTGCAGTCATCTTGTCTACATCATTGAACCTGTATAAACGTTGGTGTTCATTTATCACTTGTCTTCATAGAAGGTATTGATACAAGTCGTTAGTCGGTGGGTAGTGTATTCGCAGATCTCTTCTATAAACGAATTAATTTATGTTCCGCCCCTTGAATCAACAATAAGTTAATGATATCTATACTGTGCTGCACGATTCTTTGATCTAATTATACTAATGTGCATAATTTAACTTACAACGAAGGTCACAGAATCTACAACTCGACTTAATGTAGCCTGTTCGTTGCAGCTATTAAAGACACAACGAACCCTTGAATCCTAGTTCGCGTGGATTTTTGTAAGGAGTAACTTCAATAGGCGTAGTTTTGAAAACCTATACAGTATAATTTATCGTGTTTGAAAACACACGGAACATCTAAACTGCGTCCATTTTATGAAGATTGATATAAAATATTGCATTTCTGCTGCTTATGAATTGCTCTTGACTTAAACGTACAAGCATCATCAAGCAGTACCGGTACATTGCCTACGTCACAGAAGGGTTTGGTTTACGCGCCATGGCCTGTCTTTCTCGTTAGCAGTGCGCGATTACAAATTAGCTGTGTAATAGATATATTAAATATGTTTCTCCCAGTGATACGTTTAGAGCAACGAAGTTTAAATTATTGTAAGTAGTCGGTGTTAATAAACTGAATACCTACGTTGTTTGGAGTGTTTACTGATGAAATTGCAAAATGCTGGGGTAAATTATTTGAACGCCACTCCTCAAATCCAGTGTGTCAATTTGCACTTCGAATTGGAAGAAATTAGGAGATGATAAAGACAAAGAGTTATAACTATACCCATACATTTAGGAGAAAGTAGGCTATATGTTATTTCCTGAACATCTTGTTTCAAAACTGAAAATAGGCTAAAAATGAATTGCTGTTCGTTAGTCTCGCTAAAACTCGAGAACGGCTGAACCGATTTGGCTTATTTTGGTCTTGAATTATTTGTGGAAGTCCAGAGAAGGTTTAAAAGGTGAATAAATATGACAGTTGTAGCGCACGAGTAGATTCAACAAATGAGTGACGACGAGCGAAGCGTTTCAACAAAGTCCCGTATGCTTTCATATACTATTCGTCTGATAGTGATGAAACTTGGGTGAGATGTTGTGTACACCTCAGGAAAGGTTTCTGGTTTAGTAAATCGACTTAACAATAGGTAGCGCACGATTAGATTCAACAAATGAGCGACGACGGCCGAAGCGTTTTAAAAAAGTCCAGTACGCATTCACATACCATTCGTCCGATAGCGATGAAACTTGGGTGAGAGGTTGTCTACACTACGGGTAAGGTTTCTCTCTTAGTAATTCCATATTATAATAGGCAGCGCACGAGTAGATTCAACAAATGAGCGACGACGAGCGAAGCGTTTTAACAAAGTCCCGTATGCGTTCGAATACTATTCGTCTGATAGTGATGAAACTTGGGTGAGATGTTGTGTACACTTCAGGGAAGGTGTCTGGCTTAGTAAATCCACTTACCAATAGTTAGCGCAGGAGTAGAGTCAACAAATGTGCGACGACGGGCGAAGCGTTTCAACAAAGTCCTGGATGTGTTCACATACCATTCGTCCGATAGCGATGAAACTTGGGTGAGAGGCTGTGTACACTACAGGCGAGGTTTCTGTCTTAGTAAATCCATGTCTTGATAGGTAGCGCACGAGTAGATTTTACAAATGAGCGACGATGCGCGAATCGTTTCAACAAAGTCCCGTTTACGTTCATATACTATTCGTCTGACAGCGATGAATCTCGGGTGAGATGTTGTGTACACTTCAGGGAAGGTTTCTGGGTTAGTAAATTCACTTTACAATAGGTATCGCAGAAGTAGATTAAACAAACGAGCGACGACGCGCGAAGTCTTTCATCATAGTCCCGTATACGTTCATATACCATTCGTCTGATAGCGACTAAACTTGGGCGAGTTGTTGTGTACACTCGAGGGAAGTTTCAGGCTTAGTTAATCCATTTTAAATTAGGTAGCGCTCAAGTAGATTCAACATATGAGCGAAGGCGCGCGAAGCGTTTCAACAAAGTCCCGTATGCGTTCATATACCATTTGTCCGAAAGCGATGAAACTTGGGTGAGATGTTGTGTACGCTTCAGGGAAGGTTTCTGGCTTAGTACATCCACTTTACAATAGGTATCGCACAAGTAGATTCAACAAATGAGTAACGGCGTGCGTATCGTTTTAAAAAAATTCCGTATGTGTTCATATACCATTCATGCGATTGCAATGATATTTGGAGAAATGTTGTTTTTACTCCCGCAATGATTTCTGATTTAGTAAATCCATTTTACAATTGGTAGCTCACGATTAGATTCTATTAACGGGCAACAGCGCTTGAATCGTTTCAACCAAGTCTCGTATGCGTTCATATAACATTCATCCGATTATCATAAAACTTTGGGGAGTTGAGCTCAGTCCTGCGAAGGTGTATGCATTAGTAAATCCGTTTTCCAATGCGTGGCGCACAAGTAGATTCAACAATGAGTGTCGTCACGCGAATCGTTTAAGCAAAAACCCGTATGCGTTCATATGCCATTCATCCGATTGCGATGAAACTTTCATGAGTTGTTGTGTACACGCCAGGGAAGGTTTTCACTTAGTAAATCTATTGAGCGAGTCAAGAGTTTGGTTTATTTAGGACAGAATATTAATGAGAATTGGGATCCTTCGGTTGAAATAAGATGCCGTATAGAGAAGGCTAGATCCATCTTTATGACAATGAAACAACTACTATGCTGTCGAGATCTCAGTATGACGCTTAAGAAAAGAATTGTGAAGTGTTATGTTGTCTCCATTCTTCTTTATGGTGTTGAAGCTTGGACCTTGTCCGTAGCTACAGAAAAGAAGATTCGAGCTTTTGAAATGTGGATATACCGGCGGATTCTTAAAATTTCGTGGACAGAACATGTGAGTAATGCCGAGGTTCTTCAGCGTGTGAGCAGCCAACCTGAGCTGTTAAACACAATTAAGAAGAGGAAATTGGAATACTTGGGACACATGATGAGGAATCCAAAATACCGTCTGCTCCAAGTTATACTTCAGGGTAAAATTGAAGGACGGCGTGGACCAGGAAGGAGACGAATAACTTGGATGGATAATTTAAAAACGTGGTTTGGGCTGTCTTCCACGGAACTCTTCAGGATTGCACAGGATAAGAAGGTGTTAGCCATGGTGGTAGCCAACGTCCGTATCGGATAAGGTAGAAGAAGAAGAAGAAATCTATTTTACAATAGATAGCGTACGAGTATATTCAATAAATGGGTGACGGCGCTCGAATCGTTTCAAAAAAGTCCCGTATGCGTTCATATACCATTCATGAAAATTTGGTGAGATGTTGAGCGCGCTCCCATGATTTTTTGAGATAGTAAATCAATTTTACAATAGTTTAGAGGTGGTTAACGGAAAAAGAAAAACAATATTGGGAATCCAAAAGCACTTCAACATACAAAGTTACAATGCCAACACTTTCTTTGATTGGCATTGCGGCGCATGCCGGGTATAGCTAGTATATACATAAATTATATATAAACGTTTGAACTGACGGTGGTTTTGGGGTCTGGGGGATGTGAATCGCGAAGATATGTCGAAATTTTCTGGAAGTCGAAACATGGTACCCATTGCAATAGTTAGCTTTCTAATGAAATCTATCTATTATCCAGCCAATGCGGTGGAAACAGCAGTGAACGTATGTTTTGAATCTGTTTAGTTGTGGTGCTACATCTCAGTTTAACATTGAGTTGTGTGTGCATTGTTGTTAAAACGTTCTCAATCTTGTCCTTCAACCAGTGCTTCGAAAGTTGTGAAAACTAGTCAAGGAATCGTGAAAACTGTTGAAAGTGATGATGTGTGTACCGAGACCGGCATGCCTACTGAATCAAGTGCTACGATTAACGTTCAGGTTTCCAGTGTTAGTTCTACTAAAACAGTGGCAAAACGCAAGTATGATCCTAGTAACTTGGCTTTTGGATTCACATATACTGGATAAGAGGAGTGCGTCAGGCCTCGTCAGCCGGCACAGTTCATATCCTCGCCGCTAGATCGGGGCTTCATTCATTCCATTCCTGACCCGGTCGGAGACTGGAAGCAGGCTGTGGATTTTCATATACTGGATATGTAAATGAGCCGACTATGATCTCCGCCTCACCTGGACACGATTTGCAGTACTTGGTTTTCACTTCAGAGTGTGTGAGACAAAGGCTTTCCATGTTCCAGACGAAGAGTGCATCTGTCGGTTGTGTGGGGGGCTCTGTGACAGATATCAGGCACTGAGATGTGAGCGGGGGTTGTCGTTGAAGGACTTGTGTGGCGACCAGGATTTGTAATCACGAGATGTATGTACTGTGTATTGCTATGGCCATTCTTCTTCAAGTGCCTCGTCATCCAAGAACATTGGCGATCAGTAGCATTATCTGCTGCTTGTCCATAGCTGTTCTAAACAGAGACACTGTATTAAGTCCGAACCACTGGCTTAAGTTCTTTATCCAGGATATTCGTCTGCATCCTGGACCCTTAATGCCATCAATCTCCCCTTGGATAATTAATTGCAGGAGGTGGTATTTTTTCTCGCTCATGAAATGACCAAAGAATTCTAGTTTTCTCCTTTTGATGATACTGAGAGTTTCCGAGTCTTTGTTCATACGCCGCAGTACTTCCACATTTATGACTTTAGCTGTCCATGATACCCTTAAAATGGCCATTGGCTGCATTAAACGTTTATTTCAGTAAATAAGCCTATTCCACAATGCGTTATTGGTATGGAAATATCACCCAAACACAGTATGAAACCTTCGCTTCTAATGAGACATTTCAATACGAAACATGGTAATTTGAAGGGGAAACCTTTGGCCTATTTTAAAAATAAAGGAAATGAAGTCAAAGTAAGCAAATCACGATGAGCTCATTTTCATATCTAACCGTAAGGGCAGTTGAAGCCTCTTATAAGGTTAGTTTAAGAATAGCTCAAGAAGATAAGACACATACAATTGGTGAGAGTTTAATCTTACCGGCTTTTAAAGATATGGTGTCTCCCATTTTAGGAGAAAAGGAAGCCAAGCAGCTTGATGTTGTTTCATTATCAAACAACACTGTGTCACGGAGAATTGTAGATGTAAAGCACACTTTAATTGAAAAGATCAAAGTGAGCCCCACTTCAGATTGACGAGTCGACTGATGTCACCAACATGCCAAATTTGCTGCGCTACGTTAGGTATAAGGACAGCAATGAAATAAAAGAAGATATGCTCTTTTGTGAGGTGTCACAGGCTCAAACAAAAAGTGAAGATATATTCTGAAAACAAAATAGTTTTATGAATAATCATGAACTATATTGGAAGAAATGTATAGGAATTTGTACGGATGGAGCGGCCGCAATGGTGGGGCGTCATGCTGGCGTAGTAGTCAAACTGAAACAAGTAGCAAATATTACTCACTGCTGTTTGCATAGAGAAGCTTTGGTGAGCAAAATATGTCCTGACAGCTTAAAGGAGGTATTGAGCCAAGCCGTTATAACAATAAATTTTATTAAGGCACGTGCCTTGAACTCTCGCTTGTTTTCAAGACTGTGCGATGAAATGGGTGGTTTGCACAGACAACCGTTGCTACATACGGAAGTTAGGTGGCTTTCAATGGGAAAAGTAATCATACGTTTATTTGAGCTCCGTCATGAAGTTTTTTTTGAGTCCGACACTAACTTTGAATTCCAAAACTGTTTCACGATGGACTGTGGATCTGCAAGCTGGCATATTTATCAGATATATTTTCAAAGCTTAATGACCTCAACCAAAGTTTACAAGGAGATTACAACACTCCCTTTCCGGTACAAGATAAAATATGTGCTATGAAGAAAAAACTCAATCAAGCAGCAAAAGTAGCAAATGGGAAAAAAGTGTCCTTTTTTCCAACACTCAAGAATTTTGTTGAAGAAAATAATCTTCAGCTGAATCCTGGACTTCTGAAAGACATTAAAACCCACTGCTTTGATTTGATTCAAACTAACGAAGCATATTTACCTGAAGACTTCATCAAATATACCTGGATCCAAAACCCGTTTGCTGACATTGATATGTTGCCGGAGGACTTTAAGGCCAAATATAAGGGGCAGTTTTATGAATTGAATTGTGATTCAGAACTAAGGCAAACTTTTTCAAAGATGGCTCTTGTGAACTTTTGGGTTGAGAGGCGTACAGACTATGCATACATAGCTGACAAAGCAGTTAGATTTTTACTGCCTTTCACTACTTCGTACTGTACCCGAAAATCCGGAAGTAGCCTGTTGGAATATCCATTGCCCCAGCTGGATCGCCTATTTCTAACAGCACCGGCCAATTACTACATTAGAAATCGCTCCCAACATGGCATTTAGGGATTTACATACAGCAGTTGCAAGAGTATTATGGATCCACAACAAACTACACGGGGCACACCTACCTTTACTTACCTTCTCGGGGACTGAGAATTCAGCTTCGTCTACAATACATCCACAATACTCTACTCCTTACATTTAAAATGAATCACACGCCAACACCGACATATTACGAACTGAATAAATTTATTAACAATGGTAAACTAACCTAAATAAACAATATAACAATAAACTAATTTAATAACAAAAGAAAAATAAAACCACACAATCATACACACTTCCATTCTACTACACATCTTATTACAATGCCGTGTAAAAATATCGGCGTGAAAGCCTTGGTAGGTATAGACCTACACTGCGTAACAAAAACGTTTAAGGAAGGCTCTTAAATTCATGGCATTCCTGAGAACGGAGCTACCTTCACTAGCCCCCGTCTGGAAACGCACGTACACAAGCCTGGCTTTATCAATGAAACACCAGCACCACGCTGCTTTCAAAACTTTTTACATTTTATAGAAGGCTGTGAATCTTCACCTGCTCATATTATGTCACACCGCTCTCCAATTCTAACGGTGAATCATACTGGCTAGCCTACATTGAGACTTCCTTGTGTGCGTTTAAAATACACGTAAAATTAACATTCATATCTCACAAAAATGCTCATAACTTCTATGTTCCTTTAACAATCAGTCTGAAAATTTTTATACAATCTTTCATTCGCACCCCGAAATTGTTCTAGACCAATCCGGCTCAACAATTACAAGATTATTTAACTAATTAAATCATTTCCGACAAAAATGTACATATAATTTGTTCATAATAATAATGGACACTAGTGTTGCTAAAACGTTACTTTCGATATTCTGGCTTCTCGGTTACAATACAACTCTCAATTAATTATATACACTGTTTTTCACATAATCATTCTCTAACACTCCGTAGTTTTGATATACTGCTCACACATCGTCTTATATAGGTTTCATTACATTATCGGTCTAATTCAATCGACTGATTAAGGTTAACTGTACGTAATTACATAACTTCGGGTTTAATAAAATATAATTGTTGTATCATTGATGTGAGTAGAGAATCTTTCTCTAGTTGTATTTCCGCTAAAACCCTTCTGTCAACACAGCTAAAACGATACTCCACATGAACTTGACTACTTTTATACAACGATTCTTATCATGATCCATGCCTTCTTATCAAAGAACAGTACTACTTTGACTTCCTTTAAAATGCGGAACTTCCTTCGCACGAGCACTTCATAGCTCTACAAATCCTCATATAACAATATATATGGCATAAACAATTATCATCCACTATGTTAAACAATAACCAAAATGGATTAATTGTTATTAACATTTCTTCTGCAAGAACTACTCTCAAATAAAGGCGTGACCCCCAGTATCATTTCACATGACTACTGATCTACAGTTATACATACTTGTGTTCTTCAAACGAAACTTCCAATTGTATTGAACGATATAAGACTGTCGTGATTGACCTCCTAAAGTTTACTCCACAAAAAGATAATTAACTGTTAACTCGTCTGTCGCAAATACATGTAATAAAAATAATACTCCTATCTCACCTCACTGATCAAGCCATAAATTGTGTATCGTTGTAATATCAGGTAGACATAATGACGTGATGTTACACAAATAGTGTAAAATAACACACATGTTATTTATAGTGTCAAATAGAATCCAATCTTGACCGGGATAAACTAGCTTTGAATTCCTAGCCAAAGATTTGATTAATATACTATCAAAAGGTATTTCCTCTAACATATTAAATGAACAAAGCTCTCAGCTTTACAAATAATAAAAAGTTTTGTCAACGTCGTAATGTTTTTCCACTCTACAAAAAGAATGTTTATAGGGGTTAAGACTTCGGTCTTATCAAACGACTAGTATTTCACAGATCGTCGACAGTTTATGTACAATAATGATATAACAATATCATTCGATGTTTCTTCTGTTCTTGAAGTTAGATGTTGTTACCTTATAGTGCTCAAATTAAATTTAAAAATAATTTAATTTGAAGCTATGACACAATGTCAGAATACTTGGTTTAAATCAACTTATTAAAATTGGAGAGTCGAAACGACTAGTCTTCTATGAGGCAATATGATTCCTCAAACAAAATTTTTAATGTCAGTTCCACAACTGATCCGTAGAATAAAATTGAAAAATAGATGAAAGGCAATCATCTCCTAAATAATCTTGAAGCATAAAAATCTTAGCACACATCTGAAGTAAAAAATACATGAGAACACTGAAATACATGAGATGTGAAAATATGTATTAAGATCGTTGGCTCAGGATGTCACTAATCAAGCTCTATACTAAAAGTAAGAGACACAGCTACCTTATTTGGACGAAAACTTGAAGATCAATGTAAGTATTCACACAATACTTTAGATGTTTCCTCAGTTCATGATACTGAGATGGATCTGCATTCGAACCTCGGATCTGCGACCTCAGAGATAGGAAAAACGTTCCCCCTCCGGAATTCACCAACATTCGCCTGGGCTCGAACGACATCCTTCTGGCAAATTCTTCTGTGGTTGCTGGGCTACCCCTAGCATCTTGACAAATCTCTTCTGTAGAATCTTCATTCTCCGTCGCAAATATGTATCAGCCTCATCATTGGAATATAATTTATAGAAGAATTCATATAAATGGTGAATGAAATATTTCCATTGCTAATTGATGTTACATTAGTGTTCGTAGACTGACGAAAATGTACAAGATGGACCGTACACTACGTCTGTATTCAAGAATACGTCGTCTAACGAAGTTCCATCGTTGTATCTTAACTCCTGTTATCGAATATGTCTCTGGCGCATGACTATTTAGTTCATCATATCAACAATGTTAATTATGTTGTATGAATCCACTTGAAAAATAATGATAGTCATTATAATAATGTTTAATGCGCCAATGTTAAAAGTTCTCCGCTACTGTTCACTTGAACTGCGCTCGCCAACTTCACGTTGCAATTTAAAATGATATTCAGCTTTATTTCCAACACATTTGAAAATCTGACTTAACAAGCTTATATTGTCGAAACGGTAAATTTTAGAACGCTCGACTTTCAGCAGAATGTAGTATGCGACCCGTTCTTTATATATATTTATTTAGTTGAACTCAAATCTCAATAATATAAGAGATACTAATTTCAATGTTCCTCACAACTTCACATAACATGGAAGTGCGGTAATCTCCTGCGATCTACCTCGCTATCCTCGCGTCTCCACAAGTCGACAGTCGTCGCACTCGGACAAAGCCTTGGGATCTTCGTTAACCCAGTAAAAACACTTCCTCATTCTTCCAAGACTGCTGGAATAGGAACATCGATCCTTGGATCTCCCCCTCCAAGTCGAAATTTTGGCGGCCATATCAATCTCCCACCATAATTTTAGCGCGTAGATTACTAATACTTATTACTGCGTAGATTAACCGATCTGCGGTTTTTAAAGTATCAGACATAATTTCTTTTAATATTCTCTTCATTACCAAATAAAAAAATCTTCTTCTAAGGGCCTAAATGCATAATTTCACCAAATTATGTAGTTGAAGTTGATCCCGTCTTCAATAAGACCTCTTCTCATTGGCTCTGGGCTGGGATCCAATAGCATAATTTATAACAATATTTATAATATTAATTTCCAAACTCACTGTTGCTATGCCAATTTTAGCCTTCTAGAAGCGTCTATTGTGCAATATATCACGTGATCGGGCTCTCCCACGGCCTCGAGTTTGTAACACTACCCTCCACTGTCTCACTTCCAGAATTTATATTTGCTAGTTAAATTTTATCACGGGGACGGAAAATACTCTCATTTTGTCCCAAAATAATTCAATTTCCGGGGGCAGTACTAGTGTGAGACTGTATTTTCTTCACTTGTTTATCTCAAGAATAAATACCAGAATAGGCTCCTACAGTGGAAAACGATCTTAAACCAGACATTCCTAAGTTGGCTTCAAATTTTCTAGCTCACCCTTGACATTGAAGTTGTTATTTGAACTTTGGTTATTATGTTTAATTATTAAGAGTTTCTTTTATTAATATTATATGTACAGTGTCATTTGTGAATGTTTGAATTAAATACTTACTGTCATAAATAATAAAACAATTGGACACTCTTTTTATTATTTGAACTTTAACAGTCTACCCCTAACAAACACAATATACAATCCATCTTTGGTCTGCTACGTAGTGGTGGTAGAGGTGTTATAGTTACTATATCTTCCAACCATTAGGTGGTACGCGAGAGATTCTCATCTCTTAAAGTGGTACACACAAAAAAAGTTTGGGAAACACTGCTATATACCACACTGAATGATAGCGATCAGATGTGGGCTGATTGTTGAATATAGAAACTTTACACTCCCTTCATAAGACGTGAAGGAAGCATGAGTATGTGTGCATACTTCCGAATTCCTGAAAGACTGAATTATGAATGCTCAGTAGTTACAAAAACTCACTCACGTTTTATTATCTTGAATTTCGAGTCACATCAGACACCTTAGACATACGGATGAGGGTTAGTACATCACGGACCAAGTGAAAACACGTAAATGTTGTCTATTACAATAAAAAGATACCTGAATCCTCTAAAACCAAGATTTACATTTCCACATTTAATGAATTCGAATTGTGTTCTTTGCCCGTTGAAATCTACCTCCGCCTTACAGCGTGCTGAGAGGGATTTTTTTCTATTGACTTTGGAGCAAACCCTCACGTATCTCCCTTCATTCTTTCCGAGCCCATCAGTTCACTATATTCGAAGGGTTGATGGCATTTCTTATCCCTGTATTTTATCCCTATGTTGCCCAATTGTTTCTTCTAATAAATTAGTAGAAGTACTTTTCATGGTATAGTCGACTCTCAAAAATTTGAAACTCAAGGAACAAGAGAATAACTTCAATTTACCGAGAGTTCAAAATAATAGGAGTTCAAATAACCAAGAGGGATGGTAAAATTCAAATAAACATGAGTTTGATTTTCGTGATTTTATTACTGTACTTACTTACTGATATTTATTTCAAAACATTTGTACAATAATTATTATACACAAATGTTCATTTTGAAAGAAAATGTTCGTAATTTTCTTTTGAGTGAGCGACTTTCATTTATGGAAAGACACTTGTTTTTTCTCGAACTCATTTTGATACTTAAAAATTGCACAAATCAAACATTATTCTGTAACACAAGTTAACGTTTGAAAGAAGACTCAAATCTGCGAACTCACTCCTGCATCTTTATATCGATGTAAATGACAGGTCTGTGCATGATAACAATACTCTAATCAAATTATAGAGAGTAGGGAAGCATGACTTCAAATCATAGGGTGTTGGCGAGCAAAATGTCTTTCCTACAACTTCAAATTACCAATGGGACTAAATCACATTGATGTTTATTTTACATTATCGAGTATTTTTCAAGGGACAGGGAGAAACTTCAAATTATCGAGAGATTCAAATTAACTAGTGAAAAAGTAGTATTTATTACTGGATTTATTATAACCCTTACCATCAGGAATAGATGACCTAGATGTTTTCCCCCTTATAACATCAATCACCACCATATTTTTAAATCAGTAATGTTTATATGGTAATGCAACTACATGAACTTCAATAAATACAATCATCTAGTGATTATTGAATAAATAAAATTTACAGTATCACGGTATCACACAATTTTATTGAAATACAGTATCTGGTTATGGATTTGGGAATCACTGAGCGTGATGAGCCCGATGTGTAGTTTAATCGATGGCTTTAGCATATTATGTGTTACACTCTTCCATGTGAATTACTGTACTTGCCTGTTCCAAATAGCAATGCGGTCTATTATTCCTTTGATATGGTTTATTTAAATATATTTGTATTATATTTTAATTACAACAGAATATTCAATTGAATCTTTTCATATGGTCGTACATTTTATCTGTTCTATTGAAAAAAATGGCCTGTCGGTCGTATCAAAATGAAAGGACTTTATTGTATTGCCATATGAAAAAATATAATGATATGTAAAGAATTAAAACAATGAATGTGTTGAACAATTGTTGATTGTTTGAAATTTCCAATAATTCATTTTCAACGCCCAGATATTCCAGAAACTAACAATATGATGGCACAAAGGAGAGTTACAGGCTCAATACAGAACGAGTCAAATCAATCCAGCAATGGTTTCCAAGCCAATAGAGGATGTGTCTTTATTAATTGCACAGATTCTCGGAATTGTGAATATAACCTGCCTGTTGTTGACTCATATAGGGACTTGGGACATCTTTGATCATAAAGCCCGTGTGTATGGTAATTGTGTGAAAACCTGTGTTATTGTGATGACTATGTACCCAAAATTAGTAACAGACATACGCGCACTTATATTTAAACTAGCAGAAGTACCCATTCTTCGAACAGTCGTCGGTATTAATAACCAGACATAATCAATTGAGCTACTGTTGCAATGGTTAGGGGCTTGGAACCTGTTTGTCGTCAAAGATAAATGATTAGTTGAAATATGCTCTGAAACTAACTTGCCTAACGAGTACTTCCTGACGTGAAAGTAAAATTGAAAACCTCGTAGACGAAATGCAATACACGTCACATAAAATCTGACCCTCACTGTTGTGTCAAGTGCGCATCCAGAGGAAGACCCCGTTAATAAATTATAAAGGCTTGTGGTGTATGAAAATTCAGGTTATTTAGCCTCCAATGACCCAAATTCCTAAAAGCAAAAAAAAAAAACTATTTCAATTCAGTAATTTTTGAAAATTAATGTTTCTGTTTGAAGATATAATAGACCTTCTGTACGACACATCGCACGTTTAAGTCTTGTGAAAAAATCGAGGGTACCTCTTGACCCCCTTAAGCGCATTGGTGAATTTTACAGTTTTTGTTGGTTCCGTGATAACCTTATAGCCATTTGCAAACTTTCACAGAAATTTAATAAATGGAGTGGCATTACTTCTTGCAGAAATAGATGGTAAGTTGGATGTACCTTTTTGAGACACTGTTGCCATGGTTACAGGCTTGCATTCCTACATTAGTTTATTAAATGAAATTAGTTTTCTGGGAATATCTCAGAAACTCTTGGTTTTAGAGCATTAAAATGTAGTTTTCGGGGACCCATTACGGCTGTTTAGGGGCCCCGAGGTTTTTTCTGACACCAAGGGGCTGAAAATGAGCTTTGTCTCGTCGTTGTAGGCCGCAGTATCATCATCATCATCATCCCCTTGCACAGTTTCTAGCCACTGGCCGGGTCTGTTTGGAACACAGGCCACTACAACGTCTTCTGTCTTCCCACCATCTCTCAGCCTCCACCCCTGTCCAATCTTCTCCTCTCTTCATCACGCTTTCTTCCATCCCTTTCAGCCACCTGTCTCTCGGACTTCCTCTCGGTCTTCCTTTCGGTCTCTTTCCTTCCCACTTCGTCTCGTGTATCCTCCTGGGTATCCTATTATCCTTCATTCGTTTTACATGTCCATACCATCTAAGTCTAGATTTCTCTATACCATCCCGTAATGGATCCTCCTTTATTAATTCTCTGGTCCTCTCATTTCTTATTCTGACCATCTTTGTAGCTCCAATACTGCTTCTCAAGAACCTCATCTCACTGGCCTGTATTTTGCTCTTCTCCCTTCCTTTCATATCCCAGGCCTCCGAGGCATACGTCAGGATAGGGACATAGTACGTCCGATATATGATCTTTTTTCTGTTCTGAGGGACATCCTTGCTCCATAACATGCTTCTCACACTCCTCCGGAATGCTTCTGCCTGTCTCCCCCGCTCATTTTTTCTCTATCGTTTCTTCCATTATATTGTATCAGACTTCCCAGATACTTGAAACTCTCCACTTTCTTCAGCTATTCCCCACAAATTGTTATTCCCGTTGTGGTTCTTTCCTTCTTCCTTGTTGTGATCACCATCTCACTCTTATTTATGCTAAATTTCATCCCATATCCTTGTATTATTCCTTCCCACACGTCCAACTGTTCCTGTACCTCCTCCGCCTTGTTTCCCCAAATCATCCGCTAACACCATTGCTTTCATATTTCCTTCCCCAATTACTTGTGCCACTCAGGTCATTATGTCACCCATCACCACAATGAAATGTAACGGTGCCAGTGCACTTCCTTGCTTCAGGCCGTTTCTCTGTTCCACCCAGTCCGATCTCTCTCCTCCCACTTTCACACAGCTCACGCTTCCCTTGTACATCTCCTGTATCCTCCTTCATTTGTCTACTCCTCTATCATCCAGGGACGTCCATACTTTGTTTCTGCATACACTGTCATATGCTTTCTGAATGTCCAGGAAGGCGATCAGTAGATCTGTTCCATACCCATAATGCTCTTCTTGTAACTGCCTTACAGCAAAAATCAAATCCACTGTGGACCTTCTGGTTCTGAAGCCATGTTGTTCTTCCCTCATCCCTCCTTCTATCCTTGTCCTAATTCTCCTTTCCAAACCTTTCTCAATCATCTTTGCACAATGACTCATCAGTTTTATTCCCCGATAGTCTCTGCATTCTGTTCTACTACCTTTCTTGAAGATCGGGACATTTATTCCCTTTTCCAGTCCTCAGGGGTCTTCCTTTCCGTAGTGTAATAATAATAATAATTATAATAATAATATAACAATATAGGGATAGGGATATAATAGACCTTCCGTAGCACACCAGCACGTGTAAATCGTGTGAAAAAATTCTCGAGTACCCCTTGACCCCCTTAGGCGCATTATTGATGAATTTTACAGCTTAATTTGGTTCCGTTATAACCTTCTAGCCGTTTGCAAACTATCTCAGTAATGTATTAAATGGAATTGTATTGCGTCTTACAGCAATAGATGGTCCTGTGAGTTTCTGTTGCCATGGTTACCGGCTAGCTTTCTTTCATTATTGTATTAAATGAAATAAATTTTCTGGGAATATCTCAAAAACTGTTGGTTTTAGGGCCTTAAAATGTGGGTTTCGGGGTCCATTTAGGACCCCCCGGAGATTCGTTTCTCACATTGAGGGGCTGAAAATGAGCTTTGTCTCGCCCTTCTACGCCTATTTCAGCAAGTATTTTAAGGGGGTAGGCCCCCTTTTATGAGAGGTACAGAGAAGAGTTACATCAATGATTAGTGTCGTGCCTCTGAAGGATATCTGTACCAAATTTTACGTTGAACCACCCAGCCGTTCTCGAGTTATAAGGGAACAACCACTTTGTCCACAGACAGACAAACAGACAGACAGACAGCCAAAAAAAATATTTTCACGCGCATCCGACATAAAGTCTAAAACACGTAAATAACGAAAATTTCCGTAGAAATTCAGAAAAAACAGACAAACTTTCATTCTTATATATTGAACCCTTATTGATCTACGATAAATAAGTATTCATATTTATTATTATTATTACTGCAGCCCAGGCAGTACTTGAGGAAGTGGACATGGATAAAAGGCAGGCTAGCGTTTCGTAATGATTGCAACAGGAGTAGAGCTGGTAGCTACTCTTGGGGGACGGTCAGATTTAGCCGGGTTCAAGGCCAAATTGAGCAACTACTTGCTCCAGAATTGGAAGCATAAAGGAATGATCACGAGTCACATGCAACGAACCTACGATTGAATCAGCCAATCACGAGAGACCAAGCCATGATCACGCGATGGACAGCGTCAGTAGTAAAAAGCCCGCGGAATTGATTATCTAAAGAACCGCCGAACGGATTGACCTCCGCACGAGTGCATTGAGACGTTTGATTTATTTGAAGAAGATTGCCACTAGTCCCATATTTGTGAGATAAAAACTCTGGAAATTTTTATCCGATTCCACCCCACTCCTCCGTCCCCTGTCAGTTTCTAATAAATAGTTTGGCATGACGCTACTCTTTTTTCATTCGTTTTGGAGCATTGAGAGGCTAACTTCACGCCCGTCTATGCAACGATATTTTAACGCTCGAAATTATTCAAAGTCATTCGTTTTGGAGCCTTGAGGGGCTAACTTCACACCCGTTTGTGCAACGATATTTTAACGCTCTGAATTAGTTGAAGTTATTTCATTTGTGAGCTCTGAGGAGCTAAATTCACATCAGTCGTAATAACGAATTTTAAAGCTCTAGTACATTTTATCTGAAATCAATTTTATTTTGTGAGCTAATATTTCACGCCAGTGAGCGTGGTGACTTGTAACATTTTCTTAAAGACGACCATTTCAGCTCTGAGGGGCAAGTCTTGTAACGTACTAATTAGCGCTCACCTGAGCGAAGGTCAACAGAGTAGAAGGGAAATACCGAGCAAGATAGCGACTGCCTGTGCAGTCAAGATTTTAAACTCATTATCGAGCCAGTGACGTGGTCTCGAGGTGTATATTTTATGTACAAATTTCAGTGTATTTTTTCATGTGTTGATTGTGCGTGTGTGCGAGATATCTAGGGCAAGTCTTCGAAATTAATCGCATTAGACAATTTGTGGGCGAATTGAGTAACCTGCAAGCGATTATAGCGAGGTCAAATAATTAACATTGAACTTTTCTGCCAAGGAGTCGATACCAAGATGCTCAACACGTGGTTTGGAGTTGGGATGATCTTCAACGATTCAACGCAGACGACCACGATGGAGTGTTAATCTGTCCATAGGGAAATGGGCTGAGAAGGATGTCATAAGTTCTACAAGCTGATCGGTGATGTACAACAATTGATTTTCAATTATGTAGTTAGATTTGGCCGGGGAACTTTTGTAAATAGTCATGTTTCTTTTCTTGTTGTTTAGAGTTTTTTTTTGCACCGACACTAAATGTTTTAAATGTCCGTTGGCGCGTGGCCAAAGTGTTTGTTGTATATTTGTTTTTCTTTGGGAGTCATATTTAATGTGCGCGGCGTGCGTACGTGATTTTTATCCATGCAAATGCGAAACCCGTTACATTCGATAAATGGTGCTTTATTAACGTTAATATTTGTGATAGGAAAAGGGAGGTAATTACTGTAAGATATTTGCTGAACAGGTTATTATTCATATTAGGGATGCCAAGCGCATCAACTTAAGATGTAATTTATAGAACACCGTCGTTCTAATTTTGATAGATTTTTCTTGAGTCCTTTTCAGGTTAACTAGTCACGGCTTAGAACGGTGGCGCCAGCAAGAGGAATATATTTATGTCTTTTTATTTCAGAGTCTGTCAAAACCCATACGTGTGATTGTGTGTGTTACTGTGTCAAGTGGGTGTTGATTCTACGTGAGGAGGGGGTAGAGGTCCTACCGCCCTCATATTTTTGTTGCTGTTGTATTTTAGATGGAAAGACAGGGTGCTCTAGGGAGACCGCTGTTTCTTGTCCATATTATTCTGACACACACACGTATTATTGTGCTTTGGGGCACACTTCTTCGAGATTCGACCCCATGTCCTGGGAGGTCGAGGTTATTGACACGTGGGTTGACAGATATGCAGAGTTCCACAAATCGCCCGTTTTGCCTGTGACTTATTTTGATAGGCAGTCCTGATTGTCCGACTGACCCCTGTAAGCTTTCATGTAGCAAACCTGTTCATTGTGATGGTTATTTTTAAGCCATAATTAATTTGGGGAGTTCGCCATGTGGGTGACGGCTTCTTGTACGTTGTATGGGTAAAATATTGTATTAATAATCTAAATGTTGCCTGTGAGCCTATTGTTTTGTTTATGACTCGATTCATGTAATTTTGTGTGACATGTGTGGTGTAGTGGTAGAGTACTTGTAAATATTGACGGCGGTCATATGTGTATATTTTTATTGGTCACGTGTTAATGTACTTGTGTTGATTTGTGTGAGAAGCCCTAAGTTTTTAGGCAGTAAATGTTGCTACGGCAATTTGATTCCAATTTCACACGGAAATTATTGTGTTGTTTATATTAGATCTAGGAAGTGTCGGTTTAGTTTTTAAGTATTGTAGTTGTGTTCCCCCGTGTCGGTCTAGCTCTATGAAATATGGATTCGTTGTCTGAATGATTATTCTGGATGATGACAAATCCCGCATTCGTTTGTACACATCGTGATGCATGTCGAACGACATACGCGCATACATAGTCACTTTTGTTATTTTCTTTAGGGACACTTGGTCCATGTAATTAATCTCTCCAGAGATTTTGGCCTAGTTTTTGGCATTTTTATTAAGTGGGAGTCAGATGGGAGTTTTATTTTGTTAATTGTTGAGTGTAAATATGGTGATTTGTTTATTAAATTCATTTGTTTTAACCCTGGCTTCACTCTTTCCTGCATGTTATTTTGTTATATGTTACCCTGCAATTTAATGAAGCGCTTTGACAACAACTTACGATATGAACCGTTACACCCCCCGAAACTGAGTCTCATATGCTTCTTTGCAAGGGTTCATAAAACAAAAATGGCTGCCCAAGTGGGGATTGTTGTTGTTGTTGCTTCGCTGGTCTCATATTTATTTCGTTGAGAAATGATGCCAGGTCAAGCGGACATGTAAATTCAGTAAATTGAGGCGATGTTGTACCGCCATGTTCATTAGTAAAATCACTGAGTTCCTAAAGTTAGAGATATTGAACAAAGTTAGAATTTGATATTGTATTTGTTATAAACCTGTTCTGGCGCCCGGCATTAAAATTAGAATATTTGCATTATTATTGAACTCAGTCAAAGCAGGAAGGTGTTGCCTTATATTTGACATTTAAGTGACTTCGGTTAATTGGTGTTTGTCGTAAATTCTGTTGGTTAGGAATTTAAAAGCAGATCACTAGGGGTTATTTTGTTGTTTGGGAATAAGTGTAATTTTATTCAGTAAATTTTGTTACTGAAATTTTCATTAAATTAGAGCCAGTAATATTTAAATGTTATGACATGTATGCGTGTATATGACTGAAATCTTGGTCCATGACCCTGTTTTCTCTGAATATATTTGTGTGTGAAATGGCGAGTGTTGATGAAATTAAGGCATTGTTGGAACAGATGTCCGTGAAGACGGAAAAACAATTAAAAGAACAATTAGGAGCTCAGCGTGAGCATAGTGAAATACATCTAGAACAGATGTCCGTAAAGACGGAAGAACAATTAAAGAACATGAAGGAGGAAATAAGCGAAGACAATAATAAACAATTAAATAAACAATTAGAACAAATGTCGATCCAAATGTCCGTAAAGACGGAAGAACAATTAAAAGAACAATTAGAAGCTCAGCGTGATCATAGTGAAAAACAATTAGAACAGATGTCCGCAAAAACGGATAAACAACTAGAAAAACAATTAAGAGACATTACGGTCCAGTTACAAGCGCAGAAGATAGACTGTGAAAAACAATTACATGACATGAGCGGTAGTATTTCGGTCCAATTAGAGGTCCAGAAATTAGACACGGACAAACAATTAAATGAACTAAATCACAAATTGTCGGAACAGGCGGTAACACAAACCGAACAATTAGGAAAGATTACTAACGACATTAATCAGAGCGTTAAAAAGGTAGAGAAACTGGCAGGCGAGGTTGCGGAGAACAACGTCAAACAGTTAGGTGAAATTAAGAAGTTGGAGGCGAAGTTTGATAACAAATTAATACAATTTGACGAGATGGTGGCAGATAAACTCAAGCAGATAGAGACAGCATGTGTCAATAACACCGCGGGAATGAAGAAAACCCAAGAAAAATTGCAGCAACAAATTAATTCGGTAGACAGCAACGTGCTGGAATTAATAAAAGAAATTGATAAAGTCGAGGTTAAGGCCGAAACCAAACGGATACACTTGCGGGAGAACTTAGAGGAGCAATTAGGCAAGACACAACAGCAAATACAAGAAGTAGGAGAACAGCTAATAAAAACACAAGAGGTCATAAGAGAAGAAGTCGGCGAACAATTAATAAAAACACAAGAGGTTATAAGAGAGGAGGTTGGAGAACAAGTACGTGAACAGCTAGAGAAAAATCAGGAAAGGAACGAGGAGAAAATTAACAGCTTGAAAAGTAGGATCCGGCGAGATTGGGACCAGCAGGCTCACGCAAATAAGGAAGACAGGCTGACAGTTTTAAAGCGAATGCTGGCATTGGAGGAAAATGTAAAATCAAAGTTACAGGAACACTCAGATTTAATAATCAAGAACGAGATTAGATCTTTAGAGAATGCAACATTATTTTCGGCTGAAAATATACCGGAGAAGCAGGGAAGTATTGGAAGTCCTGCAGGCTTGAAGTTGGCTGAGGATACCAGCCGGGGTCTAAGTCCCAGACTAACGAGTAACGCATTCCAGCAATACAGGGGAGAGACTTCTACACCACAACCGAAATTGGCACCCGCCCAAGTCATCCAAGTTATTCGGGGTAATGATTTCAAGCCCGATAAATTTAAGGAACATTCAGGAACCACTCCCAAAGCCTTTCTACGACAATTAACTGATTATTTTAATGACCAGCACATCGGCCCTGAGAAACAATTAAGACTAGTGGAGAAATTTTTAGAAGGACCAAGCCTAACCTGGTTTTTAAGCTTTAAGTATACTTTCACAGACATGGCTCAATTCCGCGAAGCATTTTTAAAGAAGTTTTGGAGCCCTTCTTTACAGCAAGGGTTGAGAATGGACCTGTACACGCGAAAATATCATAGTACGCATCCAACCCGGTTTTCAGAATTCTTCAGCCAGCAGTTGGTAAAATTCAGAGATTTTGACGACCCGCCTAGCGAGCAAAATATGGTTCTAACCATCGGGAAACAACTCCCAATGCACATCCAACAACTATTAGTCGCAGGAAACATTCAAACCGCAGTCCAAGCCGAAGAATTACTCAGACACTTAGACGAGACGAGTATGGTGAGCCCACAGACAGGAAGGAGGAATATGGAATGTGTCAACACGGCAGAGGTAGTTCAGGGACTCCAAAATAATCACAGCCAGGGGAACCAAACCAAGACTCAGTCCACAGGGACACAGTTCACACCGAGAAGGCAAGATTTTGACGGCCGAAACCAGTTCAACAATAATAATCAAAACTCTCAGAATAACCGCGGGAGATACAATCAGAACAACCAAAATCAGAACAATCAATGGACGTACCAGCGGGAGTACACAAATTGGAGGGGAAACCAGAGACAAGGTAGAACTTACCAAAGAAATGGAGATGGCAGATGGAATAACGGAAGGAACTATCGCCAAGAAAATAGGGGAGAGTATCGGAACAACTGGGACGAGCGATATATTGAGTCACGAAAATACTTGGATCAAATAAGTACCGAAGTAGCGGAGAAGGAGAAGTGGGGGCGTGCCATGGCAAACAGACAGAGCCCAGACAATCATCAAGGAGAGGGGGCGGAGAGTTTATTGAGGCAACAGGAGCGACAGGATGACAACCGGCGAAACACAACAAATGGGTCCCGGGATAAAAAAAAAACTCCAAATGAACTGAAAAATGATAGTCTGAAAATGGAGGTTGCCAGGGAGCGAGAAGAGATGATAGTGGCCAATATAGAAGAGTGGGTAGCCTTCCCGGACAACTGCCTGGAGGAAGTGGTGAAGAACCGTGAAAATGTCATCAGACAACTGCCAATTATTTACGCGCATATTGGAGGCATGAGGGTGAGATGTTTGATTGATACAGGTAGCCAGGTGAGCTTAGTCACTGAAGTTTTGATAAAAGAAATCGGTAGAAAACAAACTGTTCCAATTATGCCGGTACCACTAATGAAAGTCAGAGGTGTTATTCCTGACAAAACTATAAATTGTAAACAGCAAGCATTTTTAGATCTGGAAATATTGAACCATACTTTTTCGCAAACATTCGTTGTCATTCCGAAGATGAACTACAACATAATTTTAGGAGCCAACTTCATCTGCGATTTTCATGCTGTAATTGACTTACATAACAACACTGTAAGTTTCAAACAAGTAGAGGAGTTGAATCATGTGGGTTTAAACATGGAAGAGAGTCCATTGGAGAGAGAGGCAAATACTTGGGTCGTTGAAGAATGCACTAATGAGGCCGGAGATAAGAACTTGACGGGGGAGCGAGTCAGCCAGACAGCAGTGGTAGAGATTGACAGCCGAGATATTTCGCAGGAACTTTGGGTACATTTGGCGGAAGAAGAAATTAGCGGAACTAAATTTGAGATTCTACTTCAGGAGCGACTTAAGGAGGCCATCGTAGGGGAACCTGATAGAAGAAAACTGGAAGAAATTTTGAGATTACATAAAGGAGCTTTTGACACCATACCTGGAAAAGTTTTAAATTTTCAATATGCCATGCAAGTGACAGATTGGACCCCATTTAAAAGTAAATTGTACCCGATCCCAGAGAAACATTTTTCTCAGGTGAAGGACATTATTACTAACTTATTAGATTCTGGCATGATAAGTAAAGCGGCGACCCCTTACCTGAACGCAATATTGGCTGTGGCCAAGCCAAATGGATGAATTAGGCTCTGCCTAGACGCGCGAGTTTTGAATGGTAAACTGCTAGTTGAGCATGACCAAGCACCTAGGATCAAAGATGTTTTGAAAGGCTTCCGTGGGAAGAAGATATACTCAAGTGTCGATTTGACGAATAGTTTCCACCATCTTGAACTTGAAGAAAAATCCCAACTGTTGACGGGATTTTTATTCGATAATCAAAGTTATATCTGGTGTCGAATGCCCTTTGGCGTGAAAACTGCGGGATGTGCACTCATCAGAGCACTAGATAGGAATCTGACTGAGGAGGTCAAGAGCTTCACCACGAGATATGTTGACGACATATTAATTGCATCTGAAACAATGGAAGAACACCTGATAAATTTAAATAAACTTCTGGACAACCTGAGAACCATGAACTTCAAAATTAACCTAAAGAAATCACATTTTTGCCAGAGCGAGATTTTATATTTGGGGCATATAATTGATGTCGAGGGCGTGTGTCCTAATCCAGCCAAGATTGATGCTATTAAGAAATTTCCCACACCTACTAAAGTCAAACATGTGAGAGCGTTTTTGGGAGTGACAGGCTTCTTCAAAGAAAATTGCCCTGGTTACACAGAAACAGTAGCACCTATGCAGGAGATGTTGAAGAAGGCAAATCGATGGTCGTGGAACGAGGAGTGCGACAGGTCATTTAAAGCAACGAAGGATTTATTGGAAAACTGTGTGAAACTTGGATATCCGGATTTTGAGAAGCGATTTATTATTCAAGCAGATGCTTCATTGATTGGAATCGGTGCTATGCTGTACCAAGAGGACGCTGAAGAACCCAAGAAGAAATCCTATTTGGCATTTACGAGTCGTAAATTAAGGAAACATGAGAGGAACTACACCGTGACGGAACTTGAGCTGCTAGCAATTTTATATTCTCTTCAACAGTGGCGTAAGATGATCTACGGTTATTCCATCATTGTTAGAACCGACCACCATGCACTGACATTTTTATTCAAGACAACAATGGCAAGTGAGAGAGTTACGCGCTGGTCCATCTACATACAGCAGTTTGACATCACGATAGAGCATTGCCCTGGAAGGATGAACGTCATACCAGATGCCTTGAGTAGAAATCCTGAGGACGGAAACGAAGTAACAGCGGACGTTCACAATATTACATTAACACCTAAGGCTCGTGAGTTTTTGGCGAGATTGAAGGATATTCGGAAGGAGCAAGAAGCAGACCCATGGATGATGATGATGACAAAGTTCTATAGGAAGGAATTACCACCAAATTCACCTGAGTACCGAGAAGCCCGTGCTAAAGAAGCGAGATTTCACTACCTAAATAACTTGTTACATAAGTACGTGGATGAGCATCATACTAAACTGCGAATCCTAGTTCCAGCATCACTACAGAGGGGATTGACTTGGCATGTTCACGAGAGCCTAGCACATATAGGCACGGATAAGACTGAAGCTACGATAGGGGAGACCTTTACTTGGCCTAAGATGCGATTCACCATTGTTGAAGTAATTAGAACTTGTGACGCATGCCAGCGCACGAAACCGAACAACTTCATTCTGAAACAACCTCCAAGACCACTATTACCTCAAAAACCATGCGAGATGCTCGCTATCGATAGCTTTGGTCCTTTAGTAAAAGGAAAGCGTGGATGCCGACACCTTCTGGTGTGTGTCGGTGTATTTTCAAAGATGGTCGTGCTATGTCCAATCCAGAAGACGACATCAAAACAAGTCCTCAGTCGAATTCAGAACAAAGTTATTCCGATGCTTGGGAAGCCGGAATCCATTTTATCAGATCATGGCACCTATTTCACGAGTAATGTTTTTAGGCAAGGTTTGGAGAGCCTAGGAATAAAACACGTATTTTCAAGCATTCGTCATCCTTGTGGAAATCCGAGCGAGAGAACGATTCGCTGTGTTGCCAAGTACTACAGAGTAATGATTCCTAAATATCATAATAAATGGGTTGACAAAGTAGGGGAAATTGAGATGTGCATGAACACCACGAAGCACGAGTTGACGGGTCAAGTGCCACTGATTGTACACCACAACAGGTTGCCAGAAAGAACTTGGGACAAGATTATTCCATGCCCAAGGGATCCACTATTAGCGCATGAGTTGCGAATCCAGCGAACGAGGGAGCACATGAGGAACCAAGCGGACCGAAGGCTGAGACGGTACCGAGGAAAAAGTTTCACCGGGAGTTACAAGAACAAGAGTCAGTGCTGGTTCGTAGACCACCGATATCCGACCCTAAGAACAAAGTCTTCGCAAAATTCTGTCCAAAATTTATTGGCCCGTTCCGGGTAATTAAGAATCTGGGTAACAATGCCTACAGGCTGGAAGAAGTGAGCACTGGTGCAAAATTTGTTTTTAATAGCGCCAATTTAAAACCTTACTACAGAAGGGAACCATTTGATGACTGGGAAAAATGATGTGTGCAAAATCTGTATTGCAAAAATTTTATTTTGAGAGCCAACACTCAAATATACGTGGAGCGCCAGAGTACGCGCTTTGTTTGTAAACAACGAGAAGCTGAGACGACTGGAGTGGCAATCACGAGAGGAGAAGGGGGAGACCTAGTGAGGAAGTATGAATGACATTCCGGCGAGAAAGAGCGCACACTAATTGAGTCAGAGGGGTGTACACACGAGCAGCTGAGCGAGGTATTAAGAGATGTGTTGTTACTACGGGGGATTTTGTTTTTGAAATCCAAATCAATCAATTGCTTCGAATTTCAAAACCTTGCTGAGGATAAATGAACCCTTATTGATCTACGATAAATAAGTATTCATATTTATTATTATTATTACTGCAGCCCAGGCAGTACTTGAGGAAGTGGACATGGATAAAAGGCAGACTAGCGTTTCGTAATGATTGTAACAGGAGTAGAGCTGGTAGCTATTCTTGGGGGACGGTCAGATTTAGCCGGGTTCAAGGCCAAATTGAGCAACTACTTGCTCCAGAATTGGAAGCATGAAGGAATGATCACGAGTCACTTGCAACGAACCTACGATTGAATCAGCCAATCACGAGAGACCAAGCCATGATCACGCGATGGACAGCGTCAGTAGTAAAAAGCCCGCGGAATTGATTATCTAAAGAACCGCCGAACGGATTGACCTCCGCACGAGTGCATTGAGACGTTTGATTTATTTGAAGAAGATTGACATTAGTCCCATATTTGTGAGATAAAAACTCTGGAAATTTTTATCCGATTCCACCCCACTCCTCCGTCCCCTGTCAGTTTCTAATAAATAGTTTGGCATGACGCTACTCTTTTTTCATTCGTTTTGGAGCCTTGAGAGGCTAACTTCACGCCCGTCTGTGCAACGATATTTTAACGCTCGAAATTATTCAAAGTCATTCGTTTTGGAGCCTTGAGAGGCTAACTTCACGCCCGTTTGTGCAACGATATGTTAACGCTCTGAATTAGTTGAAGTTATTTCATTTGTGAGCTCTGAGGAGCTAAATTCACATCAGTCGTAATAACGAATTTTAAAGCTCTAGCACATTTTATCTGAAATCAATTTTATTTTGTGAGCTAATATTTCACGCCAGTGAGCGTGGTGACTTGTAACATTTTCTTAAAGACGACCATTTCAGCTCTGAGGGGCAAGTCTTGTAACGTACTAATTAGCGCTCACCTGAGCGAAGGTCAACAGAGTAGAAGGGAAATACCGAGCAAGATAGCGACTGCCTGTGCAGTCAAGATTTTAAACTCATTATCGAGCCAGTGACGTGGTCTCGAGGTGTATATTTTATGTACAAATTTCAGTGTATTTTTTCATGTGTTGATTGTGCGTGTGTGCGAGATATCTAGGGCAAGTCTTCGAAATTAATCGCATTAGGACAATTTGTGGGCGAATTGAGTAACCTGCAAGCGATTATAGCTAGGTCAAATAATTAACATTGAACTTTTCTGCCAAGGAGTCGATACCAAGATGCTCAACACGTGGTTTGGAGTTGGGATGATCTTCAACGATTCAACGCAGACGACCACGATGGAGTGTTAATCTGTCCATAGGGAAATGGGCTGAGAAGGATGTCATAAGTTCTACAAGCTGATTGGTGATGTACAACAATTGATTTTCAATTATGTAGTTAGATTTGGCCGGGGAACTTTTGTAAATAGTCATGTTTCTTTTCTTGTTGTTTAGAGTTTTTTTTTTGCACCGACACTAAATGTTTTAAATGTCCGTTGGCGCGTGGCCAAAGTGTTTGTTGTATATTTGTTTTTCTTTGGGAGTCATATTTAATGTGCGCAGCGTGCGTACGTGATTTTTATCCATGCAAATGCGAAACCCGTTACTTTCAATAAATGGTGCTTTATTAACGTTAATATTTGTGATAGGAAAAGGGAGGTAATTACTGTAAGATATTTGTTGAACAGGTTATTATTCATATTAGGGATGCCAAGCGCACCAACTTAAGATGTAATTTATAGAACAATGTCGTTCTAATTTTGATAGATTTTTCTTGAGTCCTTTTCAGGTTAACTAGTCACGGCATAGAACGGTGGCGCCAGCAAGTGGAATATATTTATGTCTTTTTATTTCAGAGTCTGTCAAAACCCATACGTGTGATTGTGTGTGTTACTGTGTCAAGTGGGTGTTGATTCTACGTGAGGAGGGGGTAGAGGTCCTACCGCCCTCATATTTTTGTTGCTGTTGTATTTTAGATGGAAAGACAGGGTGCTCTAGGGAGACCTCTGTTTCTTGTCCATATTATTCTGACACACACACGTATTATTGTGCTTTGGGGCACACTTCTTCGAGATTCGACCCCATGTCCTGGGAGGTCGAGGTTATTGACACGTGGGTTGACAGATATGCAGAGTTCCACAAATCGCCCGTTTTGCCTGTGACTTATTTTGATAGGCAGTCCTGATTGTCCGACTGACCCCTGTAAGCTTTCATGTAGCAAACCTGTTCATTGTGATGGTTATTTTTAAGCCATAATTAATTTGGGGAGTTCGCCATGTGTGTAACGGTTTCTTGTACGTTGTATGGGTAAAATATTGTATTAATAACGTAAATGTTGGCTGTGAGCCTATTGTTTTGTTTATGACTCGATTCATGTAATTTTGTGTGACACATGTGTGGTGTAGTGGTAGAGTACTTGTAAATATTGACGGCGGTCATATGTGTATTTTTCTATTGGTCACGTGTTAATGTACTTGTGTTGATTTGTGTGAGAAGCCCTAAGTTTTTAGGCAGTAAATGTTGCTACGGCAATTTGATTCCAATTTCACACGGAAATTATTGTGTTGTTTATATTAGATCTAGGAAGTGTCGGTTTAGTTTTTAAGTATTGTAGTTGTGTTCCCCCGTGTCGGTCTAGCTCTATGAAATATGGATTTGTTGTCTGAATGATTATTCTGGATGATGACAAATCACGCATTCGTTTGTACACATCGTGATGCATGTAGAACGACATACGCGCATACATAGTCACTTGTGTTATTTTCTTTAGGGACACTTGGTCCATGTAATTAATCTCTCCAGAGATTTTGGCCTAGTTTTTGGCATTTTTATTAAGTGGGAGTCAGATGGGAGTTTTATTTTGTTAATTGTTGGGTGTAAATATGGTGATTTGTTTATTAAATTCATTTGTTTTAACCCTGGCTTCACTCTTTCCTGCATGTTATTTTGTTATATGTTACCCTGCAAGTTAATGAAGCGCTTTGACAACAACTTACGATATGAACCGTTACACCCCCCGAAACTGAGTCTCATATGCTTCTTTGCAAGGGTTCAATATATAGAGATAACAATATAGGGATAGGGATATAATAGACCTTCTGTAGCACACCAGCACGTGTAAATCACGTGAAACAATTCTAGAGTACCCCTTGACCCCCTTAAGTTCATTATATGTATTGATGAATTTTACAGCTTAAGTTGGTTCCGTTATAACCTTCTAGCCGTTTGCAAACTACCTCAGTAATGTAATAAATGGAATTGTATTGCGTCTTACAGCAATAGATGGTCCTATGAGTTTCTGTTGCCATGGTTACCGGTTTGCTTTCTTTCATTATTGTATTAAATGAAATTAATTTTCTGGGAATATCTCAAAAACTGTTGATTTTAGGGCCTTAAAATGTGGTTTTCGAGGTCCCTTTAGGACCCCCCGGAGATTCTTTTCTCACATTGAGGGGCTGAAAATGAGCTTTGTCTCACCCTTCTACGCCTATTTCAGCAATTATTTTAAGGGGGTAGGCCCCCTTTTATGAGAGGTACAGAGAAGAGTTACATCAATGATTAGTGTCGTGCCTCTGAAGGATATCTGTACCAAATTTTACGTTGAACCACCCAGCCGTTCTCGAGTTATAAGGGAACAACCACTTTGTCCACAGACAGACAAACAGACATACATACAGACAGAGAGACAGACAAAAATTTTATTTTCGCGCGCATCCGTCATAAAACAGTCTGAAACGCGTAAATAACGCAAATTTCCGTAAAAATTCAGAAAAAACAGACAAACTTTCATTCTTATATATAGAGAGATGAAATACGAATTGGCATTTTATACAATAATAACACGTTAAAAAATAAATATACACATATTAATGAAATGTTCTACTTTCGGCCTTCTTCCGCGATGGTGTTAAAAAGAGAAGAATCTGATGATATGACGAGCAAAGCCTTGTTAGGTTTAATAATATTTTACTTGTTTTTTATATTTAAAAATATACAAAAATAGTTTAAAACAGATCTGTAACAAACGTGGGCTTTTATTTGATGTTAACAAAAATTTTCCAAAAATTACTTTTATTAAAATGAAATTAAAGCCGACATTTGTTACAGGCTGCCTTTAACTCTTTTTTTATAATAATACTAGCAGAAGTACCCGTTCTTAGAACGGTGTTATATATTAACACCAGACATTATCAATTGAGCTACTGTTGCAATGGTTAGCGGTTTGTCATTCCTTCATAAGTTTATCAGAACGAAGTTAGTTTTCTGGGAATATCACACACACTGTTAATTTAAGGGCCTTAAAATGTGGTTTTCGGAGACCCCTTATAGACTCGCGAATTTTGTGTCTCACAATGAGAAGCGCAACATATGCTTTGATCGCCCTTCTAGGATAATTTTTATATTTCGCCTATTTTAGCATGTATTTTGAGAAGTTTTTCCCTATATCCACCCTTCTACTGTATGAGAAGTACGGTGAGGAGTTTTATAAATGATTGGTGTATTGACTCTTGTTTACCATACCTAATTTTACGATGCACCAAGCATCCGAACACGATTTATAGGCGTACATAAAGATACACAGAAAGGCAGTCAGACAATTCTATAGTCTACAACTTATCACCCAGATATCCAAATATGGGTATATCTACCATACGTATCAAACAAAATCATCCTTACGATGAACCCATATGACGACAAAAAAAAAGATTAGTTAAAATGTGCTCTCAAACTAAATTCACCTAACGTGTACTTCCAGACGTGAAATAGATTTGAAAGCCTTGTAGACGAAACGCAATACACCTCACATATAAAATGACCCTCTACGTTGTGTTAGGTCCCCATACACAGGAAGACCTCTTTCGTAAATGACAAAGGCTTGTGGTGCATGAAAATTCAGGTTCTTTAGCCTCAAATGGCCCAAATTCCTTAAAGCCGCAAAAAATGCTGATTCAATTCAGGAATTTTTGAAAATAATGTTGCTGTTTGTAGATATAATAGACTTTCTGTTCTATATGTCGCACGCGAAATTGCATGAAAAAATTCTAGGTACCCCTTGACCCCCTTAATTGCATTGGCGAATTATACAGTCTACGTTGGTGCCGTGATAACCTTACAGCCATTTGCAAACTTTCACAGAAAAGTAATAAATGGAGTAGCCTAATAATAATATCGTATGGCCTCGGTTGCCGGGTGCAAGCTTCGTAATTTGATACCCAGAGGGTAGCCTGCATGTCGAAATTTCGTTGTTCCTTGAATCACTATGAAAGTCAAGGAGGGTAGATATCTAAGCTCCTTGAACACTATAGCGCTTTCTAGTAGAGAAATGAGGAACTTTGTGTTGGTGGAAACTCCTGAGGTTAATTTTGCCATTATGAACACGGCCTACTGAATTCAAATGGGTTCTTTGACATGCCAACATCGTATGACATGCGAGTCGTATTTTTGCCACCTTTCAAAAATCACGTACAGGCCAGACGTTTGTTTTAGACGATTGCCCTTGACCTTGAAGCCTGCGGGTGAGCCTGTTACACAGTCACTCTCTCACCCTATCACTTCACATTTGTCACCACTGATCTGATGTAATGGAATTCCAGACTTGAGCAGACAGTACAGTCCACGTCGAAATATTGTGTGACACGGAAGTACACGTTACGTAGTTACGAACAGAACGTCATCATATTTGCCAGTGACTATACTTCAGCAATAGTGTTAAACAGCTTTATCAATCATCGGAGCGCTTGGGGCAGCTGATAACAACACAGGTACTGTAGTAACTCGCTTCCATTAATATTTTTCACTCGTGTAAAACAAACGTCCGGCCTGTACCACGGCCAGGAGTGAACCTGCAATCTTTGGGTTAGTAGACCGACAGGCTATCCACTCACCCACCGTGGCAAGGTATAAATGGAGTGACATTGCTTCTTACAGAAATAGATGGAAAGTTGGATGCCACCCCTTGAGATAATGTCGTCATGGTTACCGATTTCCATTCCTTCATTAGTTTGTTAAATTAAATTAAATTAGTTCTCTGGGAATATTTCAGATACTGTTGGTTTTAGAGCCTTATAATGTAGTTTTCGAGGCCCCCAAGTTTTGTTTCTGGCACCGAGGGGCTTTGTCTCCTCGTTGTACGCCATAATATAATTTTAATAATTATAATAATATAATATAGGAATAGGAATATAATAGACCTGCCGTACCACACCCGCAGGTGTAAATCGCGTGAAAAAATTCTAGTGTACCCCTTGACCCCCTTAAGCGCATTATACGTATTGAAGAATTTTACAGCTTAATTTGGTTCCGTGATAACCTTCTAGCCGTTTGCAAACTTACACACCAATGTAATTAATGGAATTGCATTGCGTCTTACAGCAATAGATGGACCTCTGAGAATCTGTTGCCATGGTTACCGGCTTGTATTCGTTCATTATTAGCCTACTTTTCACATTTTGCAAAAATAAGGAAAAAGTAGACTTATGAGATCGATCCGGGAAAATGTGTGTCTGTCTGGCTGTGTGTGTGTGTCCCCCCCTATCAACTCCTAAACGGCTGCAGCAATCAAAACCAAATTTAGTATGAGTAAAGATGTGCATCGGAATAGCTCACGTCCATATTTGAAATTGATGTCAGTGCTACCAACTGCTGAAAAAACGCACTAGAAATTTGAGCTCCATGTTGGATATCAAGCAAAGTATGCATGGGAGCTATTCCAAAATTGGCACACATGTAGATAATACTATTTCAGTTTAATTTCCAGGAGGCCAACCATGACAGTGTTGCCAAAATAATTTTAAGCCTTCTGATAGGTACAATGTTTAAATGCATATAACTTCTACACTATCAATTGGATTTCAACCAAATTTTGTATGTAATATATGTACATAAACAGATATGACTGAGCGTATTCTTAAGAGCCACCAGGGCTGCTAACTGTTAATAATTGCTCTCTCTCTATTTTTTAAATCAAAATACCAATATATCAGAAAGTATGCAAGCCAATAGCTTTAAACTATGCACACGTATATTCTGACATTTTAGATTAATTTGGAGTAACTTATATACGTCAGTTCTACCAACATGATTATAAGCGTGCTGATAGTACCAATTATTAAATACATGTAACTTCTATACTATCAGTTGGATTTCAACCAAATTTCGTATGTGCTATGCGTACCATAACAGATATGACTATAAGTATTGTTAAGAGCAATCAGGGCTGCCAACTGTTAATAAATGCTGTGTATATTTTTTCACCCTAATATCGATATGTCAGAAAGTATGCAAGCCAACAGCTCTATACTTTGCACACGTATAGCACCTGACATTCTAGATTAATTTGGAGTAATTAATACAAGGCAGTGCTGCCAACATGATTGTATGCCTGCTGACATGTCCAATTTTAAAATACATGTAACTTCTATACTAACAAATGGATTTCATCCAAAATTGGAACAACAAGATATAATATTTCAGATTATTTCTGACCAGCACACGCATGGTATTGTTGGCAACATGCTTTAACGCGTGCTGATAGATCCAGTGTCTAACTGCATGTAACGTCCATTGGACTTCAACCTAATTTTGTATTCTCTACCTTAAGAGATGGAACTAAGAATATATTCAGTCACCAGGACTGCCAACTGAAGTGCTCTATTAGGCTACATTATACCAGGTATATATTGAACTAATTAGATATTTCGATATTACCAACTTAATTTCGTAATTATTCTAGATAAGCTCATATACTGTAGAATAATCATTGGCATGAAAAGTAGGCTGTATAGTTCTTCACGGAACTTCTTGGTTTTTTAAATGAAATTAGTTTTCTGGGAATATCTCAAGAATGGTTGGTTTTAGGGCCTTAAAATGTGGATTTTGGGGACCTTTTGGGGCCCCCGAGTTTTGTCTCTCACATTGAGGGGCTGAAAATGATCTTTGTCTCGTCCTTCTACTCCTATTTCAGAGTGTATTTTAAGGGGGGTAGGCCCTCTTTTAAGAGAGGTACGGAGAAGGGTTACATCAATGATTAGTGCCGTGCCTCTGATGGATATCAGTACCAAATTTTACGTTGATACACCCAGCCGTTCTCGAGTTATAAGGGAACAAATTTGTCCACAGTCAAACAAACATACAGACAGACAGACAAACCAAAAAATTATTTTCGCGTGCATCCATAATAAAACAAACTGAAACGCGTAAATAACTCAAATTTCCGTAGAAATTGTGAAAAAAACATACAAACTTTATTATTTATGTATGTAGAGATTACTGCACCGCTCGGTGTTGACCGTGTTTTATTGCATAAATTTAGGTTTTACTCGCTAACCGTTGGAGATACACGAAGAGTGATAAGGACCTTTTGGATAGAAAATTAAATGTTTAATTTTGTGTATGCATCGAAAGTTTGCTATTTCTTAGCGTTCTCTTTTTATTTGAAATGGAAATATGAAGTTTTGAAACCAAAGGGTGTAGTGACGTAACATATGTGGGTTTTACTCGGTAACCGTTGGAGATACACGAAAAGTGATAAGGACCTTTCGGATAGGAAATTAAATTTTGAAGGTCACATATGTGCCATCAAAAGTTTGCTATTTCTTAGCGTTCTCTTTTTATTTGATATGGAAATATGAAATTTTGAAACCAAAGAGTGTAGTGACGTCACTAAAATGTTCACCATTTTTTAAAAGTGCAAAATATCGAAATTAAAAGTATCCTATATGTAAACATGGTAAATCAGCTACATCCATGCAAAATTTCATTTAAATCGGACCAGTGGTTCTTGCGTTATTGAGTAACACACAGACAGACAGACAGACAGACAGAAAGACATACACACACCATCTCATTTTTAGCCTACTTTCGATTTTTGCAAAAAATGAAAGTAGACTTATGAGATCACTACACGGCGAAAAAAAGTGTGTCTGTCTGTGTGTGTGTATGTGTGTGAGTCTGTGTGTGTGTGTGTGTGTGTGAGTGTGTGAACTCTGAATGTCTGTCCCCCCCTATCAATTCGAACACGGTGAGCGCAAATTGAACGAAATTTGGTACAAAGGTAGCACTAGCAAAGGACACCTCAGTGTCATGTTTTATATCGCCGCCATCTTGACGGAAACGTAATGGCGGCCACACAAATGTTCAAAGCTTAAATCACATTACGACTAACCTAATCATCCGATCTCTACCAAATTTTGCAACAACATACCTTTATGGGGGGAGCATCCTTCGACCAAACTAATAGGTCATCAGCCTAATAGTTTGCGGATGGCGGCCATCTTTGTGTGAAAATCGATTGCCCCTATTAATTCGAACACGGTGTGAAACCGAATGGAACGAAATTTGGTACAGAGGTAGTACTAGCAATGGGCACCCCAGTGTCATGTTTTATATCGCCGCCATCTTGACGGAAACGTAATGGCGGCCACACAAATGTTCAAAGCTTAAGTTAAATTACGACTAACATAACCATCCGATCTCTACCAAACTTTGCAACAACATACCTTTATGGAGGGAGCATCCTTTGACCAATCTAATAGGTTATTAGCCTAATAGTTTGCGGATGGCGGCCATCTTTATGTCAAAATTGATTCCCCCTATTAATTCGAACACGGTGGAACCGAATGGAACGAAATTTGGTACAGAGGTAGCACTAGCAAAGGGCACCTCAGTGTCATGTTTTATATCGCCGCCATCTTGACTGAAACGTAATGGCGGCCACACGAATTTTCAAAGCTTAAATCATATTACGATTAACCTAATCATCCGATCTCTACCAAATTTTGCAACTACATACCTTTATGGAGGGAGCATCCTTTGACCAATTTAATAGGTCATTCGCCTAATAGTTTGCGGATGGTGGCCATCTTTGTGTCACAATCGATTCCCCCTATTAATTCAAACACGGTGAAACCGAATGGAACGAAATTTGGTACAGAGATATTACTAGCAAAGGGCATCTCAATGTCATGATTAATATCGCCGCCATATTGACAGAAACGTAATGGCGGCCACACAAATGTTTAAAGCTTAAATCAAATTACGACTAACATAACCATCCGATCTCTACCAAACTTTGCAACAACATACCCTTATGGAGGGAGCATCCTTTGACCAATCTAATAGGTCATTAGCCTAATAGTTGGCGGATGGCGGCCATCTTTATGTCAAAATTGATTCCCCCTATTAATTCGAACACGGTGGAACCGAATGAACGAAATTTGGTACAGAGGTAGCACTAGCAAAGGGCACCTCATATTCATGTTTAATATCCCTATAGCACGTTGTATTTCAACAAGCTACTACAACCAACATTCAATCATACTCCTTGAAAAGGACAAAGAGTTATAACAATACCCATGCATTTAGGAGAAAGTAGGCTATATGTTCTTTACTGAACATCTTGTTATATATTAGTATGATTTGTAGAAAACCCACATAAAATATTATTAATAAAGCTTTGATCGTAATTACATTAGTTAGCCTCATCGCAGAAGAAGGCCATAGCCGAAACTGGTACATTTCATTATTAACAATTTAATAATGCAGCCAAATGGTCAGTTATATACATTCGAGTTGATTCACAACAGAATTGAGACAATGATAAAGTTCTATCTGAACAACCCATCACGAGATATCTCTCACAGAGTTTCCCACACATACGACAAATTCAGTCCGCGCATGGCTCATGGAAACGTGTGGTCCTACAACACTTGTGATGGAAACCATGCGCTGATAATCTAGTAACAAGATGTCTAAGCTGATAATTTGCTTCTTTCCAGTCCGTAGTTATCATGGCATCCGTGGTGTAAAATTCCATCCAAATATCTTTTTTCTTTGCTATGTGTTCTCTGACTACTTCATTGAAGACCGGCGTAGGTGCGAGTTGCATTTTAAAGCGTAGATTTTCTAATAGCATAGCATCTTCAGATAGTTCGTAAACTAATCTAGATCTCGTATACCTGGAAACTCCCATAGTTGTTTTTAAAAAGCGCGCTTTAACCTTTTCCGGCGTCCATAGGTCGGTTGTCGTCATCCTATCCCAAATAATCTCTATCCTGTAAGTCAGAATAGGAATAATTTTGGCATCGAATAAAGCAATGGCAGTCTTCAGAGGCAGTCTGTTGAGAAGTTTAATACAATATGAATTTATTATTATTATTAACTAAGGTGTAATAATTTAATAAATACTTTTGGTACTTCATTTAGATTAAACGTCAATAAGGGAGCGATTAGATATGATAGGTTCGTGTCACTGTGCACTACTATTCATAACAGCGATGACATTGTTGTCTATTGGCAAGTATTCTTGTTACCCCTGAGGTCCGGGCATGATTCCCTGCTCTGCCAAGAAATTTAATTACGGTATTGTTAATTCTTTAGGTGCTTTGTGACATCGTGATCAGGTAGCCCCGTGTACTTGGGTGTGTGTAGAATACTTCTGATAACCTTTGGCAACGCGTTGTCTGTACCAGTGTGTGTATTTGTAATTGAGGTAGGAATTGGGTTGGAAGAGACCATGGCCTTAAGTTAGGTAAACCATGGAAAACCACTTCCAGGATGGCTTAGGTGGGAATCGAACCTGCCTCATCTCAGTTTCGTCTCACGAGGCTGAGTGTACCCCATTTCGGCCCTTTTGAGCAGCATTCTATTTCTTGACAGAGCCGGGAATCGAACCCGGGCCTCCATGGTGACAGCCGAGAATGCTAGCCACGACCCAACGAGATGGACTAGTCATGGTATGAATGGGGCACACTCGCCATCATGAGACCGAATTGAGAATTGAGAGGAGGTCGTGGCCTTGCGGTTAAGTACCATCCCGGCATCCAATTCTCACCTCAGTAATCAGAAAAACAGTTTTATGTGGTTGACTCATTTATTTCTTTTTTTGTCGATTTTACCCTCCAGGTTGATTTTACCCGTGGACTTCAACGAGGGATCCCACCATTACCGCCTCTACGGGCAGTGTCCTGGAGCTTGGAACATCTGGGCGGAGGATACAACTGGGGAGATGGGATCAGCACCTCGCCCAGGCGACCTCACCTGCAGAGCGAACAGGGCCCTCATGAGGGATGGGAAGGAAGGGGAGGAATTGGGAGGGATAGGCAAGGAAGAAGGAAGGAGGCGGACGTGGCCTTGTGGTAGGTACCATCCCGGCATTTGCCCGAAGAAAACCACTTCGAGGATGGCTGAGGTGGGAATCGAACTCCCTCTACTCATTTGGACCACCCGAGACTAAGTAGACTCCGTTCCAGTCCTCATACCACTTTTCAAATTTCGTGGCAGAGTCAGGAATCGAACCCAGGCCCTCCGGGGCGGCAGCTAACCATGCTGACCACTACGCAACGGAGGCGAGTTACTCATTTCTACTCCAGGTAATTGCCAGGACTTAGGGCCACGGCTTCTTCCTTTAAATACGTAGCCTTAATTACTAGTAACCACACTACTGCAGACACAACAATAACACAGATAAATAGACTAATACACACACTCATGGAAATGAGGCTGATGATGAAGACGTATCAAGCCAATTCTCATCTGATGCATCGCGTGAGTGATCGTTCTATAAAGAAGAAGACGACCTATAGAATTTGAATTGCGGCTCTGTGAGGCGAACACTGATATATTTATATTAGCGTATGGATTTTAGTTCCGGGAGTGTCTGAGGACATGTTCGGCTCGCCAGATTTTGTAGCTGCTTGTATGCGGACACCCATGGAAGCTAAAGGAAGCTTGTAGTTTAACGTGACCGTTAATCTCGAGATCATAATCCACGGGACCTCCGTTTTACTTGGAATCCGAACCACAGGACATGGCATTTCACATCGAAAATCTCACATGCATTGACCGGGAATCGAACCCGGTCCGCCTTGGTGAGAGAAGCAAGGAAGGAAAGGAAGCTTGTAGTTTAACGTGACCGTTAATCTTGAGATCATGAGCCACGGGACCTCCTTTTTACGTGGAATCCGAACCACAGGACATGGCATTTCACTTCGAAAATCTCACATGCATTGACCGGGAATCGAACCCGGACCGCCTTGGTGAGAGGCATACAGCTAGACCGCTGAGCCACCACGCCCCCCCCTCCCCTTGGTGAGAGAGGACACCCATGGTGTGAGCTATAAGTACCGTCGCGTGTGGAGTGTTGTGTGGGGAGGAAAGTGGGAATGTAAGGACGAGGAATTGGAAGGTAACGGCTGTGGCCTATGATTCAGGACTAACCCCGGCATTTACCTGGAAGGAAGATGGGAAACCACAACACTGAATATCAACTCTGTGGTAATCAGACGTTGATGCAATGCTTGTTGTTTCTACGCTGCTCTCAACAACTTTCAACTTACAATTTCTCGGATCTCATGGCGGCATTATCTTGCTCGCCCAAGGATGTGACAATTTGATTAGGTAAAAGTGGTATCAAGTCTAGGTCTTATCCACAATCATTTCCTGGGAGGTGATATGGGAACTGTACTCAACTCTTCTCAGGTGTCCATTCGATATTGAGTGCATCCCATTTCAGTTCTCAGACATGAATTATAATTGATTTTTGACAGAGCTAGAAGTCAAACCTTGAACATTCAGTACAGGAGTCTCTTTACTTGCCTCTAGAACAGAGGTTCCTCGTTGCGTAGTGGCCAGCCTTCATGGCTGTCACCGCGGAGGCCCGACATCCATTCCAGGCTCTGCCAAGAAATTTATTCTGGTCTGAGGGCTGCAACGGGGTACATTCAGCCTCGTGAGGCAAATCTGAGAAGAAGGGGGGGGGGGGTTCTATTCCTACCTCAGCCATCCTAGAAGAGGTTCTAGGTGGTTTCTCCCACTTCTACTCCAGGACAATGCTGGGATAGTACCTACCTTAAATCCATGGACTCTTCCTACCCAAATCCTACCTCAATTAAAAAAAACACACCCTACTATAGACATCACAAAGGCACAGGTTATCAGACAAATTCTACACACACACACCCCAAGTACTCGAGGCATGATGACGATGTTGCAAAGCCCTAACAGAGTCAACAACAATAACAATAACAACAACAACAACAACAACAACAACAACAACAACAACAACAACAACAACAACAAGAACACAGGTGACTACGTAGCGTTTATTTACGAAGAAGCAAGTTCATGTCTGTAAGAGCACTGCAGTTAAGCTGTTTAATTCTCACCAAGGTTGGCTGGTTTTGATTCCTGTTAATTGTATGTGATGTTTCAGAGCTAAACAAGATGTTCAGTATAGAACATATAGCTTACTTTCTCCTAAATGCCTGGGTATTGTTATAACTCTTTGTCCTTTTCAAGGAGTATAATTGAATGTTGGTTGTAGTAGCTTGTTGAAATACAACGTGCTATAGGGATATTAAACATGAATATGAGGTGCCAATTGCTAGTGCCGTCTCTGTACAAATTTCATTCCATTCGGTTTCACCATGTTTAAATTGATATGGGGAATGGATTTGCACACATAAATGGCCGCTATTTGCAAACTATTGGGCTGATGAACTTGTAGGTCAGTGAAAAGATGCGTCCCACAAAAGGGTATGTTGATTCAAAATTTGGCAGAGATCAAATGATTAGGTTGGTCGTAAATCGATTTAAGCTTTTAACATTTGGGTGGCCGTCATTCCGTTTCGGTCAAGATGGTGGCTATATAAAACATTACACTGAGGTGCCCTTTGATAGTGCTACCTCGGTACCAAATTTCATTCAATTCGGTTTTGCCGTGTTAGAATTGATAGAGGGAATCGATTTGAGCACATACATGGCCGCCATATGCAAACTATTGGACTGATGCCCTTGTAGCTTGGTCAATGATCGCTTCTCACGTAAAGGTATCATCATCATCTTCCTAGCATTAATCCCGCTTTATTGCAGGGTCTGCTTTTCTGCACTTTTTTCTTCCATACTGATCGATCTTGAGCGTCTCTAGTTGTGGCATTCACTAGTTGCATGTCCTCCCGCATAGTATCCAGCCAGCGCTTTCTCGGTCGTCGGCCTACTGGACTGATGTCAAGTGCAGTTCTCGCGGCTGAAGAGTGATTGCTACGCAGTACATCGCCATACCAACGCAGACGGCTCTCCCGCATTTAGGTAGATTTCATTAGAAAGCTAACTATTGCAATGGGTCCCATGTTTCGACTTCCGGAAAATTTCGACATATCTTCGCGTTTCACATCCCCCAGACCCCAAAACCACCGTCAGTTCAAAAGTTTATATATAATTTATGTATGTATATATATATGTATATATATATATATATATATGTATATCAGTTTCTTGTGGACACGATAACTGTCGTAATTTTGCACCAATCACTTTGAATTTTTTACATATTATGTATACCCTTAAAATCTCGGTCGAGTTCGTTAATGGGCAAAATCGGTCAAAGGGGGTGAAAATGGGAGGCTTTTTTCGAAAAAGTGAAATATCGCTATAACTCTCTTAATATATGAAATATTGAATCCATTCAAAGTTCATACTATGTGTCGGACAAGGCCCTAAAATTTATGTTTGAAAAGTTTTTTGATAGCACCAACCATTGACCAAAGGGGTGGGAAAAAGTGGGTTTTTGGGGAAACATTAATCATATCTCTGTTAATAGGCACAATATCAAAACCGTGCAAAATAGACATTATTCCTCCAATAATTACCTGAAAATTATGTCTGAAAGACTTTTTGATATAACCAACCATTACGCCACGGGGTGAGCAAAATGATTTAAATTATAAGAAAATGCCAAGTGCCAAGAGAGGTTGCCATGACAACTTTACTTTTAATTGATAAGGGATGAGCCATCAGCAGTTGCTATGACAACGCCACTGCACGAGATAACATTCAGTTTTCCATCTGTCTGTGGGAAGCGACTTCGGTATCGGAACTGGTAGCATGCTGAACTTCTATGCCCAAGGTCGCGGGTTCAAACCCGGCTGAAGTCGTCGGATTTACTAAGAGCGCTAAAAAAACTGAGTTTGATTTCCTTCGGAGGAGAAGTTCCAACGTTCGTTGCGAGTTGATGGTTCCGGTGGCATCTAGTAGCCAAGTTCACAGATAGGTGTCGTTGATGGTAGTATTTTAGGTAGATTTCATTAGAAAGCTAACTATTGCAATGGGTACCATGTTTCGATTTCCGGAAAATTTCGACATATCTTCGCGTTTCACATCCCCCAGACCCCAAAACCACCGTCAGTTCAAAAGTTTATATATAATTTATGTATGTTTATATATGTATGTATATCAGTGTATTGTGGACACGATAACTGCCGTAATTTTGCACCAATCACTATGAAATTTTTACCGAATATGTATAACCATAAAATCTCGGTCGAGTTCGTTACTGGGCTAAATCGGTCGAAGGGGATGAAAATGGAGGACTTGTTTAGAAAAAATGAAATATTGCTATAACACTCTTAATATGTGAAATATCGAATCCGTTCAAAGTTCATACTATGTGCCGGACAAAGCTCAATAGTTTATGTTTGATGAGTTTTTTTATATCACCAACCATTGACCAAAGGGGTGGGAAAAATTGGGTTTTTCGGGAAACATTAATCATATCTCTCTTAATAGGCACAATATCAAAACCGTACAAAATGGACAATATTCCCCTAATAATTACCTAAAACTTTTGCCTGAAAGAATTTTTGATATGACCCACCATTACGCCAAGGGATGAGAAAAATGATTTCGGAATTATAAGAAAATGCCAAGAGCTATCAGTGGTTGCCATGGCAACACTACTAAATTGATGAGGATGAGCCATCAGACGTTGCCATGAGAACGCACTTGCGCGAGATCAGATTCAGATTTCCATCTGACTAAGTGTGAAGCGGCTTCGGTGACGTAACTGGTAGCATGCCCAAGGTCGCGGGTTCAAAGCCGGCCAAAGTCGTCGGATTTTCTAAGAGCGCTAAAAATCCCTCAGTATGCTTTCCTTTGGAGGGGAGGTTCCAACGTTCGTTGCGAGTTGCTGATTGCGGTGGCATCTAGTAGCCAAGTTCACAGCTAGGTGTCGTTGACGGTAGTATCTGGTAGTAACATTAGGAACTACTGCTTAAAATTGAGCGTCTGCATTCCTTACCTGAATTACAGACTAATACAGCCATCACAATTCACACCGTTTATCAGACAGATTCTACACTCACCCAAAGTACACGGGGTTACATGACCGCGTTGTCGCAGCCCCTAAACTGAGGAACCAACCAACATCTCTGCGGGAGATATAATTTTGCGTGAAGAAGTAACAGACCGTTACATAGTTACACATCAGTGTCGAAACCTTGCATAAGGACAGTATGACCACAAGTATAACAAGAAGTTCCGTGAAGAACTATACAGCCTACTTTTCATGCCAATGATTATTCTACAGAATATGAACCTATCTAGAATAATGACGAAATTAAGTTGCTAATATCGAAATTTCCAATTAGTTCGAAATACTGTATACCAGGCATAATGTATCCTAATAGAGCACTTCAGTTGACAGCCCTGATGACTGAATATATTCTTAGTTCCATCTCTTAAGGTACAAAACACAAAATTTGGTTGAAGTTCAATGAATAGCATGGACGTTACATGCAGTTAAACATTGGATCTAACAGCGCGCGTAAAATCATGTTGGCAACAATGTCATGCATGTATTGGTCAGAAATAATCTGAAATAATATGATCTATTGTTGTGCCAATTTTGAATGAAACCCATTAGTTAGTATAGAAGTTACATGCATTTTAAAAATGGACCTATCAGCAGGCTTAGAATCATGTTGGCAGCACTGACGTATATTAGTTACTCCAAATTCGTCTAGAATGCCAGGTACTATACGTGTGCAAAGTTTAGAGCTATTGGCTTGCATACTTTCTGATATATTGATATTAGGGTAACAAAAATAGGGACAGCACATATTAACAGTTGGCAGCCCTGGTTGCTCCTTAGAATACGCATAGTCATATCTGTTATGGTACACATAGCACATACGAAATTTGGTTGAAATCCAAATGATAGTATGGAAGTTACATGTATTTAAAGTTGGACCTGTCAGCAGGCTTAGAATCATGTTGGTAGCACTGACGTATATAAGTTACTCCAAATTAATATAGCATGTCAGGTACTATACGTGTGCATAGTTTAAAGCTGTCGGCTTGCATACTTTCTGATATATTGGTATTTGGATAAAATAAATTAGGAGCATTTATTAACAGTTGGCAGCCCTGGTAGGTCTTAAGAATACGCTCAGTCATATCTGGTTATGTATACATACAACATACGAAATTTGGTTGAATTCCAATTGATAGTGTAGAAGTTATATGCATTTACAAATTGGACCTATCAGGAGGCTTATAATCATTTTGGCAACCCTGCCATGTTTGGCCTCCCTGAAATTAAACTGAAATATTATGATCTGTACGTGTGCCAATTTTGAAATAGCTCCCATTCATACTTTCCAAGATATCCAACATGGAGCTCAAATTTCAATTGCGATTTTTTAGCAGTTGGTAGCACTGACATCATTTTCAAATATGGCCGTGAGATATTCAGGTATAGATCTTTACTCCTACCAAATTTTGTTTCGATTGCTGCAGCCGTTTAGGAGTTGATAGGGGGGGACACACACACAGCCAGACAGACAGACAGAAGGACAGACAGACAGACAGACAGACAGACACACATTTGCCCGATCTCATAAGTCTACTTTTTCCTCATTTTTGCAAAATGTGAAAAGTAGGCTAAAAATGGACTCCAAATGACAAGAAGGTTACCGTCATCATAAGACAATAAAATGTTTAAAATATGCATAAAATGACGAAAAACAAAGTTAATTAATCTCCAATTATAAAATACTTTCACGCAATAAATGAGGTATGATCCTTCTACGAAAACCTGCATATTCTGCCTATTTTCGCCTATCCCCAAGTTTGTCCGGTGAAATCTACCTCCGCCTTCCGGCGTGCCGAGAGGACTTTCTTTTCACATAAAGGTATGTTGTTGCAAAATTTGGTAGGTCGGTCGTAATTTGATTTAAGCTTTTAACATTTGGGTGGCCGCCATTACGTTTCCGTCAAGACGGCGACAATATAAAAAATTCCTCTCGGCACGCCGGAAGGCGGAGGTAGATTTCACCAGGCAAACTAGGGGATAGGCTATAATAGGCAAAATATGCAGGTTTTCATAGGAGGATCAGACCTCATTGATTTCAAGAAAGTATTTTACATTTGGAGGTTAATTAACTTTTTTTTTCGTTTTTGTATGCATATTTTTATCATTTTATTGTCATTTGGTGATGGTAACCTTCTTGTCATTTGGGGTTCATTTTTATACTTGTGATCACACTGTCCTTATTCAAGGTTTGGAACTGATGTGTAACTACCTGACAGTCTGTTAATCTTCACGCAAAATTTTATCTCCCGCAGAGATTTTTGTTGGTTCCTCAGTTTAGGGGCTGCGACAACGTGGTCATGTAACCCCATCTACACTGGGTGTGTGTAGAATCTGATAAACGGAGTTAATTGTGATGACTGTATTAGTCTGTAATTCAGGTAAGGTCTGCAGACGGTCAATTTTAAGTAGTAGTTCCTAATTTTGTACCATATACTAACGTCAACGACACCTAGCTGTGAACTTGGCTACTAGATGTCACCGCAACCAGCAACTTGCAACGAACGTTGGAACTTTCCCTCCAAAGGAAAGCATGCTGAGGGATTTTTAGCGCTCTTAGAAAATCCGACGACTTTGGCCGGCTTTGAACCAGCGACCTTGGGCTTATAAGTTCAGCATGCTACCAGTTAGCCGCTTCCCGCAGAGTCAGATGGAAAAAATGAATGTGATCTCGTGCGATGGCGTTGTCTTGGCAACCTCTGATATATATGCATCTATATAGATAAAGCACAAAGTTTGTCTGTCTGTCTGTCTGTCTGTCTGTCTGTTATGTATACAAATCTACACCGTTTCACCGATCTGAACCAAAATTTGTATACATACCCTTTGGAACCCTGCGGGTAACCCCGTCAACATTAAATTTCGGACAGATCACCCCATGCCCTGCATTTAGGCCCTTTTGCACAAATCTACACCGTTTCACCGATCTGAACCAAAAGTTGTATATTTAACCTTTGGAACCCTGCAAGGAACACTGTCCACTTGAAATTTCGGACAGACCACCCCATTCCCTGCATTTAGGCCCTTTGGTCCAAATCCACACCGTTTCACCGATCTCAACCAAAATTTGTATATTTACCCTTTGGAACACTGCGAGTACCACTGACCACTTAACATTTCGGACAGACCACCCCATTCCCTGCATTTAGGCCCTTTGGTCCAAATCTACACCGTTTCACCGATCAGAACCAAAATTCGTATTCTTACCCTTTGGTGCCCTGCGAGTAACACTGTCTGCTTGAAGCTGTATGCCTCTCACCAAGGCGGACGGGGTTCGATTCCCGGTCAATGCATGTGAGATTTTCGATGTGAAATGCCATGTCCTGTGGTTCGGATTCCACGTAAAACGGGGGTCCCGTGGCTTATGATCGCGAGATTAACGGTCACGTTAAACTACAAGCTTCCTTCCTTTACTGTCTGCTTGAAATTGCGGACAGACAACTCCATTCCCTGCATTTAGGCCTTTTGGCCCAAATCTACACCGTTCCACCGATCTCAACCAAAATTTGTATATTTACCCTATGGAACACTGCGACTAACACTGTCTGCTTGAAATTTCGGACAGACCACTCCATTCCCTGCATTTAGGCCCTTTTTGCACAAATCTACACCGTTTCACCGATCTGAACCAAAATGTGTATACTTACCCTTTGGAACCCTGCGAGTAACACTGACTGCTTGAAATTGCGGACAGACCACTCCATTCCCTGCATTTAGGCCCTTTGGCCCAAATCTACACCGTTCCACCGATCTCAACCAAAATTTGTATATTTACCCTTTGGAACACTGCGACTAACACTGTCTGCTTGAAATTGCGGAGAGGCTACTCCATCCCATGCATTTAGGCCCTTTGGCACAAATCTACACCGTTTCACCGATCTGAACCAAACTTTATATACTTACCCTTTGGAACCCTGCGAGTAACACTGTCCACTTAAAATTTCGGACAGACCACCCCATTCCCTGCATTTAGGCACTTTGGCACAAATCTACACCGTTTCACCGATCAGAACCAATATTCGTAAACTTACCCTTTGGTACCCAGCGAGTAACACTGTCTGCTTGAAATTGCGGACAGACCACTCCATTCCCTGCATTTAGGCCCTTTGTCCCAAATCTACACCGTTTCACCGATCTCAACCAAAATTTGTATATTTACCCTTTGGAACACTGCGACTAACACTGTCTGCTTGAAATTGCGGCGAGGCCACTCCATTCCTTGCATTTAGGCTGTTTGGCACAAATCTACACCGTTTCACCGAGCTGACCCCAATTTATATACTTACCCGTAGAACCCGACAAGTATCACTGTTCACTTTAAATTTCGGACAGACCACACTATTCCCTCCTTTTTGACCCTTTGGCAGAAAACTACACCGTTTCACCGATCTCAACCAGATTTTACATAATTACCCTTTGGAACTCGACGAGTAACACTGTCCACTCGAAATTTCGGACAGACCACTCCATTCCACGCATTTAGGCCCTTTGGCACAAATCTACATCGTTCACCGATCGAAAACAAAATGTGTATACTTACTCTTTGGAACCCGATGAGTAACACTGTCCACTTTAAAATTTGCACAGGCCACTCCATTCCCTGGAATTTGGCCCTTGGCACAAAACTACACCGTTTCACCGATCTCAACCAGATTTTACATAATTACCGTTTGGAACTCGACGAGTATCACTGTCCACTCGAAATTTCGGACAGACCACTCCATTTCCCGCATTAAGGCCCTTTGGTACAAATCTACATCGTTCACCGATCGAAAACAAAGTGTGTATACTTACCCTTTGGAACCCGATGCGTAACACTGTCCACTTGAAATTTCTGACATACCACTCCATTCCCTGCATGTAGCTCAGGAATTCCTCGGGGTTGCCAGCTTCCTAACTCACCAGTCATGAGCCCTTGAGGGTGTACCAGAAGTGGTGGGTCTACACACACCCTGCCTCTTTGAGGGCCTTGAGCAGAAGACAGGAGATATTATGAAAAGGAAAAGAAGGCAGACCCCTCGAAGAATGAGGGTATCAGGAAAGATGAGACAAAGCCAATTAAGGCGGGAAATTGAAAGACTCCCTAGCCCTCGGATACCCTAATACCGTCTGGGTCGGAAGAGAACAAGAGTTGACCAAGGGAGGCCGACAGGAAAGAGAACTGAAATGAGCCCGGCACCAGGAAGTAGAAGCGATGCCAGACTCAGCTGGGGTTCCGTGGTCGCCAACCCACGTCCCACAAGTTGTGAGACCCTGGGGGGGTGGTCAGTTGTGAGAATAGCTTGCTGATTCATCGTGAGGTGACTTGAGAGTACTTTCCAGAGCCCGCCGTGTTATCTCCTGCTGTCTATGCTGATGCCAGCACAGGGCCGTTGCGAAACAATGAGTGATTCCCGGTCAATCTGTATAGGACGGTGAACCCCGAACGTGTGTCATCATATTTCGTCATCATCTGCGATCATCTCAGGTTCGTGCAGCTTGGACCTATATTCTTTGTCTTTGCCGAGCAATACGCTCTTTCACTAGACGCATCCAGTACAGGCCTAAGCCAGAAAATAAGGTAGAGACTTTGGAAGACATCGAAGCTAGACACCTGAATTACCTATATCAGTTTTAAAATAACACCATGTTCGTTTAGTAGTCATTTTTTCATTACCTTATTATAATCATCATAAGTGCAAATGACCTAGATGTTACGCGCATCATACCAATAATCACCGCCGCATAAAGTCTTTCTCGACTGTGATTTTTAAAATATTTATTTTTGGTTGGTTGGTTCTTAAGTTTAGGGGCTGTGACAACGCGGTCATGTAGCCCCGTGTACTTTGGGTGTGTGTAGAATCTGCCTGATAACCGGTGTTAATTGTGATGACTGTATTAGTGTGTGTTATCTGTTTTTTAATTTAAGTACAAACTGCAACTTAGAATTCTTCAAATAGTTCGTACTTTTGCCGCCAAGCGCCACCGTCAACGACTACTAGGCCAAGTTTGGAACTTAGCTACTAGACGCCACTGCAGTCGGCTCTTGGCAACGGACGTAGACATCTATGAGCGTTGTTTACCTATCCAATTTAGCTTCACACAGGTGTAATTAGTGGAAGGTTCAATAACATGCCATAAATCTGACATGGGACCGCCGGCTTTACTTCCCCTCCGAAGAAAGTCATACTGACGGATTTTTAACGCTCTTAAAATATCCGACGGCTTCGGCCGGGTTTGAACCCGCTATCTTGGGCATAGAAGCTCAGCATGCTACCAAATACGCCACCGAAGCCGCCATATAGTTATTTTTATTACAGTACATTGTGTACATTATACGTTGAAGTGTCAATTCAATACCGGTAGTAGTTTCCCTTATCATCCTCATCATAAGAGCAAATGACCTACAGTAGATGTTACGCTCATTACACCATTAATCACCACACACAATAAGTCTTCCTCGCCTGTGAATTTTGAAATATGTATTTCTATTACGGTAGTTTGTAAGTTTGACGTGTCAATTCAACAGTAGTTTTTATTATCATCCTTATCAAAAGGGCAAATGACCTAGATATTACTCCCTCATTGTCTTTGGGGGCAAATGACTTAGATTTTAAGTCCATTATATTTCTAAGGAGACCTTAAAACATTATCATCATTCCACCGGGCGAAGCCGGGTACTACTGCTAGTATATATATAAACTTTTGAACTGACGGTGGTTTGGGGGTCTGGGGGATGTGAAACGCGAAGATATGTCGAAATTTTCTGGAAGTCGAAACATGGCACCCATTGCAATGGTTAGCTTTCTGACGAAATCTACCTAAATTGCAATAGTTAGCGTTCTGATGAAATCTACCCAAAAATGGCTACATAATTAAAAATACTACCATCAACGACACCTAGCTGTGAACTTGGCTACTAGATGCCACCGGAACCATCAACTCGCAACGAACGTAGGAACTTCCCCTCCGAAGGAAAGCAAACTCAGGTTTTTTTAGCGCTCTTAGTAAATCCGACGACTTCAGCCGGATTTGAACCCGCGACCTTGGGCATAGAAGTTCAGCATGCTACCAGTTCCGATACCGAAGTCGCTTCCCACAGACAGATGGAAAACTGAATGTTATCTCTTGCAGTGGCGTTGTCATAGCAACTGCTGATGGCTCATCCCTTATCAATTAAAAGTAAAGTTGTCATGGCAACCTCTCTTGGCACTTGGCATTTTCTTATAATTTAAATCATTTTGCTCACCCCGTGGCGTAATGGTTGTTTATATTAAAAATTCTTTCAGACAAAATTTTTAGGTAATTATTGGAGGAATAATGTCTATTTTGCACGGTTTTGATATTGTGCCAATTAACAGAGATATGATTAATGTTTCCCCAAAAACCCACTTTTTCCCACCCCTTTGGTCAATGGTTGGTGCTATCAAAAAACTTTTCAAACATAAATTTTAGGGCCTTGTCCGACACATAGTATGAACTTTGAATGGATTCAATATTTCATATATTAAGAGAGTTATAGCGATATTTCACTTTTTTGAAAAAAGCCTCCCATTTTCACCCCCTTTGACCGATTTTGCCCATTAACGAACTCGACCGAGATTTTAAGGGTATACATATTATGTAAAAAATTCAAAGTGATTGGTGTAAAATTACGACAGTTATCGTGTCCACAAGAAACTGATATACACACACATATATATATATATATATATATACATAAATTATATATAAACTTTTGAACTGACGGTGGTTTTGGGGTCCGGGGGATGTGAAACGCGAAGATATGTCGAAATTTTCCGGAAGTCGAAACATGGTACCCATTGAAATAGTTAGCTTTCTAATGAAATCTACCTAACATGACACTGAGTTGCCATTTGCGAGTGCTACCTCTGCACCAAATTTCGTTCAATTTGGTTTCACCGTGATTGAATTGATAGGGTGAATCGATTTGCACACATACATGGCCGCTCTCTGCAAACTGTTTGGCTGATGACCTTGTGGTTTGGTCAAAAAATGCTTATCACATAAATGTATGTTTTTGCTAAATTTAGTAGGGATCAGATGATTAAGTTGCTCGTAATTTGATTTAAGCTTTAAACATTTAGATGGCCGCCATTACGTTTCTGTCAAGATGGCGACAATATAAAACATGACACTGAGTTGCCATTTGCGAGTGCTACCTCTGCACGAAATGACGTTCAATTCGGTTTCACCGTGTTTGATTTGATACGGGGAATCAATTTGCACACAAACATGCCCGCTATCTGCAAACTGTTGTGCTGATGACCTTGTAGTTTGGTCAAAAGATGCTTACCACGCAAATATATGTTTTATCATTTCAAATGATCTTGTTGACTTCGTCGTTATGCTTGCGTCCAACGTTATGCTTTACGGAGACGGAGACGGAAGTGACGTCATGCTGCCGCGCGGGAAGTGACGTCATGCAGCCGTGGGGGGAAGCGAGTGCGTGACGTCATGCAGCCACGCAGGAATCAGAAGCTAATGATTATTGGAGTCTGTTGAAAGAGTCCTGGGGCGCCGAGCGACCTGCGACTTTGGGCGAAGTGAACACAAGAATGCCAGATAAGAATGCAAGGTGACTCCCCTTTATAGGTCTTTGGGATACTATCTTCCCACCATGTATTTATAGAACGGTGTTAGGGAGAGAATCTTTCCACCCCTTCCATTTCAAGCAGTTCCACATGCATCCACAAGCTAGAAGCAGAGAAATATTGAAAACCCATTAATTTGATGTATACTGTCATCATAAACCAAAGGTGGGAAGCATATATCCCAGTGGTCTCCACAGTGCACGTGCTCGCCAGTTCGGTTGTGTTGAGTGAAGGAAATGTATTGTTTTACAGAAGAAGGTGTTTTTATTGAAGATAAGAGATTTGTAAACGTTGGTATATAACTGAAATACAATGTTAATAATGGTTTTGGTCACTTGAGTAAATATATTTCAGCTAGAATGGAAATAATTATCCTGCTCAGGGTGTTTGCCATAGAATAGAACATTTTTAAAATTAATTTTCTGGGTTTTTAGTAAATACTATTTTGAAATTATTGAATTATATACGAATATACTTACTTTTAACATTCCAAAATCACTTTTATATTTTTTGTGCAGTTTTCGGCAAAGATAATATAGGTCACTGACCTTGTTTTGCGTGGGAGTTATATTTTTTTATTATAGAGCGTGATGGGTGTTTTTATATATTATATCCTGTTAAATAAACCTCATTATTGAGTGATAAATACAGGATCATGATAATTTGGAGGTAGGAGATTATTACCCCATTGCTCATTTAAGAAAACATACTGTCGGGTGTGGGCAGTGGGATAATAAGTTCCCACCCAATGTTTCCTAAAATACAATCCACACCCATAAAATTGTTGCATATTCCTACTCATCTATCACCCCCAATTACAAATGTGAAAAAAATCACAAATATTTTATACCCCCAGTCTTTTGCCCTATAAAGGGTTAAAGAGGTGTACAAAATGGCAGAGAAGAATACAGGGTGACTCCTAAAGAGGTGCACAAGATGTCAGACAAGAATACAGGGTGCCTCCTAAAGAGGTGTGCAGGATGTCAGAGCAAATTACAGGGTGACACTTAACGAGGTGTACAGTATGTTAGATTCGATTCAAATACAGGGTGACCCTTAAAGAGGTTTGCGAGATATCAGATTCAAATAATGGGTGACTCTTAAAGAGTTGTAACAGATGCCAGACTCAAATACAGGGTGACCCTTAAAGAGGTGCCCGAACAGGGAAGCCTAAGTTAATGGGTAATGGAGTCTGTTGAAAGAGTCCTGGGGCTTCGAGCGAAGCGAGAAGCACTCGTGAGCCTTTCTAACATGTGTAGCATTTGTAGCATGAATCATTTGAAAAGATATAACGTCTAGGCATTTGGAAAATTTAGTAGAGATCAAATAATTAGGTTGGTCGTAATTTGATTTAAACGTTTAACATTTAGATGGCCGCCATTACGTTTCCGGCAAGATAGCGGCGATATAAAACATGATACTGACGTGCCCTTTGCTAGTGCTATCTCTGTACCAAATTTCATTCAATTCGGTTTCACCGTATTTGAATAGATAGGGGGAATCGATTTGCACACATACATGGCCGCCATCCACAAATTATTGGGCTGATGACATTGTAGTTTCGTCAAAAGTTTCAGCATACATAAGGTATAATATTGCAAAATTTGTTAGGGATCAGATGATTAGGTTGGTCGTAATATGATTTAAGCTTTTAACATTTGGGTGGCTGCCATTACGTTTTCATCAAATGGCGATGATATAAAACATGACACTGAGGTGCCCTTTGCTAGTGCTACCTCTGTACCAAATTTCGTTCAATTCGGTTTCACCGTGTTCGAATTGATAGGGGGGGGGGGCAGACATTCAGAGTACCCACACTCACACACCCACACACCCACACACACACACACACAGACAGACACACATTTTTTCGCCCTGTGTTGATCCCATAAGTCTACTTTCATTTTTTGCAAAAATCGAAAGTAGGCTAAAAATACACACGCTACTATAGACATCACAGTAGCACAGGTTATCAGAAAAATTCTACACACAACCCAAGTACTCGGGGCAACATGATAACGATGTTGCAAAGCCCCTAAAGAATCGACAACAATAATAACAACAACAACAACAACAACAACAAGAACACCGGTGACTACGAAGCGTCTATTTATGAAGCAAGAGCACTGCAGTTAAACTGTTTAATTCTCACCAAGTTTGGCAGGTTTTTGATTCCTGTTTAATGAATGTGAGGTTTTAGAGGTGAAAAATCGTGGTCCGCAGTTTGGATCCAACATGAAATGAAAGTGACACTGTCTACTTTTATGAGATAAGACTCACGAAGAACTGCAAGCTAGTTTTCAGGTAGATTTCATTAGAAAGCTAACTATTGCAATGGGTAGCCTACAGGCGCGGATCTAGAGCTTGGTTTTGGGGGGGGGGCAGAGAATCGATCTAGAGTTTTGCTTTGGGGGGGGGGGGGTCAGAGAATCGAAATTGTTAAGAAAAATGGTATCACTAAAAACGCAATCACAATATAACCAAACATACAAACCCAGACCAATTTTTTGCAAGCTTCATGGATAGAAATTTGATGCGTTTAGCGAACCAAAAATATTCGTACAAATTGCAACAGCGTGTTTTGCGACTTTTACATCGAGCTTCGAGAAAAGTATCAATGTAAGTTACAGTTTCGGCAAGTCAAGTTGGTACCGACAAAGGGAGAAAGTCACAGCTCAAATTGTCAACCAAGCTTGCAGTTTGGACGTCGGCAAAAATTTTTGATGCGATAAAAGCCCTAAATTCCTATCCGTTAATTGCTGCACATTCATCGTGACATCACTATAAACTTCGATTCGGTAATCACAAGGTTTGCTAAACAAAGTAGACGAGTTGATTTTGTTGTATAAATAATCGTTTTTTATATAAGAGGTTTGAAGTTGTAAATATGTACAGTTGTAACAGAACATAATAATTCGAATAAAGATATTTCAGTATTGAATAAAATGAAAAAAAAAAAATTTTTCAGTTAAAATTCGTTAAGATTTATTTGTCTGGTAATTGTGTTTTCGTTTTTTGAGTTTGCAAACAAATTTGGTCTCCGTTTGAGGGGGGGGGAGGTTCATGACCCCTGTGACCCCCCCCCCCCCCTCCTTGAATCCGCGCCTGGTAGCCTACCGAGTTGTGACTTCCGGAAAATATCGATATATCTTCACGTTTCACAACCCCCAGATCCCGAGACCACCGTCAGTTCAAATGTTGGTATACAAATTATTGACCTATCTCTCTCTCTCTCTCTCTCTCTCTCTCTCTCTCTCTCTCTCTCTCTCTATATATATATATATATATATATATATATATCACTTTCTTATGGACACGATTACTACCGCTATTTTGCACCAATCACTTCCAAATATATACATATAATAATTATATAACCCTTTAAAATCTCGGTCGAGTTCTTTAAAAGGGCAATATCGCATCCAGGGGGAAGGTGGGGTGGAAATTGGGGGCAATTTTCTAAAAAGTGAAATATCATATATATATATTATTTCAGTAGTATAGATCCCTCCTGCGGCGCTCACAAGCGACCGATCGTGACAAATGAGCATTCAAATGAGAGAGAATAGACATTAGCAGTGACAAATTGCACTCTAATTTCATAAATATCTATAATTTATTTAAAAATGACTTTTTGAAATGTACGAAGTGTAGGATTTGCAGATACAGTTGCTGTACGAAAATAGGCTCCATAATTGCTGTCCACCTCACACTTTGGCCGCTGTGACGCCTGTTTCATTTCATTTTAACATTCTGAGATCTTTCCTTTATCATTTTGCATGGATTTCAGAAACAGTAAATCAAAGGAATAAGTACTCAAATCGTATAATTTCATAAATAACGAATAAGCGGTAAGTGTTATGATGATCCAATTTTCAGTGCTTACTTTCTTAAGTTAGGAAACGTAGAACTTTGAATTTTAACTGAAATGTAAATAGTGTTCTATAATCATTTGGTTGAAATAACAACATAACCTTTCCCCTTAAGCTTTTCATTACAAACCTATTGGGGAAAGTGTGGTATATGAACATGGGAGTTTTCTCACACGGGTCCGCTAGTCGCTATAAATTCCTTAGTATGTGAAAAATAGAATCCATTCAATGTTCGTACTATTCTTCGCATAAGGGCCCAACTCGTATCTCCGTAAAGTTTATCGATAGCACTGACCAAGGAGGTGGGGGAAAATTGAGTCTTGAAAGAAAATAAATCATACCTCCATTAATGGACACAATATTAAATGACAATATTAAAACAGTTAAAAAAAGTCAAATAATCCTCTAGAAAGTACCTAAAACTTTTGTTTGAAAGAATTTATGATATGACCCACCCTTACGCCAAGAGCAAAACGTTTTCGGAATTATAAAAATATGGACCTTCTCGTATGCTAAAAATGTGGTACATTTCCAGCTATACAACAATAAATGACAATGTAATGAATTCCATATATTTTTCTTTGCCCGGTTAAATCTACCTCCGCCTTCCAGCGTGCCAAGAGGGATTTATTTTAATTCGCGTGTACCAAGCAGTGCATTAATCCCAGTACGTAGGCCTACTGTATAACGTGATGACTCTATACACTTATACAAAACCTCAAATAATACTAATTGATGTGTACCCCGCTCCCTGTGTACACTATGTAATACGGGCTCTAGTAAACACAAATATTTACCCATCTGAGACCTCCCACCAAACATAGCACTTGTTACGCAAGGCACACAGACAGCGAACACAAACTCTTATCGCAGTTAGCTTATTTTAAAGAAAGTGTTAATTCTTTTTAATCGTTCAGTCCAGACACGTATCTCAAATGAAGCTGTGTTTAAAAAAATTAAGCACTATGTATTTTCTCAATACCCTAGTGTATGCTGTCAGACATATTAACCTACATTCAATATTATAGATTATAGGCACCACAAGTGTAATAGTGATTCAATCGGTCTTATATAAACCGAATATTTCTTCTTTCTTCGGCTTTTCCCAATGAATTGAGGTCGCCGAAGCTAACCAGGTTCATTTTGGTTTTGGCCGGGAATTTAAGGCCAGGTGCCCTTCGTGACGCCACGTGATTTTTCAGCTGAAAATTCCACCCCGCTGTCACCTGGGTTCGAACCCCGGCCGTCCGGGTTAAAGACGAGCAGCTAAGCCTCTGCGCCATCACCAATCGATTATTAAATGTAGAAAAATGATTGTTTCGATCATCAAAATTCAATGAAAGTCCCTGAATTAAGATTACAGTAATTTAAAGAAAATCACGTAAACCTGAAGAAAAATTTTAATTTCAACTCATAAACAAAATAACAAATAGAAAATACAAATAAATCCACAAATGTATAGTCAGATAGTCAGCCGTGTTCATTATATTGCTAAACACAGTGTATGGTGTATATTGTGATAACAGCTATTCTATTAAGGGATAAAAATAAAATCAATCTATTATATGCACGCCAAATATTAGGATGCAATTATTTATATATTATTATGGTTACAATACAGACTGTATAGATGTGTTTTATAACCTTAATATTATATAAATCCAAATATTAACTATATTTATATTTTTACAGGCAAAATTTATATAAAATACATACCCTCCAACCTGAAAAGAAACATGGCATATTTAAGGTCATACACATTCAATTGCCATAAGGTCTTCCAAATAATCTCTCCAAGAGTAATGTATATAAAATGCAGATTAAGCATTATACCAATATTACAACACGTGAGTTTCTTCAATCAGTTTGAGATATTCTTATTGTATAATAACTCTGAATAATTACCACTCAACAATAATTAGTCTATTGTAGAGTACATCTCAAGAAGCACACCCAACACTACTTATGAGGCTTAGGGAAACATTTCCATTTGGTTTTAACGTATAATTAATAAGCCTTTTAATCAAAATACACATATTCATTTGATAATCAATCTTCAGAGCAACACAGTACTTTTATAGTTTTTAAGAAGATAATTTAGTAGAAACCACATACTTTTCATTTGATACTTCTATTATTTTCAAATAATTTCATTCCCATTTTTGGTTAAATGGCATTGTAACAAATTTGATTTCGATAGTATTGGGTATATTTTAAGAGCATCCCAAAAATACAAGATAGTTATTTACATAATTGTTTAAGGAGTAATATTCAGGGAAATCCATTCCTATAAATCTTCGACAGTTTTGATATTACTGTGTATTAAGTTTATCTCCAGACACGGAATAAATTTGATGCTGACCAACAACATAAACTATTTAACTAGTACAAGGCGCCAGAAAATGTTCTCCGCAGTGGAGTGCAGCACGACTGTCACTTGTATTAAAACAAACAAACAGTAAACTTTGTACTCACCACAGCCATTCATAACAGATGCTGGAAGTGCTGATGACACACACGCTCGCTTATTGCAATACACACTGACGATTTTGACAGCCTACAGCCCAAACATCTGGGATTCACCCTGTTAAGGACACCGTGCTGCCAACTAAACTGCTGATGATAGCTCTGGCAGAAGCCGACAATCACTGTTGAGAACATTTACTGGCACCCTGCAGTTCCGTGAAGATATAAATAGGCTATTTTCATATATGCTACTTATATTAATTGCCTCTATCAACATACATATTTCCAGTTTGATTGCTGTAATAGATTCGTAGAGAATTGAGAACCGTCTAAATATTTCGGATGGTCACCATGATTGATTTTTATACATAGGCCTTAGAGTTAGGTACTATTACATGAAGATTAATGTGTACGTGTTTTATTCAAACTTTAATCGCATGAATTGGACACAAGAAATAACAAGATGTTCAGTAAAGAACATATAGCCTACTTTCTCCTAAATGCATGGGTATTGTTATAACTCTTTGTCCTTTTCAAGGAGTATGATTGGATGTTGGTTGTAGTAGCTTGTTGAAACACAACGTGCTATAGGGATATTAAACATGAATATGAGGTGCCCTTTGCTAGTGCTACCTCTGTACCAAATTTCGTTCAATTCGGATTCACCGTGTTTGAATTGATAGGGGGAATCGATTTGCACACATACTTGGCCACCATCTGCAAACTATTGGGCTGATGTTCTTGCAGTTTGGTCAGAATATGTTTCCCACATCAAGATATGGTGTTGCAAAATTTGGTAGAGACTAGATTATTAGGTTGGTCGTGATTACATTTTAGCTTTTAACATTTGGGTGGCCGCGATTACGTTTCCGTCAAGATAGCGGTGATATAAAACATGACACTGAGGTGCCGTTTGCTAGTGCTAACTCTGTACCAAATTTCGTTCATTCGGTTCAACCGTGTTCGAATTAATAGGGGGAATCAATTTTGACATAAAGATGGCCGCCATCCGCAAACTATTAGGCTAATGACCTATTAGATTGGTCAAAGGATGCTCCCTCCATAAAGGTATGTTGTTGCAAAGTTTGGTAGAGATCGGATGGTTATGTTAGTCGAAATTTGATTTAAGCTTTAAACATTTGTGTGCCACCATTACGTTTCTGTCAATATGGCGGCGATATTAATCATGACACTGAGATGCCCTTTGCTAGTGCTATCTCTGTCCCAAATTTCGTTCCATTCGGTTCCACCGTGTTCGAATTAATAGGGGGAATCAATTTTGACATAAAGATGGCCGCCATCCGCAAACTATTAGGCTAATAACCTACTAGATTGGTCAGGGGATGCTCCCTCCATAAAGGTATGTTGTTGCAAAGTTTGGTAGAGATCGGATGTTTAGGTTAGTCGTAATTTGATTTACGCTTTGAACATTTGTGTGGCCGCCATTACGTTTCCGTCAAGATGGCGGCGATATAAAACATGACACTGAGGTGCCTTTCGTTAGTACTACCTGTGTACTAAATTTCGTTCCATTCGGTTGCACCGTGTTCGAATTAATAGGGGGAATCGATTTTCACACAAAGATGGCCGCCATCCGCAAACTATTACGCTGATGACCTACTAGTTTGGTCAAAGGATGCTCCCCCCATAATGGTATGCTGTTGCAAAATTTGGTAGAGATCGGATGTTTAGGTTAGTCGTAATTTGATTTAAGCTTTGAACATTTTTGTGGCCGCCATTACGTTTCCGTCAAGATGGCGGCGATATAAAACGTGACACTGAGGTGCCTTTCGTTAGTACTACCTGTGAACCAAATTTCGTTCCATTCGGTTGCACCGTGTTCGAATTAATAGGGGGAATCTATTTTCACACAAAGATGGCCGCCATCCGCAAACTATTATGCTGATGACCTACTAGTTTGGTCAAAGGATGCTCCTCCCATAAAGGTATGTTGTTCCAAAATTTGGTAGAGATCGGATGTTTAGGTTAGTCGTAATTTGATTTAAGCTTTGAACATTTTTGTGGCCGCCATTACGTTTCAGTCAAGATGGCGGCGATATAAAACATGACACTGAGGTGTCCTTTGCTAGTGCTACCTTTTTACCTAATTTCGTTCAATTCGCATTCACCGTGTTCGAATTGATAGGGGGGGGCCGACATTCAGAGTACACACACTCACACACACACAGACACACACACACACACACACACACAGACTCACACACACACACACATGAACACTCACAGACTCACACACACACATACACACACACAGACAGACACACATTTTTCGCCCTGTGTTGATCTCATAAATCTACTTTCATTTTTTGCAAAAATCGAAAGTAGGCTAAAAACGAGATTCTAAAATTTCGCTCAGGCGCCATCTAGTGGTTATAAAAATATTTGAAATGAATTAGATGCCAGTGGATTAAAATTTATAAAAGCATATACCACACCACGTTTCACTGCGATCGGATGGATAAATCGCGAGAAATACCATTTGAATATTCAAAGTTCGCGTCGCCGCCATGTAGGATTTGTGCTCACCAGGTTATTAAACGTTCCATAGGTGAACGTATGCTTACATCCTCTATACACATACAAAATTTAAGTTTGATTGCTTTCATAGATTAATAGATATAAGAAACCGTCTAAATATTTCGGATGGTCGCCATGTTGGATTTTAATATATGTAGACCATAGATATATGTACTATTAGATGAGGATTTTTGTGTACGTACAATATTCAAATGTTGACTTCGATCGCATGTTTAGAACACTAGAAATAAAAACTTAATTTTAAAATTTCATCTTGAGGTTATGTAAACAATTGAACAAAATTAGATGTCAGTGCATTGCAATTTGTATAGACATTTGCTGAACCAAGTTTCACGGTGTTCGGATGGATAAATCGTGGGAAAAGTCCATTAAAATATTTACACTTCGCTTGGCCGCCATGGTTGTTTTGTAGTTAAAAGGGTTTTAAAAGGCACATAGATGACGGTCTAGTAGAGCCCTTTATCACCGTACAAAATTTCAGGTTGATATGAGTAATATTTTCGGAGATATAGAATGCCGATGAAATATTTCACACAGCTGCCATGTTGCATTGGTGAGACGTAAAGGGCACGGTCGGGGTCGGGCAAAATAATACTATGACATTACCGAGTTCCATTGAAATCTTATAAGCCTACTTTTTTCATAAATGAAAATAGGCTAAAAATGAATGTTTGTTCTTCTTTTATGCGTTCATACACCATTCATCCGATTGTGATCAAATTTTGGTAATTAGTTGTGCACACTCCCGGGATTGTTATAGGCATAGCAAATCCAATTTATAATAGATTGCTCGTGAGTAGTGTGAACAAATGAGTGTTGGCGTGCGTATCGTTCCAACAAAGTCTCGTATTTCACAGCTGGTAGCACACGAGTAGATACTTACCATTTGGATCTAGACGAGTAACACTATCTACTTGAAATTGAGAACAGCCCTCTCCATTCCCTTCATTTAGGCCCTTTAGCACAAATACTGAATTGTTTTTTCTTCTTTTATGCGTTCATATACCATTCATGCGATTGCGATGAAATTTTGGAGAGTTGGGCACACTCCGGAATGGTTATAGGCATAGTAAATCCAATTTTCAATAGATAGCGCGTGAGTAGTATTAACAAATGAGTGACGACGCGCGAATCGTTTAAAGAAAGTCATGTATGCGTGCATATACCATTCATCAGATTAGGATGAAACTTTGATTGGTTGTTGTGTACACTTACATGAAAGTTTCTGGCTTAGTAAATCCATTTCACAGTTGGTAGCACAGGAGAAGATTCAAGAAGTGAGTCACGGTAGGCGAACTGTTTAGGCTAAGTCCCGTATGCGTTTGTATAGCCTACCATTCATCCCATTGCGATGATACTTTGGTGAATTGTTGTGTATACTCCTGCAAAGATCTTTTACTTAGTAAATCCATTTTACAATAGGTAGCGCACGAGTAGATTCAACAAATGAATGACAGCGCGCGAATCGTTTCAATCAAGTCCCGTATGCGTTCATATACCCTTCATCCGTTGGCGATGAAACTATGGTGAGCTTTTATGCATACTCCTGCGAAGATTTTGTTCTTAGTAAATACATTTTACAATAGGTAGCGCATGAGTAGATTCAACAAATGAGTGACGACACGCGAAACGATTCAACAAAGTCTCGTATGCACTGATTTACCATTCAACCGAAAGCAATGAAACGTTGCTGAGTAGTTGCGTACATTCCTGCAAAGGTTTCTGACTTAGTAAAACCATATTAAAATTGGTAGCGAACTAGTAGATTCAACAAATCAGTGATGAAGCGCAAATGGATTAAAAAATCCCGTGTACGTCCATAAAACATTCATTCGATTGCGATGGTACTTTGGCGAGTTGTTGTGTACACTCCTGCGAAGGTGTTTGATTTATTAAATCCATATAACAATAGGTAGCGCTCGAGTAGATTCAACAAATGGGTGACGGCACGCGAATGGTTTCAACAAAGTCCCGTATGCGTTCGTTCTTATATCATTCATCCGATTGCGATGAAACTGTAGTGATTTGTTGTGCACGCTCCCACGAATGTTTCTGAATTAGTAAATCCATTTTACAAAAGATTAGAGGCAGGCAAAGCAAAACGAAAATATATATTGTGTATCTAAAAGCACTTCAACAAACAAAGTTACAACGCCAGCACTTTCTTTGATTGGCATTGCTACGCATGCCGGGTACAGCTAGTCCAATATATATAATCAATATTCAATTACTCGCAACTTAATTTTTATTAGTTTCTTAAGACAACTTGTTCAGATGGCTGATGATGATCACACAGTGGTAAAAACTAATTCATTAAACAACTAATAATAATATAATTATATATTGACTATTGGTGGTTTTATTTAATACCATTTAGATTTCAGGTGAATTTTGTCTTTAAGGACTAATTTGTTTCAGATAGGCCTATGTTCAATTTCATAACTGTATTATAGCCTGCCATAAATAGTAAAGTTGACAGTCCTTCTGAAACTTTAAAATGTATATTGTAATCACGTTTCAATATTATTATTATTATTATTAAGTTACCTTTTAGAATAACAATAGACCACAATTTTCTCCGACATTTGCTATGTAATACTAGACTGTATCTTTGGAATGCTAAAGCGTCTTATGTGTTAGTCGTTATACTTCAACATACACATTTGTTTGTTTTTTTCAGTTTAAATGCACAATTATTTACAAAGACAGATATAAAAACCCTCCTCCATGTAATGCTCAAAGTTCACTGCATTCTTTAATCATAAAATGATGACCCTGCACACTTCTGCTGTACGAGTTCCCAGCGTTCTTTCCGGAGGTGATCCAGGAAACATGTTCAGACATCGAAGGTTTGACACCTAGTGCTAAGAAAGACTATACTGTGAGCCCCGGTCCTTCCACTTAGAAACGAATATTCCACTAATATTTATTCATTAATATTGTTCAAACCCGGTGTTAGGGGATGAGAGTAACAAGGGTGTGCTTATGTATAATTTAGGGGTGGTTTCCGAAAGGGGGCGAGTTTCCCATATTTGGGGGAAAACTGCAGGTGTAGGTGTTTGTGAAAGGATGCAATGTAATGGGGGGTAAAAACCTATAGGGTTGCGATTAATTGTCAAGGGATGTATGATTATAAAAGAGCTATTAGCTGAGATTAATTATGAGCGAGTAATAGCGCGCTTACTTGCGAAGTCGGCAACTTGGCCGCCGGCTGGCTTGACACTAAGCGAGCACAATGAAATACCTGACGCCGCGCTTCCTCGTATTCATGGTCAGGGGCAATTAGGAAAGAGCAGGTTGGGCGTGCAGGTGTACAGTCGGAGTGAAATGAGTACAAAATGTAGATTACTGACCAAGTATTTATTTGGTCAGTTATGGTAGTGTAATGTCCTTTTTAGTGATGGACAATTGTGTTACAAAATACAAGTGTGTTACAAATTATAGTGTTCATTCATTCATTCATTCATTCATTTATTTGCAATGGGGGGTGTGTCCCCCGGTGGCAAATTGGATATACATAACAAATACATAATTATACATAACAATACATAATTATACATAACAATTCAATAACAATTATACACCAATTAAACTGGAGTATTTACACAAATAGTCAGTCTTTTCTTAAACACACCTATATGTTTGGGAAAAGGCTCTAAGACTGCGGCAGGTAGAGAGTTCCAGTTATCAATGGCACGGTTTACAAAAGAATATTTACCATAATTTGTTCGCTGTGGTCGGCCCTTAACTTTGAAAGGATGATCGCTCCTACCCATGTAAGTGGGCTTTCCCAATCGTTTGCTAAGCTCACCCCATGCTGGTTGATTTGTATACGTGTTGTACATAGCGTAGAGTCTAGATTTCATCCTCCTAGCCTCCAGTGATTCCCACCCAAGTTTCTTTAACATACGGCTCACACTGCTCCTGGGATTAAAGTCACTGAGCACAAATCTAGCGGCCTTTCTTTGTACCATTTCCAACTCATTGATGAGCCCTACTTGATATGGATCCCAAACCGCCGAGGCATATTCCAGAATAGGTCTTACAAGTGACAAATAGCCTAATTCTTTAGCAGAGGTACTACTTCCTTTTAATACCCTCATTACAAAGTGCAGGGATTTGTAAGCTTTTGAAACTACACAAACTACATGACTACTCCATTTCATATCATTCCTTACGTGAACGCCCAAATATTTGCAAGAATCTTCTTCTACAAGTATTTCCGAGCCAATGTTATATTGAAAATCCTGCCTTCGCACTTTCCCTATTTTTAAGAGACTACATTTTCTTGTGTTTATTTTCATTTTATTTACAATCGCCCACTTATAGACCAGGTTCAGGTCCTCTTGCAGCACTGCATTGTCTTGTGAGTCGTGTATCTTTCGATATATTACACAATCATCCGCAAACAATCGACAGTCACTGCGAATTCCATTTGGTAAGTCATTTATAAACGCCAAAAACAACAAAGTTCCGATTACGCTGCCCTGAGGGATACCCGACGTTACGGTAATTTCATCCGAGAATACGCCTTCAACTTTCACTTTCTGGGAACGACCCTTCAAAAATTCTTGGATCCATAAAATTACTCTTCTATCAATCTTCGTCGAAGCTAATTTATGGAGTAGCATGTCATGCGGCACGACATCAAATGCCTTCGCAAAATCTATCACCACGGCGTCGACTGAAACTCCATGGTCTAACGATTCGCTAATGTCTTGAAAAAGTGATAGCATCTGACTCTCGCATGAGTAACCTTTCCGAAATCCATGCTGCCTATCATTAAACCATGATAATGTTTCCCACTGTTCCCTCAAGTAGTCGCAAATGAGATGCTCCATCTGCTTACAAACGATGGACGTAAGGCTAACCGGCCTGTAGTTGCCCAATTCAAGTCTGCTCCCTCCCTTAAATATTGGGACTACCGTAGCTCTTTTCCAGTCATCTGGGATTTGCGCATTGTTTATGGACACATTAAATATCACCTCCAAGTATCGTGCCACGGCCCTACCTCCTAATTTAAGTACTTCACTAACAATATTATCAGGACCCTTTGATACATTGAAACGCAGTTTTTGTATTAGCTTTACAATTGCTGACTGGTTTATTTGGAACAGGGGAGCCCCTGATTCGTCGTTAAGGTCCAACACACAGCTATTGGATTTATTGAACACACTACCGTAAAATACATTTAATTCATTAGCAATGGCCTGTTTCTCAGTAATTAATTTACCGTCACCGGACATTATCATCGACAAATTATTTGAATTTCCCTTTCTTCTCCTAACATAACTGTAAAATTTTTTCCACCCACCCCCTCCCGAACCAAGTAAACCTTGCATATAACTGTCATGAGCAGCCCTCTTTTTTAAGACGAGCTCTCTTGATAAGGACTTAAATTTCAACATATACTTGTCACTATCATGTCTTTTATTGTATAATTTCCTAATTTTCCGTTTTAGTCTCCTAATTTCTCGTGTGTAATACTCAGGGTCTGGGTTTTGTTTCAGCAATTTAAATGGGACAAATTTATCAACAGCGCTATTTAAAATTTTCAAAAAGTTAGTCCACAGGATATTAATGTGATTTCCTTCCGATGCCCATCCTACAAATAGCTCATTCAAATACCCCTGAAACTTGCCCTGATCCGCCCTGCGATACTGGAATATGATCTTTTTCGCTACATCAGAGTCTAATTTTGTAACGTCACCATATCTAATATTTAATTCAACCCCAGAATGGTCACTAATTCCTGGTACTTTCAGACAGTTAATATACAGCTCTACAGGCCTTACGAGATAAACATCTAAGGTATTATTGTCTCTAGTTGGGAAGTCAACTACTTGGGAAAATCCCCCCTCCCTTAAGAATTTATTTGCAGCGCTCTGAGCTTGACCACAGCTAGTTGACTCACCAGACCAGTCTACTTTGGGGAGGTTTAAATCTCCAGCAATTATTATGCTCTTTTTCATAGCATTACCCGTACAAGTTTTATCATACAGTGTTTCGAGGAGAGAAAAGTTATCTTTCGGTGCTCTATACGCCCCTATCACCTGAAGAGGGAATTTATTTCCTTTATCCGAAATTTGTACACATAACATTTCATGATCCATATCAGCCCACTTTAAGAAACTAGCTATATTTTTGCGCACACAAATAAATAGCCCACCACCTCGCTTCCCCCGATCCCTTCTGTACATTTCGTAGGTCCCTTGAATTATTTCGCTACTATTTATGTCCTCATATAACCAAGATTCAGTTGCAATGACAATGTCCGGAGAATACGTCTCTACAAGATTCCAAAATTCAATTAATTTATTTCCTAAACTCTGACAATTAACCTGCAGTAATCTTAGAGTCTTACCTCCGCAGCAAATATCTTGAAGTAGCTCCTTCTGTTCCCATCGGCTGGCAACCTCTGGACCTGCTCCTCCTCACAAAAGCCGGCACGAACCGATGACCCTGTAGGTGTGAAGGGAGGGAATACAAGTATGTAAGGATATCTGAGCACTCTCTCTCACCTGGTGATGACGATGCGTTGGAGCTGGGTCTGGAGGCACAGATCCGAGGGCCGCGACAGATATTGGGCCTTCCTGGGGCCTTCCATTTAAAGATTCCCCAGTTGCTGAATCGGTGTGTCGTCACTGTTGATGTCCCACATAGTCCTGGTGTAAATGTTTATGTGTGTGAGTCGTAAGCTTGGCTAACAGCGATACTGCTGCGCCTCCTTGTGTACAGGAAATGTATTAGTGGAGGCTCATGACTTAGCCTTTAGGGGTAGTTTTTATAGGGTGAAAAGGTTGTGTTGGTGTTTGGATAGAAGTAGATGGTGGAGATGCGTGGGTGGCCGTGTAGCCGTCTGTAGATTCTGTACATTCAGGGGCGTATGTTCATAATCCCCTCTGGGTGTGAAGATGTCTCAGGTCCTAGGGTCGTATCGACCCTGGGGCTGAACAATATTCATTCATTCATTTACATATATTTTCATTTGTTGGTCTGAATGATGACTCAATTAGCGTAAAATTTTCTACCTCAATTAAGCCTAATATAATTTTAATTGTATAAACCTTCTCATTGTGATATTTTTTACCTACCCATAATAGTTATGCAATTGCAGATATATCCGTAGATCAAATTGGAAGTGTAAAACCCTCGCCAAATTACTCTTAAGTTAAAACGTTGTGGTATAAAACGTTGTCACCTCCGTAGCGTAGCGGTCAGCATGGTTAGCTGCCGCCCCGGAGGTCTTGGGTTCGATTCCCGGCTCTGCCACGAAATTTTAAAAGTGGTATGAGGACTGGAACGGGGTCTACTCAGCCTCGGGTGGTCCAAATGAGTAGAGGGGGTTCGATTCCCACCTCAGCCATCCTCGAAGTGGTTTTCCGTGGTTTCCCACTTCGTCTTCGGGCAAATGCCGGGATGGTACCTACTGTAAGGCCACGGCCGCCTCCTTCCCTCTTCCTCGCCTATCCATCTCCATCTTCCATCCCTTCCCATCCCTCATGAGGCCCCTGTTCGCTTTGCAGGTGAGGCCGCCTGGGCGAAGTGCTGATCACACCTCCCCAGTTGTATCCATCCCGACCAGATGTTCCAGGCTCCAGGACACTGCCAATAGAGGTGGTAGTGGTGAGTTCCCTCGCTGAGTCCGTGGGAACCACCAACCTAGAGGGTAAATTGACTAAATAAATAAAAAATATTAAAAAAAACTTTGGTATAAATGGAACGAAACAGTACGTTTTTCACTTTAAGAACCATATTATGATGCTTTCAGCTGCTATTGATCATCACGTAGTAATCCATTTCCTTTGTTCGAAGGCTATAATGAAATACACTGCACGTTAATATAGAACAAATGGACTGAATTTGTTTTCATGTCAATGAATGCCCGTTAAATTGGTAATTCCATTTAGTTGCTGCAGTTCGAATCACTAAACCCTACATAAAGCAAGATAACGCAGTAGAGGGACGGATTCCTCCCAAAGGTTGGATGAGTATTCATACACATCAGTATTCCCAGGCTAATCAATCCGTTTACCCCACTAATTACACCGGAATGGCATAAACAGCACAGAGCTTCAGAGGGTTGAATAGGAACAGCTGTTTATGATTAGATTCTATTTTCCCAAGCTGATACTAAAGCTAATATGATGTCACGTACCCATGTGTTCTCGTGCAAGAGTTACTTTTGTCAGTAGCCACAAAAACGTTTAGTAGCCTATACCATACAAGAAAAATGGCCAAACACAATATAAAACAAGACATTTATTGAATAACATATAGCCTACTATCTCCTAAATGTATGGGTATAGTTACAACTGTTTGTCCTGATCAAGGAGTATAACTGAATGTTCGTTGTAATAGCTTGTTGAAATACAACGAGATGTAGGCCTATTATACTGTACAGTAGGCTACGTTATACTGTGCTACAGATTTTCCTTATTTCGAATCATCACGGTACTTCCTGAACTTGTTAATCACTGCGTAACTCAATCTGGTACTTTGACCAAGTGGCCTAGATGCTTGACTCTTACCTGTGTAGCTAGGGTTCGAATCTTGTAATAGTTTTTTTTATAAATATACAAGCTGTTCCCGGCATGCATTGCAATGCCAATTAAAGAAAGTGTTTCTTGAAGTCCTTTTTTATTCATAATATATTCTTCAATTTCCGTTAACTGCCTCTAAACTATCGTAAAATGGATTTACTATTTTAGAAACATTCGTGGAAGCGTGCAAAACAACTCACAAATGTTTTATCGCAATCGGATGGATGGCATTTGAACGCATATGGGATTTTGCTTAAACGATTCGTGCGCTGTCACTCATTTATTGAATCTACTCATGCGCTATCTATTGTAGTATGGAATTACTCAGCCACAAACCTTCCTTGACGTGTACACAACATCTCACCCAAGTTTTATCGCTATCGGACGAATGGTATATGAACGCATACGGGACTTTGTTGAAAAGCTTCACGCGTCGTCGCTCATTTGTTGAATCTACGTGTGCTCTACATATTGAAAACTTTATTTTTAAGCCAGAAACCTTCCTTGGAGTGTAATCCACTTCTCACCCAAGTTTCATCGCAATCGGATGAATGGTATATGAACGCATAGGAGATACAGACACACACACTCACATACAAACTATCACGTAACATTCTTTTTATATAGAGAGATTTTATTATATTTGCTGTTTTATAATTACTCTATACATTTCTTTTTTCGTAGTCAGTTTACCCTCCAGGAAGGCTTTTCCCACGGACTCAGCGAGGGATGCCACCTTTATCGCCTCTACGGGCTATGTCCTGGAGCTTGACATCGGGTCGGGTGATACAACTGGGGAGGCGGGACTATCACCTCGCCCAGACGGCCTCACCTGCAAAGCGAATGAATGGGACGGGATGGGAAGAATGGGAGGGATAGACAAGGAAGAGGGAAGGAGGCGGTCGTGGCCTGACTGTAGGTACCATCTCGGCATTTGCCCGAAGACGAAGTGGGGAAACTACGCAAAACAACTTCGTGGATAGCTGAGGTGAAAATCGAACCCCCTCTACTCATTTGGACTACCCGAGACTGAGTAGACCCGTTCCAGTCCTCATACCATTTTTAAAATTTCGTGGCAGAGCCGGGAATCGAACCACGGACTTCCAGGGTGGCAGCTAAGCACGCTGACCCCCACAGCATGGAGGTGACCTCAATTACATATAGAGCGTATTTTCTAACGGAAAATAAATACGAATTAAACAACACGTTCTATTGCAAGCTTCCACATCAAAGAGGCTGGTTCATTGGCTACGGATTCCTACACCCGCTCCTTGGCCAATCTTCAGGTTAACAGCCAACAAATACTAGTAATATAAATAAATTGGTCAACTTGTCATAATCCTTGTTGGCTGTAGCAGACTCAACAGTGGTTCAAGAACGGCGAAGGAAATCGCTGCGGCAGCGTGTTGAAATAATATGGTGTTATAGGCCTATATATATTTTCCATTGCAAAGTAATTCACACCTTATATGCGTAGTATTATACCACCTGAGTAATTATAAAACAATACATATAATAAAAATTAAGTAATAATAATCGAAACTTGACACATATCACAGAATGGTTCGACTGAAAATGCTTATTCCAAAGCAACGTTGCCCATACGTTAACACCCAAAGTTTCGTCCCGGAAAGAACCAACCGAACCCAGTACACAGAGAAAATGAAGAAGAACCTCCAAGGGCTGGAGGAACAAGAGGAGACGAGCACACAGAACCTATATGATAAATTGGAGAAGTGCATCACAAAAGCTGCTACAGAATCCTCTATTGGGGTGAAAAAGTCAGTAAAGGGAAATAAGCTGAAAGAAAGCACCAGACGACTGATTGACGAGAGGGAGAAATTAAAACGGGAAGCAGAAACCAACCATCAGAAAACGACAGAGTATGCGGAATTGAACAAACGCACAAATAGAAAATCCAAAAGGACATCCGAGATCACAACACCGAAATGGTCAAGAAGGCTATAGAAAGATCGACATCAGTAAGAAAGATCAGGAAAGAAATATCATATGGCAAACACTGGATATTAGGAGTGAAGGATATAAAAGAAAATATACTAGCTTCAAGAGAAGAGATACTGCGACATGCCACGGAATTCTACGAGAAAGAATACTCCAACACCCTCGAGAGGGAAAGTACGATTCAAAATTTGAATAATCCGAAGGGTCACCAGGAAGAGGAAATAAACCCATCCTTCAAAGCGAGGTGAGTGCAGCAATAATAGAAACAAAAAATGAAATATGCCCAGGTGACGATGGTATATTTAACGAATACCTAAAATGGGGAGGTGAAGAACTTGTAGCAGTCATCACTCGACTCTTCAACACAATACTCGAATCTGAAGAAATACCAGCGGAGTGGAAACTAAGCACTATAATCCTGCTCCATAAAAAAGGAGCAAAAGACGACATCAACAACTATAGACCGATAAATCTGCTGCCAAGTCTATACAAACTGTTCACAAAAATATTAACCAAGAGAATGTAAAAATCACTAGAGGAAAACCAACCTATAGAACAAGCAGATTTCAGGTCAGGATTCAGCACGGTGGACCACCTCCAAACAGTAAACCAACTCATCGAAAAACTGCAAGAATTCAACCTTAAAGCCTATATTGAATTTATAGACTATAACAAAGCCTTTGACTCCGTGGAACACACATTTGTTCTAGAGGCCCTAGAGAACCAAAACATACAGAAAACGTATATCAGACTTCTAGCAAAAATCTACGAAAGTAGCCAGGCAAAAAATACGGACAGAAATGGAGGGAAAACACTTCGATCTAGACAGAGGAGTGAAACAAGGAGACCCCCTCTCACCAAAACTGCTAGAAAACCAATTCCGGAAAATGAAATGGAAAACAGGACACGGCATCAACATAGATGGACAAAACCTGACACACCTACGGTTTGCAGACGACATCATACTCATGGCAAAATCTGCATCAGACTTAGAACAAATGGTAACAGAATTAAACAAGGTCAGCAAAGAAGCTGGCCTAACCATGAACCAGAGGAAAACGAAACTGATGACAAATGCGACAGAAAAACCAGTAAACATTGACGGTGAAACATTTATGTCCAGGACTATACATACCTAGTTCAAAACATTTCATTCCATAACAATACGGTGAAAGAAATCAAAAGAAGAATTGGGCAAGCATGGAAAAAATTATGTTACTTGAAATTTATTTTAGGAGATAAATCTCAAAAACTAAGTCTGAAAACACAAGTTCTAAAGAAATGTGTAATCCCAGTAATGCTGTATGGATGCCAAATATGGTCACTAACTTCGCAGCAAAGCAAAACGCTCCAGATAGCCCTACGCAGGATGGAACGAAACATCCTCAATATCACGCTGAAAGACAGAATAAGGAACGAAAAGATACGCAGAAGAACCAGTATTAAAGACGCCATCAACACAGCGGACAGACTAAAATGGAACTGGGGAGGCCACGTAGCGAGGATGGAGCATAGGAGGTGGACACACAGACTAACGATGTGGGACCCCAGAACCGGCAGGAGAAACGTAGGAAGACAGAGGACACGCAGGGCTGACACATTCAAGAAATTTGCCGGACCACAATGGACAAGAAGAGCAAGAGACAGACAAGAGTGGAAGACCGTAGAAATGCTCCTGTTCAAAACATAGTATATGCGAGGAAAGGAAAGGAGCAACTCAGTGCAACATAGTGAACCTTTAAATACAATAGCGATAATGTATGGAGGACAGTTAAAACTCTGCTAAAAATAAAGTGAACGTGCGAGAAACATTAACAATTTTGAAAATATTAGATATAAGAACAAGAATACATTTTGCAAAAATGAGGAAAAGGTAGACTTATGAGATCGGGCAAATGTGTGTCTGTCTGTCTGGATGTGTGTGTGCCCCCCCCCCCCCCCCCCCAATCAACTCCTAAACGGCTGTAGCAATCGAAACAAAATTTGGTAGGAGTAAAGATCTATACCTGAATATCTCACGGCCATATTTGAAAATGATGTCAGTGCTACCAACTGCTGAAAAATCGCAATTGAAATTTGAGCCCCATGTTAGATATCTTGGAAGGTATGAATGGGAACTATTTCAAAATTGGCACACGTGTAGACAATAATATTGCAGTTTAATTTCCAGGAGGTCATACATGGTAGTATTGCCAAAATGATTATAAGCCTGCTGATGGGTCCAAATTAGGTAGATTTCATTAGAAAGCTAACTATTGCAATGGGTCCCATGTTTCGACTTCCGGAAAATTTCGACATATCTTCGCGTTTCACATCCCCCAGACCCCAAAACCACCGTCAGTTCAAAAGTTTATATATAATTTATGTATATATATATATATGTATATATATATATATGTATATCAGTTTCTTGTGGACACGATAACTGCCGTAATTTTGCACCAATTACTTCGAATATTTTACCGAAGATGTATACCTATAAAATCTCGGTCGAGTTCGTTACTGGGCTAAATCGGTCGAAGGGGGTGAAAATGGGGGGCTTTTTTCGAAAAAGTGAAATTTTGCTATAACTCTCTTAATACGTGCAATATCGAATCCATTCAAAGTTCATAATATGTGTCGGATAAGTGCCAAAAATTTATGTCAAATAAGTTTTTTGATAGCACCAACCATTGACCAAAGGGGTGAAAAAAAGTGGGTTTTTCGGGAAACATTAATCATATCTCTCTTAATAGGCACAATATCAAAACCGTACAAAATGGACAATATTCCCCTAATAATTACCTAAAACTTTTGTCTGAAAGAATTTTTGATATGACCCACCATTACGCCAATGGACGAGAAAAATGATTTCGGAATTATAAGAAAATGCCAAGAGCTATCAGTGGTTGCCATGGCAACACTACTAAATTGATGAGGCATGGGCCATCAGACGTTGCCATGACAACGCACTTGCACGAGATCAGATTCAGTATTTCCATCTGATTAAGTGGTTGGTTGGTTGGTTGGTTCTTAAGTTTAGGGGCTGCGACAACGCGGTCATGTAGCCCCGTGTACTTTGGGTGTGTGTAGAATCTGTCTGATAACCGGTGTTAATTGTGATGACTGTATTAGTGTGTGTTATCTGTTTGTTAATTTAAGTACTGCAACTAACAATTTTTCAGATAGTTCCTACTTTTGCCGCCTTAGCGCCACTGTCAACGACTACGAGGCCAAGTTCAGAACTGAGCTACTAGACGCCGCCGCAGTCGGCTCTTGGCAACGAACATAGAAACCTAAGAGCGTTGTATACATTCTTAACCTATCCAATTTAGCTTCACACAGGTGCAATTAGTGGAAGGATCTTTAACATGCCATAAATCTATGACATGGGACCGCCGGCTTTACTTCCCCTCTGAAGGAAGGCATACTGAGGGATATTTAACGCTCTTAAAAAATTCGACGGCTTCGGCCGGGTTTGAACCCGGTATCTTGGGCATAGAAGCTCAGCATGCTACCGACTACGCCACCGAAGCCGCCTGACAAAGTGGGAAGCGGCTTCGGTGACGTAACTGGTAGCATGCTGAATGTCTATGCCCAATGTCGCGGTTTCAAAGCCGGCCGAAGTCATCGGATTTTCTAAGAGCACTAGAATCCCTCAGTATGCTTTCCTTTGGAGGGGAAGTTCCAACGTTCGTTGCGAGTTGATGGTTGGGGTGGCATCTAGTAGCCAAGTTCACAGCTAGGTGTCGTTGACGGCAGTACCTGGTAGCAACATTAGGAACTACTGCTTGAAATTGACCGTCTGAAGTACTTACATGAATTAAGACTAATACAGCCATTACAATTCACACCGTGTATCAGACAGATTCTACACTCACCCAAAGTACACGGGGTTAGATGACCGCGTTGTCGCAGCCCCTAAACTGAGGAACCAACCAGAGGTAGATTTCATTAGAAAGCTAACTATTGCAATGGGTACCATGTTTCGACTTCCGGAAAATTTCGACATATCTTCGCGTTTCACATCCCCCAGACCCCAAAACCACCTTCAGTTCAAAATTTATATATAATTTATGTATGTATATGTATATCAGTTTATTGTGGACACGATAACTGCCGTAATTTTGTACCAATCACTTTGAATTTTTTACCGAATACGTACACCTATAAAATCTCGGTCGAATTCGTTACTGGGCTAAATCGGTCGAAGGGGGTGAAAATGGGTTTTTTTTTTCGAAAAAGTGAAATATTGCTATAACTCTCTTAATATGTGAGATATCGAATCCGTTCAACATTCATACTATGTGTAGGATAAAGCCCAAAAATGTATGTTTGAAGAGTTTTTTTTATAGCACCAACCATTGACCAAAGGGGTGGGAAAAAGTGGGTTTTTCGGGAAACATTAATCATATCTCTCTTAATAGGCACAATATCAAAACCGTACAAAATGGACAATATTCCCATAATAATTACCTAAAACTTTTGTCTGAAAGAATTTTTGATATAACCCACCATTATGCCAAGGGATGAGAAAAATAATTTCGGAATTATAAGAAAATGCCAAGACCTATCAGTGGTTGCCATGGCAACACTACTAAATTGATGAGGGATGAGCCATCAGACGTTGCCAAGATAACGCACTTGCACGAGATCAGATTCAGATTTCCATCTAAGTGTGAAGCGGCTTCGGTGACGTAACTGGTAGCATGCTGAATGTCTATGCCCAAGGTCGCGAGTTCAAAGCCGGCCGAAGTCGTCGGATTTTCTAAGAGCGCTAAAAATCCCTCAGTATGCTTTCCTTTGGAGGGGAAGTTCCAAAGTTCGTTGCGAGTTGCTGGTTGCGGCGGCATCTAGTAGCCAAGTTCACAGCTAGGTGTCGTTGACGGTAGTACCTTGTAGCAACATTAGTAACTACTGCTTGAAATTGACCGTCTGCAGTCCTTACCTGAATTACAGACTAATACAGCCATCCCAAAGTACACGGGGTTACATGACCGCGTTGTCGCAGCCCCTAAACTGAGGAACCAACCAAAATCTCTGCGGTAGATATAATTTTGCGTGAAGAAGTAACAGACCATTACATAGTTGCACATCAGTGTCGAAACCTTGCATAAGGATAGTGTGACCACAAGTATAAAAATGGACCCCAAATGACAAGAAGGTTACCGTTCCCATAAGACAATATAATGTTTAAAATAAGCATAAAATGACGAAAAACAAAGTTAATTAAGCTCCAATTATAAAATACCTTCTCGCATTAAATGAGGTCTGATCCTTCTACGAAAATCTGCATATTCTGCCTATTTTCGCCTATCCCCAAGTTTGTCCGGTGAAATCTACCTCCGCCTTCCGGTGTGCCGAGAGGACTTTTTTTAAATACATATAACTTCTACTCTATCAATTGGATTTCAACCAAATTTCGTATGTGTTATGTGTACATAAACAGATATGGCTGATCGTATTCATAAGAGCCACCAGGGCGGCCAACTGTTAATAAATGCTCTCAATTGTTTTTATCCAAATACCCATATATCAGAAAGTATGCAAGCCGACAGCTTTAAACTATGCACACGTATAGTACCTGACATTTTATATTAATTTGGAGTAACTTATATACGTCAGTGCTGCCAACATGATTCTAAGCCTGCTGACAGGTCCAATTTTAAAATGCATGTAACTTCTATACTAACTAATGGATTTCATTCAAAATTGACACAACAATAGATCATATTATTTCAGATTATTCTTACCAAGACATGTATGTCATTGTTGCCAACATGAATTTACAAGCGCTGTTAGATCCAATGTTTAACTGCATGTAACGTCCATGCTATCCATTGGACTTCAACCAAATTTTGTATTCTGTACCTTAAGAGATGGAACTATGAATATATTCAGTCACCAGGGCTGCCAACTGTAGTTCTCTAATAGGCTACATTATGCCAGGTATACAGTATTTCGAACTAATTAGAAATTTCGATATTACCAACTTAATTTCGTCATTAATCTAGATAGATCCATATAGATTAATCATTGGCATGAATCTTAAATTTTAAGAAAAGTACGCTATTTAGTTCGTCACGGAACTTCTTGTTTTAATCCTTATGAATCCGCAATATCCTCCCCACCCTGGTCTATTGTCTGAGAAGGCCACCTCTTATTGTTGTTGTCCTTTGCTGTCCAAACGTCTTTAATTCACAGTCTCTTCCACATGTCTTGGTCTAATATATACTTGAAGGACTATGACATCTGCAGCTCTGGATGTTTGTTGTCCAAGTTGTACTTTGGCTCTGTCATAATTTCTCAACATCAGAAGATATTTCTCTTAGGAGCTTTGAATGGAATGGATACGGGCGTGACCTACATTACCTAAGGTCCATTATTTCTTTCCTCAAGTGGGAAACCACTAAATATACATAAGGATTCTTGAAGTTGTAAACTAATACACTAGTTGCAGCTGTCCCGTGGAGCCGTCAATTATAATTTCATTCTTTTGGCAAAGGAAGGGATCGAATTCACTATACGACTCAGCACGTGCGACTTAACCCGTAAATAAATGGAGAACGTTTCCATTTGTTGCTCACCTCGCATATCAGATATCATTCATTCAGTGATTTTAAATGCGCCGGAAAGACTAGCTGCTTTATTTAAAAAAGTATTTATAATAAACGTGGAGATGTGCGATTACTGTAGTTAATTTTTTGTTCATTGCTATGCAAATGAAGCCCCAAAGAGGGTATAATATTCGCAAAATATGAAGCCTCATGAAGTTTATAATGCATGGATGAGGTAAATATATTTTTCGATAAAATCCTATTGAAGATCAATGTAAAGAATTCCACTCATTTTATCGATGAATTTTAATTGGAATTTTTTGTAATGAGGAAGGATGTAGGGATGGGATGTAGGTATCAAAGAAATAGGAATTCAATATTACTGAAAAATAAATGCCATGCCATGTAGTTTTAATAAGCCATCAAGGCAATATTTCTCCAAAAATTACGTCTCAGCTGATTTTGAAGATTTTAATTAATTGAATAATGAGGTTTTGTCAGCAATGCCACGTTAAAGAGCAGTCAATAATGAAGGGAGCAGCTTAATAAAGAGATTATAGTGCCAACGGAGTCCAGAATATCTATTTATTTATTGATTTATGTATTGATTTATTGATTTCTTTCTTTCTTTCTTTATTTATTTATTTTGGTACCGTGATCTTATATGGATGTGAGCCAGGAAATTATTCATCTCTTCAAGAGTTTTCTAAATTGTCCCATGATAAAATATAGCGACGCTGGAAGTCGACACAAAACTGGTTAGTACATCGCAGAGTTAACCGAGTTAACCGAGCCGACCAATGAGAATATTTGCAGTCACGAGGGGAACTTGGAGCTTGACTGCGTCGTTTGAACAAAGACATGACGAGCGTGCACGAGCAGAATTAAGGACTCCCGAAGGAGAGCCCACCCCAGCACGCGTTGCAAGTGTGTCTCGAGTGTGGAAGGGGAAAACGCGGGCACGGCGCGTGGCACGGAGCCAATGAGAAGCGACCTTACTTAAAGAAGAGCAAGCAATGTAATGAGCATAGCTAATTACCAGGGTGATTTTAACACATCGTAATATCATTGAAGATATTAAATAATAAATAAGAACTATTTATTAAATTTGCGGCTAATTATTTATTTAACTAAGGATTATTACGATCATCGATAGTGAGCGACCAATCAGATGCTTGTTCTGAAAAGGACGTGGACTTGGAAATTTGATGAGGGGGAAATGAGAGAAGAATGGAGGCTCTTAATACTTACGACTTCAGCGGAGAAGGACGTCTCAACAAGTTACTCAACAATACAACAAAGCAAATAGCGATTCACGAACGAAGGCACTTAGTTTGTGCAAGCAGATATATAAAGTCGACATTCAACGAAATTTAAAAGTTATTGAAACCAATCTACATTGTTAACCATGTCGAAAATCCTGAAGTTGAGGGAGGAATTTACAAATGAATCTACAGGAGCCATGATGGTCAACTAAGAAGGTATGGGGACAGAACTGTGATGGCAGCAAGAATATTCGAAATGACATAACATCAATCTCGCTGGAGAGATTAACATCTCGTCTCTCCCCTGCAGAAAATTCTACATCTACAAGTCATTTCAACAACTAAAATGACGATATATATCAGAACTTTGGCGAAAGAAGACAGAAGAATTCCAGAACAAGGGTGGCTAGGGTGGACCCAGCGCCAATCAAGAGAGAAAGGGCTTTCCCATCTCATACAAGAAGATTCACCAGCAGAAGGGACGGCAGCACGAAGATGATCGAGTTCGAATCCCGGACCTGACCGCATGGGAACTTCCTTAGGAGATCGTAGAAGACCGCACGACATCATGCAGTCTCGCGCTATTGTAAACAATCCGTTTCTAAAGGATAGCGAAGAAAGCCAACTTCTAGTCATCTATAACGCAACACAAGGTAGTCTACGTTCCAACGATATATCCCAATTTGTAGAGTACTGTAGAACATTTGAGAATATCCGACAACTATTTATTGATGGACTTTTTCTACGTTTTTAAGAATATTACTGTAGTTTCCGACGTTATATTTTCATAACTACGTCATGCGAATGTTTATTCACGTTTTTCGTCGATTTTGAATAGTTGGAATTTTTATTTGGAATTATTGGAATTTTGCGACTTTCGAAATTTGAATGAGGAGATTTTTCAGTTTAGTTCAGAATATTTTTATGGTAAAGTTTAAATGTGTTCAGATGGCATTTTGTCAATTTTTGAATTGTATGATAACGTTTTTTGTCATCGATTATAATACTGGAAATTTGTTCCAAGAGTGTTATACAGAGATATATTTTAGAGAATGCGATTCTTAAAGATCTTATGTAGAGATCTATGTAAATTCACGATCTGATAACTTATTAGACAGATTTGGTTATAAATATTTGGTGACTAACAATATCGTAAAGTATTAAAGTTTGTGAGAAATATATTAAAGGAAGAATATGTAAAGGAATACAATGTCAACTTAACAAATACGAATTACAGCATATTTTTGATGTAATAAGAATGTGAAGAAAGATTTAAAGAAATATCACAGCTAATTGAAACTTTTATAGAAATGTGAGTGATACAAAGAAAAAAGATTGTTATTTGAAGTCTAGTATTTTATCATATTACCTGTTAAATTAATTCATTGATAGAACCAGTATTTTTATTCAATATTTTTTATTGAGAATGTTGTAACTATGAGAAGTGAGTTAAGAAGTATATGTGTTTGGAAGAAACTGCGAAGCATCTCTGAGAGAGAGATTTATTATTCCCGTAGCAGAAGGAGGAATTTGTTGTATGACAATGGGCAATTGTGAAGCCATTGGTCAATTGTTGAAGGAATGTCTGTAGTGACAGACTTGCGCATAGTTTGAGGTTGAACTAGGATGTTTTATGAAGATGCAGTATTATTGATGTTTATTAGTATTGGAAGTTATTGCAATAGTCTCACAGAGTTGAAACTCCTTAAAATTCACAGGACAGTGGATCCTAGATGAAGTTGAATCTGAAAGAAATGATAGGATCAATGGATTATTAAGTATTTTTATTATGACGACAGGAGGTCTATGAACTATGTCTTTACTTAATTGTATGGATTATAGAATCCCGAATTGTCACACTTTCACAAATAAGACATAGAATTGTGAAGGATTATTTTCTAAAGTCCGTTGAGAAGCAGTAAAGAAATTGGAAGAAAATTTCAGTCTATACTGTCAGTAGAGAAAGCAGTTGGACCGTTGTATATATTTTATTTCATATTGAGTAGTTGCTGAACTACAACGTTACTATTTGTGTTGTACATAAATTATACTAAGAATTTAAGGACAGGTTTATTGTTACTTTTACGCGCATTATTATTTTTAACTTGTTATTTAAATGTAAATAGAGATTTTTATCGCTTCGATGAGAAGAATTTCAGTGATAGGAGGCGGGAGATAAATTGTATAGAGTAATGAATAGTTTTTGTAATGACGGTGATCTACGTCAGGGTTAACTTCATTTATTTTTGGGGATAATTTCTTTTAACTTGATAACATTTTTCTTGTTATAAAACTCCCGTTACCTAGGGCACAGCAGTTGTTTGCTGCTATTTAAGTCATGATTTATCAAGCTTATAAAAGCATTTGAAATATTTTTTTGTATGGCTTCTAAAAGAAACGAACATGTATTTCATGTATTTGAAGCAATGACATTTGGTCATTTGATCTTCAAACAAAAAACAACAAAGTCAACCCCTGGCACTATACAGCCCATGACGGGCTAAGGCCGACCAAGCGACCGCTGTCCAGCCATTCGGCCTGCAGATATTGGGGTGACGCGTGATCAGCGCGTCGGGTCCCCTCGGCCGTTAATCTTGGTATTCGTGATCGGGGCGCTGTCTCACTGTCAGACAGCTACTCAATTGTCCTCACGAGGCTGAGTGCACCCCGTTCCAACCCTCACGTCAGTTTTGAAATCGCTGACGGAACCGGGGATCGAACCCGGGGCCTCCGGGTGGGAGGCAGGTGCGCTACCCCAACACCACGGGGCCGGCCTCATTTGATCTTATTTAAAGTTATTAATGCATATAATCAATGCTAGAGATAGGAAACGTGTAATTGTTTAGTGAATAAATACGACAGGCACGTTGTTACGATTCCCTGATCTTTTATAGGAAATTGGCATTATGTGCTGTAGGGTGGAAGTTCCCGAGGGACCTGATCCGCATCCTTACGCCCGAGATTTTCATAGATTCTTATATTTCCTGAGTAGATAGAGAACCATACTGTTCTGTAGTTAGTTACTATAGCACATTCCGTTTAGAAAAAATCCTGTTCCTTATTCTGAGTGTTTTCGCCAAGTAGCACCATATTGTTTTTAGCCGGGACTTCAAGATGCTACAATCCATTATTATTTCCAGCCTGGGATTTTGGTGGATCATCCAGATATAAGGGTGCAGTACCATTACTTAATAATATCATCAAACAAACAAAAATAGTGGCAAGTACTGGTTAACAATTCTTAGACCAGTGTCGTGAATCTGATAGGCTGCAACATACTTTCCTTTCTTCCCTCCTATCTCTATCTCTACTTAGTATACCGATTCTTGGATGTTACAGGTAAACTCGAGAACCACTGGATGGATTTTGATGCAGTTTTCACCATTCTGTAAAGAATATCTCGAGGATGATTTCTGAAGAAAATAATTATTTATGATCAAAGGAAGCCGAGCAGTAACGATTTCAGTGCAAAAGTCGAAAATAAATCTGGCGTCTGAGCGCTTTGTAAGCTTACGCTGGGCAAAACGATAAAAATATCTAAATACTATGAGTGTAAGAATTGTTCAGCATGAAAAGTTCTACAAAAAAGTCCGGGAGAACATATGCCTATCTTCAATACATCGCCCGCTATAAGTGCTTTTATGTTTTAATTTCTTTCAACCATGTCCATTCAACTACTGAGGCGACAGTTTAAGAGCTAAGAGCGAGTCTATCATCCCTGTTACAGCCTAGCTAGCGGGAGAATATATTGTCCCAGATACAGCCAGCAGCAAACCGTTGAGTCGTGTTGAGTTAAGACTTCAGAGAAGGGTGGTTGTGTTTGGAGTTTCCCTGGAAGTGCAACGCGGGTTTTCTTCATTTCGCCTGTGAAACACAGTTAAGATTGGACGGAAGGGGGATTTGAGTTTCATTCACCTCGCCATTCCCTGGAAGTGCAACTCTCATTTCGCATGTGAAGTTTTCGTTCCGCAAAATTCACTGTCAATTTTAGATTGGACAGAAGGCGGATTGATGATGATCAGGTGCCATCAAGTCGGCGTCGACTCCTAGCGACTGCATGGATTGACTGTCTCCATATGATTCGGTCTTCAGCCATATACTTCAGATCCTTCAGTGACATATTCATGTTGGATTTGATGGAGTCGATCCATCTCAATGCTGGCCGCCCTCTTCTCCGAGACCCTTCCACCTTTCCAAGCATAATTGTCTTTTCCAACGAATCAGAACGCCTCATAATTTGTCCAAAATATGACAGCTGTAATCGTGTTATTAATGCTTCAAGAGACAGATCTAGTTTGAGTTTTTGAATCACCCATACATTTGTCTTCTTGGCTGTCCAAGGAATACGCAGTATCCTTCTCCAACACCAGAGCTCAAAAACATCTATATGCTTCCTATCTCGTTTCCTTATGGTCCAGTTTTCGCAACCATATGTAGCTATGGGAAAGACTAGTGCCTTAACCATTCTAATTTTAGTAGGCAAAGAAACATCGGAACACTTGAAGATCTTATCCAGGCCTTTAATAGCGGCTCTTCCTAGGGGAAGTCTTCGGCGAATCTCTTGACTGCTTGAGCCACTACTACTAATGGTTGATCCCAACAAACAGAAACGATCATAATATTATTGGATTATATTATATTAAATTATACTGATTGGCGTATAATCTCTACTTAGTATAAAAAAAAATCCCCGATTCTTGGATGTCACGGGATTTTAATGCGGTTTTCACCATTCTGCAAATGATGTCTCGAGGAAGGTTTCTGTGGAAAATAATTTATTTATGACCAAAAGAGTCAAGCACTAACGATTTCAGTGAAAAGTTCGAAAAAGAAAACTGGCGTCCGTGCGCTTTTTAAGCTTACGCTGGGCAAACCGTTAAAAATATCTATATACTATGAGTGTATGAAATGTTCAGCATGAAAAGTTCTACAAAAAAAGCCCGGGAGAGCATATCTCTATCTTCAATACATCGTCTACTATAAGTGTTTTTACGTTTTCATTTCTTCCAACAATCTCCATTCAGTTACTGAGGCGACAGTTCACGAGCTAGCTAGGGGCGAGTCTATCACCCCAGTTACAGCTTAGCTAGCGGACGAGCTTATTGCCCCAGATACAGCCAACAGCAAACTGTCGAGTCGTGTTGAGTTAAAAACTTCAGAGAAGAGTGGTTGTGTTTGGAGTTTCCCTGGAAGTGCAACGCGGCTTTTCTTCATTTCGCCTGTGAACTTTTCGTTCCGCAAAATTCACAGTCAAGTTAAGATTGTACGGAAAGGGGATTTGTGTTTCATGCACCTCGCCATTCTTAAAACCCTCCCAGTGCACACATATAATATTGTGACGCGGACTGCACACTGGGGTATGCTGGATCCAATTCAAAAACATTAAAATATGTATGTATATTTGATAGAATGTTCTGCTTTTACCCACTAATTATCTTTTTAAAGATTCTAATTTAGGAATGATATCCAAAAGAAGAGTTTGAATTAAGTAAAGTTTTATTAACACATGAAAACTAATATAGTAACATTTTTTCAGATGAAAACACACAAGAAAAGTATTTGTTTTAGCAAATATACATGTAATAAGTGGTGTATTTGTTAAGATATAAAATATAGTATAATTAGCTTCGATTGAAGTCAAGAACAAATATGGACATGAAAATCGCAATATTTCATCTTACACAGCACTTTGAAGTTGTCACTTTTCCACACACACTCCTCGCAGGTCAGGGCCCGGTGTTCATCACACATTGGTCTATTGCAGGAACGGCAGGTCAATTTTGTTTTTCTGTCCTTACTTCTTGGGCAAAATGAACATCTCTGTTTCCTCAAAAGTCCTTCCTGTGGTTGTGGTCTCGGTTCGATCCCCAGTAAGGTTTGGAGCGCGACTTTCAAAGGTCTTCTCAGTGTTGGAATTTCCACTCTCGTTTGGAGGTGCGGTTCAATGAGACCCCATGCTAGCTCGTGGATGAAGTTTCGCCGAGGCATTTTCCAGTGTGGGTTAGCGAGGAAGAAGAGTACCATACCATTTACACATGACTGATCAAGCATCCCAAATAATACTCTCAGAGGCCATCTTCTTGTTGCTCGGGCCGTACTGTAATTTCCACATAGTTGATCGAATGTATCTGTACCTCCTTTAGTATTGTTGTAGTCCATAATCATTTCGGGTTTTTCCGTGATGTCGTCAAGGGTGTCCGAATCGTGCATTGTTGACAAGACGAGAACTACCTTCTTCCTTTTTGGTGTAAAGGCCACTTAGAGTTTTGTTGTGGTCGTACACAAACAGGGATTCTCCTACAGTTTTCCCTTCCAGGAACCTAGGTGGTATCTCAGGCTTGTTTTTTTTTCTCAAGGTGCCCAGCATCGCCAATTTGAAATCCCGAGCCATTGTGTCAAACAATGGTATGGATGAAAACCAATTATCCACAGTTATATTCCTTCCTGTTTCGTGACTTGGTTCAGATAATTTCCTCACATAGTAAGATGGAACACTTTCCCTTCTTTCTATTTGTACTTTCCCTACATATGGAATTGCATTGACCATATAAAAAGTTTTTGAATCATTCATCATGATTATTTTTATACCGTATTTCCCAGGCTTTGATGCAATATAAACACGGAATGGGCACTTTCCTCTGAAGGTGAGCAGCTGCTCATCTATGGTACAGTATTCAAAGGGGTCCCCTACAATGCCTTGGAGTTACTAATAAAAATCTCCCAGATGTCTTTGATGGGTGCAAACTTATCAGATTCTCGTCTTTCGTTGCGAGTTCTTTTGTCATCAAACCGAAGACACGATAGCAAAAACTGAAAACGGCGCATGGGCATAGTCGCTCTAAACAGAGAGTGTCCGAACTTGTCTGCCCATAACTCTTCTGGGCATAAGTGGGCTGACTTTTGAACACCGCCAAGATATAGCAGTCCAATGCAGGCCCTAATTTCATCAGAACTAGTTTGGGTGTGGTAGCTAAGAGGCTGTCGACATTCAGAACGCCTTTGCCCAATCTCCTCATTAGTATATTGAACGACAGTGTCAATAATCTTGGTATTTATGAGAAGAGACCAAGATTCCAAAGGAGTGTGAGCTGTTTTAGCCGGTCCTATAGGTCCAGGGAAGCGTTTGACCAGGTCCCGAGCAGAGGTTCTCCCAGTTCGTTTGCGAGGAACGGTACTCCAAACGTAACCATTCTTCCCTTTTAGAGTTCGAATGTTCCGCCTTACAGCATCGTGACTAACCTCCTCTTCCCCTTCCCCCCCCCCCCCCCCTCCTCCTCCTCAGCACTTTGTTCACTGTCACATTCTTCATGAGTCTCAACATTGTCCTCTTCTTCCTCCTCTCCTTCATCTTCATCAAAATACACTCTGTCTGTATTTTCATCTAATAGCACACTGTTTAGAGCATCACATATTTCCTGTTCTGTCGTTAAAATTTGAGATGTTGAAGCCATACTGGGTTAGCACTATTTAGCATATATCCTTCTCACAAGACGAACACATTAGAAAAGTACTGCAATAATTCTGTAGAGAATAACTAACAGTTACTCAAATCATGAGAAGTAAAATATTGTAACACGGACTGCACTGGGGTCTAGCTTACCCGCACGCAACTTCCAACACCGTTCACTCCCGCGCTAATATTCAGTGACCTTGGCATACCTAGGCTAGTGTGGCACAGGGATGCCAACTGAGTTTAGAAATGAGAAAGATTATAATTCAGTCACAAATAACGACAACTGTCGCAGTTAAAATTTCTGCTGGGTCCGTGGGACCCCAGTGTGCAGTCTGACAAGAATTTGTTGCACATCTTCTTTATATATATAACTAGCAGGTACCCGCGGCTTCGCTCGCGATCAAGACAATGGGGACGATGCATTATTGCTGATAGTTGGTTTATTCTATTACAGCAATCGCGGCTACAGGTGGGTAGATTCAAATTCTGAGAATTCTGATACATACAGTATATAGATATGAGCAGCAAAGTGGGAATTTTATAGAGTTGTGAACACATTTGAAAATTTTAGTTTTGGTTTTGCCATCTTCTGCTGAGACATAACGATTTTGTTGTCCGGATACTCGCCAGCACGCCACATACAGTTGTCCATGGAAAATAATGGTTTTGTCTAAACGTACACCTGGAATGGCAAATCTATCTGAATATGGGGAATTAAAAGTATTTTTCCTTAAGCTATTCTGGGTATAATTTTGCCACACTTATTGATGATTTGAACGTCAACATGTCGCTATTAATAGACCTATAGTAAAATATCTCTCACCTTGGTCGCTGATGTACATTATGCAGTCACTTCCAGTGTTACATCCCAGGGATTGAAATTCTCCAACAACCCTTTTGCCTCACATGCCTCTCTAAGTAATTAAAATTCCCGATTGTTGTTGTTTGAGTCTTAAGTTTTTTGACTGGTTTGATGCAGCCCTCCATGCCTCGCTCTCCTGAGCTAATCGTTTCATCACTACATAGCTACCACACCCTACATCCGAGGCAATCTGTATAACCCTGGTCTACCCCTACAGTTCTTGTCCTTGACCCTCTCATCCATAACTAAGCTTGCTATTCCTGGGTGTCTTAATATGTGTCGTACCAACCTATCTCTTCTATTCATTTGCAGTCGCCAGAAACATCTCTCCTCTCCCACTCGTCTTAATATCTCTTCATTTGATACCCTATCTAACCATCTGATCTTCATCATTCTCCCGTAACACCACATTTCAAACGCATCAATTCTCCTCTTTACTGCAGCACCATTAGTCCAAGTTTCACTTCCTTATAGTGACTCAAAAGCTTTCAAAAATGACATCCTAATACCTAAATGTATATTCGATGTCAAGAGATTCCTTTTTGTGTAGAAATACTTTCCTTGCCTGAGCCAACCTGCTTTTTATATCCTCTTTGCTTCGTCCATTACTGGTTATTTTGCTTCCTAAGTACCGGTAACAGAAGTCTCCTACTTTCCGTAGCGTTTCACCTGCCAATTTGATGTCCATAGAGGTTTCTGATTTATTTCGGCTGCATTCCAATAATTTTGTTTTACACTTATTGATTTTCATCATGAATTCATTCGTCAAGACGGAGTCCATACCATTCATAAACTCGTTCAAATCTTCTGGCGTATTGGCCAAGATGACGATGTCATCAGCAAATCTCAGAGATGAAATTATTTCTCCTTGAATCTTCACTCCGACTTTAAATTGTTCTCCAATTTCCTGATTATTGTGTTTTTAGAGATCTTTGAAATGCGTTGCCCTCGCACATGGTGTAGATGCATTGTCAAAGGAAAACATTCCATGTTACGAACATGGGCCGAATAACCTGTACCGAAAGCCTATTCTGGACAGCAGTTCCTTGAACTCAGATTTGCCAACATTTTATTGTATCTTTCCATGTGGTATGTCTCTGTACCTCAACATACAGAAGAGTGCTTTAAAAATCATGTCTTGTGTAAATTTTGGAAAATGTAGTGAGAGTGGTTTTTGCCGGAGTGGGTGCTAGTAGAAATTCTTTTCAGTAAAATAGACTGGTTCACAATTTGGTAAGTGCACATTGAGCTTCTGGCGTATTGGCCAAGATGACGATGTCATCAGCAAATCTCAGAGATGAAATTATTTCTCCTTGAATCTTCACTCCGACTTTAAATTGTTCTCCAAAATCCTGATTATTGTGTTTTTAGAGATCTTTGAAATGCGTTGCCCTCGCACATGGTGTAGATGCATTGTCAAAGGAAAACATTCCATGTTACGAACATGGGCCGAATAACCTGTACCGAAAGCCTATTCTGGACAGCAGTTCCTTGAACTCAGATTTGCCAACATTTTATTGTATCTTTCCATGTGGTATGTCTCTGTACCTCAACATACAGAAGAGTGCTTTAAAAATCATGTCTTGTGTAAATTTTGGAAAATGTAGTGAGAGTGGTTTTTGCCGGAGTGGATGCTAGTAGAAATTCTTTTCAGTAAAATAGACTGGTTCACAATTTGGTAAGTGCACATTGAGCTTCTGGCGTATTGGCCAAGATGACTATGTCATCAGCAAATCTCAGAGATGAAATTATTTCTCCTTGAATCTTCACTCCGACTTTAAATTGTTCTCCAAAATCCTGATTATTGTGTTTTTAGAGATCTTTGAAATGCGTTGCCCTCGCACATGGTGTAGATGCATTGTCAAAGGAAAACATTCCATGTTACGAACATGGGCCGAATAACCTGTACCGAAAGCCTATTCTGGACAGCAGTTCCTTGAACTCAGATTTGCCAACATTTTATTGTATCTTTCCATGTGGTATGTCTCTGTACCTCAACATACAGAAGAGTGCTTTAAAAATCATGTCTTGTGTAAATTTTGGAAAATGTAGTGAGAGTGGTTTTTGCCGGAGTGGATACTCGCTAGTAGAAATTATTTTCAGTAAAATAGACTGGTTCACAATTTGGTAAGTGCACATTGAGGTATATGACGGCGGGATGCCTTAAGTGTTAAGGAAACGGCAATAGCCGCCTCAGAGCTTCGTTGCTATTGAAATTATGACCAGACCGATATTTGTACTTAACTATACGGGATTTGTGAGCCCAGTGTTTATGAAATTGAACGTAGCTATATCGCTACCTTTATTTAATAGCCGCTACTGTAGTGTTTAAAAATTAAAGGTGGTATTAGAAGGCGCTTCCCCTAATATTTTTTACCCCTGGCACTACAGCCCATGAAGGGCCTAGGCCTATCATGCGACCGCTTCCCAGCCATTTGGCCTGCAGATATTGTGGTGACGCGTGGTCAGTGCATAGTGTCCTCTTAGCCGTTAATCTTGTTCTTCGTGACCGGCACGCTGCCTCACAGCTACTCAATTGTCCTCATGAATCTGAGTTCAGCCCGTTGCAGCCCTCACGTCAGTGTCTAAAATCTCTGACGGAGCCGGGAATCGAACCCGGGGCCTCCGGACGGGAGGCAGGCGCGCTACACTGTTCTTATTGTGTTTATATATATCTTGAAAAAGATAATAAATGAATTGGCATTGCCTCCTAGAGGGATATATAGAAAATCGGCCATTTGGCCTGCAGATATTGTGGTGACGCGTGGTCAGTGCATAGTGTCCCCTCTGCCGTTAATCTTGTTCTTCGTGACCGGCGCGCTGCCTCACAGCTACACAATTGTCCTCACGAATCTGAGTTCAGCCCGTTGCAGCCCTCACGTCAGTGTCTAAAATCTCTGACGGAGCCGGGAATCGAACCCGGGGCCTCCGGACGGGAGGCAGGCGCGCTACACTGTTCTTATTGTGTTTATATATATCTTAAAAAAGATAATAAATGAATTGGCATTGCCTCCTAGAGGGATATATAGAAAATCGGATGTCATACCTTGAGGTAGTGTTGCCATGGAAACGGACTTGCGATTAGTTCATCAATCAGAGCGAAGATAGTTTTCTGCGAATATCTTTGAAACTGTTGGTTTTAGAGCCTTAAAATGTAGTTTTCAGTGTCCCGTAGGGACATACCGAGTATTGTTTCTTGCATCGAGGGGAGTAAAATGAGCTTTGTCCGGTCCTTATGCGACAACTTCGATATTTTGTCCTGGTTGAGTATTTTTGGTGACTTTTCAGTTATGTTGCCCATTCCACGGGAACAATGATTTATTTCCGGATAATAATACACTGAAAGGTCAGAAGTCACGGTAAGTTTATCCCGTTTAGAGATGTGACGTGTATGATGGACGAATGTTGCATCTCAGGCTGTTCCAGCCGAGCAACTCGCCAATGAGCAGCCGAATACTCGCCGCCTTGCGTGAGTAAACCTGCAACATGCAATACAGCTCTGCTGTGGGGGGCTGCCGTCACTGCGTGGTGATTACATCAAGACTGGCAGGAAGCGTATGGACTTGTGTTATGACTAGGGGGTGGATTTCTATGACAAGTCATATTTTTTTCCCTTAACATTATATCTTATAGTCTTGTATTTGCAACACGTTTCCAAGCATGATAATCACAATTAAACAGATTTTATTAGGCATATAAATGCATATTTAGACTTTCTTAAGTTTTATGGCATATTTTGAACAAAATATCATTATAAACGGCATATTTTGGTAATTTTCATTTGAATTTCGTTTTATAAAAATCAGAATAAGCTCTAGAAATTATTGTTCAGGTTAGACTGGAATATACTACTGAAGAACCATTCTAAAGTAGTGTATGGAATGTTTCTAACAGGTAGGAGCTATTGTTTGCTAGCTGGGTCAATTCCTGGAAACCAGGCTATTGATTACATGGAAGCAGAGGTAATTCCGCGGTTATTTGTCATCGTTCTTATCTCTCTCCTTCGCCCTTTCCCCTACAACCTTCAACAAATTGAATGACCTTGGTCACTCATTAGGGAGCTACAGTCATCCAGTTCCTTTCAATATGCCTAAAACAAAAGTCTGAATTTGTAGGAAGTTACGAAGTTTTGTTCGCGAATTCGGTGAAAACATATTCATTACGGACGGATTGATATTAATCTGTAAATTGTGTGAGGTAAAAGTTAATGCCGAAAAACGTTTCTCTGTGATACAACACTGTAATACTGCAAAACAAGAATTGTGTAACTAGATATTCTGCACTCGAAAATAGGCAACGTCTGCTATTCGAAACCCCGACAACAAGTTCACAGTGTTCACAATTTTCACACGATCTCTGCAAGATGATGGTTTCATGTAATATTCCTTTTAAGAAACTTAACAGCCGAAGCTTCAGACAGTGTCTTGAAAAATACAATGCATCCTGATCCCAACGAATCTACTCTCAGGAAGGACAATCTGACCCCTTGTTATGAAGAGATGTTGGGTATAATAAGGCGTGGCGTGAGAGACATTAAGATATGGATTTCAATAGACGAGACCACAGATGTGGCTGGAAGATATGTAGCAAATGTGATCGTTGGCACGCTGAAGGAAGACCGGCCTGGAGATACGTTCCTCCTAACATGTGAAGTGCTAGAGAAGACAAACCATTCCACCATTGCAGTTCTCTTCGACAATTCAATGAATCTGTTGTGGCCAAACGGGGCAAAGAGAGAGCACATTTTTCTATTTGTAACTGACGCTGCTCCGTATATGGTGAAGGCAGCCAAGGGACTTAAAATGCTATACCCGAAAATGATACATGTGACATATCTTGCACATGCCTTGCAGAGAGCAGCTGATGAAGTTAGAAGTAGCTACCCTGAAGTTGATAAATTAATATCGAACTGTAAGAAAGTGTTTGTCAAAGCTCCACTTCGCGTTCAGAAATCTCAAGAAGAATCACCTTCACTACCCCTACCTCCCAAGCCAGTTATAACGCGATGGGGGACTTGGCTTGATGCCGCAGATTACTATTGCAACAACTTAGATGTTGTGGAGAAGATCGTGAAGTCTTTTGATCCTGCAGAATCGTCCTCCATAAAAATCACTCAAGATTTATTTTCAAGTACTACATTAAAAAAAGGACCTGGCTTACATAAAGTACAATTTTAATTCTTTATCTGGAGCAATCACGCAACTGGAAGTTTCAGGTGTAGAACTAAGCGATACACTGGATGTTGTAAAGTGCATTGAACAGGAATTAAAGCATGCAAAAGGAACAATAGCATCTAGGGTTTTAGAAAATAAGAAAATGTACTGAAAAAAATAGAGGGACTTGTGTACCTGCGTGGAATAAGTGACATTCTTTGTAGAACCGCTTCATCTGCAGATTTCCAGGAATTTTCTCCAAGTGATTTTACTCTATTCAAGTACGCTCCCGTTACGTCGTGTGATTTCGAAAGAAGTTTTTCTCGTTACAAGACGATACTCAGCGACAACAGGAGGGGATTCACATTCAACAAACTTAAGATGCATGTGGTCATAAATTGCAACAATCAGAATAATGGAGACTAGATCAGGTATGAAAGTTTCATTCAAATAGCACATATTTTGTGTATAAATTAAAACTGATTGAATATTGAACAGTGAAAGTAACTGTCGTTTTTATGTCTTTCACAGAGTCCGTCCCTGCCTAGGAGTATGCAGTGTAACCTTAACGAGTTCATGAAATATTCATCAGTTTAGTTGATTTTGCATTAAAGATTTCGAAGAACTAAAATTATTTTAACTCTTAATTAATTGCAGCCTGCAGCAATCGTAATAAAAGTGTTTCCATGTAACGTAGATGCTATTCATTAAGTCATATTTTGAATTTTATAGGTCATATTTTTATGTTTTAGGTCATAAATGCATACATATTTCATACATTTTTAGGTCATAGAAATCCGCCCCGTAGTTATGACCTTCGCCCAGTGACGTATTGGCTATCACCCCCTCTCCATCTCCAACCGTGCTCCGAGCATCACTGCTGAGTACTCGCTTGTACGAATACTCAAAGTCGTTGATTAGTAACAGAGGTACACGTGTAGTGAGCATGGCATCACGTCGTGAGTTTACCGACTCTAAACTTGGGTTGATAATTGACATTTTCCTTTATTGTATTCACCGATTGAAAAGTTGCATTATCAATGCAGGTCAACAATGTCAAGGGTGGATCTTCAATATCGCAGAAACATTGTTTTCACTGATGTTGTCCGCCGCATAGTGCGACCACAAGACGTGTTCAACGAATGAACGAACGACCGGATGTCATGTCGGGCGGGCATCAATTCCACCCGGGAATTCCAGTCAGGTAGCCAGGGTTACCTCAATTCCACCCGGTCCTCCAAGGGACCCAGAAATGAGTTCCTCAACTGCGCCCAGGCTTTTCCCTAATGACGTAAATAAATGTCATAACCCTCCTGCTCGCATACCAAGGGCCGTGTCAAACACCTTATGCAGCGCATGAGTAGAAAAAAATAGAAAACATGGCAGACTTATGTAAAAGAATATTATGATTAATTTTAAAAGAACCACCACCAAGTTCGCTCAATCGTTAAATCAGATATAAACGTAATACAAAGAGCTAGATATTAATCACTGTTGTTAAATAAAAATATGGACAGGAAATTTAATAAAATAAGAAAAATCAGCATCTTAAAATCACATAAATCTTTACTTCATTTCAAACTATACAAAAAACATTAGATGAAACTCCTTGCATTCCTTACCTATTGTGTGAGAAACACACTTCACAAGATCTAATCTACTCATTGTTTGGTTGTCGTACTGCATGAGCTTGATTTCAATGAATTCTATTCTCACACGACTATTCTTGTCTTTGCTCGACACCCGCCCGCTGCTGTTAAGTAGAATGTACGTGTCTGTCTGTATCTGATGTAGGCACTTAAAAAAACAAATATATTTGGATGAGGTGTTGTACTTGTGTTGTCGTGTGGAATGCAAGGATTCGCTCATGCGCTGCAGGTGTTGGACGTTGACCCGGCCCTTGGTAAGCGAGCAGGAGGGTTATGACATTTGTTTACGTCATTGGGGATAACCCCTTTGCCGACCCCTTGTCAAAGCCTGAGCGGAGTTGAGGAACTTACTTTTGGGTCCCTTGGAGAACCGGGTGGAATTGAGGAAAATCGGGCGGAATTGATGTTCGACCGTCATGTCCACTCAGCAGAGTCATACGGGACGATCGATGGGCTACTGTGAGTCCGATCATGGCCAATTTAAGTGTGGGGCGTCAGAAATCCATTTCTACTAGGACTGTATGGAGACAACCGCATCACATGGGCTTCAGCAGCCGACGACCAACTCCTGTCCCTTTGCTGAAACCTCGACACAGAGATCAATGACTGGCATGGGACAATGGACCATGGAACAGGTGCAGCGTATAACAAGGTCAGATGAATCCCGTTTTCAGTTGAATGAAGTTGATGGGTCCGTGAGACTGAGTGTGGTGTATGCCCCAAGAACCTATGGGCTCTAGGTGTCAACAAGATAGTGTCCAGGCAGAAGGTGGCTCAATATGGTGTGGGATGCATTCACATAGTCGTAATTGGGCCATATTATCCAGCTGAAGGGAACAATGACAGGTGCACGTTATGACAATTTTTCAGATCATCTGCATCCTTTTCTACAGAGCGATCCATATAAACCTCAGCTAATTTAATGAGTCATAACATTTGAACAAATAATGGGACACTTGTGCAACTTTGGTGGATGATAACACGCAATTGGGAGATTGCATACAAACATAAGAAAAAGTCTGGCGAGGTTAGATCAGGTGATCGGGGGTCCACAATCATTTTGAGTTTATTCGGTCACCAAACAAACTGGTTACAATAATGTGTTGGGAGATTTCTCACACTATACGTTGGAAGTGCCCTACACCAGCATCCATAAACAACTGTACTCGTTTCACCGGATTTCATGACGATCTGTGAAGTGCATCTTCACCACTGTTGTTTATTTCATGTCTAATGCCCTCATGGAGTTCAGCAGTTGTCCGTGGTCTTCTTTTGTACACTGCCTTTAAGATGCTGGTTATGTCAGGTGATCCGGGTGGGGGCACAATTATTTGAAATTAAACGGTCACCAAAGAAACTGGTTACCAGTTGCATGTTATCGTCAGACGTATAACACGTTGCTCCATCATCTTGAAAATAACCGTCAGTTCGATGTCATCCAGCTGCTCCACAAATGTATTGAAGATGTCCGTATAAACTTCAGTATTTACATTCGTATCAAAGAAAATTGGGCCAACAATCCTGGAAGCTGACACCACGTACCATACTCCAACCTTTTCATCACGCAGACTCCACAAGGGGCGACCAACGAGGCTACGGACAAATTAACACGAACCGAGCAGAGCAATGCGCCATTATGCTGGACAGAGGTGTACACGCGGAGAAACTTCAACAAACTTGCCAATGGGCAGCGGTACTAATTCTCCCAGACCCACTGAGATCTTTAAAACAAACTTCCCGTTTCTACGAGCTTTCATAGGGAAATTATGACCCATTAAAGTGGTTCAGGGTTAAATGGATCGCTCTGTAGCATTAGACGAGTACCCAGATGGCGATTCTGCGTTTCAATAGGACAATGAGACACTTCACCTATCTTTGGTTGCATGCTGGTATTTTGATGAACATTCAGGTGAGCTGAGGGTCATGGTTTAAGCCCTCAGATCGTCCGATCTTAACCAAATCGAGCATTTATGGGATGGTGTGGATACCAGTGGGCGCCCGAAGAACCAACCTCACAAGAACAATTCCGGGTAGCACTGCAAAATGCGTGGGTTAATATCTCTCCACAATGATTTCAACACCTCGTAGAGTTCATGCCTCAACCTGTTTCTGCAGTTTTTGAGGGGTCGCGGGGAAGTGTCTCGCTATTAACCTCACATTCGGTGCCTTTCCATTACGTACGCCCATTCAATGTATAGGTCTATAAGGTGTAACAATAACTTGGCCTTTCCTTAGGAGCTGCGACATCGTAGTCATATAGCCCCGTGTATGTGTGTGTGTGTGTGGGGGGGGGGGGTGATTTGAGTGACAACCTGTGTTATTGTGATGACTGTACTACTATGAGCACTATGTAAATTGGGAATAGGATTGGGAATGAGGCATTCGCCTGGGGTAGAATTGGGAAACCACGAAAAATCACTTTCAGTATGGCTGAGGTGGAAATCAAACCCTCCTTTTCTCAGTTTTGCCTCACAAGGCTGCTTGTGCTCCGTTCCAACCCTCATAATAGGATTAAAATTTCTTGGCAAAGCCGGGAATCGAACCCGAATCTCCGGAGACACATCCAACAACGCTAGCTGCTACACCACGGGGTGGTTGCGTAATAATAACGTCGAATAGCTCAGACTTTGAGTCCCATGATCTTGGATGTGATATGAATTTGCCTGATTGTAGTTATATGGTGACTCTAATCCTGTTACAGGACAAAATTAAAAATGAAATATTAATTTGATGTTCTGTTTAGGAGCCTGGAGCATCGTGGTCACTAGCCCTATATACTTCGATGTGTATGAAATATGTCTCTCAACATACGCAAAGTTATTATGCTTTGTAGAAGTGAAAGTAAATATAAAGATAGATTAAAATTGGTGTAGGAGCCCTGGTGGATATCCGAGCATTTATCTGGAGCTTACAATATGTGGAGAACCTACACTTAAGATTGTCGTCCCCAACGCCTGGATGACACAACTCAGTTGTGTAGCGTGCCTTAGATTGGTGGGTTACGCTGGCGGTTTGTTCAAGGGGTTAGGTACAGGTTACCATCGTAAAATTTTAACAATTACTTTTTTTTTTCTTCAAAACCACAACAGTTACAGCAATGAAATTTTATTCACAAGAAACACTGGCATTATTCTATAAGAAAAACAACATTACATTCATGTCCAAAAGTAATTTGGGTATTTTTTTCAAAATTCAAAATTGTGGTTGTTCATCATACAAGGCTGTAGCGTTTTAGTGATAACTCCTGTAATATTCAGCATTTTTAGGTTCTGTTAATTTTTATTGCAAAGATATTCCTCTAGAAATGCAATTACTTTCAGCAAGATATGTTAACAACAAATATTTTTACTCTTGTATTGAAACGAAAATGTCAAAATTTTTTAAATATTTTTGCTACGTACATTTCTTTTAAAGAAACTGATTTAGAGAGAGACATGAATTTACATAATTTTGTAGATATGGTAAGCATAAATACACACAAAATGTTTCATTAGTGTATGTCATTTTTTTGAGTTATCATTAAAACGGCTGAGAAAATAAGCGATTAACATTTGTGCATAAATCTTACATAACTTTAAGGTCTTTGCCTTTTAATTCATAACTCAAAAACTATGGCACACAAAGACAGATCTCTTTCACCAAAATGTTCCTAAAGGTTAGGAGCATTAAATAAAATAATATTTTGAAAAATATTAACCCCTTAAATGAAAAGTGAAGCAGACAATCTTAGGAAGTGTCCGGTTCGTTGGAACCTGTATTATTTCCGAACCTTGTAAGTCGTTGCATCCTCATCTCACTACGGGCAGTGAATAACACAGGCCACGCCTAGCGAGATCAGAGTGATAAGTTTTACTGTGGAAGATAATGACTCCAATAGAGCGCCAGCAGTTGCGGTTCTAAAACTGAACCATAAAGATAATGGAATCGAAATGGAAACTTGATATGGTAGAGCAGCAGCTGGGGCGAATGACAGCGCATGATGGCTTCCGGTGTATTTCACTGATTAAAAAAAAACGTTTGAAACACGTCAACCACATTACATTGTATTGAGGCTGTCCTTTGTGTAGAGAAATATCAAATATAACGATCATGAACGTAGTGAAATATAGAGGCAACTGTAACGATTCTGCGTCAGCAAAAACTTCTAGGCTAAAATGTTGTTATCTAGCATTCTACTCCGTAAGACGCTCACGTCACACAGACCTACTTCGGTATACGGTTCCTCTCAACAGTTCGCGGTGGATTATATTTCTCTGTACTGCATAATCGTATCAAAATAGAGTTGTTGTTGTTGTTGTTTCATTTGAGGGACTCGAGCACCGTGGTCATTTATCACCATGTACTTGGGTGTGTACAGAATATGCGTGATAACCTATGTTATTTAGGTTTCTAATTTGTAATTTAGGCGAGGATTGGAAAGTAGGAGGCCGTGGCCTTATGTTATAAACAATCCTGCAGTGAGAGTGGGAAACCACGGAAAACCTCTTGAGGATGATAGAAATGGAAATGTAACCCACCTCTTCTCTGTCTTGCCTCACGAGGCTGAGTGTACCTCCGTTCCAGCCCAGAGACCAGAATTAAGTTTCTTGACCGAGCCGGGGGATCAAACCCGAACATCCGAGGTTACAGCCAAGACCACTAGCCGCTGCACCAAGAGGTGGACTGTATGAATATAGAAAATAAGAAACTTAAGAAATTGGAAGCTAACATTCAGTCGATCAAAGTATAACCCCAATTATGATCGCATAATGTAATATCTCCTGGACCGACAGAGGTAGTTAGGCTACGCTCGCTAACGCGCAGTAATAATAATAATAATAATAATAATAATAATAATAATAATGATAATAATAATTGACACGGTGGTGGGCAGGGTGGATGGGCTACTTACCTTTCTTTAGAGGTCCGCCTCGCTTCCACAGCGAAATCACCTCCAGATGACATGCCCCAACAGAAGAACACCTAACGGTGGAAGGAAGGTGGAGAAGAGGGGAAGGCACAGGCTATTCTACAGACACCCTCCGATAACCAATAGAATTGCTGCCGACGAAATAATGCCACAACAGTTGCTTAAAAATTTAAAAGAAAAATTTAATTATCAGAAGGATGCAAGAAAATATAATTTAATATAACTCCTTCAGCCACCAAAAAACCTCTCTGGTAAAGCACATGGCTTAAGGCCAAAACAAGTCAATTACCTTAGAAAACTAGATAAGGTTTTACATGCTTGCTTGCTGAACCAAAACGAAAACATTAAATTAAAAAAAAAATAACTAAGCCCAAAGGAAGAAAATCAGTAGACAGGCATTATTAAATGAGAAAGGGCTTGATAATTTACTAGAACGCAATACCGACCCGACATGCAGAGATCCAGGCCACGACGCAAAACGAAACATTTAAAATTAAATTAATAAAATAAAATATGATTAATTAAGAAATCCACAACATTCGTGCCTGAGAAAAACACAGGAACATTCACCAAAAACACAAGGTTAAACCAACAAGGTTAATAAAAAAACAAATTAAGCTAACACCACAACACGTTTGAGTATCCCGGTCGGCGCCAAGAGACTTCACTCTCAAGACCAGAATGCACTCGGGCAAAACAAAAAAAACATGGCCACCAAACAGACGACCGCATGTCAAATCGAATTACGGCAAACAATTAGCATAAAATTAATTTAAAATGACCAGAGAGAACAAAAGGGGGGAAAGAATTACGCCTTAACACTATTGACATTAGGCTTATTAGACAGCAACGGATCGTAAAATAAATAAATAATAGGGCAATCCCAAAGTTTGCCAAAGGAAAATAAATATTAAATTACAACGTAAAATAAACTAGAAACGTGTCTCCAGAAGGTACAGAAAAACAAAATTTTTTCATATCAGGTAACGTTGACAAACAGAAAAATTAGGCCTATAAAACAAAAAAGGTACAGAATTAAAACATTACTATAAGACGATATCGGAGCCCCATAACAATAATAAACATAAATGTATAATGCAACGTACCTTACATCCTTCCTAAGTGGAGACACAATAATAATAAAATAATTAACACACAATTTTTAAAATATTATACGGCACTAAATGTGCCTCAAAAATGGCAAACCCGGCACATGCGTCGTTTAGATGACAAGCACTCGTTCGCATCCAGTTGCGATTCTATATCACTTTCATCTTCCAGGCGAAAGGAAGAAATTAAATTCTTATGTAGCACAGGCGTTTTCTTTTCTTGAATATATATTCATTTTTCGTAAAAGCTAGGGGCCACAGCCCCCAGCACACGGAGCGATACTCTTTGACCAGCAGCCGGCTTGTTATCTTGACGACAGACAACCAAGATCACAAGATGGCGGAGTATCACTGTCAAATACAGCATTGCATTCATGTTAATGTAATTGTCCAATCACAGCATGACACCTCAAGTAACAATGCGATTATTAAGTAATTAATTTGGCGGTATCATGTATATACAGGTTTTTGTTCCATGACGTAGAATATAATAGCCTTCAAATATGTCTAGATTAGGATGACACCAGAAGGCACCCCAAACACACTCTAGCAGTTGAAGACGCAACTCCGACTAGGGACGTCGATAGATGCTACCATCTCGTGTTCACAATCGGAACCAAGTCATCAGGCGGTCGTTTCAAAAGGTCGGGAAGTCACATATAGGGGTGATACATATTTAAAAACGTTGGTACGGGCATTGCACGTAACAATAATAATAATAATAATAATAATAATAATAATATAATATCATATACCCTCGGGTACCGGGTGTAAGCTTTGTAATTTGACACCCAGAGGTAGCTTGCATGTCCAATTTCGTTGTTCCTTGAATCACTATGAAAGTCAAGGAGGTTAGATATCTAAGCTCCTTGAACACTATAGCGCTTTCTAGTAGAGAAATGAGGAACTTTGTGTTGGCGGAAACTCCCGAGATTAATTTTGCCATTATGAACACGGCCTACTGAATTCAGACGGGTTCTTTGACATGCCAACATCGTATGACATGCGTATCATATTGTTGCCGCCTTTCAAAAATCATTTACCACGGCCAGGAGCGAACCTGCAATCTTGGGGTTAGTAGACCGAAACGCTATCCACTCACGCACCGTGGTTAACGCGTAGTACTAGGCGATTGGGTCAACCTATCTCTGCGGACTCTGTAGGCGTGGGTTCGAGCCCGGCCAATGGTCGTCCTTGACATATTTTATCATCATTTTCCCATTTTCAATTCCAGGCAAAAACTGGGACGGTACCCTCTGAGAGGCTACGACCGCTTCCTTCTACACCCTTGTCCAGTTTCATGCATGTTCATTTATTTCATCTCTCATTAACTACTCTCATGAAGTTTGTGACAGGAAGGGCTTCCGGCCGTAAAACCATCCTCCACATAGACCTTCATCGCATCTCATCCCCGACCCCATTGAAAACGGGAATAATAAAGGGGTAGACATACACACAATTATTAATATTAATATTATTCTTGTTTTGTTTCGGCCAACCAAGCATCACGTCATTTCAGCTGCTTCCTTTTAGCTTTAAAATTATCCCAGTATCCCTTCATTCATAGACGGTGTTGTTCCTTTCTCTCTTTTGTCCACGCCTTTCCAGGTTACAGCGTCGGCTTATGTGAAAACTCCGATGTTCGAAGAGTTTTCTCTTAAGCTAGTCTCACTCCTGGATATCTTCTCGTGCAGATCTTTTTGTATTTCACTGAACCATGCTCCCTTTCTCTTGGAGAAACGTGAAAATGTGAAAAGTTAATCGAGTGACGTCATTCCGGCCACGTGCCCATAAAACGTAATCCATCTCTTCCGCATAGCGTGTGTTAAATTTCTCCACGTCTGTATAGGTATAAATCCTGGTTAATAATAATGTTATTGGTTTTACGTCCCTTTTAACTACTGAGGCTTTTAGAGACGCCGGGTTGCCGGAATTTTGCCCCGAAGGTGATCTATAACGTGCCAGTAAATTTACTGAGACGGTTCTTTCACATGCCAGCTGACCGCGCCAGGATTCGATCCTGCAACCTAAATCCTGATTATTCCGTTTTCTAAACTCACGATTCTCTTTAACCGGAATTACGATTATCCTCAAAATCTTCCCTTCCTTGGTTTCCAATTTCTACATCATCCCTTTCATCCCTCTCATGGCGAGATATGCCACTGCTTATAAAGCTTCCGGCCGGATGACAGTGCAGTAATGTTTGACTTCTGCATTAAAGGATATATTGGATTCGAGTTGCAGTCAATGGCTATAGCGGGGTATTTTATTTTAACATCCGTTCAAGTTCAATTTCAAGTAGTTCCATCTTTGGGTACCAGAGATGCCTCTGTCACTGACACCTAGCCTCGAACGATGGGCTTTGATAGAGCGTTTCTAATCAAATAACCTACAAATTTCGCTACACACTACCAATTGTAGTGGTAGGTTCTTTTACATGCCATAAATCTACGATATGGGCCTGACGGCTTCAGTTCCCCTCCGAAAGAAGGCATACTGAAGGATTTTAACGCTCTTAAATATCCGACGACTTTGGCCGGGTTTGAACCCGCGATCTTTGGCATAGCAGTTCAGCATGCTACCAACTAGGCTACGCCACCGAAGTCCCTATATAGATCTTTTGTTATAGACATTTTTTGTTAGATGATGATTATTATTATTATAGCGGGTTCGGTAGCGTAGTTTGTAGCATGCTGAACTGCTGTTCCCAAGATAGCGGGTTCAAACCCGGCCGCAGTCGTCGGAGTTTTTAAGAGCGTTAAAATCCTTCAGTATGCCTTTCTTCGGAGGGGAAGTAAAGCCGGCGGTCCCATGTCATAGATTTATGGCATGTAAGAGATCCTTCCACAGACTAAAATTGTGTGAAGCTAAATTGCTAGGTTAGATTTCGTCGGAACGCTCTATCAAAGTTCCAACGTTCACCACTAGGTATCATTGATATCTGGTAGCGAAAGTAGGAACTACTTGAAATTGAACGGAACTTGTAGCTAACCCTAAGGATGTCCGCTGGAAACAGCTACAGACTCAGGCGAGCCGAACATGTCCTCGGACACTCCCGGCACCAAAAGCCATACGATAAATAAATAAATTATATTATTATTATTATTATTATTATTATTATTATTATTATTATTATTATTATTATACAGTTGATATCGCCGAGGAATCTGTTAAATCTAGTAAAAATGGCTTATCTAATGTTTTCATCTGTATGGTGTGCGGACGAAACTAGAGAATGTTATTAAATAACACGAGATGGTTTTGCTTTTGTTTTTTAATTGGAGTGTAATCAATACGTGGTGTGACTCGATTCTCACTCAGTCATTCCATCAAGCGAAAAGGGGGCGAAACACGGACACCAGAGCCACTTTCACTACAATTACAACCAAATTTACGAGTGTGTTAAAAGTGGTGAAGAGTGGGAGGAGGCCATGATAGCAGATGCGAACCAATCTACAATGATATCGAGTGTACCGTATACTGAGCCAGTTTCATAGCGTATCTATCTCGATTTCCCGTTAACTGACAAGCTTACACAACCATGAAAATAATTAAACGGCTTTCCCTGTACTCTGTTTGTACACTATTCAACTCAACAGCAGTCTGTTTGCATTTTCGCTTCAGCACAGAGTACAAGCGAGTGAAAAGTAATTTCCAAGTAGGAAATCTAGTACAGTCTCGTGGTTCCATTCAAAAGATTCCTATAGCGTTCTTTCCAAGAGTAACAAATGCAAGCTTCCATCTGCGACACATGGAATTAAATCAATATTTATTTATTTACCGTATGGCATGGTTACATAATTACAAGTAGGAGTCCACGCAGCACGACCTGCTTTGGATGAGAAGGTGCGGCAAAATAGCGGCGAGCAAGAGGGGTAATAATCTCAAACAACAACTTCGTTGGCAGCAAGTTCTCATGCCTTGCTTTCGGGCCTTTGGCCTGATTGTGTGGTAATGTAGGAAAATTATAAAATGTTATTCTAGGCAATGCTGACACCATCACGTGGTTATGAAAGCCGGACGTCTTCGGAAATGGAAAATATATTACAGCTGTAAATATATTATTTAACTTATTGAAAAGGTGAAAACGGTTTATTATAGATAATTTTCCGTAGAATTCAATGATACGATCAGTAGAAATTTACAAATTATTATATACATTTGGGCCCCATTTTTTTGAAACCAAAAGCATTTAATAACATTAAAACGGTGAGAGATATCAAAATATGAGAAGGGGTAAAAAAGTTGGTAATCACTGGGTTCTTACTCCTGTACATTTAAGTTGTTTAGATACGACCAAACGTTTATGGGATATATCGATTCCAATAAAACAATGGATGATAATCAGGGCCCCAAAAAAGGTCCGGCCCTGCGCAGTTTTTAACGCCCGATAACAGGGTTCCTCACAGGCCCTACCTCTTTCTCCGTACCAAATTTCAGCCCGATATCATGAAAATTGCGACCTGTACCTACTTTGATAAACGAAAAAACGTCAAGCACATACGTACATCTTCAGGGGCCGCAAAAAAACGGTGAGAGATATCTAAAAATCTTTATGGGTAAAGAAATTGCATATCGCGGAGATCTTACACCTGTATATTTAACTTTTATCGATACGACCAACCGTTTCCGAGATATATCGATTCCAAAAAAAAAATCGTGGCCCCAGAAAGAGATCCGGCCCTGCACCGATTTTAACGCCCAACAAATGGTTCCTCACAGGCAGCATCCCTTTCGCCGTACCAAATTTCAGGTCGATATCTTGAAAATTGCGACCTGTACTTTGCTAAACGCAAAAACGTCACGCACATACGTACACATTCAGGGCCCCACAAAAAGAAAACGTTGAGAGATATTTAAAAAATCGTTATGAGTAAAAGGGTGCATATCGCGGAGATCTTACACCTGTATATTTAACGTTTTTCGATACGACCAACCGTTTTCGAGATATATCGATTCCAAAAAAAAGGATGAAATTCAGGGCCCCCAAAAAAAGGCCGGCCCTGCACCGATTTTAACGCCTAACAATGGAGTTCCTCACAGGCCCTAGCCCTTTCACCGTAGGAAATTTCAATTCGATATCTTGAAACCTGCTACCTGTACTTTACTAAACGGAAAAACGTCACGCACATACGTACATCTTCAGGGCCCCAAAAACCGAAAACGGTGAGAGATATCAAAAAATCGTCATGCATAGAAACGATGTATACCGCGGAGGTCTTAAACCTGTATATTTTACATTTTTCGATACGACCAACCATTTCCGAGATATATCGATTCAAAAAAAAGGATGATATTCAGGGCCCCAAAAAAGGTCCGGCCCTGCACCGATTTTAACGCCCAACAATAGCGTTCCTCACAGACTATAACTCTTTCACCGTACCAACTTTCAGCTTGATATCTTGAAAATTGCGCCCTGTACTTTGCTAAACGCAAAAATGTCACGCACAATGGACATTTTCAGGGCCGCAAAAAAAGAAAACGGTGAGAGATATCAAAAATCGTTTTGGGTAAAAAAGTTGCATGCCGCGGAGATCTTACACCTGTACTTTTAACGTTTTTCGATACGACCGATCGTTTCCGAGATATATCGATTCCAAAAAAAGGTTTGAAATTCAGGGCCCCTAAAAAAGATCGGGCCCTGCACCGTTTTTAACTCCAGACAACAGGTTTCCTCACAGGGTCTAACTCTTTTACCGCTCCAAATTTCAGCTCGATATCTTGAAAATTGCGATCTGTTTCTTCGCTCAACCCAAAAATGTCACGCACAATGGACATTTTCAGGGCACCAAAAAAAGAAAACGGTGAGAGATATCAAAAAATCGTTTTGAGTAAAAAAGTTTCATACCGCGGATATCTTACACCTGTACATTTAACGTTTTTTTTTTATACGACCAGCCGTTTCCGAGATATATCGATTCCAAAATAAAGTTTGAAATTCAGGGCCCCGAAAAAAGATCCGGCCCTGCACCGTTTTTAACGCCCGACAACAGGTTTCCTCAGAGGGTCCAACTCTTTCACAGCTCCAAATTTCTGCTCGATATCTTGAAAATTGCGACCTGTACTTCGCTAAACCCAAAAATTTAACGCACAATGGACATTTTCAGGGTCTCAAAAAACGAAAACGGTCAGAGATATCAAAAAATCATTCTGAGTAAAAAAGTTGCATAACGCGGAGATCTTACACCTGTACATTTAAAGTTGTTCGATACGACCAACCGTTTCCGCGATATAACGATTCCAAAGAAAAGTTTGAAATTCAGGGCCCCCAAAAAAGATCCAGCCATGCACCGTTTTTAACGCCCGACAATATTTTTCCTCACAGGGTCTAACTCTTTCACCGTACCAAATTTCAGCTCGACATCTTGAAAATTGCGACCTGTACTTTGCTAATCGCAAAAACGTCACGCACATACGTACATACATACATACATACATACATACATACAGACTTTTTTAGTATTTTTTTTTCAACTCCGATTCGATTGGTATAGGTTTGAACACTGGGCGACGCTTAGTTTCCGAGATCTCGAAAATTCCTACCACGGCTATATGAAAGCCTATAGGATCTAGATCCGGCTTTCATAACAAGCTAAAGAACACATTAAACATATACCGGTACATTAGTATTTAGCCTAAAAAGAACATTTTTTTTAGTCGTTTACCCTCCAGGTTGGTGTAACCCACGGACTCAGCGAGGGAACTCACCACTACCGCCTCTACGGACAGTGTCCTAGAGCTGGGAACATCGAATCGGAAGGGATACAACTTGTGAGGTGGGATTGGCACCTCGCCCAGGCGGCCTCACCTGCAAAGCGAACAAGGGCCTCATGAGGGAAGGTAAGGGATGGTGAGGATAGATAGGCAAGGAAGAGGGAAGGAGGCGGCCGTGGCCTGGAAGAAGGTACCATCCTGGCATTTTCCCGAAGACGAAGTGGGAAACCACGGAAAACCACTTCGAGAATGGCTGAGGGGGAATCGAAACCCCTCTACTCATTTGGGCCACCCGAGGCTGAGTAGACCCCGTTCCAGTCCTCGTACCACTTTTCAAATTTCGTGGCAGAGCCGGGAATCGAAACCAGGACCTCCAGGGCGGCAGCTAACCATGCTGACCGCTACGCTACGGAGGCGACATAGAACAATAAATATTAAAATAAATTTTGAATGAGGAGACACATTTTCAATAGATAAAATGTTACAAGGTAAGATTTAAATTTGAAATCCAATCTAGAGCAGGCTGCGTTGCTTCATGAAAGTCTTTCAGGTTCCCATTATAGGCTCGAAGGCTGCAGTCCTCCACGATATGTTGGATGGTCTGTCTTTCAAAACATCAGTCGCACTGAGGTGAGGAAGCCTTATTCCACTTGAATAAGCTGTCAGCGCAGATCCCATGTCCCGTTCGAATCCTGTTGAGTGATTTCCATGTATGGCGTTGTAGTTCCATGCCAGCTGGTTTCTTGATAGGATCAATGAAGTTTCCATATTTCTCATGGAATAAATTATTCCATACCTCAGACCACTTGTTGTCAATCTGAAAAGTATTTAATTGTAGATATTCCGCTGTTAGGATGGGTGGTCGGCGGGATTTCAAGCGACTTATCTTTCCTGCAGGTATGTCACAATGAATAGGAAGCTTTGGAGTGGAAAATATCTTTTGATATTCCCTCAAGAGAGAGTTCTGTCTACGTAAGTCAGGTGGTGTAATATGACTTACAGGTGAAAGCCAGTAGAAAGGAGTGGTCCTGACGCAACCTGGTTAAATCAATAACAATTATGTTATAAAATATCATCGTGTTTTTTTTGTCGTGTGGCCTCCTTAGAGGCCGAGTGCAGGTCTTTCTATTCGACGCCCGTGGGCAACCTGCGCGTCGGGATGAGAGATGGAATGGATGAAGATGAATGAAATGGGGCAAGAATGTGGAAGGAATCGGCCGTAGCCTATCAGAAGGTACCGACCCAGCATTAGCCTAGTGTTGAAAATGGGAAACCACGGAAAACCATTTCACGGACGGCCGACGGTGGGGCTCGAACCCACCCGTCTACCGAGTCAGCAGAGAGCTTGGTCCCATGACCTAACGCTGCGCTTTAGCCAGCTGAGCCACTGCTGTCGGTATCATCGTGCTAAATCTATGGTAAATAATGTGTTGTTTATTCATTTAAGAGCAGCATCGGTGGCGTTGCTGGTAGCATGCTGAGCTTCCATGCCCTAGATCGCAGGTTAAAAATCCCTCTGTATGCCTTCCTTCGGAGGGGAAGTAAAGCCGGCGGGCCCATGTCATAGATTTATGCCACGTAAAAGAACCTTCCACTAAAGTAACTACAATTGTGTGAAGCTAAACTTATAGATTAGATTTGAAGGAAGGAAGCTTGTAATTTAACGTGACCGTTAATCTCGCGATCATGAGCCACGGGTAGATTAGATTTGATTAACGCTCTATTAATTTCCAACGTTCTCCGCCAGGTGCCGGGTGTGGTGGCATGCATTAGCAATATTCACAGCTAGTTGTCGTTGACGGAAGCATTTGGTAACTAAAGTAGGGACTACTTGAAATTGATCGTCTGCAGTCCTTACCAGAATCACCCATAACTCAAAATAATACAGCCATCACAATAATACCGGTTATCAGACAGATTCTAGACACACCCCAAGTTCATGGGGCTACTTGACCACGTTGTCACAGCCCCTAAACTGAGAAACCTGAGGGCCTTGCAACATCGTATACTTGGGTGTGTGTGGAATTATTCTGATAAGATGTGTTATTGTGAGGGCAGTAACGTGCAGGCCAAGCTATCTGCGGACTGTGTAGACGTAGGTTCAAGCCCCACCGTAGGTCGTTCTTGAAATGGTTTTCCGTGGTTTCCCCAATTTCAACTCCAGGAAATCGCTGGGACGGTACTTTTGGACAGGCCACGGCCACTTCCTTCCTCATATTTGCCCGGTTTCATTCACATTCATTCATTTCATCTCTCATTAACTACTCTCATGAGGTTGGCGTCAGGAAGGGCATCCGTTCATAAATATTCATCCGCCACATCAATTCTCATCACATCTCATCCCCGACCCTGTTGAAAACGGGAGTAATAAAGGGTAGATATACGTACATTGTCTTGGCTCCGTGGCTTAGGCGGCAATACGCCAGCCTCCCACCGCTGGGTCCGTGGTTCAAACCCCGGTCACTCCATGTGAGATATGTGCTGGTCAAAACGGAGGCAGACAGTTTTTACTCCGGGTACTCCGGTTTTCCCTCTCACAATTTCTTTCCGGCAACTCTCTCCACTCTCATTTTACTAGCCCACTTTTCACATTTTGCAAAAATGAGAAAAAAGTAGACCTATGTGATCGATCCGGACAAAAGTGTGTCTGTCTGTCTGTCCTTCTGTCTGTCTGTCTGTCTGTCTGGCTGGCTGGCTCCTAAACGGTTGCAGCAAACGAAACAAAATTTGGTAGGAGTAAAGACCTATACCTGAATATCTCAATGCCGTATTTGAAAATGATATCAGTGCTACCAACTGCTGAAAAATCGCAATTGAAATTTCAGTCCCATGTTGGATATCATGGAAGGTGTGAGTGAGAGCTATTTCAAAATTGGCACACTTATAGATAATAATATTTCAGTTTAATTCCCAGAAGGCCATACATGGCAGTGTTGCCAAAATGATTATAAGCCTGCTGATAGGTCCAATTTTTAAACGCATATAACTTCTACACTATCAATTGGAATTCATCCAAGTTTTGTATGTACTATGTGTACATAAACATATATAACTGAGCGTATTTTTAAGATCCACCAGGGCTGCCAACTGTTAATAAATGTTCTCAATTTATTTGATCCAAATACCAATATATCAGAAAGTATGCAAGCCGACAGCTTTAAACTATACACACGTATTGAACCCATGTACCATAGGCTTCAAAGGGAGTCGAATCCGTGTATTTTGTGAAAGGAATGAAAGAATCATACAGCCTCTAAGGGAACGGAGAGAGATTTCAAGCCAGGATTCTAGCCTAACATTGTGCAAGCGTTAGGGCCAGGTGTTCCTAAGATGAGCTCATGCCTCTTGACATTTATAAGGAGCCAGTCATGGATATTATTAGAACGAGTGGAAAGTTTGGACTGTAAGACGAAGAAGCCTGACTCGGAAATTGCTCTTACGTTGCAGGAAAATGGCAACCTCGCTGCTGAGTCAGAACAGGAATAATTAAATTTAACCCGTTTACGAGTATAAAAATAAGTAAACAGATACAGTACGGTGAATCATTTTGGATTAGAAATTTTTGTGTAAAGAAAAACCTTGTAAAAATTGCACAGGAGAAAACTGCAAACGCAAGTATACGTCATTGGGGATTCACCGGGACCCAAGGAGTGGGAGAATTAAAAATGAACAGCACCACCCACACGGTTGAGGACGAGAAATTAATTAATATCTCGGAAATGCACGATCGATTTCCATGCACAGGAAGATTATTTTACGTTTGGAAGACGAGCTTTCTGGAGATATGATTTGTATAATTGTGCGACAATTAGTTCAAAAGTTGGTCACGAAAAGGACTAGGATTTTATCTTTTTGTGACTGAAAGGTATAAAACTCCTGGCCTCACCAAGCCAATCATGCAGTCTACGATAGCCCGTGAGGGGAACGTCACGCTGTATCAGTACATGCAGTCTACGAGCATTCCGGGAGCGGAAGTGCTGCACCACATCGTATACGCAGTATTCAAGAGCCCGTGAGGGGAACGTAACGCTGTATCAGACATCGAAGGCAGCTAACCAGTACTCCTTGAGGGGAGAAACGCTGTATTACACCGCATAATTAATATATCCGATAGCCACGGGCATCGAAGTATCAGTAACTTGCGTGCCTCCGGAAGGAGTTGGAAAGAAGAAGTATTAAAGTATCGCCGTGTTGAAAAATTAGGAAATCCTAGTTACAGGATTTAGGTCCGACAGGGCAAAAGTTACCGTAAAGTTCCAAAAATGCAGTCAAAGCAGGCTGCGAACTTAGGATTCAGGCGATAGGTCTTTCAGTAATCGACCAAAAGTATCATAACGCACGGAAGTACCGGAACAGCGAGATAAACAGTTTATAAATTTTAAAGAACCCGAACAGGGAAAAACAGAGTAAGGTTCGCAACGTATTTCAGAATGTTAGAAGTGCGAGAACCAAATAAACAAAGAAGAACGGAAAATATAGACATTGTTTTCAAGAAAGCAGACGAACTATTCTAAAGCACTAAGACTCGAGAAGTATTAGTGGCTAAAAAAAATCCATAGGTCACCGATAGGTTATCGAGGGGACCTCGATCAGAACAGACTTTCGCTAGGATCGATAAATCAGATCTAAAAGGGGAGCCGTTCAAGCTAGAGAAATAGCCGATCATCATGATCAGGATTTGAAGAATTGTTAATCCAGGGGAGTAGTAGATGATTCGAGACTTTCGTATTCTGCAGGATAGGAAGCCGACATTGAATAAATTTCACCCTTGGAGACGGGAGATTAAGAGGTCACGTGTGATAGGCTAAAAAGACGGCCTAGTGATCAAAAGTTGTGAAGTGTAAATATATCAAAAGTGTGTGTTAAAAGTAATATATTTTTTAGTGTTTTATTGTGTGTTCAAAACGGATACACCAGTGTATTAAAAATGTTGTCAGTGTTAAATATAGTGAATATGTGTCAAGAAATGTCTGTACATGAGATGAGCTTGTACAATATGGAGTAGGTCAAGAAGGTGGGCCAAAATGTCACATCCAACGAGAATAAGGGTCAGAAAACGACCTTAGACATGTGAGTAAAGATTTTCATTATATTTTGGTGTCGGGAAAAATTTTGTGTACAATTCCACCGGAGTTTTGAGTAAAAGGGATGTTTTTAAATAAATAATAACTAAATAAGAACGCGATCTGAACGAAAATAAAGTTTTAAGAAATAATAAATAATTATGTGAAATAATAAATTCTGTAGAGGAAATGCATGGAATAAAATGTCAGTGTATTTAATGAATGTTATAAAAGCAAGCGTAATAATAATAATTATAACAAAGATATTTACATAAAGGTAAATTTGAATTATATGAAAGAAATAGCTTTTGAGCTTTTGTAAGGAATGAAGACATAATGTGAATAACAAGGTAAAGAAATCTAAATAAAGATTAAATTGAATGATATAAAAATATAGAGCGTTGAAGCCTTAACAAATGCATAAGACATGATGTGAATGCATGTTCTTAAAAATGGAGCGATTTATTGTCAATGGAAAAGATTAATACAAGAATTGAGATATGTATCAATTGTTACTATGAAATTTATCAGTTCTTTGGAAGACATTCGGCCGTAAAGTAATGGGCAGCGTAATGGAACGCAATTAAATAATAAGTCACGTTAGGAACGCGTAAAAGTTAAAGTACTTGGTAAGTTACTTATGGAGGGTAGTTGATTGCAGTGGATTGAGATATGTTGTAAGTCCTCTAAATTGTGATGTGGATCACGAGGCCATGTGGGTGTTATATTGAAAAGGGAGCTAATGTATGGTATTATTGAGCGTAGGTCCTGTAAGCTACGGCTAGACCCTAAATCGCGTCTTGTATAAGTCCTCCAATGTGGAAATGGTTCCCGAGGCATATTAAGAGATTCGAACCTAGAATCCTCTGTTTGTTAAAGCCCCTTATTATTCGTCTTCGAAAGTGTATTACTCTTCCCCAATCAACGAGGACCCTTCATAATTAATAAATGCCAAGATTACGAGAGTGGTTTATGAGCCAATAATATTGTTGAAAGTAAAACGATTGAGTAGAAAGCCAAGTCTCCCCAAAGAACTGAGAATAATGTGAAGGTTTGTTTTAAAAAGCACTGAAGAGAGCTCCAACCGTAAGCTAGGCCGGGAGTCGCTCTCCCTGTCATAAATCACGCTCGAGTATAATGGCCTGGCCCTCATAGTACGAGGGTGGGTAAAAACCGTCTTGTAAGAAGTGAAATACACCGTGAGTGTTTAAAGTTGTTAATGACCCGGGCGTTGAACCGAGGTCCTTGTAGATTGATATTATCGCTTGCCAGTTCAGATCGTAGTTTTCTTATGCGATAAGGGTCTTTTAAGACAAATGAATTAAATAAAAATCCCTATTGTAATGTTGTATGGAAAATAAGGAATCCACGAGTTTTGTGAAGATAACTAGATTCGGGAGTAATCATAGTTTTTGACTTTGTCAAGTAATCTTTATGACTCTGGAGTACACAAGTAGTTTCCCGATCACCGTAGTGAATTTGAAAACTTGAGAGAGATAGTAAATCCTGAGAATATGTGAAATGCCCAAATATTGAAGTGAATAATTAACATGTAATTTAAAATGTAATTATATATTTGTTTTGATGATAAGAAAGATGAAAATAGTTCTTGAGGTGTACAAATTATGACACCATTATGATGGAAAAGTATCGAGCCAAAGGAGCTCGTAGTTACATGGAACATTAAGATAAGTACTTTATGGAAGTGAAAATGATCGTGAATTGTTGGTTTTAAAGAAAACCATGTGTTTTAATCTAATATTTGTTTTATTTTTATGCTATTCCTTGTTCACTTTGGACAAGTAGAATGCTATTGGTCAGTAGTTTATTTGTTTTATTGTTTGTAGCGCCATAATTTTGATTAATTAAATGTGTTAAAATAGGAGTTGATTTTGTTGTTATTTTTGCAAGTGTATCCTCTATTTAGTCCAAAATATGTAAGTCACAGAGTGGGAGAACTTACCGCAGCCCCGAAAAATCCCGAATTGAGCAATGCTGGCATACTGTGATTTGCATATTTCTTGCTGAAGGGCACAGTATAGTACCTGACATTCTGTATTAATTTGGAGTAACTTATATACGTAATTGCTACCAACATCATTCTAAGCCTGCTGAGAGGTCCAACTTTAAATACATGTAACTTCTATCTATACTATCATTTGAATTTCAACCAAATTTCATATGTGCTATGTGTACCATAACGGATATGACTGCGTATTCTTAAGAGCAACCAGGGCTGCCAACTTTTAATAAATGTTGTCTCTATTTTTGTTACCCTAATATCAATATATCAGAAAGTATCCAAGCCAATAGCTCTAAACTTTGCACACGTATAGTACCTGGCATTCTAGATTAATTTGGAGTAGTCTAACTAATATACGTCAGTGCTGCCAACATGATTCTAAGCCTGCTGATAGGTCCAATTTTAAAATGCATGTAACGTCTATACTAACTAATAGATTTCAGATTATTTCTGACCAATACATGCATGACATTGTTGCCAACATGACTTGACGTGCGCTGTTAGATCCAATGTTTAACTGCATGTAACTCCCATGCTATCCATTGGACTTCAACCAAATTTTGTATTCTGTACCTTAAGAGATGGAACTAAGAATATATTCAGTCACCAGGGATGCCAACTGTAGTTCTCTATTAGGCTACATTAGGCTACATAATGCCAGAAATATTTTTTTTTGAAATTTCTATATTACCAACTTAATTTCGTCATTATTCTAGGTAGATCCATATAGATTAATCATTGGCATGAATCTAAAATTTTAAGGAAAGTAGGCCCATTAGTTCATCACGGAACTTCTTATTTCATCTGTCATTCATTTAATCATTGTTCCAGGAGAGTGCGACAGGCTTCGGCAGCCGGCACAGTTCATATCCTCGCCACTAGATTGGGGCTGCATTCATTCCATTCCCTGACCCGGTCGGTGGACTGGAACAGGCTGTGGATTTTCATTTTCATATAAACATTGTGAAGGCTGTAGGCGTATTTATGATTCGGTTGTGGGTTGGGATGGAGGTGTCCATGGCCTCAAGTTAGGAACCATCCCGTTGTTTGTTGGAGTAGAAGTGGGAAACCATGGGGCAAATCACTTCCGGGATCGCTGAGATGGGAATCGAACCCACCTATTGTCAGTTTTACTTCATAAGGGCGAGCGTACCCTGTTCTACCACTCAACCGGAAATAAATGTCTTGGCAAAGCCGGAAATCGAACCTGGACCTCTGTAGCGACAACCAAGAAAGCCAACCACTCTGCCAAGAGGTGCTCTGGTAAATAATGTACACTTAAATGACAGGATGCTGTTTCTATATTGTTTTTAGTTGAAAGAAAGTAGGTAATTGTAAACCCATGCAATCTCTTCTACTTGGTGTGCCGGTATCCATATAGTCTAGTTTATCTACGAGAGATAATCAGGAATGAAACTTTATTTTAACATAGTAATGACTTTTGGACATAGCTCTTCTTGGAGTGGTCATATCTGCTTAGTAAGGCTTGAAAATATGGCCGTAGTCAGAATCCAAACACTCAGCTGTTCAGAACGCTCCAAGGAGAGAAAAATTACCGTGGTCACAGCGTGTCTAAACACACCAGCTCTGAACGCAGGATATTCGTATTGGAATCCGAATTTTAGGCAGCACAGACTGTATTTACTGGATTTATAATAATAATAAGAATAAAAATAAGAAGAGAAAACTCCATGAAATTGCAAACAAAACCGGACTCCAAATCTCATACCATAATAAACAAGAAGTTCCGTGACGAACTAAAGAGCCTACTTTTCTTAAAATTTAAGATTCATGCCAATGATTAATCTATATGGATCAATCTAGAATAATGATGAAATTAGGTTGGTAATATCGAAATTTCTAATTAGTTCGAAATACTGTATACCTGGCATAATGTAGCCTCTTAGAGAACTACATTTGGCAGCCCTGGTGACTGAATATATTCTTAGTTCCATCTCTTAAGGTACAGAATATAAAATTTGGTAGAAGTCCAATGGATAGCATGGACGTTACATGCAGTTAAACATTGGATCTAACAGCGCGCGTAAAATCATGTTGGCAATAATGACATACATGTTTTTGTCAGAAATAATCTGAAATAATATGATCTATTGTTGCCTCAATTTTGATTGAAATCCATTAGTTAGTATAGAAGTTACAATCATTTTAAAATTGGACCTATCAGCAGGCTTAGAATCATGTTGGCAGCACTGGCGTAGGTCTATATTAGTTACTCCAAATTAATCTAGAATGCCAGGTACTATACGTGTGCAAATTTAGAGCTATTGGCTTGCATACTTTCTGATATATTGATATTAGGGTAACAAAAATAGAGACAGTATTTATTAACAGTTGGAAGCCCTGGTTACTCTTAAGAATCGGCATAGTCATATCTGTTATAGTACACATAGCACACACGTAATTTGGTTGAAATCCAAATGATAGTATAGAAGTTATATGTATTTAAAGTTTGACTTCTCAGCAGGCCTAGAATCATGTTGGTAGCACTGAGGTATATAAGTTACTCCAAATTAATATAGAATGTCAGGTACTATACGTGTGCATAGTTTCAAGCTGTCGGCTTGCATAATTTCTGATATATGGGTATTTGGTTAAAAAAAAAATGAGAGCATTTATTAACAGTTGGCAGCCCTAGTGGCTCTTAAGAATACGCCCAGTCATATCTCTTTATGTACACATAGCACATACGAAATTTGGTTGAAATCCAATTGACAGTGTAGAAGTTATATGCATTTAAAATTTGGACCTACCAGCAGGCTTAGAATCATTTTGGCAACACTGCCATGAATGGCCTCCTGGAAATCAAACTGCAATATTATTATCTATACGTGTGCCAATTTTGAAAAAGCTCCCATTCATACCTTCCATGATATCCAACATGGAGCTCAAATTTCAATTGCGATTTTTCAGCAGTTGGTAGCACTGACATCATTTTCAAATATGGCCGTGAGATATTCAGGTATAGATATTTACTCCCACCAAATTTTGTTTCGATTGCTACAGCCATTTAGGAGTTGATAGGGGACACACACACAGCCAGACAGACAGACAGAAGGACAGACAGACAGACAGACAGACAGACACACATTTGCCCGATCTCATAAGTCTACTTTTTCCTCATTTTTGCAAAATGTGAAAAGTAGGCTAAAAAGAAAACAGTTCATGGAAGTATCTCCTCAGTACATGAGTAAACAACCTTTGGAAACTCGGTTCGGTAAAGTAACTCAAGTGTCTACATTCAAATACATAGGAGAAATTATCCAACCCTTAGGCCTGACCGCGATGCAAATATAGAGAGAATCTATCAATTGCAAAGAGCCTACAGAATCACATGGAACAGGTGTAATATGTAATGCATGTCCTGTATAGCAAAATAACGACATTACAAAACCGTAATCAAACCCGAGGCACTATACGCCTCTGAAACACTGATAATTGGGGGCAGATCACTAATTAAAGATATACAAAAACAAGAAAGAAAAATCTCGAGAGAAATGTTTGGCTTAGTTGGTACTGAGGGACTTTAGATGAAAATGAAATCTCCAACTGCACTTTTTGTTGTTGTGAATTACTAGAAGTTGTACAAGATAAGCTATAGTCCCGATCTCCTTGAGCATTGTTTACGGCCTGCTGTAGGTTATAAGCATTTCCTATGGGTGTGTCAGTTCTAAATGCGTTCTCTATTTACTGTGTGCTACATCCCTCGTACCAAAAGGGTCTTTCTCATAAAAGGAGAGTGTCCATGAAGGATCTTTCTATCGAAATGATCCAGCCATACAAATATCCGAAGGTCTGCGAATCCGTTTCTCCAGACATCTGTTTATTTGTATACAGGGTGAATTTTAAATAAATCAACAGACTGCAGGGAGAGCTTCTTGACTGGAATTAGAATTGGAGCAAAAAAGTTCTTATCAACATATGTCCAGAAATGGACGGTGAGTGTGCAACGACAGCAAGTAGTCCCAGCACACTGTACACAGTCTGAAGTTTATCTAAGACGCAGTAGGTGTTCAAAGTGGACTCCATTGGACGCAATGCGAGAGTTCACACGTCACATCACAGATTGCGGCATTCTTTCGAATGTTCCGGCCTGTACCTGAACAGCGTCACGGATTTCGCGGACACGCTGTTGAAGGTTCTGCACATAGGGAAACATTCACAACGATTTTTAGATGCCACCACAAGTAAAAATCCAGAGGGTTCAGGTCCGGTAATCGAGCAGGCCATGCAACAGGGCCTCCGCGCTATCCGTCGTCAGGGGATGGTGTTGTCGAGGTGTCGGCGAACAGTAATGCGGAAGTGGGATGGCACTCCATCGTGCAGTAGCCTCATGACCTGTCGTGTTTCCAAAGGCCTACTATCAAGCAATAGTGGCCGCAAATCTGCAGGAAGTGCAGATGATGTCTGCCGAGGCAAATATGCATTTCCGGACATATGTTGATATGGACTTTTTTGTTCCATTTCTAGTCAGGAAGCCCTCCGTGTGGTTTGCCTTTGTACTTAAAATTCACCCTGTATGTAATTGTATTTGTATATTACCGTCCCTGCTGTAGCCGGTTGTGACAGGAACTAGCGGGGAAATCTGAAAATAACATGTTCATACTGTTCATCATCTAAAGATAGTTGAGCAAGTTGGTGTGTATCAAGTGTTCAAAGAGCGTGTGCCAGGAAAATTGCCCAGCAATGTGGAATCATTGCACAGCATGAGAAAGTGCAATCGAGCTGGAACATAACGTGCTATACAGTATGTGTGTCAAGCAAGTGAGTTACGATATTTAGCGATGGTAAACAATATAGTAGAATAATATTTATGCGACATTTATTGATTTTATGTGAAATACTGCAAAGTAAATCACATTTGTTAACACATTATACCTGTCCAAGGCAAGTAACTTAATCTATTCATTATACCTAATTACTTAAGGGTCCAACAGACGCTGAGTACGTAAAATTGGGATATACATCCAAGGGTTAACGGCGACAGCAAATTTGGCAACTTGGCGCGTGTTGTCATAGCCACAGATCACTCTCAAATGGGAAAAGTTGACTATTCATCGACAGTGGCTCTTTCTCACAGAACCCTTCTATCGTTGGACAGACTTTAATTAGACAACACTGAAAATGGATTAAAGGCTTTCTACTCCTCTTTTGTCTAGCTTTAGTCTCACTGGTGCGGAAGAGACAATGGGCATCAGTCCGTCGTCTACCGAAAGTCTTATTGGCGTGTGAAGAACAAGAGAATATCAAGCTACGGCCGGGTGTTAACGCGCGGAGAGTCTCCATCCAGGAAGTGAATGTTTAAAGGAGAGCGAATAATGTATTTGATGATTGCATTTGTCTTTACGGCCACATAAAGAACTCACGAGCTATTTACACAAGTACAGTACTAATCCAAACTGGAAAAGGGGTGAGTAGTTAGCACCCCAACTGGGAAAAGGGGGATTGGGATTCGGGCACACAGTGAAATTTAAATAGAGCGATGAGGAAGAGACCAAATATTGATAACCAAGGTTTGATACATTTATTTGATTTGTGAAGTAATAACAAACATTTTCATTTAGAAGAATAATTAAAAGAAGCTAATAAAAATGCAAGGTTTCTCCAGGAAACTTAGAATAAAGAAGAATTATAATAAAAATGCATAAAAAGGCCATATAAAGGCGATTAAAAAAGTATGTTTAAGAAAAATATCTAAAAACAAGCAAGAAGCAAGAAAAAAGGCTTAGCCTTGAAAAATGTATAAACCAAGTGAAGGTAGTTCACGTTACCAATAATTCGATACTTTTGTACTTAGTATTTGGCCCGCAGGAAGCGGGTTGTGATCCAAACGAAGGCTTCCTCTAAGCTGCCTCGGCATGCGTTCCGAGAAAGATGGATGGTGGCTCCCTTGGCGAATTGCACCCCGCAGGAACAGACCTCTTGGTAATGATCTGTCCGGCGGTTTACAATCAATTGTAGGTTCTCATCGCCGAGTTGTAGTGAGCTAGCGGGCTGACTTAGTTGCTGAGGTGAAGGTCGTTGACTCATGCCTCGCCCAGCATGACAGAGTCCGAGTGATGAAGCATGCCGCCTGGCAAGGTTCCAGCCACTCAATGTTTACTAACAGGGCCTTCCCAAGAAGGGCCTTGCTGTGGAACGGCAGGCAGCCGTGGTCAGACTGGTTCAAGCAGGTAGATGTAGACAAGGCCGCAGAACGGCGAAGCGGAGAATTTATAGTGGAAATGACGACAGCGCGTCGAACAATCCAGAATGAAGGCGGGGCGACAAACAGCCAATCAGCGCACAGCCCAAGCACATTGCGACGGTTGCCGCTGAGATGAGCACAGTACCTCATGAAAAAGTGTGACAGTATGGTGCGTCTAGAATGATACTTCAGAAAAAGGTGAGTTGACAAGAATAATAAAGAACAATAATTCAAATGAAACGTAAGTTAAGTAAATAATCAGAACACCGTGTTCATACTGCAATTATAACGGAAAAAAATAATGGGGCAAAATTGAACGAGTGTTTCAAACCGTGCGGGAAACATAGCCACAAAAAAAACATTCGCAAAAGCGAACATGCTGGGAGGGGCGAGAAAAAATTGCAGTAAGAAGGCGCAGAAGTTAGGTCTCGCGTGGCAAAGGAGCAATCATAGTGATTGGCCTGAGAAACTGGCCAGCAGAAGTCTGCAGTTTTACCACGCGAATCCTACCATCTCTGCCAGGAAAGCTCTCAACAATCCTACCCAAATTCCAGACAAGAGGGGGACTAGGGTCTTTCAAAAGGACCAAGTCCCCAATCTGAAGGTTAGAGCAGGAAACACGCCATTTGCCACGCTGCTGAAGCAAACCGAGGTATTCCAACCTCCAGCGGCGCCAAAAATTGTTGCGCAAACTTTCAATTTTGCGCCAAGAAATGGCTAAAGAAGATGGAGAATTAGAATATAATAAAGATGGGGAGGCAGTCAATGGACCACCGATAAGAAAATGGCCCGGCGTTAATGGTAGAAGATCTGAAGGGTCATTAGATAAGGGTGATAAAGGACGAGAATTAATTATGCCCTCAATAAAAATAATTAAGGAGTTAAACTCTTCATGAGATAGGGGGGTGTGGCCACAAACACGTCTAAGGTGTTTCTTGGTGAGTTTCACACAAGACTCCCACCGACCACCTTGATGGGGCGCATAAGGGGGGATGAAGTGCCACTTGAAATTTCTCTGGTGAGCATAATCAGTAATCCTTTCCAGCGCTGCATTTTGAGTAAGAGCTCTCTTATTTTGCTCAGAAGCTCCGATAAAATTTTTAGCATTGTCGGAGAATACTTCTGAAGGAAGCCCTCGGCGAGCAGAAAATCTGGCAAAAGCTGCCAAAAAATAAGCGGTAGAGGCGTTGGTAACTAGTTCTAAGTGTACCGCTCCGGTGACCATACATACAAACAGCGAAATATAGAGTTTTCCACAAATACATCTTTTGGCCTCAGGAGAATTTTTTCTGTAAACAAAAGGCCCGGAATAATCCACCCCCGTAAAGGCAAAAGGTCTAGCAGGCGCAGATCTAAAGTTGGGAAGATCACCCATGAGCTGAGTGGTAATTTTAGGGTTGGACTTAAAACATGGAATGCACTTCCGGATAACAGAGGTAACTTCATGGACTCCGTTTATGGGCCAATACCTTTCCCGAATGATGGAAAGTAATGTACGGGTTCCAGCCTGAAGATGCTGGTAATGATACTGACGAATGATTAGAGAAGTGACATGATGCTTTGAAGGAAGAATAATTGGGTGTTTTTTATCCTCAGAAAGATCAGCCAAAGATAAACGTCCTCCCACTCTTAATAAACCATCAGCATCCAAAAAGGGGGCGAGTGAGGATAGCCTACTCGATTTCTTGAGGGATTGACCTTGAGACAACACCTGACATTCTTTAGAGAATATTTCTTGTTGAGTAAGCCATAAGATTTTTGTAGTGGCTAAACCTAATTCAGAAAGGGTTAAATATGGCTTAGGAAAAAGAGGTTGTTCTACCACAAAATGTTTCCATCGAAGGAGATAAGCCATAACCCTCACCAATTTATGAAAAGAGGAATATCGCTGCAAAAGAAGGGGAAAGTCAGAAGCTAAACGAGAAGATCCAGTAATCTTACCAACATCTGGCAAGTCTGATAATTCCGGAAGAGGAAAATTTGGCCAAGCGGAAGGTTCTTGTAGAAGCCAAGAAGGACCGTGCCAGTATAATGTCAGGTTAGCCAACATAAGAGGGGAACATCCCCGAGAGATGACATCTGCAGGATTCTCCTTGCCAGATACATGATGCCATTGTTCAAAGTTAGACAATTGTTGAATTTTGGACACTCTATTAGCTACAAACACCTGCCAATGCGAGGAGGGTTTGGCAATCCATGCCAACGTGATGGCTGAGTCACTCCAAAAGTAAGTTTTGCTAAATCGGATTTTCAAAGATTGGCGGATTTTGACCGATAATTCAACCGCCAGAAGAGCAGCACAAAGTTCCAGTCGTGGCAAGGATAAGGATTTAAGAGGAGCCACCTTTGACTTAGCGCAAATTAAATTGGAAAAGAAATATGACTGGTCAAAATTGCGGCAAACAATATACGCACAACACCCATAAGCTTTCAATGAGCTATCGGCAAAGATGTGAAGTTCATATCCTCCACAGGAGGGAAAGGGAATAATCACTCGCGGGATAATGACATTGGAGAGATCTTCCAAGCTATTTCTATAAGAAATCCAATTTTTTTGCAACTCGGAAGGAACTGGTTCCTCCCAACCAGTTTTCAAGGACCAAAGGTCTTGCATGATAAGTTTTGCGGTGACGATAATTGGCGCCAAAAATTGGAGAGGATCAAATATTTTTGCAATCTCAGACAAAATTTGCCGCTTAGTTTGCGGTTTGATGTCACTGAGATTAATTTTGAAAAAGAAAAAATCCTTTTGAGGACTCCAATAGATGCCTAAGGTTTTGATAGAATTACTTTCTTGAAGAAGCTCTACTGAGTCGTTATAGGCTGAAGTTAATGGAAATTTAGAAAGGAATTCTTCCGAATTAGAGTTCCACTTGCACAAGGAAAATCCGCCTCCCAAAAGCAAAGCTGTCAAATCCTTAGAGATTTGCAGGGCTTCAGGCACTGACTCAAATGAATGAAGAAAATCGTCAACGTAGAATGATGATTTTAACACTTCAGAAGCCTTAGGAGAATACAACGGGCCATCCTGTTCAGCAAGTAATTTCAACGTACGTATGGCTAAAAAAGCAGAGGGCTTTAGTCCATAGGTTAAGGTTTTTAGCCGAAAGATCTTGACAGGTTTAGTAGGCTCGTCGCGCCAAAGAATTCTCTGAAGGTCGCGCTGTTGTTGATCGACCAAAATCTGTCTATACATCTGCTTGATATCAGATATCACTGCGATAGGGAACAAGCGAAAATTCATTAAAACAGAAGAAATGTCAGATTGAATAGGGGGGCCTGATAATAATGTGTCATTCAGAGAAGTTCCATTGGCATCCAAAGCAGAGCCATTAAAGACCACCCTTATGTTTTCCTTTAAAATCTCATTCTTCCAAACTGGGTGATGATTGAGGTAAATGACTTCAGATGGGGTATAAGAAGCCTCATCTTTCTTGGTAACAACCTCCATGTGATCAAGTGCCTCATATTCCTCCATAAACGTGGAGTATTGAGCTTTAACAACAGGGTCACGTTTAAATTTGTTTTCCACAGCATAGAGTGCTCTAAGAGCCCTAGGGTGTGTTTCAAATAAAAGAGGTGGATTATCCACTCGGGGCATTGTTACGACAAATCTACCCTCTGAATTGCGTTTGGTTGTTTCGCAAAACAGTTTTTCACACATTTCATTTTCAACCGAGGAAGGTGAAGCTGAATCTATAGTTTCGATTTTCCAAAATCTTTCTAAGTTGTAATCGAGACTTGTATTGACAAAATGACATTGAGAGAAATTTTGAAACGACTTACGAGGGACCTGACCCGTTACTAACCAACCTAGCTTGGTATGATGAACAAACACTCCAGGTGATATTTTAACCTTAGAGCTAAGGAGACATTGCCAAAATACTTGGGCACTGAGAAGTATGTCTACCGGGGCGCTCGTATTAAATGTTGGGTCCGCCAACTGAATGTTATGAGGAAATTGCCACTTTCTAATTTCAAAAGAAGTACTAGGGGTATTACTGCCAATAGCATCAATGGCAAGGCAATTCAACTGAAATGTTGTGTTAGAATTAACAGCATCTTTGATGTGAACACGAACAAAATGCAAAGATTTAACATTGCTATTGTTAATACCGGTAACCTGAATTAATGTAGGTTGCTTGGGAAGACCAAGTTTCTTAATGAGACGCTCACTTATGAAGTCATGGGTGGCAGCATTATCCAATAGGGCACGTGCTTCAAGCCATCTACCAGAAGAGTCTTGAACTTTTATTAACACGGTTGATAGTAGCACCTGGGAACTACGAATTGAGCTAGAGCTCTGAGTATAAGATTGCGCATTAGCTCCTGGGGATGCATCTTTAGAACATCCAGGGGAAGGAGCCTGACGTGGCTTTTCAAACCTATGAAGCAAGGTATGATGTTGAGCCTTGCAATGGGAGCAAGTATTTTTAGATAAGCAATCAGGCACCATATGCCTAGTTGACAAACAGTTATAGCAATATCTTTTTTGAGCTATTAGTTTGCGTCTTTCATCGGTAGAAAGGGCTTTAAAGGCAACGCAGGAATATAACCTGTGAGGTGCTTTACAGAGAATACAATCCGTTGAGTTATGCTGAACAGTAAAGACAGCAGATTTGTTTATTTTGGCACCGACTGGTTTCACAACATTAGATTTGTTATCTGCACTTCCTGACATATGACAGGCTACGGCTGACAAAACCTGACATCTATTATTCATAAACGTAAGCAATGAGCCATAAGTATATGAAGTGTCATTTGTTAATTCCCTCTCCCATGCCTTTAAAGTTGATGAATCAAATTTAGAAGTAACCAAGTGAACTAAGAATAGATCCCAATGCTCGACCGGTTGATTCAACCGTGCCAATGCTCTGACGTGTAGTTGGACCGTGTCACTTAAGGCTCGCAGTGTTGACAAGCTGTCAGCTCGCAATGCGGGCAGGTTAAATAAGGCTTGAATGTGCCTCTGTAAACATAATTTTTCATTGCCATAACGGCCTTTAAGAAGCTCGATAGCAATGTTATAGTTTTCTCCTGTTAAGGGAAGTTCTCTTATAAGTTGAAGGGGTGGCCCCTGCAAAATGGATTTTAAGTAATGAAATTTCTGAATTTCCGGAAGTGTGGCATTATTATGTACTAATGAACTGAACAATTCAAAGAATGATTGCCACATCTCTTCCTTTCCTGAAAAATGCGGAATTTCAATTTTAGGTAGCAATGGTTTGATACCATTCCCATGGTCGCTAATTCTTCCTTGAGTTTCCTCTACCTTCAACGCCAGGGTCAAAGTTCTTACTAATGCCACAGCCTGAGCGTGTGTATCAAAGTAATTACTCTCTACTTCTTCCCTATCTGATTGATGTTCTGGACTTTTGATTTCAATTTCAAGTTGCACGAGATCATATTTCTCGTACGCCTGTTCAAAAGCTTTTAAACGCTGAGATATAATATCAAGATTTTGTTCCTCTTTCGGTAGAGTGGCTAGATATTTTTGAAAACGGGTAAGTTGACCTTTGTAGGCCGCCCGAGAGTTTAACAGTTTATCGTCTATTATTACTGGTATGGCTGGGAAGTTGGAATAACTCACCTACCAAAGCTGCTTGCGGCACCGGACGGACCTGCTTTCCAGAAAGAAACCAGTTATGGAGTAAGCTGGGATTGTCTCCGCTTTCCAGCAGATCTCCTGCGCTAGCCACGATATACTGAAATGTATAAGGCAAATATTAGATTACACAAGTTCTGTTTTTTTTGGAATAGAATTTGTGGTCTCAGAATAAAGGTTCTGGGTTCGATCCCGGGGTTGAGGTACCATGGAAAAGGGGTGAGTAGTTAGCACCCCAACTGGGAAAAGGGGGATTGGGATTCGGGCACACAGTGAAATTTAAATAGAGCGATGAGGAAGAGACCAAATATTGATAACCAAGGTTTGATACATTTATTTGATTTGTGAAGTAATAACAAACATTTTCATTTAGAAGAATAATTAAAAGAAGCTAATAAAAAATGCAAGGTTTCTCCAGGAAACTTAGAATAAAGAAGAATTATAATAAAAATGCATAAAAAGGCCATATAAAGGCGATTAAAAAAGTATGTTTAAGAAAAATATCTAAAAACAAGCAAGAAGCAAGAAAAAAGGCTTAGCCTTGAAAAATGTATAAACCAAGTGAAGGTAGTTCACGTTACCAATAATTCGATACTTTTGTACTTAGTATTTGGCCCGCAGGAAGCGGGTTGTGATCCAAACGAAGGCTTCCTCTAAGCTGCCTCGGCATGCGTTCCGAGAAAGATGGATGGTGGCTCCCTTGGCGAATTGCACCCCGCAGGAACAGACCTCTTGGTAATGATCTGTCCGGCGGTTTACAATCAATTGTAGGTTCTCATCGCCGAGTTGTAGTGAGCTAGCGGGCTGACTTAGTTGCTGAGGTGAAGGTCGTTGACTCATGCCTCGCCCAGCATGACAGAGTCCGAGTGATGAAGCATGCCGCCTGGCAAGGTTCCAGCCACTCAATGTTTACTAAAAGGGCCTTCCCAAGAAGGGCCTTGCTGTGGAACGGCAGGCAGCCGTGGTCAGACTGGTTCAAGCAGGTAGATGTAGACAAGGCCGCAGAACGGCGAAGCGGAGAATTTATAGTGGAAATGACGACAGCGCGTCGAACAATCCAGAATGAAGGCGGGGCGACAAACAGCCAATCAGCGCACAGCCCAAGCACATTGCGACGGTTGCCGCTGAGATGAGCACAGTACCTCATGAAAAAGTGTGACAGTATGGTGCGTCTAGAAAGACACTTCAGAAAAAGGTGAGTTGACAAGAATAATAAAGAACAATAATTCAAATGAAACGTAAGTTAAGTAAATAATCAGAACACCGTGTTCATACTGCAATTATAACGGAAAAAAATAATGGGGCAAAATTGAACGAGTGTTTCAAACTGTGCGGGAAACATAGCCACAAAAAAAAACATTCGCAAAAGCGAACACAAACGTTTGGCTTCAGCGGGCCGTCTCCTCCAAGATAGCAAATGCCTGACCCAGGCTTTATAGATTCTCTTCTTTTGATATTACTTTCAAGTTTCAACAGATGTTTTTCCCAATCTTAATGCTTAATTATTTTGATTCCTGAGGCAGTTCTGTCTGTCTTCTTCTTCACCTCTGTTTCCATATCCTGAATCTTCTATTTTAGAGGGGGTCTGGTGGCTCAGCGGTTTAGCTGTATGCCTCTCACCAAGGCGGTCCGGGCTCGATTGCCGGTCATTGCATGTGAGATTTTCGAAGTGAAATGCCATGTCCTGTGGTTCGGATTCCACGTAAAAAGGAGGTCCCGTGGCTCATGATCTCGAGATTAATGGTCACGTTAAACTACAAGCTGCTGCCTTCTATTTTAGTTGTTTTCCAGTTAAACCTTTCTGGAGGATGGTTACATATTCTTCTCTAAGTGAAGAAAGAGCCATTTTTTAAAATCACATTTCACCTTGGGAATTTGAGATTTGTTAACACTTCACGCTTTGAACCAAATTTTAATTTTGAATCCACTACAGTCTCATTATCCGAGATACCTTCTGAAGACATTATTCACACAGAACTGAAGTAAGCAATGGCCTGATGTACAGTAAACAAGTATATAAAAAACTAGCCCCGTGGCACTACAGCCCTTGAAGGGCCTAGGCCTACCAAGCGACCGCTGCCCAGCCAATTGGCCTGCAGATTGTGGGGTGACGCGTGGTTAGCGCGTCGGGTCCCCTCGGCCGTTAATCTTGGTTTTCGTGACCGGGCCACTGTCTCACTGTCAGACAGCTACTCAATTGTCCTCACGAGGCTGAGTGCACCCCGTTCCAACCCTCATGTCAGTTTTAAAATCCCTGACGGAGCCGGGGATCGAACCCTGGGCCTCCGGGTGAGAGGCAGGCGCACTACCCCAACACAAGGGGCCGGCGTAAACAAGTATATAGCTCAGCGATTATTGATCATCAACTCAAACCTTTTCTTATTAATGCTGAGTATGTTCAGGCGACAATGCACCAATCTTGCGTACAAGGTACTTCTATCAAGCTTTTGCTGAAATTTTCAAGATTGTTCTTATTAGTTCTATCTTGATTTTATTCACAAAACTGTTAGAAAATGCTAGTGCTAAAACTGAGACTTGAAAGCCAAAGCTTATGCTAATACTTAATGCTATTAACAAATGCTTGATTCTTATTCAACTGGCCCATTCTACGTTCAATTGTGTCCCTTGGCCGTTTAATCTTGTCTTCTACAGCTACTGTTTGATGTCAGATGATTGTTTGCAGTGAGTTTACAAGATGAAGCAGCGTCTAACGCGTGGTGTAGTGACTAGTACCCTATTCCTGACTGTCATTGTGGAGGACTGAGTTGAATTTCCAGCTCTGCCAAGAAATTTAGTTCTGGTCTGAGGGCTGAATTGCGTACATTCAGCCTCGTGAGGCAGAAGTAAGAACACAAGGGTTAGAATCCTAGAACTGGATTCCCGTGGATTTACACATCTACACCAGGCAAATTTTGGGATGGTATTTACTGGACTCCGGAGAAGTAAAATGTATTAAATTTTCAAATGTTAGCATTTATACATTTCTTGAATCTATGAGGTCTACACTTTAAAATGATGTATAATTTATGTAGTTTTTTTATTGCAGCTAAATTCTATTTATAACTTTTAAACATATACCCTGTGTCGGATTCGAGTGATCTTGTTACAGTTTTCTAATGGGTAAGAATAACAGAAATGACTTGAAGGTTTTCAAAACCAGGATAAATGTTGGAAAACAAAATCTAGAAACCATAAATAATAAGTGTTGAAAAAATAGGGATAATCCATCCTATGCAGCAGGATAGTACTCGTATTAGAAAGGTGACCGAACATTCAACGCTAATTTCACGAAAATAATGTTTTTCTTATAAAATGCATGATTTATCAAGATCTATTCAATGACTTACTTGACATGACTTATTTCTTGAATGTATTTCAAATGGATGTTCTTTAAAAATTCAACATATGTTAAATGCGCTGTTGTTATTACTATAACACAGGATTGTGTTTTAAAAATAATTAGCACAGCACTTACATACTAAAATTGATATCAAAATGTAGGAAATATTTACTGCATAACAAAAATATCATAATTAAATCATGAATCCATGAACTAATAACCCCTGTTTAACTACACCACAATCACAGGTTGGGGAAGATCGCATACCCCACTTAAACATCATTGATCCACATCACCCGTGGTTAGTGCGGACTCTGTTGAGAGTTACCAATGTCGTGTGGGGTAAATCAAAGCCAACTGGCAGGTATTGAAAGTTGAACAATGCCTGCCATAAACATACCCTCATAAACAAACTGTAATAATTTCTGTCTCATAGTCGAAATAGATTTAGATAGGCCTAAGACTCGTATGTTTATGTAATATTTAGCATTGGCAAATAGCGCCTTCCGCAGTAGAATACATTACGGCCTCGGCCACAAAAACATCAATAATGGGCAGGTCAACCTAAAGACCAGATTATAGATCGTATGTAAGAAAATATGTTTATAGAACTTTCGACGTAGCATGCGGTGGAGAGTGTAGCTTGGAAAATATCATTATCCTGGGAAATGTCCCCTGGAAAAGAAATTGTAGGTGAACTCCAACTCTCTGGATGGATGTCGTTATACACACAACAAAGTCAACGTCTCACAAAAGAACGTGATGGGTGAAGAAAAATATAACATGACTTTCTCAAAAATTTTGATCGTCAGAATTGAGGAACGATAACACACCTATTCAAACAGCACAGGAGCTGGTTAGGAAGGTTTATGATCCAAAACTGATTGGCAACAAGAGTGAAACATCATATCTCCGACGCAATGGCAGGCATTGTTCAACTTTCAATACCTGCCAGCTGGCTTTGATTTACCCCACAAGACATGGGTAACTCTCAACAGAGTCCGCAATAACCACGGCTGATGTGAATCAATGATGTTTAAGTGGGGTATGCGATCTTCCCCAACCTGTGATTGTGGTGTAGTTAAACAGAATATGAACCATATTGTCCTTGAATGTATTAGTAGAACATTCACTGGGTAAACACAGGACTTGGTAATAGCCTCTACTGAAGCCATAAGATGGCTAGAAAATTTAGACATTAATCTTTGAATACCCTTTCCATTGCATGATTGTTTGTAATGTGTTACCTATTGTATATATGTATATTGTTTTTGTTGATTGTTTTTTGTTTGTACCATACGCTAATAATAATTGAGGGTCGGATGACTACGCTGCTTCGCCCCTTAAAACACATTTATTTATATATTTATTGATGTGTAACATCTTTCCACTCGGTTGCTGGATAGTTTTGTGGGAGCGATTTTGAAAAATGGGACGGAAGTGGATCGGACGGAAGTATGTAAGACGCACTGCCAGCTGGATCGCATTGCTGAACACTTTCACTCTGACAGTAAACACTCATGCGAACTCTAGTGTCAACTGATTGAAACAAAGCATATGGCACATGTTTGAATTCTTCGTATCAGTATTTAAATGATAAAATACTTTAATATGAAACACTGTAAGTAGTCGGCATTGCCGGTATTATGTTTCTGCACAATGGCTATTCAAATATTAACCCACATAACGGTAATGCAGTCATCAATATAATATAATCGTTGTGTTTATACGAGAACTGAGCAAGCCTTCATGAACTGTTGCTGAATACATTCTCTTTACACACAAGAGGGCCTATTCATAAGGCATTTTAAACTCAATTTCACGCAGGAACATTATCGAAACAAGCAAAATATAAATGAAACTTAATTCCGCGATGCAGTATTATTGGTACGTGAAAATAAGACACCACCTTGAGCTTAATTTTCGCGTGGTCGAAATAGCCGTGGTGTTAGCGTCTATAACTGTGAATCTAGAGATCTCGGGTTCGAATCCCGGATAGTTTAGATATTGTTGCTACCAGATTATCGTTTTAAACGATATTTACCATATCAATATGACTCATTTTAACAGAATCCATATGAAATTAGTGTTGGTCTGTGAATCAAGAGGTCCGGGAACTGGGCAAGCCTTTCATGATCTACTGCTGTGCACATTGCATTTACTCGCAAGTTGGCCTATTTATAGGGAATTTAAGGTTATGAGCGGTGTCGCGTCTATTAATCTAGTTGATCCATATCGTATTCTTTATTTAAGCTAGTACTGGTGGAAGCTACAAATCCTCTAATAAAATGAGTTCCGTAGTATAAACTACAACATCTGTAAAACACTCCCCCCTCCAATGGATTAATATTTGTGCCAATAATATTATAAAATACCGGTGTATCAACAATTTTCCATTCTTGAAATGGTTTTCCGTGGTTTCCCATTTTCAACTCCAGCAAATGCTGGGACGGTACCTTCTGACAGGCCAAGGCCGCTTCCTTCCACATCCTTACCCAGTTTCATTCACCATTATTAATTTCATCTCTCATTAACTCCTCTCGTGAGGTTGGCGTCAGGAAGGGCATCCGGCCGTAAAAACATCCGTCACAAAGACTTCCATCGCATCTCATCCCCGACACCGTACGAAAACGGGAATAATAAGGGGTAGACATACAATACCGGTGTATCATCAATTCCACGTGAGGTTTTTTCTATGTCAGATGTTACACATCATATGCGACCACTTGGAGAGATCAGAAGCTTCTTTATTGTAGCACTCTACAGACACATACTATCGTTGTAAAGAATTAAATAAAACTGAACTTACATTCCTTACAATTCTACAAAATTAAAACGTTAATAAACACAGATTAAATTACAACGACAGAAAGAACAGTGGAGTAGAATTACCTAGACAAAGAGGTAAGCTTTAAATTATTAAGTGCTACGGAACATAACCAAGAGTGAATCCAATCCGATAAATGGTTTTAAAAATACAACACAGGGTGAACAGGAGAGTGTATTGAGATAACAATGAAAACAGTTTGCATTAGTCAGAAGTGCAGTTTATGTTGTTGTAAGAAACAAGACGTGAATCAATTATTTAATGTTTAAGTGTTGGATGCACCAATGTGCTGGTACAGGTCAAAGGTATCGATGGTTAGTGACGGTGTTCATATAGAATGCTCATTAATTTAGTCGTGCGAATAATAGGAACCTGACATTTAATCCTCGTTTTTGTCGAGAGTCTTTGGGTACAAAGGAGGACCTTCGGCCCCGAATATATTCTTTCAACCATGCAGTGTAGTTCTCCCTTCCCATCATCACTCCCGTCCCAAGTAGAAACCTCTGTAAAAAGTTACCTATCGGTAGTGTCTGAAAACCCGTGTTATTGGAATGACTGCATTAGTACGTGTATTTGTAATTCAGGGGAAGATTGAGAAGGAGACTGTCGTGGCCATACATTAGGAACCATCCGTCATTTGCCACTTCCAGGATGGCTGAGAAGGAATCATACCCATCTCTTCTCATTTTTGCCTCATGTGGCTGAGTGTACCTGGTTCCAGCACTCAGACCAGAATTAAATTTTTTGGCAGAGTCAGGAATCTAACACAGACCTTCGGGACGACAGCCAAGAATGGTAGTCGCTACACTACAAGGTGGTCATCACCCAATCATTAGGGACAGACAACCAAGGCGTTTTTCCTTTTAAAAAGTCCCACGTCAGATCACTGCACACTGCTGAGACGTCAAACATCACACTCAATAAACATCGCTGCTCTAACCAATAATCTAAAATGCTTTTGGTACGGTAAACGTTCAGTGCTTGTATACTGGAACTGTTATAGTGTTTGATTAACTAAATTGACCGAAGTCTTTTTACTGTCACTTACCTCTGTAATTCTATGTCACTTCCTCTGCTTATTACAGCAATAGGGCTTCTCACTCTCTGCGTGAATAACATTTCCGCTGACGTGTTTCACTGTGTAATGAGTGATTCTCATTAGATTTACCGGGTAAAACATTACATGGCACTCCATGCTGTGCCACTGCCTACTGCAATTTATGAGATTTAATTGCCATGATAATATCTAGTAATGGGAATGAAGGTTTCAGCTCTGCAATTTAAAAGACTACGTATATCATTTCGTAGGATTTATTTGTATTGTTATACAATTGAAAAGCCTACCCTTCATGGTTTAAAGGTACATGTTCTCGTGCTCATATAATTTCTATTTTGTAACTATTCAGATGCCGACGCCTTCTGTCGTCTTGGGGTATGTATTGAGACCACCTTGCGGTGTACCGGCTGGCATTCTTGGCTGTCGCCCCAGAGTTCCGGGTTCGATTCCCGGCTCTGCCAATAAATTATACTTCTGATCAGAGAGCTGGAACGGGGTACAGTCAGCCTCATGAGGCAAATCTGAGAAGAGGAGGGTTTATTCCCATCTCAGCCATCTTGGAAGTGTTTCTCTATGGTTTCCCACTCTTAACCCAGTAAATGCCGGGATGGTTCCTAAAGTAAGGCCACGGCCACGGCCACCTCCTACCCAATCCTTACCTGAATTACAAACACACGCACTAATACAGCCATCACAGTATCACAGACTGTCAGATAAATTCCACACACACCCAAGTACACGGGGCTACATGACCAAAAATCGCAAATCCCTTAAATAAGTCAACAACAGCAACGAGAATGTTTTAAAAATATGGTTCTGGAAGTCTTGGGTTCAATTCCAGAACTGGCCAAGAAATGTAATTCTGAACTGATAACTGGAAAGCAGTACGCTCAGCAATTGCTTGCAATCATATCACAATACAGAGACGTATTTCTAAACTAATCATAAATGGGCTGTACAATTAAATATATAGGTATTTATAGAAGAGCAGTTGCTTGAGAACAGGTGACGAATTATTGTACTGGCATAGTGTAACGATATGACAAGGTGACTGCACAAATTTCAAAACTTTATCGGCGCTCCCATCTTCGTTTCTCTGGAACGCTATGCACATTCAATCATCCATACGCTGCTTCTCCGAATACATCGGAAGTGAACTCAATCATTTACTCTACTAAATCAACATAGCAATAAGCGTCAGACATGTAATTATCTCTGAAACCCTACGAAATCAATTTTCAAAATAATTATCATCATAAAGAAGAGAACTTTTAATGCAGTGGTGTTACACTCATATGTGCCACCATTACATCATAAGGCTCAGAAGGGAGTAGTATATATTGCGATACATTACACTAAAAGATTCGCCTAGATATGATGATGATGATAATGATGATGATTGTGATTTATTTATTTATTTATTCGTGTCAGAAGTACGAAGTATGTGTTCATCAGACGACTTCAAACAGTTTCTGCCCAGAACTTAGCCACTTCGACAGCACTTGAATTAGATTCAGTCAAGTCATTCATTGTGCAGCTGTACGGGCACAATGGACAGGAGAAGAGGTGTTGTGTTGTCTGGGTTGCGCCACAATCACACAGGACTGTCTTGGTCGGAAAATGCCACTTATATAAGTTGTCCCTGGATCTTGCAACTTCCATCCGCAGTCTGTTCAGGGACTTCCAGATTAGCCAGTTTTATGTGTGACCAGGAGGTAGAGATTCCTTTGGTTCCATCCATTCAGACAGACTGCTGGTCCTCTCCTTCCACACGGCAACTCGAGCTGTTGCTGCTGTTCCTTGTAATGGTTGAGTAGTTGTTAGGAAGCTCCTTCTCGATTTTAATCTCCTGTAAGCAGGTCTATATCCGAAGAGTGGGTGTGAGGTCATAGCAGATGATTTACTTCTTTCGTTGTTTGCAGACATTTCTCTTCTGATATCAGGCGGAGGAATTCCTGCAAGATAGTGCACTTTACTGATGAGAGTTGGCCTCAAGCAACCTGTAATTATCCTGCAGCTCTCATTTAAGGCTACATCCACCTGCTTTGCATGGGCTGACTTGTACCACACAGGACTGGCATATTCTCCTGCTGAATAGCAAAAGGCCAATGCTGTTGTCCTCAACGTTTGGGGATGGGTGGCCCAGTTAGTCCCTGCCAGTCTACTGAGGTGGCTGTTCCTCGAAGAGATCTTCTGTTTTAGCTTAAAGCACTGCTCCTTGAATGTGAGTGTACGCTCCAAAGCGACACCTAAATATCTGGGATGGAAGCAATGATCCAATAACATACCATTCCAGAATACTTAAAGTTTCCGACTAGATTGTTTATGTTTCAGGTGGAAGGCACATACTTGAGTCTTATTAGGATTGGGCATGAGTTGTTTCCTTTCATAGTAAGTTCCAAGCTGTTTGAGAGCACGACTGAGTGTATGCTCTACAACTTCAAACTGTTCTAATTGGCAGAGAGTGCAAGGTCGTCAGCGTAAATGACGCGTTTACACTCTTGAGGCTGTGGTTGATCATTGGTGTACACATTAAATAAAATAGGAGACAATACACTTCCCTGGGGAAATCCATTCTTCTGAGTTCTCCATCGGCTGCGATGTCCTTGGAAGTAAATGAAGAACCGGTGATCCTGAAGAAGTGTAGCTATCATGTTAGTGAATCAATAGTTGTTCGTTAGGTTATATAGTATATGTAACAGCATTCTGTGGTTTACGGTGTCGTATGCAGAAGAGGGATCAAAAGCTACACCTGTGATCTTCCTCCTTTCAAAACCATCTTCTATGAACTGAGTAAGGTGAAGGACTTGAGAAGTGCAAATTTTCCCTGGTCTGAATCCTGCTTGTTGAGGGATTATAAGAGGATTAACTACAGGAGTTAAACGATTCAGGATAATTCTCTCTAGGATCTTATAAAGATGACAAAGAAGAGAGATTGGTCTGAAACTTTTAGGATCATTTGGTACTTTACTAGGCTTTAAAATAGCTATTACACAAGCCTTGCGCCATAATTTTGGGATCTTGAAAAATGCAATGCAGTGATTATAAAGATTTAGAAGCCAAATTTTCGTGACATTGGCAAAATGTTTAATTTGTTCAACACAAATATCCAGTCCTGCTGCCTTGACATTCCGACATGTACGGACGGCAGCTTCTAGTTCATGAAGATCAAATGGTCTTGTGAGTTCACTGTTCTGATTGTGTACCTTATCCTCAAGTTTGAAATCTGATTTTCTAAATGACGATCTTGGTGTGCTATTATTTATGAGCTGTGTTGCGATTTTATTGGCAGTTATGTTTGCATGTGTGGACCTCTTAGTTGGATCATTATTTAATTTCTTTAGCACCCTCCAAGCCTTCTGACTATTAACAGAAAAGTCAGTTTCCTCCATAAGTTTCAGCCATCTTTCTTTTCTCTCTTGTTCTGTGCTATGATGGATATTAACTCTTTTCCTGCTGAAATCGTTTCGTCACTAAATGGATTATCTTCGAAGAGTGAAAGATGATTACTCATCAGATCAGCTGTTTTAGGTGTTAAGCCATGGAAGTATTGTGTCCTGCACCCTCGAGTCATCGATAACCGTGAAGCCTTCTTCACTGCATTCACAAATGTATCCTATTCTTCTGGTGTTGGCTGGATACCAGCTACAAAACTATCCAAAGTAGAACTAAATTTCTCCCAATTAGCTTTCCGGAAGTTGAATCTTCTACGGTAGGGTATAGTGATCGGTCAGGCTAATGCAGTAACTTGGTACATCACAGGCCGATGTTGAGAGTTAGGAACTGGAGATCAGACTGTCTTCATGCATTGTTGGCTTATTGCTCACTGGCAAAGATCAGATCTGGATTGTATCCACGATGCCAACGCCCAATATTGAAGGATGGAGGAAGTTTGCTGTCATGTATGAGGATTAATTGGAAGGTATCGGCCCATTTTAACACCTCTTCTCCATTATCATCGTCTTGAGCATAACCCCATACTGTACTGTGACTGTTAAAGTCACCAACTTCAAAATTGACACTATGGCTATGAAAACTATCAGGGGTAGCAAAGGAAAAAGCAGCACTTGGTGGTTTATATTCAGAAGATACGGTGCAATTACTCAGCTCAGCAGTTAATATTTCCATATCCTCGTGTTCAGAGATGGAAGTGGACATGATTTGAAGATCAGGTCGAACGAATAATGCACTTCCGTACTGTCTGTGAGGTCTCTCGGCAATAAATCTCAAGCCAGCAATTTTGGGACATTATTGCTGATTGTCTCTGTGGGTGCAAAGTATGTCACAGTTGTTACTTCGACATATTTCACTCAGGAGCTCTTCTTTTGGGGATGAAAGTCCCTCTGTATTAAACGTAATTAGGTATAGTTAGCCTTGATAAAGGCTTTTGTGGAACAGATGTCATCATCTTTGTTTGTACTTCTGGAATGCTGATGCTCAGTTCAGTACTGGAAAGTCTAATCCAGGTACCTATGCAGGGGCACCACGTGCAGGAATCAGCTTCACCCTCATGATGATGATGAAGATGATGATGATGATGATGATGATTTTTGTTTTAAGGGGCCTAACATCTAAGTTGTCAGCCCCTAATGGTTTGGGTGATGGTGAATGAAAGATGATCAAATGAAACATAGAACTAAAACTAACTACTGACTTACAAACTAAAAGAGGAAATGTGAAGCAAAAGGGAGAAGAATGTAAATAAAAGATACGAGGAAAGGAAATGCCCTCAACACTCGAAGAATGGGAATTGGAAGGAAGGAGAACCATGAAAGACAGAGAGGAAAGGGGAAAGAGGAGAGGGTTCGCCCCAAAGGCAATGGAAAAAGGGGGGAAACTTGACCCAGCTCAGGATTCCCTCGGGGTCACCAGATCCCGAGCTCACCAGCCGTGAGCACTTGAGGGTGTAGCACCAAAAGTGGTGGGGCGACACACACCCTGCCTCATTTAGAGCCTTCAGCAGAAGGCAGGAGATATGACGAAAAGGAAAACAAGAGGTCTGACCCGTCGAGGAATGAGGAATCAGGGAAGATGACAGAAGGCGGAAAAGTGAAAGACTCACTTGGCCTCGGATACCCTAATACCGTCGGGGTCGGAAGAGAACAAGAGTTGACCATGTGAGGCCGAAAGGAAAGGTAACAGTGATGAGCCCGGCACAAGTAAGTGGAAGCCACGCCGGAATTTCACTTTTTAATAAAGCTTTACATACAAACAAACTAGCAAGTTCCATTGTTTGCAGTTCAAGCAGTAATTTTCGTCTAGGCAGTCAACTAACCTAGTAGCGGCCAATGGTTACGTTCAGATAGTCTTCTAACCTTGTAGTGACCAATTGTTTTCGCCCAGACCGTTGTCTAACCAAGTAGCGACCAATCACTTTGACTCACCATAACTTTATAGTAAAACATGGCAACATTTTAAATTAAATTGTACAACTAAAAGCAATTTATGAACATTCATAACTCACCACCACACCTCGCACCTGAACACATATGACTACATCGGCAGTAACAATGCAACCTCATACAGCAAATAAATTATGGCGGCAATTAAAGCCACAACATCAAATAAATAACAAGTAGTTCCGTGAAGAACTATACAGCCTATTTTCATATATCCTACTTATGTTAACTGCCACAATCAACATACAAAATTTCAGTTTAATTGCTGTAACAGATTCGTAGATATTGAGAACCGTCTAAATATTTCAGATGGTCGCCAGGTTGGATTTTTATTTTTGTACTATTACATTAAGATTATTGTGTACATGTGGTATTCAAACTTCAATCGCAGGATTAGACAACAAGAAGTAAAAACGAGATTTTAAAATTACGCACAGCAGCCATCTTGTGATAATACAAACCATTGAAATAAATTAGATGCCAGTGGATCAACATTTGTATAAGCATTTAACGTGCAACGTTTCACGGCACTCGGATAGTTAATTCGCGAGAAACGTCCATTTAAATATTTATACTTCGCGTCGCCGCCATGTTGGATTTGTGCTCACCAGGTTCCTGAAAGTCCTATAGGTGAACATATGTTCATAGTCTCTATGAACATTAAAAAATTCAGTTTGGTTGCTGTAAAAGATTCATAGATATTGAGAACCGTCTAAATATTTCGGGAGCTCACCATTTAGGTGTGTTTTGTGTATAGGCCATAGAGTTATGTACCATTCAAGGACAATTATTGCCTAGGTTCATTATTCAAACTTTCACTTCGATCGCATGATTACGACACAAGAAATTAAAACTTAATTTTAAAATTTCGCACAGCCGCCATCTTGAGGTTATGTAAGCAATTGAATTATATTAGATGGCAGTGCATTACAATCTGCAAAATCAATTACTGTACCACATTTCACTGCGCTCAGAGAGTTAAATCACGAGAAAAGTCTATTAAAATATTTTAAATTCGCTTGGTCGCCATGTTCGTTTCGTACTTTACAGGTTTATGAAATATACATAGATATACCTGTATCAGTACCCTTTATCACCGTACAAAATTGCAGGGTGATATCTGTAATAGTTTCGGAGATATAGAATGTCAGTGAAATAATTCACACAGCCGCCATTTTGAGGTTATGTAAACAATTGAACTAAATTAGACTCCAGTGCATTACAATGTGTATAAACATTTGCTGTACCAAGTTTCATTACATTTAGATAGCTAAATCGCGAGAAAAGTCTATTTAAATATCTCAACTTCGCTTGGCCGCCATGTTGGTTTTGTAGTCACCAGGTTTTTGAAAGTCTCATAGGTGAACTTCTAGTAGTGCCCTTTATCACCGTACACAATTTCAGGGCGATATCGATAATAGTTTCGGAGATATTGAATGCTAGTGAAATATTTCGCACAGCCGCCATGTTGGATTGGAGAGACGTAACAAAATTTGAAGGGCACGGTCGAGGTCGCCGGGAATAGTGCTATGAACTTCCCGAGTTTCATTGAAATCGCTCCAGCCGTTTCGATTATATTAGGGGGGGGACACACACACGAATCACACACACACACGCACACACACACACACACACACACACACACGCACACACACACGGACAAAAGGTGATCTCATAAGCCTATTTTTTCAAAATTGAAAATAGGCTAAAAATCAACACCCTCACCTCATCCATGACGTCATCGACCACACTAAGAAAAATCCCCTAGGCACCTATCGTGGTATAGGCTGTACTTGAACCAATCGGGACATCACTAACGGACAGTGTTGCCATTTTAGCTACTATATCCATCAATCTAATTACCTTTCGAAAAATGTTGGCGGCTGCTAAATACTTTAACAAAATTTGATAAAATGGTCTGGCTAGCTCAAAACAGTTGCCAGCGTTTCGCCCCAGTGCACCATTGGGCTCGTCAGTAGGTACAGTACACCTCTCCAAGACGTATGGATAGTACATAATGAGAAGGCCACTGCAAGGCTCAAAATGTCGCCACAAGCAGTACCAATGTACTACGTGAGGCAAGCTCCCTTTCCAAAATATAACCTTACCTTGGCAATCCATATTGGAAGTGACTGTTTCCGAAGGAAACAGGATGTTTATTATCGGTTTGAGCTAATATATTTTAAAAAATTTGATAAAATGGCCCTGCTAGCTCAAAACAGTTGCCAGCGTTTCGCCCCAGTGCACCATTGGGCTCGTCAGTTGGATTGGTACACCTCACCAAGACGCATGGCTAGTACATATTGAGAAGGCCGCTGCAAGGCTCAAAGAGATAAGCTTGTCTCACGTAGTGCATTGGCACTGCTCCTAGGGACATTTTGTGCCTTGCAGTAGCTTTCTCAGTAAGCACTAGCCATGCGTCTTTGTGAGGTGTACCATATCCAACTGACGAGCCCAATGGTACACTGGGGCGAAACGCTGGCAACTGTTTTGAGCTAGTAGGGCCATTTTATCAAATTTTGTTAAAATACATTAGCTCAAACGGATAATAAACATCCTGTTTCCTTCGGGAACAGTCACTTCCAATATGGGCTGCTAAATATTTCAAATTTAGTATTGTTAAGATAGAGATCGAGCTACTACTTAATCTCCCGTATGTGAAAATAAGATAATTTTAGAGGAATCTAGCAACTAGGCTGTCACAACAGAGGCTCGGGTTCGAATCCCGACTCTGACAGGACATTTTGATGCTGGTGTGAGAGCTGGAATGGGGTACACTCAGCCTCGTAAGGCAAAACTAAGAAGAGGAGATTTCGTTTCCTTCCTCAGTGGTTTTCCGTGGTTTCCCCAATTTTATGAGGCTTTTGCCGTTATTTCTCTGTGAATGCTGTGGTTTTTATTGTTATTAGTACTGTACTGTATATGTAGTTAAGTAAGCAAACACTTTGAATTCCTTAACGTCTATTGTGACAAATTATTGATGTGCTCGATGTTACTTGCTACTCCCCGCCCAATGTAATTGTCTAACGTGTAGACCGTGTGTGTGTGAGTCTTCAGTCTTTTGACAGGTTTAATGCAGCCCTCCACGTCTCCCTTCCCTGCGTTAATCGCTTCAACTCTACATACCTATCTCACCTTTACATCCGAGGCAATCTGTTTAACATATTCTAACCTTGGTCTACTCTTACAAATTTTGTCCTCAACCCTTCCTTCCATAACTAAGTTTACTATTCCTGGGTGTCTTTGTATGTGTCTTACCAACCTATTTCTTCTCTTCATTAGCAGTCGCCAAAATTATCTCTGTTCTCCCACTCGTATTAATACTTCCTCATTTGGAACTCCATCTGATCTTAATCATTCTTCTGTAATTCCACATTCCAAACGCTTCTATTCCCAGGCGCGGATTCAAGGTGGGGGGGGGTCACGGGGGTCATGACCCCCCCCAAACGGAGACCAAATTTTTTTGCAAACTCAAAAAAAAAAAACACAATTACCAGACAAATAAAACTTAACGAATTTTAACTGAAAAACAAGATTTTTTTTTTCATTTTATTCAATACTGAATTAGCTTATCTTTATTGGAATTATTATGTTCTGTTACAACTGTACATATTTACAACTTCAAACCTCTTATATAAAAACTATTATTTATACAACAAAATCAATTCGTCTATTTTGTTTAGCAAACCTTGTGATTACCGAACCGATGTTTATAGTGATGTCACGATGAATGTGCAGCAATGCACGGATAGGAAACTGGGGATTTTTTCGCGCCAAAAATTTTTGCCGACGTCCGAACTGCAAGCTTGGTTTGCAATTTAAGCTGTGACTTTCTCCCTTTGTCGGTACCAACTCGACTTGCCGAAACTGTAACGTACCTTGATACTTTTCTCGAAGCTCGATGTAAAAGTCGCAAAACACGCCGTTGCAATTTGTACGAATATTTTTGGTGCGCTAAGCGCATCAAATTTCTCTCCATGAAGCTTGCAAAATAATTGGCCTGGTTTTGTACGTTTGGTTATTTTGTGATTGCATTTTTAGTGATACCATTTTTCTTAACAATTTCGATTCTCTGACCCCCCCCCCCAGCCCCCCCCCCCTCCCCCAAAGCCAAACTCTAGATCGATTCTCTGACCCCCCCCCCAAAACCAAACTCTAGATCCGCACCTGTCTATTCCCCTCTTTTCTGCTGTGCCAACAGTCCAGGTTTCACTTCCATAGAGTGCCACACTCCAGTCAAATCTTTTATAAATGATTTTCTAGTACCTAAATCTATATTTGATGTCAACAGATTTATTTTCTGCACAAATCTTTTCCTTTTTTGGGCCGACCTAGTCTTCATATCCTCTTTGCTTCATCTATTACTGCTTATTTTGCTTCCTAAGTAGCAGTAGCCTCCTACTTCCTTCAGCTGTTCACCAGACAATTTGACGTCAATAGGGATTCCTGATTTCTTTCTACCGACTGTCTTGAATATCAGTTAATATACAGGGTGACACATAGTAACCGGATGTTTTTGAAATGAGCAGTACTCGGTTGATTTGCAAGGAAAACTGATTTTATTGTTACCACATTTGAGAATACGTTCCACCATTTCATTTACCATTTACCATTGTTAGATGTGAAAGATAATGTCAGTCAGGTGGCGGCCATCAATTTGAATATAGGTTTCAAGTCGTCGCGAGAAAGCATTTATAACTCGGCCGAACACCGCTTGGTCTATCACGCGCACCTCTTCTGTAATGGCATCTTTCAGCGCCATTATTGTACGGGTTAGTGGTCATAGACACGTTCCTTTAGGCACCCTCACAGGAAACAAGTAGTTCCGTGAAGAACTATACAGCCTATTTTCATATATCCTTCTTATGTTAATTGCCACTATTTAACATACACAATTTCAGATTGATTGCTGTAATAGATTCGTAGATATTGAGAACCGACTAAATATTTCGGATGGTCGCCATGTTGGATTTTATATATGTAGGTCCTAGAGTTATGTACTGTTACATGCAGATTATTGTGAACGTGTAGTATTCAAACTTCAATCGCATAATTAGGACACAATAAAAAACAAGGAGATTTAAAAAATTTTCACACCTGCCATCTTGAGGTTATGGAAACAATTGAAATAAATTAGATGCCAGTGGATTAACATTCGGATAAAGATTTACTGTACCAAGTTTCACTGCACGCGGATGGTTAAATTGCGAGAAACGTCCATGTGAATATTTATAATTCGCGTCACCGCCATGTTGGATTTGTGATCACCAGGTTATTTAAAGTCCTATAGGTGAACTTAAGTTCATAGCCCATATGAACATTAAAAATGCAGTTTGATTGCTAAAATAGATTCGTAGATATTCAGTATCGTCTAAATATTTCGGATGGTCGCCATGTTGGATTGTTAAATGTATAGGCCATAGAGTCATGTACCATTAAAGGAAAATTATTGCGTAGGTTCATTATTCAAACTTTCACTTCGATCGCATGACTGCATCACAAGAAATAAAAACTTAATTTTAAAATTCGCACTGCCGCCATCTTGAGGTTATGTAAACAATTGAACTAAATTAGATACCAATGGATTACAATGTGTATAAATATTTCCTGTACCAGGTTTCAGTGCGCTTGGAACATTAAATCGCGAGAAAGTTCTATTTAAAATGTTCAAATTCGCTTGGCCGCCATGTTCGTTTTGTAGTTAACCGGTTTTTGAAAATCTTATAGATGGACTTCCAGTAGTGCCCTTTATCTCAGTACAAAATTTTAGGGAGATACCGCCAATAGTTTCAGAGATATAGAATGCCGGTGAAATATTTCGCACATCCGCCATCTTGTGATTATGTAAACAATTGAACGAAGTTAGATGTCGGTGCATTACAATGTATATAAACATATACTGTACCAAGTTTCATTGCGTTTGGTTGGTTAATTCGCGAGAAACGTCTATTTAAAAGTCGCAAATTCGCGTGGCCGCCATGTTGGTTTTGTAGTTACCAGTTTTTCAAAAGTTACATAGGTGAACTTCTAGAAGTTCCCTTTATCACCGTAATAAATTCCAGGGTGATATCGGTAATAGTTTCGGAGATATTGAATGCTGGTGAAATATTTCGCACAGCCGCCATGTTGGATTGATGAGTCATAACAAAATTTGAAGGGCACGGTCGAGGTCGCCGGGAATAGTGCTATGAACTTTCCGAGTTTCATTGAAATCGCTCCTGCCGTTTAGATTTTATTAGGGGGGGACACACACACGAATCACACACACACACACACACACACACACGCACACACACACGGACAAAAGGTGATCTCATAAGCCTATTTTTTCAAAATTGAAAATAGGCTAAAAATAACAACAGGATAAGTCAGAATGTCACCGAAACGCGAAATGAGGTGACCAGGGAACATGTTCCTCACAACTGTCATCGATGCAATGGCGGTATGCGCTGTGGCACCATCCTGCTGGAAATAAACATTGCGAATGTTCGAATGAGTGCCCCGCTCAATCTGCCAAAGTTTTCAGGCGTCCACACAGTGCATTACTTAGGTAACACTGAAAATGGCTCTAGCACTTCGTTACTCTTTTGTAAACACTATTCTGAAATATCCTGCGTCTCTCCCCACCATTCCTCTACCTTACACAATGGCGACCTGCCTGGCTTCTCTGCTTATGTAAGTGTTTGAAGTTTTCGTGTTGACGTATAAACTGCGGATATATTTCAAAGCGATAACTGTGGGTGTCTAATTAACACTCAATCTTAGAGGTATTAATTTCCGTTTTATGAAGAATATTCCATGAATTTCATCAAACGTCTGACGTAATGTGTGTGGCAATTAAAAATAAAATGTCATAAAGGCCACCTAATGAGTAAGGGAACCTAAAGTGAATGCGAGAGAGAGAGAGAGCTTCGTCCTGAAGGAAATGGGTCTTTTGAGCTGCATGCTGGGTAATGGTAGACAACTCAATGAACGTGCAGATTAACTGTTGCTGGTTCATTATTCTTGAACTAAGGATTTATAGCCACAATTTGCCTTTAATATCCCATGAAATGGAATATTATCAAAGAAGATATTCATAACCCATTCAGTTCGTTTGACTGTTGAAGGAAGGAGATGAATTAATCAGTCATGTTTCACTTAATATGTTGTTTTGAAAACTGTACTAAAAATTACATTAACAGTATTAAGAATGAAACTTCAACTCATGATAATTAGTGTGAGTGTATTGAAATCTACATTCACTTCAAAAATAATGTTTAAAAAATTCTCCAAACTTAATAAAACTTTCTATTTTTTGGAAACGTGGCAAACATTAGATCGGCTTATTTGTTTATCAAATTCAGAGTACAGTACTGGAAAATTCCAATGCAGCTAAACGTTATTGATTGTTGTGAGTACTGTCAGACAGCCAATAAATGATGAGCGTGAAGGACCACCTCTTGACAGAGTGGCAAACATTATTTTTATCACCCTTGAGGTCCGGGTTCGACTTCCTGCTCTGCTAAGAAATTTCATTCCGGTCTGAGTACTGGAACGGGATACCCTCAGACACACGAGGGAAATCTGAGAAGAGAAGAGATGACTTCTATTCCCTCCTCACCCCCCTTGGAATTGGTTTTCCGTGGTTATCCACTGCTATTCCAGGCAAATGTCGTGATGGTTCCTTACTTAAGGCTACGGCCACCTCCATTCCAATCCTCATCTGAATTACAAATACACACACTAATACAGCCATCACAATAACACAGGCTATCAGACAAATTCCATACACACCCAAGTACACGGGGATACACGATCACGATGTCGCAAAGCCCCTAAATCAACAACAATGGAAGACATATGCTGCACAATGAGACAGTAACATTGTACTGTATTCTCTAAATGAGAGATATAGGGCAGAAAGGCAATTAATATAAAGGCTGTAGTATTTACTAACTTCATCTTCTCTCTGACATTCTCCAATGAGTAGAGAGGATTATCCTAGAACGTTAACTCCTATCTTTCCTCTAAACTAGAGTGAACACGCTTTATGCAAGGCTTCAAACAATATAATAGTAGTGTCTTGAGAAAATTAGTATCTTCACATCTTGAAACTTGTTCCCAGGTATATTTTGAAGCTCTGCTGTTCCATTTAATGAGTTCCAGTCATTACTGCGAATACACAAGCTTGCTGCAACACAAGACATGTCTCTGGTTCATTTCAGTCGGGAATAGTCTGTCATTCAATATACAACACAACGGCATTTTAATATATTTAGTAGAAATCTTTCCAAGCCAACTAATACAGTTGGCCTATTTACAAGTTACGTTTTAAGCCAATTTTCACATTTTGCAAAAATGAGGAAAAAGTAGACTTATGAGATCGGGCAAATGTGTGTCTGTCTGTCTGGCTGGCTGGATGTGTGTGTGTGTGTGTGTGTGTGTGTGTCCCTAAACGGCTGCAGCAATCGAAACAAAATTTGGTAGGAGTAAAGATCTATACCTGAATATCTCACGTCCATATTTGAAAATGATGTCAGTGCTACCAACTGCTGAAAAATCGCAATTGAAATTGAGCTCCATGTTGGATATCTTGGAAGGTATGAATGGGAGCTATTTCAAAATTGGCACACGTATAGATAATAATATTTCAGTTTAATTTCAAGGAGACCATACATGGCAGTGTTGCCAAAATGATTATAAGCCAGCTGATAGGTAAACTTTTTAAATGCATATAACTTCTACACTATCAATTGGAATTCAACCAAAATTCGTATGTGCTATGTGTACATAAACAGATATGACTGAGCGTATTTTAAAAGCCTCCAGGGTTGCCAACTGTTAATAAATGCTCTCAACTTTTTTAAAATCCAAATACCCATAATATCAGAAAGTATGCAAGCCGACAGCTTTAAACTATGCATTCGTATAGTACCTGACATTCTATATTAATTTGGAGTAACTTATATACGTCAGTGCTACCAACATGATTCTAAGCCTGCTGAGAGGTCTAGCTTTAAAGACATGTAACTTCCATACTATCATTTGGATTTCAACCAAATTTCGTGTGTGCTATGTGTACCATAACATATATGACTATGCCGATTCTTAAGAGTAACCAGGGCTGCCAACTGTTAATAAATGCTGTCTCTCTTTTTGTTACCCTAATATCAATATATCAGAAAGTATGCAAGCCAATAGCTCTAAACTTTGCACACGTATAGTACCTGGCATTCTAGATTAATTTGGAGCAACTAATATAGGCCTACGCCAGTGCTGCAACATGATTCTAAGCCTGCTGATAGGTCCAATTTTAAAATGCATGTAACTTCTATACTAACTAATGGATTTCATTCAAAATTGACACAACAATAGAACATATTATTTCAGATAATTTCAGACCAATACATGTATGTCATTGTTGCCAACATGATTTTATGCGTGCTGTTAGATCCAATGTTTAACTGCATGCAACGTCCATGCTATCCATTAGACTTCAACCAAATGTTGTATTCTGTACCTTAAGGGATGTAATTAAGAATACATTCAGTCACCAGGGCTGCCAACTGTAGTTCTCTATTAGGCTACATTATGCCAGGTATACAGTATTTTGAAGTAATTAGAAATTTCGATATTATCTACTTAATATCGTCATTATTCTACATAGATACATATACAGATTAATCATTGGCATGAATCTAAAATTTTAAGAAAAGTAGGCTCTTTATTTCGTCACGGAACTTCTTGTCGTACATCTTTTCGGACTTGAACTAATTATTTTGAAATCGTTCTGTGTTAAATGTTTAAATATTACAAATTTTCACTCGGTCAACACAATATAATCCTAATTACCGGGACACGCGAACAAATAACCTGAAGTAATAATAATAGACTAATAATAATATTATAATATCGTATGGCCTCGGGTGCCGGGTGCAAGCTTTGTTATTTGACACCCAAATGGTAGCTTGCATGTCGAATTTCGTTGTTCCTTGAAGCACTATGAAAGTCAAGGAGGTTAGATATCTAAGCTCCTTAAACACTATAGCGCTTTCTAGTAGAGAAATGAGGAACTTTGTGTTGGCGGAAATTCCCGAGATTAATTTTACCATTACGAACACGGCCTACTGAATTCAAATGGGTTCTTTGATATGCCAATATCGTATGACATGCGTATCGTATTTTTGCCGCCTCTCAAAAAAAAAAACATTTACCACGGCCAGGAGCGAACCTGCAAGCTTGGGGTTAGTAGATAGACACGTTAACCACTCACCCACCGTGGCAAGCACCTGAAGTAATTTATTACATGTGATGTAAATATATAGAGTGTCCAAGAATTTGGTTTCCATGAACGCAGTTACATAAATCATGGCTTTGAGCTACTAGGTCGTGTAATGTACAGTATTGTGTTCTGCTGGGACCACACATTAGGTATAATTATATCACTTCCATCTACATGGCTTGCACTAACTGTGAAGCACACCACTTAATAGATGAAAGCCTTCGTTTGTATCATTGCGGACTGGAAAATCAAAATCCTATTATTATTATTATTATTATTATTCTTTCTTCCTTTCTTTCTTTCTTTCTTTCTTTCTTTCTTTCTTTCTTTCGTTCTTTCTTTCTTTCATTCTAACATTGACTCAACGACTTGTTCGTTTTTGAATAATAATGTTTTGTTTTTCCGTAATTTTTGTTTATTTTTATAATTTTAATTTTTATTTAATTTTTTGTTTTTGTTTTATTAATTTTTGGTCTTTTTAAATTTAGGTGTCCACCTCAAAATTTAAAATTCAATTCCAAATTTGTATTCTCTAATCTGTGTTAAGAGGGGCAGATGACCTCGTAGTTCCGCCCCTTAAAACAACAATAACTAAGTAACTAACTAACTATCTTTCTTTCTTTCTTCCAATGAGCCAACTATGGACTACGTAGGTTAACCAAAATGGTTTTCAGCTTGATGAGTTGGGATTGGTTTCACATTCTTAAGAGCCTTCTTCCTAGCCCATATCTCCTTCATTGTAGTTGTTTAGCTGCTTCTGACCTCTTTGATCTCTGCCCTTTCTTTAGTTTAATCTGTGGGTGTTCTTTTAACATATTCCGGAAATCTTGTCTATCTCGTATAACGGATTCAGAGATGTTGAAGGTTTGCAGATCTTGTTTGACTTGCCGGTACCACAGTGATGTTGTTTTCTTGCAGGAGCTGGCTCTGTGGAATACACTGGTCAATCTTGACTCGTTCATTCTCTCAAGGTGTCCGTAGAATTGGAGGCGCCTCTTGATTATTGTGTCCATTAGAGGTTCTTGTTTTAGGTATAGATCATCGTTGGGCCTGTGATACCTTTCTCCATTTATGATCCTTGGGCCTAAGATCTCCCTCAAGATAATTCTCATTATTATTATCATTATTATTATTATTTGTTGGCGTAGTCGGTAGCATGCTGAACTGCTATGCCCAAGTTCGTTGGTTCAAACTCAGCCGAAGTCGTCGGATTTTTACGAGCGTCAAAATCCTTCAGTATGTCTTCCTTCGGAGGGGAAGTAAAGCCGGCGGGCCCATGTCATAGACTTATGACATGAAAAAGAACCTACCAGTACAACTGGAAGTGTTTAGCTAAATTTGTAGGTTATTTGGTTTAGAAACGCTATACCAAGTTCCAACGTTCGCCGCTGGGTAACAGTGGCGTCTGGTAACCAAGTTGAAACTGATTGAATTTGAACTTTCATTCATCTCATTCACTTCATCTCTCAGTAACTCCTCTCGTGAGGTTGGCGTCAGGAAGGGCATCCGGCCGTATAAATCATCAGCCACGTGGAATTTCATCGCCGATCCCTTTGGAAGCCGGATTAATAAGGAGTGGACATAGAATTATTTATATTATTATTATTTTCTTCTCTTCATCGTTAGGGCCAATATGGACCACGCGATCTCAACTATTTGCCTTCTTGCGGGCCCACCAGGGTTTCATCCTTACACAGTGTGCTTTCTTCTGTGCATTATAATGGACATGCTTCGGTAGAGTAGTGACTTCTTGATGAACCTGTATAAGTATGTGTTTTGAGTGGTGTCTGTTTGGTTCTGTTTCTGTAATTTCAAACATTAAAAGGTCCTTATCGATCTCCACCAGCCAAGGAGGATTAGTTTCGAGATTTCTGAAGTAGGATAACAATCATTTACAAATTCTTTCAGCTGGAAATCTGAAGAAGTGAGCGTTGAAGGTTATTCTCATTTTCGGATGACGCTTCATAACTTCATATCTTTCAAGTTGGGACCAAGATATTTTGTGATAATTCTCCTTTCCTCCTTGGACAGGTGGCGCTCGTTGATGCAACGTGAGAGGTGGCGCGGGGGAATTTCTGACCCATGAGACGGAACTTGTTCTGATAATAAAATTACTAAGTTTTATCAATCATACATTGATGTATTGGGTTTATTAACCCAATTACATGATATTGTATTGAAAATAAATGCATATATCGAATACTAATTAGCTTCACAGCATATGAATGTTGTAAAAGAAACAACTTGTCTTGTACAGGAATACTCTTTATTAAACACCTTACTTTACAGAATTCAGCTGACAGGCTTACATTCTGCTAGTTACGTAATACTATCCCATCTCTTCCAAAAAGTTACGCTACTGGAAATAATTATCCTCTTCTTGACAAAGGTGCGGGGTCTAACGAGACACTATATTGCACCGCTTGATAAAAATCCCTCTCTCTAAGAACCAACACTTTTCATTACAAGGTTACTGACCTCAGACTAACGGCAAGGAATATGGAGAGAATTATGTAGCAGCCCAGGTCTCTACGTTTAGAAACACGCACACTCACGCAAAATAAATTTGCGCCATGTCACAAGAGACCCCGCGCCACCACTAACGGGTTGCCAGTTTTAAAAGCAGGCTATATGTTCGAAGTGTTATAAACATTCTGCTGCATATAATGTTTTGCTTGTTGCTGTTGTTGTTGTTTGAGTTTTCAGTATTTCGACTGGTTTGATGCAGCTCTCCTTACTTCCCTGTCCTGAGCTAATCGTTTCATCTCTACTTAGCTACCAAACACTACATCCGAGGCAATCTATTTAACATTTTAACCTTGGTCTGCCCCTACAGTTCTCATCATCGACCCTTCCTTCTATAACAAAGTTTGCTATTCCTGGGTGTCTAAGTCTGTGTCCTACCAACCTATCTCTTCGCTTCATTTGCAGTCGCCGAAACATCTCTTCTTTCCCACTCGTCCTAATGCCTCTTCATTCGTAACCCTATCTACCCATCTGATCTTCATCATTCTCCTGTAACACCACATTAGAAACGCTTCAATTCTCCTCTTTTCGGCGGCTCCAACAGTCCAATTTTCACTTCCATAGACTGCCACGCTCCGGACAAAGGCCTTCAAAAATGAATTCCTAATACCTAAATCTATATTCGATTTCAACACATTCATTTTCTGTAGAAATGTTTTCCTTGCCTGCGCTACCCTACTCTTTATATCCTCTTTGCGTCGTCAATCGCTGGTTATTTTGCTTCCCAAGTAACAATAGTCACCGACATACTTTAGCTTTTCACCTGCCAATTTGGCATCCATCGGGGTTTCTGATTTCATTCCACTGCATTCCAATATTTTTGTTTTACGTTTATTAATTTTCATCATGAATTCTTTCCTCAAGACAGAATCCATGCCATTTAAAAACTCATTCAAATCCTCTGGTGTGTCGGCTAAGATGACGATGTCATCAGCAAATCTCAGAGTTGAAATAATTTTTCTTTGAATCTTTACTCCTACTTGGAATTTTTCTCTAATTTCCTTCATTACTTGTCCAATGTATACATTGTAAAGTATGGGAGATAAGTTGCAGCCTAGCCTTACACCTTTCTGAATAACAGCTTCTCTCTCATTTCCTTCCTCTCGAATAACTGCTGTCTGGTTTCTGTATAGATTGTAGACCATCCTCCTATCACTTATTCCAATCGTTTTCAAAATGTCAAACAATTTAGCCCAATCAATGGTATCGAAAGCCTCTTCTAAGTCTGCAAACGCCATGAACGTTTTCTTATCCTTCCTGATTCTAGCTTTCAAAATCAGTCTAAGACTTGGTACAGCTTTCCTTGTTTCTACGTTTCTCCTGAAGCCAAACTGGTCTTCATCTAACTTTCTTTCTATCTATCTTTCCATCCTCTTGTAAATTATTATAGCCAGGATCTTTGAAGCATGAGTGATCAAGCTGATTGTATGGCAATCTTCACATCTTTCAGCTCCTGTATTCTTCGGTATAGGGATGATAACATTATTCTTGAAATCAGAGGGTACCTCACCTGTCTCATAAATCCTACACACCAAGTGAAATAACCTGATCAGACCTTCATCACCTATGCAGCTTAGCAACTCAATCGGTATATCATCTATGCCTAGTGCTTTGTTCCTGATTGAGTCTTCCAATGCTCTGCCAAATTCAGATCTCAATATTAAATCTCCTTTTGCATCCTAATCAATGTCCTCCTCCCTTTCCATTACATGATTCTCAATCTCCTTTCCCTTATACAAACACTCTGTGTAAGAAGATTGGCTTTCACGGCCAGTGAATTAAAACCCAGCAATTTTTCTAGGTTTGTGGCGTGTCTCGTGTGGGGTTTTGGGAGCCTTCATAGGGAGGTTATGGCTGCTTGAGCTTTTAGTTCACGCAGTAAAGAGGTGCAGGTGCGCATCATAATAAAGGGAGGTAGCGCGCAGTTCGCGACTCCTGTGGGGGCTCGGGCAAGGACACCAAGAGCCCGCTGATAAGCAGGCTTGATGTCCTAGGCGAAACCCTACTCAAAACATGGCAAAAACCTAGAACAATTGCTGATTTTTAATTCACTGGCCGCGAAAGACAATATACCATCTTTTTTGGAAGCCTTCATAGGAAGGTTATGGCTGCTTGAGCTTTTAGTTCTCGCAGTAAAGAGGCACAGGTGCGCTTTATAAAAAGGGAGGGTAGCGCGCAGTTCTCAGTCTTTGAGAGATTAATAATACTATAACCTTTGTACTATATTTCCCACTCGAGTATTCCCCACCCGGTAATCCGAACGGGGAACTGGTTTACCTCCGGATTGAAATTTTACAAGATAGGAAGCCTTCGTCACATGTAATTATGCATAGAGAAAAGAGCAATACGGCTGTTGTTTTCCGTGAAGCAGAACGCAGTATTGGGTCAGACATTTTAATTCCCTACCTTCTGTGTACATGATTTGCACTAATTGTGCATTATTATTATTGACACGTGGACGGCCAGCGTGGATGGGCTTACTTACCGTTTATTCAGAGGTCCGCCTCGCTTCAGCAAAATCACCTCCAGAAGACATTCCCCAACAGAAGAGCACCAAAAGGGGTAGAAGGAAGGTGGAGAAGGGGAACGCACAGGCTATTCTACAGACACCCCCCAATAACTAATGGAATTGTCGCCGACGAAATAATGCCACAACAGTTGCTTAAAAATTTAAAATAAAAATTTAATGTTAAAAGTTAAAAGAGCACCTCCACCAGAAAACAGAACATGCATCAGCCAGCATTAAATTACAAAAATAGGCAAGAGACGGCTTAACATGCTTGCTTGCAAAGCAAAAAAAAGGAAAAGAATTAAATTAAAATTAAAATGTTAAAGCCCAAAGATAAAAATAAAATTACAGGCATAATTAAATGAGAACGGGCTTGATAATTGAGTAGGACGCAATACCGACCGGACATGCAGAGACCAAGGCCATGATGCAAAACAAGAAATTTAAAATTAAATTAATAAAATAAAATTGGATCAGAAAATAAATCCATAAAATGCATGACGGAGAAAAAAACACAGGAACATTCACCAAAAACACAAAGTTAAACCAACAAAGTTAATAAAAAACATATTAAGCTAACACTACAACACGTTTGAGTTTACCGCTTGACGCCAAGAGACTGCACTCGAGACCAGAATGCATTTCGGCAAAACAAAAACAAACATGGCCACTAAAAACAGGTGACCGCATGTCCGATCGAATTACGGCAAACAAATAGCATTATTAAATTTTAAATTAGCAGAAAGAAAGGAAGTAAAAACTTACGTCTAAATACTATTAACATGAGGGTGGTGCATCGGATCTTACATCAGATTAATAATATGCCAATCCCAAGATTGCCAAAAGAAAATAAATCTATATATTTAAAACACTAAGCTGTTTTTTGTACACACGAGATTGTGAAAACGACTTAACCGATTGGCTTCGTAAGACATTCTAACGAAAGCTCTTGGCATGCAGATTTGCAGAGTTTCTTTAAAAGGAAAATATATGTTACGGTATATTTTTAAATGATTAAAGAAATATGTAATATTTGTCACTCCCGCGCATGCGCACAATGGCCTTTCTCAACAAGGAAAATGGCGATTCCGGTCGCGTCTAACTGAGATCTTTGTTCATGAGAATTAAAAAGGATCTCCAATAATGTTAGTTATGTTATTACAATGTGCATTGAAATAGAATTATATTAAATAAACCACGAATTGAAAGACATAAACTGCAGGTTGAGTGTGTATACTGGTTAGATAGCTTAATACTGGAGTGAAACATAGTTGTCTGGATGGCTAAGGGGATAAGGTTACTGGCCTGAAATTTGTATTATGCATGATCGAGAGGGTTCGATTCCCACCTCGGATATGTTTTTTTATTTTCATTTTCTTCCTTCCTACGATTGGTATTGCATTGTAGAAAGCTCTTGGCATGCAGATTTGCAGAGTTTCTTTAAAAGGAAAATATATGTTACGGTATATTTTTAAATGATTAAAGAAATATGTAATATTTGACACTCTCGCGCATGCGCACAATGGCCTTTCTCAACAAGGAAAATGGCGATTCCGGTCGCGTCTAACTGAGATCTTTGTTTATGAGAATTAAAAAGGGTCTCCAATAATGTTAGTTATGTTTTTACAATATGCATTGAAATAGAATTATATTAAATAAACCAGGAATTGAAGGACATAAAGTGCAGGTTGAGTGTGTATACTGGTTAGATAACTTAATACTGCAGTGTCACATAGTTGTCTGGTTGGCCGTGGGGATAAGGTTACTGGCCAGAAATTTGTATTATGCATGATCGAGAGGGTTCGATCCCACTTCGGATATGTTTTTTTATTTTCGTTTTCTTCCTTCCTACGATTGGTATTGCATTGTAGAAACATATTTCACTTTTATCATTCCCGTCAAGTAACGAATTCTCTGTTCCCATCGAGAGGGTTCGATTCCCACCTCGGTTATGTTTTTTTATTTTCGTTTTCTTCCTTCCTACGATTGGTATTACATTGTAGAAACATATTTCACTTTTATCATTCCCGTAAAGTAACGAATTCTCTGTTGCCATCCTTTGCATGGTCGAGAGGGTTCGATTCCCACCTCGGATACGTTTATTTATTTTCATTTTCTTCCTTCCTACGATTGGTATTACATTGTAGAGATATATTTCACTTTTTCATTCCCGTAAAGTAACGAATTCTCTGTTGCCATCCTTTGCATGGTCGAGAGGGTTCGATTCCCACCTCGGATATGTTTTTTTTTGTTTTCTTCCTTCCTACGATTGGTATTAGAGTGTAGAAACATATTTCACTTTTATAATTCCTGTAAAGTAACGAATTCTCTGTTGCCATCTATATATTTAAAACACTAAGCTGTTTTTTGTACACACGAGATTGTGAAAACGACTTAACCGATTGGCTTCGTAAGACATTCTAACGAAAGCTCTTGGCATGCAGATTTGCAGAGTTTCTTTAAAAGGAAAATATATGTTACGGTATATTTTTAAATGATTAAAGAAATATGTAATATTTGACACTCCCGCGCATGCGCACAATGGCCTTTCTCAACAAGGAAAATGGCGATTCCGGTCGCGTCTAACTGAGATCTTTGTTTATGAGAATTAAAAAGGGTCTCCAATAATGTTAATTATGTTTTTACAATATGCATTGAAATAGAATTAATTATATTAAATAAACCACGAATTGAAGGACTTAAACTGCAGGTTGAGTGTGTATACTGGTTAGATAGCTTAATACTGAAGTGTCCCACCGTTGTCTGGATGGCCAAGGGGATAAGGTGACTGGCCTGAAATTTGTATTATGCATGATCGAGAGGGTTCGATTCCCACCTCGGATATGTTTTTTTATTTTCATTTTCTTCCTTCCTACGATTGGTATTGCATTGTAGAAAGCTCTTGGCATGCAGATTTGCAGAGTTTCTTTAAAAGGAAAATATATGTTACGGTATATTTTTAAATGATTAAAGAAATATGTAATATTTGACACTCTCGCGCATGCGCACAATGGCCTTTCTCAACAAGGAAAATGGCGATTCCGGTCGCGTCTAACTGAGATCTTTGTTTATGAGAATTAAAAAGGGTCTCCAATAATGTTAGTTATGTTTTTACAATATGCATTGAAATAGAATTATATTAAATAAACCAGGAATTGAAGGACATAAAGTGCAGGTTGAGTGTGTATACTGGTTAGATAACTTAATACTGCAGTGTCACATAGTTGTCTGGTTGGCCGAGGGGATAAGGTTACTGGCCAGAAATTTGTATTATGCATGATCGAGAGGGTTCGATCCCACTTCGGATATGTTTTTTTATTTTCGTTTTCTTCCTTCCTACGATTGGTATTGCATTGTAGAAACATATTTCACTTTTATCATTCCCGTCAAGTAACGAATTCTCTGTTCCCATCGAGAGGGTTCGATTCCCACCTCGGTTATGTTTTTTTATTTTCGTTTTCTTCCTTCCTACGATTGGTATTACATTGTAGAAACATATTTCACTTTTATCATTCCCGTAAAGTAACGAATTCTCTGTTGCCATCCTTTGCATGGTCGAGAGGGTTCGATTCCCACCTCGGATACGTTTATTTATTTTCATTTTCTTCCTTCCTACGATTGGTATTACATTGTAGAGATATATTTCACTTTTTCATTCCCGTAAAGTAACGAATTCTCTGTTGCCATCCTTTGCATGGTCGAGAGGGTTCGATTCCCACCTCGGATATGTTTTTTTTTGTTTTCTTCCTTCCTACGATTGGTATTAGAGTGTAGAAACATATTTCACTTTTATCATTCCTGTAAAGTAACGAATTCTCTGTTGCCATATATATTTAAAACACTAATGTATTTTTTGTACACACGAGATTTTGAAAACGACTTAACCGATTGGCTTCGTATGGCATTCTAACGAAAGCTCTTGGCATGCAGATTTGCAGTGTGTCTTTAAAAGGAAAATATATGTTACGGTATATTTTTATATGTTTAAGGAAAAAGGTATTATATGTGGCAATTGCGCGTTGCCACAATTGCGTTTCTTCCTGAGAGAAATGGCGGATAAAAGATCCACCGTATCGTAGTGTGATCTTTGTTTATGAGAATTGAAAAGGGAAATATCGCTTATGTTGTATCCCGATATATACTGGAATAGAATCATGAAATAAGGGAAATATTGATGAACTGTAACTGGCAGTTGAGTGCGTTTGTTGTTTACGTCACTTAATATTGCACTCTAATTTCGTTGTCTGGGTGGCTCAGCGGCTAACATTGTGGACAACGAAATTGATTATGCATCGTCGAAGGAGTTTGATTCCCACCTCAGACATGTAATTCTATTTCCCAATTATTCTATCTTGCAATTGGTATTACATTGTCTAAACATATGTTACGTTTATTATTCCCGTAAGGTAAGAAATTCTCCATGATTTACGTTGCCAGATACTTTTAAATTGAAAATGAAAATCGGCACAATCGCTTCGCCTTGAGAGAAAATTGTCGAACATAATTCATTTGATGGACTCAGACATCGTGGTCACTCAGCCCTGTCTACTTTGGTGTGTGAGTGTAAACCTTTCTCTGATAACCTGTGTTAATGTGATGGCTGTATTGATGTGTGCATTTGTAATTAGTATGGGGAATAGGGAGTTGAGAATCATGAAATAAGGGAAATATTGATGAACTGTAACTGGCAGTTAAGTGCGTTTGTTGTTTACGTCTCTTAATATTGCACTCGAATTTCGTTGTCTGGGTGGCTCAGCGGCTAACATTGTGGACAACGAAATTGATTATGCATCGTCGAAGGAGTTTGATTCCCACCTCAGACATGTAATTCTATTTCCCAATTATTCTATCTTGCAATTGGTATTACATTGTCTAAACATATGTTAGGCTACGTTTATTATTCCCGTAAGGTAAGGAATTCTCCATGATTTACGTTCCCAGATACTTTTAAATTATTAAATAAATATCGGCACAATCGCTTCGCCTTGAGAGAAAATTGTCGAACATAATTCATTTGATGGACTCAGACATCGTGGTCACTCAGCCCCGTCTACTTTGGTGTGTGAGTGTAAACCTTTCTCTGATAACCTGTGTTAATGTGATGGCTGTATTGATGTGTGCATTTGTAATTAGTATGGGGAATGGAGAGTTGACGACTGAGGCTTTAAGTTAGGAACTATCCCGGTATTTGCCTGGAGTGGAAGTGGGAAACTACGGAAAACCACATCCAAGGTTGTTGAGATGGGAATCAAATTTTGCTCTTCTTAGGTTTGCCTCAAGAGTGCGCCCCGTTCCAGCCCTCAGACCAGAATTAAATTTCTTGGCAGAGCAGGGATCGAACCTGGAATCTGGGGCGATAGCTCAGAATGTAGCCTTAAGACTGGGCTTCCCTGTGTTAATACGATCTTTGAAAAACACTGAACATATAATTCTAAAACTCCCTCCATTACGGTGGCTGGCGAAGTGAGTCCATGCTCATTCCAGTAGTGGCGAAGTGATTCTATGCTCCCTTGCATAATTTACTGTCATGGAAATGCAAAGTATTGTACCTTCAACAGGTGATGGAAATTGATTATTTAGAGCAGTTTCATTCTGTTTATTTCAAAATGAAGTTCGTCATCCTGAGTTGCGTTTGCAAGCAAATTGCAAAAATTGCAAGGATTTTATTATTGGCGATCAGTCTCATCGCATTCTCATCAGCAACCAACTTGAGAATGGAAGTCTCTGAACTTAGTTGTATAAGTGAATATTGTTGTTTATTGATTATTTTTTTTAGAGTACATAACAATGAGTCTAACCACGCAGTTGATTTTGGCAATGGAAGTAAATTATTATTTGCTATTTAATATTTGGCAGCTGCGTTGATGCAGGCCACTATAGTGTTATTTAATAAGCTATGACGTTAATTTGGGGAGAAATGCTGCTATAAATAAACCCATTTTACGAAATAGAACATTAGCCGGAAACAAGTGGGAAATCGGAGAAAAATACGAAGCCACTTTTAAACTCCAATATGAATACGGCATTTCAGATACAATTCCAGATACTATACCGTTACAGTGTAGGGTCCTTGACGAACAAATTTAAACATTGTTCTGCACTGTATTTCTCTTGAGAGAAATCTTCACTTGGTTACTTTGAGCTTTGCTGTTGTAATGTAAAATTAATCTGACTAAATATAAAACATTTGACATGCTGCAACAATTATTTTTCACTGGAGATGATATCTCAAGGAATTTCAGAGAGACTAATCGGCAGTACAATGCTATGTCCTTCGTTTCATTTGGTGCCAATGTTACTGTGCCACACCCATACGGTCCACATTGTTTTAAGATGTATGGAGGTGCACATCATCGCATTTCTTCGTTATATTCCAAAATTATATGTGACGGTTTGCGGCCAGTTTTATTAGACTCCTCAGAGTTCTTGAATTCCTTGGAACTAAATGACTTGCCTCCACATATTCCAAACGCTTGAACCGTTATGCTGCTTAGAAATCTGAACGTTTCCCAAGGGCTCCTAAATGCAACCATATTGCTTGGATTTGGAAATAATAAGTGCAGTTAAAATTAGGCAGAGAGGTTGAATCCTTCTACTTGATTTAACAGCATCCGATAAAACACTATCATTTTGTTTTAAGAGGCAATATTTTCCAATTTATTTGGCATACTCTGTCACAATCAATGAAGCTCAAGGGAAAACTCTGGAACGTATAGGTCTCAATTTGCCTCATCAATTTTTCAGTCATGGCCAGCAGTATTTTGCAATGTTGAGAGTGCAATCTTTTGACGCCCTTATAGTTTCAATAGAGCCAAAAAATCATCGTACAAAGAATATACAGTAGGCCTACATAAGAAAATGCTTCAGTAAATATTTTTCTATTGACCGTCATTTTTGACGGGTTTCAGCTAGTAATAATTTAAAACGTAAAATAAACTTAGAAATGTGTCTCCAGAAGGTACGAAGAAAAAAATAACAAAATTAATATATATATGGAAACATCATTAAAACGTAAAAAAATTTTAGGCGAAACAAAACACAAGATCAAACATTCATACAAGGCCAATATTGGAGCTCCCAAAATAAAATATAAATAAAATAACTACGTACCTTAACTTTTCTGTGGAGACCCAATGAAAATAAAATAATTAACACACAATTTAAATAAAATATTATACGACACTAATTTGCCTGAAAATGGCCCACCCAGCCATGCGCCGTTTTGGTATCACAAGCACTGGTCTGCATCGAGATGCGTTTTTCATTTCGTACTTCTTCACTGCGAAACGATGAAATAATAGCCTGAAGAGCACAGGCAATTCCCTTCCATCGTATATCCATATTTTGTAAAAGCTAGGGGCCAATGCCCCCTAGCCCACGAAGAGATACTCTGTCACACCAGCTGGCTAGTTGCTTCTTCCACGACAGACAATGAAGACCACAAGATGGCGGAGAATCACACGTCAGATACCGAACTGCATTCATGTAAATTGTTATTGTCCAATCAAAGCTTGACACATCAAGCAACAATGTGATTATTAAGTAATTAATTTGGCGGTATCATGATTACACAGTCCTTTGTTTCATGACGTAGGAAAATAATAGCCTTCATATATGACTGGAATAGGATGACACCAGAAGGCAGCACAAACACACTCTAGTGGTGAAGAAGGAACCACGTCAAGAAACCCCAAAGTCCGACAGCAGCTGCCATCTCGTGTTCACAAACGGAACCAAGCGACCAGGCGGTCGTTTCAAAATGTCATGAAGTCACATCCAAGGAAGATACATATTTGAAAACGTTGGTACGGGCAATGCACGTAACAATTATTATTGTTATTATTACATGTCCTACTCAGGAGAACGATTGAACCTGCTTAGCTAATGTGTTGGCCTCCTTTTCCTCCCAAAATCTCTTCATCCACTCGCTAAGCTTCTTCCTTCGTTCTTCTGTCCAAGTTATAGTGGCTCTGATGTTGGGTTTGTCTCCAAATTGGTGACTGTCGATTTTAGTTCTGAAATTAGGCTACATCTGTCCTGTACAATGTCTTCTGAGATGTTCATTTCCCGCAGTTCTGTTTCAATTTCACCAAGCCTGCTGTTCTTGTGTTTTAATGAAAGGGCTAGGTTGAGAATTCTTTTAGTTAGTCTGTCATTGCCCGTTCTAGTAATATGTCCGTAAATTTCCAATCGTCTTTTCCGAAACGTATGAGAGATTTTTTCACATTGACTACATATTCCCTGGGATGAGTTCTTCCTCCATATTCCCTCTATACAAACTGGGCCAAAAATGTTTCGTAAAATTTTCCTTTCTTCTTTCTCTATATCTTTGGTTAAAGATCCACCACCAATGATTAAAGTCTCCGATGCATATAACGTTTCAGGTTTGATTACTGTATTATAGTGTCTAAGCTTTGCTCTCCGAGATATTGATTTTTTATTATACCTGTTCCAAGTGATCATGTAAGTTTTCTGTACTTTGGTAATTCTTTCTTTATTCGCTTCGCGGTTTAAACCAGAGGTCTGAATAATTTCTCCTAAATATTTAAATTGGTTCACTTGAAAGATTTGGCCGAATTTAGTTATCATAGGTTGTCCATCTAAGTTTCGTGAGGCTCCTTCCATGTACTGAGTTTTTTAGCCTACTTTCGATTTTTGCAAAAAATGAAAGTAGACTTATGAGATCAACACAGGGCGAAAAAAGTGTGTCTGTCTGTGTGTGTGTATGTGTGTGTGTGAGTCTGTGTGTGTGTGTGTATGTGTGTGTGTGAGTCTGTGTGTGTGTGTGTGTGTGTGTCTGTGTGTGTGTGAGTGTGTGTACTCTGAATGTCTGTCCCCCCCCTATCAATTCGAACACGGTGAATACGAATTGAACGAAATTTGGTACAAAGGTAGCACTAGCAAAGGACACCTCAGTGTCATGTTTTATATCGCCGCCATCTTGACGGAAACGTAATGGCGGCCACACAAATGTTCAAAGCTTAAATCAAATTACGACTAACCTAATCATCCGATCTCTACCAAATTTTGCGGCAACATACCTTTATGGGGGGAGCATCCTTTGACCAAACCAATAGGTCATCAGCGTAATAGTTTGCGGATGGCGGCCATCTTTGTGTGAAAATCGATTCCCCCTATTAATTCGAACACGGTGCAACCGAATGGAACGAAATTTGGTACAGAGGTAGTACTAACAAAAGGCACCTCAGTGTCATGTTTTATATCGCCGCCATCTTGACGGAAACGTAATGGCGGCCACACAAATGTTCAAAGCTTAAATCAAATTACGACTAACCTAACCATCCGATCTCTACCAAATTTTGCAACAACATACCCTTATGGGGGAGCATCCTTTGACCAATCTAATAGGTCATCAGCAAAATAGTTTGCGGATGGCGGCCATCTTTGTGTGAAAATCGATTCCCCCTATTAATTCGAACACGGTGCAACCGAATGGAACAAAATTTGATACAGGGGTAGTACTAACAAAAGGCACCTCAGTGTCATGTTTTATATCGCCGCCATGTTGACGGAAACGTAATGGCGGCCACACAAATGTTCAAAGCTTAAATCAAATTACGACTAACCTAATCATCCGATTTCTACCAAATTTTGCAACAACATACCCTTACAGAGGAAGCATCCTTTGACCAAATGAATAGGTCATTAGCCTAATCGTTTGCGGATGGCGGCCATCTTTGTGTGAAAATCGATTCCCCCTATTAATTCAAACACGGTGAAACCCAATGGAACGAAATTTGGTACAGAGGTAGCACTAGCAAAGGGCATCTCAGTGTCATGTTTTATATCGCCGCAATATTGACAGAAACGTAATGGCGGCCACACAAATGTTCAAAGCTTAAGTTAAATTACGACTAACATAACCATCCGCTCTCTACCAAACTTTGCAACAACATACCTTTATGGAGGGAGCATCCTTTGACCAATCTAATAGGTTATTAGCCTAATAGTTTGCGGATAGCGGCCATCTTTGTGTCAGAATCGATTCCCCCTATTAATTCAAACACGGTGAAACCGAATGGAACGAAATTTGGTACAGAGATAGCACTAGCAAAGGGCATCTCAGTGTCATGATTAATATTGCCGCCATATTGACAGAAACGTAATGGCGGCCACACAAATGTTTAAAGCTTAAATCGAATTACGACTAACATAACCATCCGATCTCTACTAAACTTTGCAACAACATACCTTTATGGAGGGAGCATCCTTTGACTAATCTAATAGGTCATTAGCCTGATAGTTTGCGGATGGCGGCCATCTTTATGTCAAAATTGATTCCCCCTATTAATTCGAACACGGTGGAACCGAATGAACGAAATTTGGTACAGAGGTAGCACTAGCAAAGGGCACCTCAGTGTCATGTTTTATATCACCGCTATCTTGATGGAAACGTAATCGCGGCCACCCAAATGTTAAAAGCTAAAATGTAATTACGACCAACCTTATAATCTAGTCTCTACCAAATTTTGCAACACCAGATCTTTATGTGGGAAACATATTCTGACCAAATTGCATGAACATCAGCCCAATAGTTTGCAGATGGTGTCCAAGTATGTGTGCAAATCGATTCCCCCTATCAATTCATACACGGTGAAACCGAATTGAACGAAATTTGGTACAGAGGTAGCACTAGCAAAGGGCACCTCATATTCATGTTTAATGTCCCTATAGCACGTTGTATTTCAACAAGCTACTACAACCAACATTCAATCATACTCCTTGAAAAGGACAAAGAGTTATAACAATACCCATGCATTTAGGAGAAAGTAGGCTATATGTTCTTTACTGAACATCTTGTTTTCATACGAGATTTGAAGTCCCGTTTTGATTGCAATTTCATGTAATATATGAATTGAATGAATTGCTTATTGCCTATTATTGGAAAGGATTGCTATGTCATCAGCAAAGGCCAGACATTTCAAGTGAATTCTATCTTTAAGTAGTCTGACATGGGTTATTCCTTTACTTTCCTTTTCCCAGGTCCTGATTACTTTCTCAAGTACGAGATTGAACAGTACCGGAGATAATCTGTCTCCTCGACGCACCCCGGTGTTAATAGTAAAAGGCTCAGATATTTCACCTAAGAATTTAACTTTTGAAGTAGTGCCAGTTAATGTTTGTCTGATGAATTCTCTTGTTTTTATCCACTTGAAATTTTTCTGGAGTATTGAAAAGTGGTTGGCGGTCTATAGAATGATATGATTTTCTGAAATCTACAAAAGTAATGAATGTTTGTCTCGTTTCGCGTATTTGTAGGATAGTTTTGTGATTAAGGATCTGTTCACTACAAGATCTTCTTTTTCGAAAACCTGCCTGGTATTCACCAATAATATGGTCTGTTTGTTTCTCAAGTCTAGTGAGCATGGCTTTGGAAAAATATTGTAAGCAACTGGTATCAAGCTAATTCCTCTATAATTATTGATGTTGGTTTCATCTCCTTTCTTGTGTAGTGATGGATTGGCGCCCATTTCCAAACTTCAGGGATTTTTTAATATAATAACGTTTTATTGCGCACAAGTTGTGCAAAATTACAAATAACATGCAAGGAAAGATGCACTTCAGCCTATGCAGTGATCTATGATGGGTTTCCCTCTATTCCTGCAATGAAGAACGTGATAACGTTCACAGATTCCGTCACACAGCTCACAGACACAGGCCGGGTCCGGATCATGGAATGTCTTTGTCTTGCACATTCTATGGTGGAAACCGTGCACAGCCAAAGAGGTCACAAAGTGCCGCAAGTCCTGGTTCGGTTCCATCCATGCTCTGTTGATCATAGCCTCGGTCGAGTAGAATTCTTCCCAGATTTCACTTCTTTTCAACGTTCTTTCTGCTAGAACCCTCTTCCAGCAGGTCGTAGTAGGCAAAGCGAACTTGAATCTAAAATCCTCCATCAAGAAGGGTTCCCGAGAGAGCACATACACTAATCTCGATCGCGTGTATTTGGATACTCCAAGGACAGCCTTCAAGTATCTAGCCTTTACCTGTTCCAATGTTCGGAGGTCTCCTATGCTTAACTTGTCCCAAATTATCTCTATGCCATACGTGAGGATTGGGACAATTTTTGCATCGAAGAGTGCAATGGCGGATCTCAAGGAAAGTCTTGTAATGGCTTTGACGTCAAATATAGCCTTGGTAGCTGCTGTCGCTCTTTGTTTTACGTGGATTTTGAACGAGTTCATTGTCGTTTGTAACGTTACACCCAGATATTTAAAGCTATTGACAGTCTTCAGTGGTTTACTTTTGAAAAATTTTCTCTGTTCTTGGGAAACACGTCCACCCTTCCTGAAAATCATATGCTCGGTCTTCTCTGCATTAACTTGCAATTCATTCTTATCTGCCCATTTCTCCAGAGCATGGGTTGCAATTTGGAGGTCCCTGATGTTCTGCGACCCCAAAACCATGTCGTCGGCGTAAAGGTATATCTTCGTTTCCTTTGAGACTTCTCTGACTGCATGAACAATATCGTGCGTGGCGACATTGAACAGCAGGGGACTGAGGGGATCTCCCTGAAGTACACCGTTCGTTTGTATGATCTGTCTGGAAATGGTTACGTTGTCGGAGATTTTTATATTATTGCTCCTTAACATGTTATGAACCAGAATTGTGAGTGCTTTATTTTCTGTCGCTATCGAATTTAGTTTCGTGGAGATGATGGTCCTGCTTAGATTGTCGAAGGCTTTCGAGAAATCAATAAATACTGCATGGAATTTTCCTTGAGGTGTTCTAAGGGTATTCTCTATGTCATCTTTTAGATTTCTAATTGCCTGAAGCGTGTTTCTCCCTCGTCTAAAACCAAATTGCTCTTCTGGTATTTTAACGTCGATTTCTTCAGTAAGTCTGTTCGTCATGAGCTTTGTAAGTATCTTTAATAAATTGCTTTCTAGGGCAATCCCTCTGTATGAGTTGGGGTCACACACATCTCCTTTTCCTTTGTGTAGTACCTTTATTGTAAAAGTTTTCCATGACAATGGTATGTCTCCTGATTGTAAGCATAGGTTCATTAGGTCTGTAATAGCTGGGAGTAATACCGTAACTGCTGTCTTGATATGCTCATTAAAGATACCGTTCGGTCCGGGTGCTTTTCCGTTTTTCAAAACAGACACAGCATTTCGAACCTCCTCTGTCGTGAACGAGCATATATTGGAGCCGTCAGGGTCGATTTCTTTCTTATGATAAGCTGTTGTGGATCCATTCTGGTTCAGAATAAGTGTAAAATGTTCCTCCCAGGCTGACATATCGATTTTTCCTGCAGCTTGTGTTATCCGGGGTCTGAGAGCTAAGTAAGGGTTTTTCTTTGCTTCCTCCACCATCCTGTATGTTTCGAGTTCGATGAAGTCATTTCGAATTTTCTTGAGTAATTTCTTATATTCCTTTCTCAGGTGACTATACGTTGTTAGGTCTTCTTGCTTATTGCTAACCTTTGCTTTGTGAAGGGCATGCAATACTCTTTTCCTTTCTAAGTAGCAGGTTTTATTAAACCATTTTTGTGATTTTCGATCGGTTTTTGTGGTGGTTGAGGATTGAATTATATTCTCTAGCGCAATAGCAGCAGAATCAAGATCGTTCGCTTTTATTCTATCATTAAAGTGGGTAAGTTTGTCTGTACATTGCAGGAGCACACTTTCATTCAACTTTCTGGAGATATTCTTTGTGATGCATTTCTCATTCTGAACTTTAGCATTACCAGTAATTACAAAGCGTGCCACAACAGGACAATGTTTCTTAAGTGGTGCTTCTGCTCCTGAGGAACGAACTGTGTAGTCCAATAATTTCATCCCGACTCCCCTGAAGAAAATTAAATCTATTGTACTACTCCCATTGTATGCGAAATACGTTTTGTCATCTTTTTTATTGACGAGGGTAAATCCTTCTTCTTCCATTAACAATAGTAATTCTTTGCTCCTGATGTTGTCAGTATCTAATCTGCAGTTGAAGTCACCAGCAATGATTACGTTGGTTTTAGGGTTTGCTTTCGTTAGTGCAGTCAGGACCGTTGTTATGACATCCTCTAAGGATGTTGAAGGTTCTATATAAAGGCCTATGAGTGTTAAGTTCTCTAATTTGATTATTATGGTCTCCTCGTCACTGTAGGCAGCTAGTAACTTTCCTATTGTGGGTTTGAAGTAACAGGAAATACCTCTCATAGGTCTTCCTCTTGGTCCTTGGGTAGCGAGGACATGCTCTGAGTAACATCCGGTAATATGTATTGCCTTGGTCGCAAAAGTTTCAGTTAAGATGAGAATGTCTTGTTTATCAAATATATTTCTCGGGGATAGGTCGATGATGCTCTTTAATCCTTCCACATTCCAGATTAGTAGATTAATCCGTAAATCTTGCTCCTTGCCATTTGGAGCGAAAAAGACGATATCTTCTAATAAGAGCTCCTGTTGGCCAGAGTTCAGGGATGACAACTTTGTTGAGATCTGTAATGGGGATTCCAACTTTGAAGGATTTGAGTGTACCTTTGGATTGAAGTTCTTCACAATCATATATCTCGTCTACTTGCAGCTTCTTTAGATGGCTCACTACTTTATCAGTGGTCGCACTCGGAAGTAGTCGTCCAATGTACAGCCATGCTCGATGTGATACTGCTTGGAGTTCATCACATTGTCTTTCCTTTCCTTTTTCCACAGAATTATGTTTAGTCCCTATGATTGTTGGGGTATGAATTAACTGAAGGTTACCCCTACGTCGTCGACCTACGGCCTCAGACCATTTTGTTTCGTCAGATGGTTGTTCTGGACTGCAAGGGAGTCCTTCATCTCGTGAGGGATGGGCATCCGTTAATTCTCGACTAAAGGGAGCAATGGAATCCGTAACTTTTCGACTAAAGTGAGCATATGATTCTGCTGGCAAATCTATTTTTTCTGTCATACGATTAGCATTGACTTCAGCTCTGGTGCCTTTCCTGGTCAACATATTACTTTTCTGAACCAACTCTTCCCTAGTGTTATGATAATTCTTCTTTACGGGTGTGCGGTGAGATTTCTCAGCATTACTTATTTCCGATAATGTGTCCTCCAGCTCTCCGTCGTTAGAGCCTATGGCATTCTTGATTTCAGTTATAGTGATTTCATTATTTTTCCCGGTGGATCCTTTGGTTTTCTTGAATTCCTCACTAACAACTTTACGTATGTCTTCCCTTATTATTGTTTGGAATTTAGTAATCATATCATCAACAGTTTCATTCTGACGGTACGGCAACATCTCAATGAAGGAGTTGTTGTTTGCATTAATTTCAGATTCTACGTGATGTCCCTGAGTATCCTCATGTGCCTGAGATCCTAATTGGCACTGGATATTTATTTGACTTTGTTGAATTTTGTGAACTGGTTCACTAGAACTTCCTTCTACGGTAGCCTGATTTAGCTTATGAATTTCATTAGACAGACTATTTAATTTTGCATTGACGTCAGCTTTAATCGATTCTAATTCATCCCGTAATCCCTTACTTACTTTGAATAATTGAAAGTCCTGATCACATTTGTAGCACAACCATAGAAGTTTTGACTTCCTCTTGTTGGATGATTTAAGTGCATTGAACTGCCCCTGCTGTAGTTCTGTGCAGCTTAAGTGGTGCCATCTCTGGCATATACCATCACATGCGACGGCCAACTCATCTTCACATTTTCTTTCACAGATGGGGCATACATCTGTTAACTCATTGGATGTTGATACATGTTGAATGCTTACGTCAGGCATAATTATTATGGGGAAACCAAGAGGGCGGTGACAAAATGCCAAACTTGTATCCGATATCCAATAAAGAATTAAATTAGTCTTCTATTTTTACGATTCTACAGGACTTCCCAAAAACAGTATTAGATCCTTACTTACTTACGTCTATCTTAATATTATTCACTGGTTTATAATCACACGATGTCGTCTGGTATTCCACGAACATCGACTGCTTAAACGTCACTGATTGCATAGAGCCGCCATTTTCAGCGCATGCGTTTTGCTGGATGCCGCTATGAAGTGATTAAGTGATCCAGATGTTCTTAGGAGTCGAGTGGATTTTCCGGGCTACGCTCTCACCTCCAATCTTCAGCATTTCGGCAATTATACCGTCTTCCCCTGGGGATTTGTTACTTTCTAGTCCATGGATTATTTCTTTGACTTCTTCCAATGTTGGGGGTTCTGAAATTTTCATCTAGCAGATCCCAGAAGTCTTCCACCATTTGTGGATCTTTTCGATTGTAGTTATTGGTGGGTGCATGCGCATTAATTAATGTATAAGCTTTGTTTCCTGCTTTAACGGATATTGTTGAAATTCTTTCAAAAGGCGAAGCAAAGTTAATTATTGAGTTTATACTGTTTCTTCTTACAGCGAATCTAGTGCCAAATTGTAGTGGCTTCCTATGAAGGGAGATTGCTGGCTTGCCATTGTAAATTCTATAATTTCCTGAGTCAAAATGATTTTCATCCGTTTATCTGGTTTCCTGAAGTGCTAAAATTTGGGTGTTTAAATTATCTAACATGTCTGTTAATTGCTTTCACTTCCCAGTTTTCTGAAGTGTGTTGATGTTTAGACTACCAAAGAAAGCTTTGCATTTTGGGCTAAAAGATTTGGGAAGCTCCGATACATTCCCGCATGATGTTCTCGGCCCACAGAATCCGATGACCGAGAAAACCTAGTATGACTACTAGGGCCTGGGGTAGGTGCATCGTTGAAAAACGCTGATAGGTTGACGGTATTGGGGAGATTGATTGTGATCAACCTCAATGTTGCAACTAAGGTATTGAGCCTTAGAGCTTGCTTCAAGATGTTCTCTAGCTGTCATTTTACGGCTTTGAGCCAACGCCCCTCCTTTCTCTGGGCTTGGGACCAGCAACAGCAACTACTGACCTACTCAATCCACTCAGTAGGTACTGCAGGCGGAGTTATTATTATTATTATTATTAATAATAATAATAATAATAATATGTGCAATTTACATAAAATACTAAAGCATCTCCATCGGACTCCTTTTGAGTCAAAGACACTGATGACAGTACTGAATCTCAAGATGTTCAGAGCAAATCACTAAAGAGACAAAACCTTACGTACTATACCTGCAGTACCAAGGAAGGCATCCCCTTGCGTTAACTGCATCTGGTTTCTCTGCAAGCTAATGTTCTATTTTGCTTTTTTCCAGTCCTTTGTTACTAAACCATTTACAGGGACAATAACTGGGATGACAAAAACCAAAAACTCCAAGCCGTATACGGGACTGAGCTCAGTGGCAGGTGGCTGGTATTTACACATTTTTTCTGCCACCGTATTCTGAGGATTTTCATTGAGAGAAACAGCAACATCGAAGATGGTAGCCTTGTGTATTTGTTTATCGAATATCACAAGGTCACAACAGTTTGCTTCTACAAAAATAAACAGTTATTTTAGTGGAATCCCATAATATCTTGGATTTGTCATAGTTAAAAACCTGATCTGGTCAATATTTATGTAATGGGAATTAATTTTCAACAAACCCATATCGCCGCGCAAAGGCTTGATCGACGACTTTCGTTACGCTGTTATGTCGCTCATGGTATTCTTTTGGAGCAAGCGTTTGGTATCCTCCTGTGATGTGCCGAATGAATTTAGTGGAACCCACAGGGGCTCACATCTAGTGGGACGTGGGTTGGCTCCAGCTGAGTCCGGCATTGCTTCCACTTACTTGTGCCGGGATCCTCTCCGTCTTTTTTCCTGTAGACCTCATTGGGTCAACTCTTGTTCTCTTCCAACCCCTACGGTATTAGGGTATCCAAGGCCTAGGGAGCCTCTTCCTTTCCCGCCTTAATTGGCCCATGTCTCATCTTTTCTGATACCCTCCTTCTGCGAGGGGTCAGCCTTCTTTTCCTTTTCATGTTCTCTCCTGCCTTCTGCTCAAGGCCCTCAAGGAGGCAGGGTGTATGTAGCCCCACCACTTCTGGTGCACCCTGGATATTGCTACACCCTCAGGAGATCACGGCTGATGAGTTCGGGTGTTGGCGACCCCAAGGGATTTCTGAGCTGGGTCCGGTTTTCCCCCCTTTTCCTCATTACCTCTGGGGCGGACCCTCTCCTCTTTCACTTTCCTATCTGCTTTCCCTTCCTTCCAAGTCCCTCAATCCACATTTTCGGAGGGTTGAGGGCACTTTTTTTTCCCTCCAGTCCTTTACAGTATTCTCCTTTTGTTTTCCATTTCTTCGTCTAGTACATAAGTTAGTAGTTAGTTTTAGTTATAGTTTACATTTCATTTTCACGATCACCAAAACCATTAGGGGCCGATAACCTAGATGTTAGGCCCCTTAAAACAACAATTATCATCATCATCATCATAGAATTCAGTGGATTATTGGGAGAAGTGTTTTATTAAGTGCATAAATAATCCATGTACTTTATTTAAGGCACTATTAATTGTAACTCCCCGGCCAATGTAATTGGGCACACTTGTGTTGACCGACTGAAAAGCTTCTAATGATTGATTACTTAGACTTCTAATATTTCAATATCATATTTAAACGGACTTTACCGACAGCAGTGGCTACGCTGGCTAAAGTGCAGCGTTAAGTCATGGAGCCAAGCTCTCTGCTGACTCGGTAGACGCGTGGGTTCGAACCCCACCGTCAGCTGTCATTGAAATGGATTTCCGTGGTTTCCCGTTTCCAACACAAGGCAAATGCTGGGATGGTACCTACTGAGAGGCCACGACCGCTTCCTTTCACATCCTTGCCTAGTGTCATTCATCTTCATCCATTCCATCTCTCATCCCGACACGCAGGTTGCTCGCGAGCGTCGACTAGAAAGACCTGCACTTGGCTTCTCAGGAGGCCACACGGCAACAACAATAACAACAACAACAAAACTGCACTTTAGAAACTTTTATTCTTTGGAAGGTGGTCTTGATACCTGGTCACATGGCATCTGACGTTATCGAGTCCAGCTTCCAAACAGTAAAATTAAGAAAAAGGGTGCGCTCAGTTCAGTTACAGCATGGACCAACTTGTGGAATGAGAACAAGTTACAACGACTGAGATCAGCCGAGTGTGAGTGTGTTACAAGATCCTCCAGGCACTCTCATCACTTCAAAAGGTTCATGACAAGAGCGGCAGTAAGGGCTGATGCATTATCATGGAGAATTACGGTATTGTGCAGCAGTGCTGAGCATTTCCTCCAAACTGTACCACGAAGATGGTTCATCAGGAATGATTTTTAGTATGACGGTTGTTCACTTTGCAGTAAGACCTGAAGCACACTAACTTTTAAGTGTGCTGTCAACTAGCCGCCAATACACACCGATGAAATCTGGTGATGACATTTTGGATTTCTTAAAACAGGTGTTCATACTGTACTGTACCCGATTTGTAGTATGACCACTAAGCTACGGTGCTGTGTGAACGGCCGGGGGCCGCAAATATTACGTCACGGTGGTTTGATCTTGCCCGAATGACCGGTGGAGGTCAGTGCACTTGTGTGATGATGTCAAGGCCGGGAGTAAGGAGAGGTATATGCGATCTACCCCCACCCCCTTACGGCGGGGAGGATAGCGGGGCCGCTTGGCAGGTGATCGCGAGACGAGCTTGCTCATTCTTATGTTTGATTCTGTTCGTGTTTAGAACATGTATAGTGCGGACCGGTATCGCTGTGTATGTTGTATTCTTACGGTCGTAAGGGCGAGCTATTAGATGCAAGTTGGTCACTTGCAAATCGCCAGCATACGACAGTGTGAAAGTGATGGTTCATATTCGTTCGTAAGTCTTGGGACCTGCACTGACATACAAAAGAAGTTGGAGCCACGTAAGTTGAAAAATCATATAAACATTACCAGCATAAAGCAGCAGTGATACACAGTCCGAGGGCGGGATATTTCTCATCCTGTGTTACAAGCTTACACACTATTCAATGGAAATCAGTTGGGATATCTTTGCGACAGGACATTGCACATTTAATCAAAGCCGTGATGGCAAGTGAACATGACTTTAGGCATCATAGGAACTCTGTAATGGTTCACATAGTTCATTGAACATTGCTTCACGCCGGACTTCTGGAACAGTCTTTGCCAATTACACTGAACACAATCTCACTTCTGAACATTCTAGATCGAATTGGAACTGTGGCGGCGTGTGACTCTAAAATAATGGGGCAACATATTAATGAAGTAAATGTCTTCGTGAGGAAGGAGAGACATACAGTGTCGAATATTTCTAATTACACCATGGCACATTAAAACACGCAGAAGGCGTGATGGAGGGATGGAACTTTGATCCAGGAGGCGTCGCGACGATCTTCGCAAGCAGACGCCTGCCGCCAACATGACACCAGGGAACACTTATCAGGGATATTTACACTCTATTAAATTTGCAGAAGAGGTTTGTCTCTGCCTAACGAAAATGCCAGGAGGTAAAAATGTGTCGCCAGCCCACATGAATTGAATCTTCCCATAATGAGTTGCACTCCAGAGCACATGATCATATTTAGACTTTGCATAATTCCACGGTATGGCAAGAGCATTATCTGATTTTACACATCAGAGTCTAATGAATTTTGTTGGGATTAATGATGATAATGATTGTTTTTACGATTGTTATTATTATTATTATTTTCTCTTGCATAATTGCGATGGCAATTATTTCAATGTTTTTTTTTCTTCTGCGTTTCTTTCATGATACATTCTTTTTCGATTTATGGTTTTATCCAAGGATTTTAAGATAGTGTGCATCAGATGCACAAGTTTTTTTGGTCCACATTTTCTGTGGGGATTTGATGTTGAAGCCTTAGGATGACTTTGCCGTCTGTGCGATGTTTTTTTTTTGAACTCCAGATCTTTTCCAGGACGATCTTTAGGGGTCTTATTTGAGGACTTTGTGAGTTTTGCCTTGAGCCGTTCACATTTCGATTGAATTATTAGTATTTTGGATGCATATCTGTTCAGATCCGACTGTTCGATTTATGCATTCTGGTTGCCACATTTTGAGTGTGAAGATAGATAATATTAAATATTAGATTTGCCACTTGGATATTATATTTGTGATAGGAATTATTGAAGTTATGTACAGAAATGCTCAGATGATGATCTGATTTCTGGTTTTCAATGATAGTTTGATGGGCCATGATCTTTTGTGACAGGTTGCTCGAGTTATTTAGAGGGCTATTGCCTTAGTGCAACGATTTTTTGGCAAATGATATGACATGTTTTATCATGAATTATTATAATCCTATCATGATGTTTAAATGTTTTGATCCAATTAGTAGATCTCTATTAGAGAAGTTATGGCTCATTTTGACAAAGGCTCTTAGCTTTGGTGAGGCAAAATTTAATCTTTCTTTCTCTGTCCTCTTTACTAATTATTTTGATCAGCAATTGCCTGAGCAATTTAACGAAATCATCGAGTATGGTTGCACTGATACTTCAATGATCATTTGATGGAGTTTGATTCTGGATTATTCTTGAATCTAGTTGTGGATTCGAGACCACGAGACCATGTAAGGATTATTATAATAATTGCGGGCATTAGGGGTGATTATTGAATTGACAAAAGATTATCGAATTTTGAACTAGATTATTAGTTTAGGATTCACTAAAAGATTTTGAATTGAGCATGAGATATTGAATTAAGGATTTCGATTTGATTAAAAGATTTATTTTTGAACTGATCCCGATATTCAGTGGACTGATGTGGACAAGTTTTTATTTTAGGAACTGAATTAGAGGAGTTCATATTATATTATTGTCAGTTACAATTGTAAATAAGTTTGGACAATTGTATAGACTGTTTTGTGTGCAATTACGGTAGTACATTGCCTATATCTATTCATTAGCAAGCAGTTTCACATCACAGGGCGCATTAGCTTGATTATTTGATTGTGTATTTTTTTCTTTCATATAATTGAAGTTAGGTCGCTCAAGGTTCCGTCTTGGCCCCACTTCTCTTAGGCCTCTACATCTCCGATATGCCTGCAACCAGTTCAAGAAAGTTTGGATACGCCGATGATTGGGCAATTGCTAGTAGTATAATTCGCTAGACTCCAAATATTGCATCATCATGACCAGAAATTGCGTAATCCTGATGACGTCATGGGTCCTTAGAGCGAGCACGTGGTCCAGGTGGGATCAGGTGATTGGCTAATGGGTAGGATGACCACCACGCCTTGTGTTCGCATGGAGAGGACAGGTCAGTTGTGTATCATGACTATTAATTATTGATTGATTATTGAATTATATTTAGGTAATTGTTCAAGGAAGTGGAGAGAGTCTTGGGTGTCATAACTTTTGAATGAGAGTGTACGGCGAGGGCGGTCGACATAGCTGGCTCACTACCAGACATGTGGCATGCATCTGTTCCGGTTTTTTTTTTTTTGCTCGCGCCGTGTGGGCGAGCCGTGAGACCAGCCCGCTCTCTCCGCACATGTGACGCATGGTAGTTAAAGTTTTTGCTCGCGCTCGCTAAATAAGTCAAGTGTTGTTGTAAAGCTAGACTCTGTTTAAGTACAGCATATATTACCAGAGCGTGGGAGTGAACTTGTGTTACTCGTTGTCGCTATGTTATGTCTGTTTAATTTAAATGATGTTAACATTTTTTTGTGTTCTGGCTTGCTTCATGATCTCAATCTGGTTACAGTGTTTTATATGTCATGTATATCTTCGAGTGTGTGAAATGAATCTTGATCTGTTTGTTTTTAGATTCCTAGACGTCATTATTCAAGTGTGTAATTTTTAATGCGAGAACGAGATTGGATGTCGGTTCCCAGAGCTTCGTGTGAAATGTTTTAAAGGGCTTTTTTGACGCTCTAACTTCTTAATATATATAAGAGGAGATTGGTATGGAGCAGTAGTTAGATATCACAATCAACATGAGTCTGTGTGAAAGCTTAGTACAAAAGTTGAGGAAACTGCAAGGAATCAAGTCATTGGCAAATAGCGCCAGAATGCAAGGACTAAATTTCGTTGTCAGTGCCATGAAAGTGGAGGAGGTAGCGTGGTATGATACGCTGTCAGCAAGTGAAAAAGAGATTTTTAGTTGCGAGATTTTGGAGTTGGTGAGAGACCCGTGCCACGTTCAAGAGATTACTTTTAACGGGGTGACGGAACATAATTTAAATATAATAATTAAAAAACTCAGAGCGATCGGGTTAAGGTCACTCAACCTGCTTGATCTTCCTCCCAACTCGTTCGATCCTTCATTAGCGGAGGAGGTTATGGCAGTGTTTGATCGCTCATTAGAGGAAGTAGAACATCGAGTGGAAGAAGAACATCGAGTGGAAGAAGAAGAAGAAGAAGAAGATGATGATGATGGTGATGATGATGATGATGTTCAAATTTTAAATTAAATTAAATGGACGGTGGACAGTGGTTTGCTTTAAAAAATGTGCAGTGCAATTTTTTTAAAAAATATATATTTATTTGATCATTTGTGGTTTACATTAATTATATAATATGAAATAGTGAAAAATGATATGATCTTCATTCTTAAAGTGGTAAGTAGTTCTTTTTCCAACAAGCTGCAGAGAATTGAAGATGCTGTGTTGTTTGCAGAGTGGAATATGCTGGTCATGTGCACGGGTAAGTACAATCATTCTTTTCTTTCTTGCGTGTGTTGGTTTTAGTGAGCTGAAAAATATATATAGAGACACATTAATAATAATAATAATAATAATAATAATAATAATAATATTTTTGCGAGGAATTAAAAAAAACTTACACTGTTGTAATTAGAAGATATTTTTGTTGGGGATCCAAGAGTTGTGAGTTGAATCGAATCGAAGCCAAGATACGAAGGCTCGGGTTCCTTTTCTACGTAGTACTTTGTCGACTAAGTAAATATTAGGATGTTTTGTTCGTTGTAACTCTGCTTCATAAAACGCTCCAAATATCTGCAAATTTTTATTATCTTTTAAAAGATATGTTCGTGGATTAGTATTTTGAACTTTATAAATTGTAAATAATTCCGTTGTCCAATTAGCTTCGTAGCCTTTAGTGAACTGTTTCTTGATTTTTGATATTCTTACAATGTCACCGATTTTATATTTTGGTTTTCTTAAAGTTTCATTATATTGTGTTGGCAAGCTGGGTGGATTTTTTTTTTACATCAATAGGTTTCATGCCGATGCTGCGATGTATTTTGTGATTATACTTTACTAGTAACTCAGGCAAAATATGTACCCATCGGTAAGAACTTCGTGTTGTGAATTCTTTCCACATCGATTCCTTAAGAGTTCGATTAAATCTTTCTACCACGCTCGCTTTAATGGAGCTCCCAGTGGAATAATGCTTTAGATTTTGTTTCTGAGACCATGTTTTGAATTAACTGTTATAAAATTCCGTTCCTCGATCGGTGTGAAAATAATTGGGCAATCTTTTACTTTGAGAATAAACAAATTTTAAGCTTTTTACAATCTCACTTCCTTTTTTGGTTTTAAGAGGAATTGCCCATGCATATTTCGATTAAACGTCAATAATGGTTAATAAATATTTAAATCCATTATTCCATTTTGCAAGTTTGGACATGTCCACAAGGTCAGCTTCATGGAGGTCATCGATTCCTTTGCTAATAACACGTCGTCTTTTAAACTTTTTTCTAAGCGGCGCGTGAAGTTCTTTTGCAATTTCTCGTCTGATTTCGTTCATAGTTATTTTCCAAACAATGTTTTATTACATACTGTGCATTGTTTTACAAACGTTTGAATTTTTATTCAATATATCCTGCATTTCTTAGTTCTTCTTCAATTGCAAAGATTTCGCTGTCGAGTCCTGTGTGACCTGCAGCTTTCGATGCAATTAATTTTTTAAGTCTTGATACCAATTTGTTAGGTTCATTCCAGTGAACGAATTCAATATTGTTTCCGCCTTCAAATTTCCAAATGGCTTGTGGCGTGATGTGTTTTTTTTACCATATCCAGTATGCATCGTAGTATTTGCTTCTTCTTCATTTTCATCTGCTGTTTTTATAATTCTATCTATGTCTTCAGTGAGAAGGGGTTCAATTATATGTCTATACTTATAAGATTGCGTTCCTCTTGGAGCTGCATTGCTTGTATAATTTCTTTTGTGCACGTTTGAAACATTTAATAATTTCAAATATGAACTTAAATCACTCCTATCTATTAGAGTGGGGTCTGGTACTTTCCTTTGAATCAATTCAAGTAGACCTTCTGTAATAGGAAATTCTTCACCACCAACTTTTATCCACTTTTTATCAAAGAAAACTCGTTCACGTCCCAAGTATTGTTTATCATTTCTTATCGTTATACCATATGTTCTATCCACGTTTTGTTTAATGAACGGATCAAAGTAGCGGTTAAGTAGTGAAATTATTTTGATGCTATCTCCATCTTCTTCGTCTGAAGTTGCAGTGGATTCAGAATCGACATATTTTCCTTTTCTTTTTCGATTTTCTTTATTTTGAGTTGATGTATTAGCAATAGCTACAAGTTGATTTAATGAACTTGTTACTGGTTTAAAGTTAGTCTCTATATCTAATTCTTTACGTCTAACATCATTTTGAAGTGAAAGATATTTGTCTTTAACATCTTTTTTTAAGCGAGAAAGTTTATCCTTTACTCGACTTTCGGCTTTAATCTTCGAGCTCTTCTCCATGACTAAACTGAAATTGTGGTTGTTTTACTTATTTATAGTATATTCAAAATCGATTTGAAGAGGAAGATCATCAGTTTTATGTGTTTTAGGGTCTCTAAGTCGAAACTGAATTTCATCTTGCTCTTCAACAACAATATCACTGCCATCCAGTTCAATCTCTTGACGTATATTTAAAATTGCATGCACAATTGGAGATCTTGGTGAAAAAAAATTGGTTTTAATATGCCTTTGTAGGGAAGTTGGTACTGTATGTCATGATTATGAAGCGTGTATACTGGTGAATGGATTGATGGTGTGTTGGAGAATTTCAGAATAAATTTCGATAAGTTCTTTTTCTTGACTTCATCTTTTAATATACCATATTCTTCTTTGGATGCAGTAAAACTTTCGAGTGGTTCTTTGTTAACCAATTGCTCAATTTTTTCTAGTTCAGTTTTTAACTTGTTATATTCTTCTTTGGATTCAGCAGCATAACTTTCAAGATCTTCTTTTTTAACAATATTGAGATTGTTAGCAACACCCTCAATACGAGTTTGTAAATTGCTTAAAATTTCTTTTAGTTGATTAACTTCAGTTCGTGAAGCAGCATAGTGTTCTACAAACCGTTTATTTGTCACATCTTGGTCGTTAACAGGAAACTCAACATTTGTTTGTTTTTGATGTTGTAGATTGTTTACAGTTTGTTTCAATTGATCAAATTCACGTCGGGAAGCGGCATATTGTTCAACAAACGTCTTATTTGCAACATCGTTATCGTATATGGGATTGTTTACGTGAGTAATTCGTTTACTCATCATATTTAAAGTTCCACCATCGTCTACGTTTAAAAAGTTTTGTTTATTAAATTTAGTGATTAAGTCTTCTAGATCTTTTCGAGAGGCAGCAAAGTTTTCTAAGTAATATTTGTTTATTGCATCTAACGAATCGATTGGTTGAGATATGTTTGTTATTCTTCTATTTAACATATCTACAGTTTCATCATCTCTGTTTATATTCAAAAGAGATTTTTTAATTTCATCGAGTTCATTTGTTACATGAGTTTTAAGAAAAGAATACGTTGCCGCATCTTGATTTTGAATTGGATCTTTAACATTTCTTATTCTTTTGTTACCCAAGTCGAGAGTATCTTGATCATACGGAAAGTGATCTTCTGAAAATTCTCGCACTAAACCATGAATGAATTCTACTCGTTGTAACACTTCGGTTATTCGGGTCTCAAGATTTTTTTTATATTCGATGTATGTTGCTGCATTGCAATAAGGTTTACTGCATCATTTGCAGATGATGGTAAAGCTAAGCCCGCGAGACGTTTGTTTTGAAAGTCAAGTTCTTTTTTCTCTATTTTACAAATTGAAAAAATTAAACCTTTAAGGTCGTTAAAGTTTCGTTGTATATCTTCTTTAGACTCGATTTTATTTAGCTCATTCAATAACTTCACTACATAACCTTTGTTGCACGCATCTTCAACATGTATTGGCGTTCCAACATTTTTTAACCGTTTGCCGTTAATACTTAGATGTCCGTCGCTTGTTGTCGTTGTTAGTTGATTTCCATATTGCACTAGCTTATCATCAACATATGATTTAGTTGCAATATCATGTCGTGAAGTCGGTCGTCCGATAGACACATTATTGGTTTTGTTAAACGATGTCATAGTTAAGTTGTTAACCACGCAAAAGCTATAACTCGAATGGGCATTTAGCTCTTTTTGAAGTCATATTTATAACTGAAAATAAACATCAAATCCATTGCGATATCGACCATTTTGTAAATCGCTATCTTTATCGATAACCAAAAAACCAAACTTAGAGTTTTGCCAACAATACGAACAAATATCAAAGAACTGTTCATAGCTCATATCTGTATTTACATGATCGTTATATACGTGACGCAAGTTTGTTCCGTCTTGTTTAAAAAGAGTTAAAAAATTAGCGTTATCTCTAATTAGATGTTTAGGTATACAAGAATATGTTTGACAAAGATAAAATACGTCAACGTTGTGATGACGACCTCTACTGAAATAATCTTTCATGTGTTGTTGTTTATTGCTGGCTACATCATCAAAAACAAATATAGAGTTTTTTCTAGCCATTTCTGGAGGCATAACTTCATCATTATCAAAAAAAAATCACTTTTTATTTCTTTTATGGAGTCCAAAAACTGTTTTAATTCAACATATTTACTTTGAGCAAGTGATTTAGAATAAATATAAACGTTTTCAAAACGAACTCCATTTTTATGACACAATAAATTTAGCATTACGTTTGTTTTGCCACAGTTCGATGGACCGCAAATGATACATCGAATTGTGTTCGGTAGTAAAACACCATGCTTTCTTTTTTCACTTTTACTCTGGTTTTCAGCATTAGTAAATGAAATTACTGGTAGAGTGTTTGACTGCTTAACAAACTTCAACATGTCTACGTTTACGTCTGAGAATGCACACTGCACAAAAAATCACATCACATCAACATATATTGCTTCCACACGTATCATAACTTGTATTATATGGAATAATAGTAGGATTTTCAGGATTTAAATCAACGTTGCCGACGTAAAACCCTCTTATATATGGACAATATGGCGCCCATTTTTCATGATCATTTAAAGGATTATCGTTTTCCCTCCAATTTTCAATTTCAATCTTACAGAATATACATTTCACCTTATCACCATGACCAGTATAATAAAATCCTGCTGATGCTAAACAAAATTCGTTTGGACAGGGAAGAGGCCAATTTTGAAAAGTTTTAAGTCTTTCATATTCACATTTCAACTCTATGCTAGGAGAAATATTGTTTACGTAGGGGCAAGAAAAAGCCCATTTCTTATGCTCTTCAAACGGATCATCATCTTCTTCCCAATAACTAAGTTGCAGATTACAGAAAGCACACCTAACCATATCCTTATATCCATAATAGTAAAATCCTGCAGCTGCTAACCATGCAGTGTTCGTAAAACTATCTGAAGACCAGGTCTTAAATGTTTTTAGCCAATCTCTTTCAGATTTTAAATTCATTTCTTTTTGACTCAATATCATTTGCATTAACTGTTTTTTGGAATACTTTACACAATTAAAATACTTCATGATGTTGGTTTACTTCACAAAGAAAAAGATGTTCACCACACAAAGCTAAATGCGAACTGAGATGAATCAACAAAACACGTTGGCTAATATGCATGATTTGCATGTGTTGGGTTGGCCGAGCGGTCTAAGGCGTTAGACTTAAGATCTAATTTTCAGAAATTGAAAGCGAGGGTTCGAATCCCTCACCTGACAATATTATTATTTTATTTACATGTAGAGTGAGGAGGTAATTGATCATTAATAAGAACTTTAATATGAAATGGTATAAAAGACCTTTTCTTCTTTATTCATTTAGAATTACAATTAATACAATTTTATTTCTCTTGAAGTAATCTCATTCTTTTTTAGTTGTCCAGATGAGTGTGGGTGTGTTGAGATGATCTTCTTCTTCTTCTTTTTAGTTGACCAGATCATTATTTTCTGTAGACAAAAAATATACACTGTGTTAAAAAGCAAAACTAAAACAAAATATGTATAGCGGTCAACAACACTAGTAGATTTAATTAATCACCTTTTATAGATAGCGATTACAGTTGTCACATTTGCAGCGAAGATGAAACAGTTGAAATTTCCTCTTTAGATGATCTGGTAGATGTTCCCACTCTAGACGAATTCGTTGTGGTTCATATATAGTCAGTACGTTTATAGGAAAGTAGTTCCAATCAAACTTATTAAAACCTCGAAGTCCATCGTTTCGAAACTTGTTTATTATCGAACACACGATTTTCATGATGCCATCAGAAGAATTTAACCATTGTTGAACAGCATTAACATTGAATTTAGCACAACTATTGCTTCCCATTGCTAGAGATGGTAAATGTTTTGGACAATCTGTAGGTAAACGATGGCTATGCCTCAACATTAGGTCTGACATTCCATCAATCGTATTAAGATCGAATAATGAGTCGGGGGAAAGTGCTTTTAGTGCAAACAAAGAAAATTCCTGTGGCAAATTATATACAACTAAATATTCATATTTATTCTTAATAGAGTCAAAAAAAGAAGAAAGAGTTTTTTTCACAATATGCTGCAACCCATGTGATAACGGGGCTGAATGAAGGTATATTGCCGTTATTTAACATACAGTAAGCAAGTTCCAAACTGCCGTTTGGTAGCTTGCGAATGTCTGCAACTATTGGTAGCTTCTTATTCCACGTGCCAGCATCAGTAGAAGGAGAGTTTGTTGTTGTCAATTCCATGATTGCAACTAAAGTGAGAATACTTGTTTACTTGCTTGCTTATAACTTAGCAAATATTGGTTTAGATAATTACTTCATTCGTTAATGGTCTGTAAGATATTTGACGATCATGAATAAGAACACAATAAAGAGTTGTATCTTCAGGTATATTCTCACTTGTCTCGATTTCAATTCGCACATCGACTGAAGATGTCTTCACTGCTTCCACTTGTTCGAGACAATTAATTACAATAATCGGACAATGAGACTTAAATTCATCTCGTGAAACCAGAGTCTCTGAACGAACATCATCGATCTGATAATATACATTACGAAATTTAACCAACATGTCATACAACTCGCTGTAGTCATTTATGGCAATTTCAGAAGTTGGCATTTCATAGGGATAAAAAATTGAATTTAAAGAAACTCTTATAGATTTAATGTTACAATTGTCAAAATAGGAAGAGCATGTGTTTAGTAAATTTCTTCTAGCTTGAAAACCTAATAAAAATTGACGTGGTTTTTGAGTTTCAGGAGTTGTCATTACAGTCCAACTATATTTAGTTGTTCTAGGAAGAGAAGGCAAGACATGAACATCCCATGATCGAAAACCAACCTGAATGGGAATATTTTTCTGCATTAGTTTTAATCTTTTAATTTGTTCTTCGTCCGATAATAATAAAACGTGAATTTTTAGATAAACTTTAAATAACTTGACCTTAGAAAGATCGTTTTTGGTTGTCGATTGCAACGCACGTGCGTCACTTGACGATCGGAGAAGTATTACCTCATGCTTGCAGTTTAAAATCGGCTTTCTGTAATCCTCTGCTATTCCTAACAGGTTGCTTAAAGGAAGTATTATATGAAAACGTTTTGTGTTACTATCAACAATATTTGCTTCACTTGCTGGTGTTGTTGAAGAGGGAAAATAACCAGCATTTTGTAAAGCTGTATATTCGTTTTTTTAATATGATGTAAAGGTTTTTATAGAACTTGTTATACCTAGATGGCGTGTACGATCAATTTCTTTACCATTTAACGTGATGCGAATTTCGCTAAAAAGATTAGCCCCAAAATTTTGGTCAGGATGTGCTGTAGTAGAAGCAGCCGGATTTATGTTAGAAGTAATAATTTGACCTTCTAAGTGAAGAACACCTTCTGATAATAAAACTATGTTTTCTTCATTTTGAATCGGTATTCGAATTTCATCATTATTTTCGAATTTATTAGCTGAATAAGGTTGATAAACTCTTTCTTCTCGTCGCACAACTCTGTTGTCAACCTCTCTTTTATCTGTTATGTTAAACATGCTAAACATGTTAACAGCTTCAACTATAGATAGAAACTAAATAAGATTTACAATTGCATATATATTTATATTGAAATTAAAGTACGCGATAGCCTAAAGACTGTAAGAAATGTTTGTTGTTACTCGATAACTGTTTCTTAGATTTCAAGGTGCGATGTCGTTGTTTGTTTTTTTTTACAAATTTTAGCTGATTGATTTATATTATTTTTTCGAATCAGAGTCGACTTCTTTTTTTTCAAACTTTGAGTATTATATAGTATAACCATATTTGTGATTGTTTTCTAGTAAGCTTACTCAAGTAGAATGAAAACATGTCAGTATTTCATTACTTTATATAGCAAGATATCGTGCTGGACGAATAATTAATTCTACAGTTAAATCTTCATCTTGCAAATCAATGAGCTGTTGAAGATGATCTTCAAGTTGCACAGATACATGTTGAATAACCTTGGTGTTCATAGGCAAAAAATTAATTGTTGTTGGTTGTACAACAATCGGGTAACCAGCAGGAACATGAGCTTTATAATTATATAAAGAGTGTGTTGGTTTATGGTTCAAATAAGAACTCGTACCAAGCACAAGGTTGCAACATACTCGAATATTATTGACAGTGTTAATTTTAATCATATATTCAGAATGTTGAGTTGTGTTTGCCTCGAACTTTCTATGAGAAAATCCTAACAAATCTGCAATGGAATCTGCAACACCAAAATCTATAGCAAACACTTTCGAATATAGTTTACAATGATAAAAGACTTTATCATAATTAATATAAAATGATGGGTATTTGTCTTTGTCACCTAATAAATGTTCAACTAATAATTCATTAATCTTTTCACTTAATTGTTTTAACGTATAGCTAGCATTGGGTATTATTAAATTCGCTCTATCCGCTTCGTTCAACTTTATAGCCAAAACGTTATTATTCTCGCTAATTGTTACTTCATTATCGATTCTATTTCGATCAATTTCAATTTCTCTTTTATTCTCTTTAGGTTCAACTTTCTTTTCAATACCTAAAGGCCCTGCTACACTGTTGGCTACAGTGAAATCAATATTAAACGGAGAAGACAAAACGAGACGGTTGTCTCTTTTTCCATCTATATCCTCTTCCACATACATTTTTGTTTTTTCTAAATGTTCTGGTATAAGTTTCGACAATGAGTGATAACTAAGTAAATCATCAAATGTTGAGGCTAGATCTTCAAATTCATAAATACCCGGTGGTACCACTAAATCAATTGATAAAAAATTAGTAAAATGAATGCGAAATTTATTATTTCTGTTGGTAACATTTCGAATAGAATTAGATGTATACAATCCTGCAAGTCCTATTTCAAAAAACTCTGCTCCTACAAGATGAATCGGGTTCTCCAATGTAACATCAATCTTCGAGCCTTTACCTTCAAGTGTTATCCGTCTTTCGAAAGACATCTTTGAAATGTTTAAAGACGGTCTGTGTTTCCCTTATTTATACAATACAAGAAGACTAAACATAAATGTCCACAAATCGAAGAAGTAATCGATTGATATGAATGAAAATTATATTGTAGATAGCAATTTTTAAGATATGTTAAAATTTCTAATGGTGGTCTTAAATTACCAATACTATCAAAATAATGCACATATTTACCACGTTTACTGAAAGCCACCCAATGTGAACCGGATTTATCCATCGGTTCAAGGTTAACAATACAGTTTTCATTTTTTCGAGGATATCTTGGTAACGTATCTCGCATAAAGACTCCTCTAAAATTTGGAATCTTTAAATTGATGTGCGTATTTAGCTAAATCGAAATTGCTTAATGCTTTATTTGGTATTTGGTTAATTATCTTTTGTATGCAGGAGGATTTAAATAAATGCCTTGACCTCCTTTTCCTTGCATTGCTTCTATCATTCGATTGTGTCTTTTCATTTCTTTTAGTTCTTCTTGAGCAGCTTTCGCCTTGTTTATAGCAGACGCCACCCCGGCTGCTCCGCCTTCTAGACCCCCCAAGCCCGACAAGGCTGCAAATATCGGAAGTAGGGGTAAAATACCACCTTGCTTTTTCGATGTTCTTCTTTTTTTTAATCTTTTCTTGTTTTTTTATTATTATTTAAGTTTCGCTTACCTCCTCCAATCTTAGACTTAGCTTTCATTATGCCACCCACTGTTAGTGCAGCCGCTCTCTCTCCAAATGATGCGTCACGGGAATTTACACGAGACCAAGTTTTTGAAGCTAAAATTTCATCAGCCTCTCTTCTTTTGTTTGAATCTTTATGCTTTGCGTAAGCAATGTCGTTCTCTTTGCATGCTTTATCTAATATATTTATTTCTGGATCACCACGGCTCAATCGCTTTTCTAATTTTGTTCCTGGTCCACAATATTCATATCCCGGGATGTGTAATTCCACGGGTAAATTATCAATAGTTTTATTAAGTACACGACTAATTAATGATCCACTTCCTGTTCGTTTATATTGAGTGGTAGAGTTGCTCCTCTTACAACGCACCATTACTAAATGATATGTAATATAAAGTAATTATACATATATATATTTCTGGAAAATGGGAATGGTGGGGGGAGGTGTTTTTTTTTTAAATAATACACACAAAATTTGGGTTATTATTTATTCTTTTTTTTTCATAAGCATAGGAACACACAAAAAATTAGTAATATTAACTGCATAAAAGTGTGTGTGTGTGTGAAAGAAATAAAGTAAGTGAGATGAACTGCTTTAATCTCAATTTGTTTCTAATCATTTTTTCAGAGAAAAATGACCAAACGGTAAAGTATCAATTCCGTTTTCAGTTATGTGTCTTCTATCTCCGTTTGATGAAATTGCCAACTTATTTTGCCGAACAGTAAATACAGAATGAGATTTTGAAATTATACAAACTTGAACTTTGTTGACTTTATCTCTGTTATAAAGACACTTTCGATACTCATCAATATTCATACTTTTACTCACACTCTTCTTAATGCCTTTAGCCTTACACAAGCTATTCATTTCATCACACAATTTTATTGCATACATTTTGGGTCGTAACCCCACAAATTCTTCAACAATCCTTCCAGCATTTTCATCTTTCATTAAACCAATTTCACCTTTATTTTGTCTCACAATGCCAAAAGGATTGTTTGTTTCATAGTTTCCAGTATCAAACAAATTTGAATGCTGTTTCATGAACTCATAAATATCATAATAGAATATATATATATAACTATCGGTGTCTGTGTATAACAACCTCATATTTGATTTAGGATTTGCTAAAATAACATTGTAATGAAAGTCGTTCATTTTACATTTAGACAAATCTAATATAGATGCACCAACATATACTGGTTGATTGTGAAAAATCTTTAGTCTACTCATCTCGATGACCATACATTGTTCATCGAATATAATTCTATGTTTAAAATTAGCCTTAGCTATTAAAGACCTAGCACCACGAGCTCCATGCCATTTGGTGACCCATTTGATGTCCCTTAACTTCCTCACATTCATCAGTGAACGACCAAAAATTGCATTATTCATCAATTTATAAAAATTCTTTTCAAAATCATTTTTGGCATGTTTTCGTTTCTCTGTGTTCACATCAATATATGGTTTTAGCCATTGGCTCTGATTGAATTCAATTATTCTGTGAATACGATCTAATTTCATTCCTAGTTGAATACATTGCTTTAACAATCTATAATGCAAAACATAACGTTCTTTATTATCTAGGGTAGCCATTAGCTTTGTCAACTTTTCGGGACATAGAGGGTAATCTGAATGTTTGTCATGTAACTCTTGAGGATAAGTCAAATCTACTTCCAAAATATATCCAATTTCTGAAGTATCATCAATAGTTAAAACATCAAAGCCTTCAATATTTGCAACCCATTTAAAGCCACCCGTTGGAAGATATTCCATCATCGCATATCCATATAAATTATTAACGTCAAAGTACATTATGTAGGACTCTTGCTTTTTCTCATCATAAGTTTTCATATACTTATTATTAGCAATCGCATGTCGTGTTATACACTGAACATTTTCTCCTCGAATAGATCGTTCAAAAAAGTGTAACATATCAATATCTTGAAGCAATTCAAGTTGAACATTGGTTATCTTTTTCATAGCACACCAAGACATAGATGGAGCAGTGTAAAAATGAGCTGCATCAATGCCATAAGTTTCCATGCCATTCGATCTAAAATTTTCAAAGACATCTGCCAAAAGAAGTGTGTCAACTTTTAAATACAAATCGGCGTATTCTCCTAATGTTTGACAGGAAAACGTTTCCCACACAGATTGAGCAAACTCATACTCTTCATTCGATATTGTTTGATCATTAAGACTGCTATAAAACTTGGATATTTCAGGTAATTTAGTTTCGTTAAGTACATCCATACTCGTGACGTATTCATAGGGAAACACGCCTTTTCTCGCAGTAAGTCGAAACTGTGCATCATCATTAAAATAACGTCGTGTTATTTGCTTTGAATCTTCACTTAACGAAGATGAACATTGATCTAGTGAACAGGACACGAAATTATATGTATCGAAAAATCTTAACTGAATGAATCCATTCTTAACCCGTACATACTTTGTAAACCCTTTATAACGTTCCATATTCACCGCGAACAAACTTATATTACCAGGATTATGTAACACCTCTCCATCACGTTTCTCACAAATTTCTTTAATTATAAAATGTCCATCATAGGCCGTTAGATTATGAAATGCTATAGGCAAAACCTTTGTTACTTTGTAATTTAAATTACAACTATTGTGTGCGCTTCCTCTATATTTTCCAGTTAAGTGACAATGATCGCGTACTTTGAGTTCATTAACTGCAATCGGTTTCTCGCAAATGTGACACATTTTACTTGACAAAAATAATCTTTCTTCATTTTCGGTCATCTTTAACATTGGCTTAACCGATAAGTAATTTGTTTGAAGTTTATCCACAATACTATAAAGTTCCTTTACAAACAATTCAATGCAATTATTTCCCCTAAAGAGTTTGAAACTGCACAATTCACTATCGAAATTACAACGAACGTATAAAGAAATGCTGTAAGGAATATGTTTATGTGTTAAAATAGAGTTAGGAATGTCACTATTTGGAAAACAGGAGGAAATTGGAGACAAGACGCATTCAGTGTCTGCATATATTATAAATGGAACTGTATCTTTAACTCGGAATTCTGTAAAATTAACAAATCTTTGTTCATCAGTCGGCATTATGCTTTTTGCAACAGGAAACTGTTTACAGTCTGCAAAGTGAACATTTAACTCATCCTCAAGAAAATAATATGACAAACAACGTCAACATATATAAATCCTTCTCTGAGTGCTAGTGAGGCTTGAACGCACAAGGCGAGCAAGATTTCTAATTAAACAAAAGTGATAACTTTCACTGTTTCCAATCTGCAACATCAATAAGTCTACACTCCTTTCATATACTTTATCTGATACATTCAAAGGTACAATAGTAAAAGTTTTTTTCCTTTTACTTCGTTTGTTCCCATACATACCCAATTGTTTTCATCATATTGTGCTCCAAACACATTTACAGAAATATTGTTTTGGTTTTCAAGCTTGTTTAAATATTTCATTTCCATCGGAATTGGAATACCATCTAAATTTAAAACATCTCTGTAATTAGGATAGGAAGAAAGATGATTCGCGTTTCGAGTTTTTGGTCACAAACCAGCAACCACACTCCACGCAAAACAAGCTGCCTTTGTATCATACAAATTTAGCACTGCATTTTTATTGACTATTACGTCAGGCAATCGACTAGTATTGGACATTCCTACTTGAAATCCAACATATTTATTTATATTAATTCTCAAACTATGAATTTTTTCTAAAGCCCACCCGGAACCATTTGCTTCAAATTCGCTCATTTTTGTCATTGTACCTTCAATGATAATCTTATTATAAAATTCATTTAAATCAGTATACTCGAAAACTACCTCATTTTTGATAGCAAAATATTTTGTTTCTGATATGTCGCGAAGCACATATTGTGCACACAAAACTGAATTCACCTTTAAAGCTTGTACAGTTAACGCTTTCTTAACATACTTTGTAAACCAAATATTAGCATTCGCTAAAAATTCGCGAGGATCCAAAAACTCATTCTTAACATTTGATACTGCAAGTGTGTACACTCTAGAATTGAATGCCGTTTCAATAAACTCACAGCTCAAGAAAGATTCATCCTTTATTTGAATTGTAATTTCTTCGAAATTCACAGCTTGTTGCAATATGTGCTCACTAATAACTCTCCAACATTCAATCAACTCATCACTGTTCTCAATCAAGTCGGTTTGAGTGTTTTCCCCGATTTGGTATGATACTGAAATAGCACCGTTTAGTTCACTTCGAAAATTAGAAACACTTTCAAATGCATCGTCCAATTGGTTTCTTATATTTTCACTGTTATTATGTATTACAATATCAACCTTTCTACGTTTGCTAGGAGGCGAGGTCATTGTTGCTGTTGTCTAAGCAATTGTCCAATTTGCACTAAAGTTAATACACCACCAACAGTTGGTGTACCATCACTGATGTCTAAGCATACGTCCAATTTGCAGTATTGTTATTACACCACCAGCAGTTGCTGTAACATCGGTTTACCATAAACCTATAATCTTTTAAAGTATATTCAAGCCATTGTGATAAATTACTGCCTGTAATCTCCAATGAACAATGAACAGCCTCAAAAGGAAATTCATCCTGAAGTTTACCAAGCAAATTGTTTCTATACTCATTCAATTTTGTTACATCGTAACAAGTCATGGAAAATTCGATTTTGAAAACTTCATCAAATGTATTGTATCCGAAGAAACAAATAAAATGTTCATCTTCACATAATTCTTTCAATAGATATCTTAGAACTGTTTCTGTCACCTCTCGCTGACAATCATCTGATTTGCTAACATTGGTAACGTAGACTGAAAATGTTGAAATTCCACTCGAAGATGTCCATTTGTTAAAACAAGCTTCTTTCTCATTACGACTCACCTCGTTATCATCTTCTTCCTCTTCTTTCGGTTGTTGAAAGCATACACGATGATACTCTATTAGCGGGTGCGATCGATGTTCAGTTCCACTCAGGAAATTAACAGTTTTCCACTTCATTAAGCTGTTCGTTTTATTAGTTTTTTTTTAGATGATCTGAAAAATTAAACAAATTAAGAAATAATGAGCAACTAAATATATGAATAGTTATATCAATCAATACATAAAATATATATATAATCCAATACTCACCAAAAAAAATACTGATTTAAAAACATGTTGATGTGTGCGGTTCTTCAACCCAAAATACACCGTCATCAGTTTGCCATCGAGTACTGTTTCAAAATGACTTGATGTGAGCGGTTCTTCAGCCCCAAATACACCAGCATCAGTGTGCCTCCCACTGAGTTTAGTTCATCGATCTCTGATGCGCTTAATTTTGAAAATATTGCTGGTAGAAATACACTTGTTACTTCATCTTCAATGTTAATGTCCACCACTATTTTTCTTCCAAACCTCGTCTGTACGGGGCGAATAATTTGAACCACATATGGTAAATCAATGACTAGTTCTGCTAGTTTCTTATTAGAATACTCAGTACAAGATGATAAGTTATTGAACTTTGTTAGAGCTTCCATCACACAATTTGTTCCTCGTCGTTGACTTTCTTTATTTCTTTCACACACACACACACTCTTCGCGCAAAAGTAAAAGTTAAACTCTTCCATGCACTCGTCCATTTATATATCCTTCACCCCCACCCACACTCCAGAAACCATATGCTGCAAACTAGCTTCTAACGCAAACATTTCTTTTTTCCACTATTGCTTAAAGAAGTCAAAGATTACATTCTTAGCCAATGACGTTAAAGGTCAACTCTGTCTCACGCGAACACTGCAGACGAGATCAATCACACTGCTGCACATGGTCGAACTTGCACGGGTGTCAAATGACGGATAGCATCCTAAGCAAAAAACAATAACAGCTGCACACCACATGTGTGATAGGAACCGCCTCTCCGCTCAGCCCACCCGGCGCGGCCAAAAAAAAAAAAACATAACAGCTGCACACCACATGTGTGGATTTCTGGCAGTGGCACACATGCTCACACTCGCACGGGTGTTAGATGACAGTTAGCATCCTAATAAACATCCCCCATGACGTCAACACCCATTAACTTTTTATCACCATCGCACAAACAAGCCAAAAGGTCAACCTCTTCCCACGCTAACACGTGCAGTGCACATGTTCGCTCCTGGACCACGTGCTCGCTCTAAGGACCCATGACGTCATCCCATGACGTCATCAGGATTACGCAATTTCTGGTCATGATGATGCAATATTTGGAGTCTAGCGAATTATACTACTATTGCTACCCAGGAGAGACAAATCGAAAATACAGAACATACCTTAACTATTGATCTACGCATTCTTGATGAATACTTCCGAAAATGGAGGCTGAAGCCGAACCCATGCAAAACTACAGTGGCATGTTTTCACTTATGCAATAAGCTAGCTAATCGTGAACTAGAAGTGTACCTAGGTAAAAATCGCTTGACCCACACCAATGAATCCAATTACCTGGGGGTCATCTTAGACAGAACTCTCTCCTTCAAGAAACACCTGAAGAAAACGGCAGAAAAACTGAAGTCTAGAAACAACATACTTCAAAAACTATGTGGCACTACATGGGGTTCGTCAGCCGACACTTTACGCACCAAGGCCCTCAGTCTGGTCTTCTCAACAGCTGAGTATTGTTCTCCAGTGTGGCTAAATAGCAGTTATACCAAACTTGTCGATGCCCAATTGAATCAGGCAATGAGAATGATATCTGGCACAGTAAAATCAACACCAACATTTTGGTTACCAGCACTGAGTCATATTCCACCAGCGGAACTCAGACGCAAACATGCCTTACTCCGGGAGTATAAGAAGATAAATGCCAACGACCAGCTACCAATACACCAGGACATCACTGCTGCTGAAGTGAGACGTCTACGCTCGCGAAACCCCTCCATCCGGACAGCGAGACACCTGGTGAACGAAAACATTCCAAGTCAGCTGCAAGATATCACAAACTCCACAACACCACCAAGTGGCTTCCATCTACCCCGGAAAACATGGTCAACGCTAAACAGGATAAGAACAAACCATGGTAGATGTGCAGATCTTCTCTACAAATGGGGATATATATCTTCACCAGAATGCAGTTGTGGTGATCCCAGGCAGACCATACGGCATATAGTGAATGACTGCCCGACGCATTCCTACAGTGGCAACTTCAGTGACTTTGTGGAAGCAGGCCCAGCTGTGATAGACTTTATTAACAACTTGAAAGTGAAACTGTAAATAATGTAAATATACATCTATTTTGACTAATGTTGATATGTACAGCCAAACGCTAAATAAATAGGTCGCTCATGGATGAGTGTTAATAATTTTTCGTGTCGTGTGCGCCGAAAAATCCCTGCAGCGACAGAAGAGACTTTTAGTTGGCTTTCGTTTCAGTCCTGTGATGTGATTTTTTTTTTATTGATCCGATTTGGCAAGATTCAGAAAGACATTACACCATATCTTAGGGATTCTCTAGCCGTCGAGATCATAGGTAGGGTGTGGAATTTTAATGCAATCTGAATCCATGTATAAATAAGGATCATTTTTCTTTACCTTCTTAAATTTCTTTTATCTGTGTCATTTCTATTTTCCTTCTTTTAACTCTGGCCTCTCCAGGAATGTGTCCTTGCGAACTCTAGTTTGATGGCGCCCTCTTTCCCATCCCGTAACGACCCGAAGATACTCTGTCTCGTGCCACCCGAGCCGTTTTTCTTATATTATCAAACAAGAATTCAGGCACATTCGTTTTTTTCCTGCTACTTTTTTATTGCACTCCCCTGTTCTTTCTCGGAAATTGTGTGGTGTAATTTTTGGCCGGGTCATCGCACATATTTCCGGGACGGGCACAATACGTACATGCTGAAGAAGCCACATTTCGTCCCTTGTAGAAGACGTGTCGTACTAGCCATGACATCCGTATGAATGGATGAATGGTTGAAGATTGATAAGAGCCTTACAGATTTATTGATTGAAATCAATGTACAGGCAGCTAAAAGTTGTTCAAAAACCACTTTTTACAACAGAACCTTTCATCTTTTTCAGTATTATACCAGTACCTGTCCGACAATTCGCAAATGTTCCTTGTAGAAGCAATTGAATTTACAGATCCGTCATTTTGGAAATATGATCTACAGCATTAATCAGCCATGCTCTCAACGTACCAGGCCATTAAAACATACAGTAAACGTAATATTACTGTTGGGAAGTTCTCTTAATATGAGCCATTGGAACGCACAGTAAATGTAGCTATACCCTGGGGTCTACCCTTAATATTATGTTAGTGCGTGAGGTACACGGAACTCATTATGGTGATCAAGGTCAAATAGCACAACAGGGACTGTTTGACCAACATCATGTTCAGTTAATTCTAGCGCTACACGATTATTGCAGAGCCTGTCTACATTAGCGGTTCCCTGTCCCTTTTGTTGGGATAGGCCATCCTACCTCCGCCCTGTTATGCAGGAGGGCCGTATCTCCTAAGAACACGTTCACAGCAAAATGGGCCTTGTTTGTACAATTATACAAAGCTAACTTTCTCACTCACATGCTCTTATAGGAGAACATTCTGGAAGAACAGGTCTATATCGGCCATGATTTATTTCATAGTAATACAGTCCCTAGTAAAATTAATATGACTACTTAAGGAAACTAAGGGAAATATATTTTCTTCCACATTTGCTCTAAAAATTCGATGTCATAGTGTTCCTTTCCCGTGACTTATGACTTAATTAATCCATGGAAGATTTTGAAATTACACACTCTGAGCTAACTCTCGCTCAATCAAAAGATATTCTACTATTATCTTTTTTTTTTTTTTTTTGCTTGACAACAAGTGTTTTACTAAGGCAATTCTGGAAACATTAACATTCGAGGTTTGAATAAGGGAATAGTGTTAATTTCTTCAGATGGAAGTCAAATTAATTCTAAACTGGCGTGAAATAGAAGCCGTATAAGTGGTAATTAATGTAATTGTTTAGGTGTAACTTATCACTAGAGTTTTACCTACAAAAAGCAACTTCTGCAAAAAGCTACTGAATACAAGAACCGGATACATTTCTGTAATTGGGTATACATTGGCAACAACATGTAAACAATACAATCAATATACATATTTTTACCAACTTCCCACACGAAAGTTTCCTTGATCAAAAGAAAATAAACACCTAAAATCTCTTTACAAACTTCTTTTGATCGCCGGAAACGAATGTAGTTGAGAGGGGTTCAGCAGGGTGCCCGTTTACCCTGGCCCAGTGCTGCCGGGCAGGCATCCCGTAAATGCGGGTGGCTTGGATCCGTCACAGTGTAGAGAGACGAAGCGAGAGAGCGTGCGCAGTTTAACCGGGCAGGCATTGCGAGCGGCGTTAGGGAGTTCAGGGGTGGCAGGGCCAATCTAATCTTATATATTAAATTAGTTTTCAAAAAATTTCACCTTTTACTAAAACTGAAATATCTCGGGAAGTATTTGCTCTACGACGACGTTTGTTGTCTTAAAATGTAACGCCCGTGAAGCACCGTCGATTGATATCCACCTTACGTGATTATATCATTCAAGTATTAAAATAATTGCGAATATTACTTCCTTCAAGGTCTCACGAAAATAGAATATCGAATGACTTGACGGACATATTGTCGCTAGGCGACAACGACTAACACTGTATCATGATATTCAACGCCGCGCCAAGAATAAATCTATTAACAGAGAGTTCCCTAATTACGTCATGATATCGTTAACTTCTACCTGCTCCACTCGGCGCTAATGTCGCATGTATCTATACATGATATCGTTAACTTCTACCTGTTCCACTCGGGCGCTAATGTCGCATGTGTCCATACAATAAGTAGAAGGGGATTCTGTGCACATAATTTTATTAAAACTTCTCAAAGAATGGATTACATTGAGACTGAAATGCTCATGCACAATCAGCAGTCATTTTGCTAATGACACTGTCATGCCAACATCGGTTTGAATGGCAACAAATACTGTATACGAAAGACAACTAATGTCACGAAGATGCCGCTACAGTCGAATGTTGGAACCGCCATTTTGTATTGTGTATCCGATCTTTCTGTTATATAGTCTTTGGTCTCACCAGCTACAAACTGTCTTCTTTTCGTTCCATCATTCGCCCTTATAGGTTGTGTGCTCAATCAATACAATGAATCATATTATATCATGTTATAAAGATTAAAGGTGACGGTAATTGTCTTTTCAGGTCATTGGCATATTGTGAGTACAACAATCAGAATGTATTTACACAGGTTAGAAAGCGAATTGTTAAACATGTTACAGACAAGTGGAATAATTATTCTTCCTTTATTGTTGGCAACAGCGATATGTACGAAACTGCTATCAATACGAGCGATGATCTCTATATATATAAAAATGAAAGTTTGTCTATTTTTTCTGAATTTCCACGGAAATTTGCGTTATTTGCGCGTTTCAGGCTGTTTTTTGACGGATGCGCGCAAAAATAAAATTTTTGTCTGTCTGTCTGTTTGTTTGTTTGTTTGTCTGTTTGTCTGTGGACAATTTTGAGTCCTTATAACTTGAGAACGGCTGGGTGGATCAACGTAAAATTCGATACTGATATCCATCAGAGGCACCACACTAATCATTGATGTAACTCTTCTCCGTACCTCTCATATGAGGGGCATACCCCCTTAAAATGCATGCTGAAATAGGTGTAGAAGGGCCAGACAAAGCTCATTTTCAGCCCCTCAATATCGGAAACAAAACTCGGTGGCCCGAAGGGCCCCGAAAACCACATTTTAAGGCCCTAAAACCAATAGTTTTTGAGTTATTCCCAGAAAACTAATATGATTTAATAAAATAATGAAATGAAAGTATGCAACCCGGTAACTATGGCAACAGAATCTCACAGGTCATTGTTAGACGCAATACAATTCCAATTATTACATTGGTTGGTTCTTAAGTTTAGGGGCTGCGACAACGCGGTCATGTAGCCCAATTATTACATTACTGTAAAAGTTTGTAAACGGCTATACGGTTATCACGGAACCAAATTACGGTGTAAAATGCATCAATACATACAGTATACTGCGCTTAAGGGGGCCAAGAGGTACTCTAGATTTTTTCACGTGATTTACACGTGTGGGTGTGGTACGGAAGGTCTATTTAATCCCCATCTCTATATAATTATACAATTATTATTATTATTATTATTATTATTATTATTATTATTATTATTATTATTATTATTATATAATGGCACACAACGACGAGACAAAGCTCATTTTCATCCCCTCGGTGTCGGAAACAATACACGGGGGCCCTAAAGTGTCCCCGAAAACTAAATTTTAAGGCTCTATAACCCACAGTTTCTGAGATAATCCCTGAAAACTAATTTCATTTAATAAACTAATCAAGGAATGCAAGCCGGTAACCATAACAACAGTATATCAAGAGATGACATCCAACTTTCCATCTCTTTCTGTAAGAAGCAATACCACTCCATTTATTTCATTTCTGTGAAAGTTTGCAAATGGCTATAAGGTTATCACGGAACCAACTAAGGCTGTATAATTCGTCAATGCGCTTAAGGGTTCAAGGGGCACTCCAGAATTCTTTCACCCGACTTACACGTGCGATATGTTGTACAGAATGTCTATTATATCTCCAAACAGCAATATTATTTTCAAAAATTCCTGAATTGAAATAGTATTTTTGCGGCTTTTTAGGAATTTGAGGTATTCAATTTTATTTTCACGTCAGGTAGCACACGTTAGGTGAATTTAGTTTGAGAGCACATTTTAACTAATCATTCTTTTTGTCAACAAACGGGTACATCGTAAGGAAGATTTTGTTTGAGTTAGTTAGTTATTGTTGTTTTAAAGGGTGGAACTACGAGGTCATCTGCCCTTTGAATTTGTTTGATACTGTGTGGTTGATATATCCATATTTGGACATCTGGGTGATACGTTGTAGTCAATAGAGTTAGTTTGCCTCATGGCCACTAGCTGCCTTTGCTCTTGCATAAATTCACCTATCTATAAACATATGATTGTTTGTTTATTAAAGTTTCAATTTTGTTTCTTTTACGCGTTTCGGTATGTTTTTTGACGGATGCAAGCAAAACATGGATTTGTGTGTCTGTATTTCTGTGTATCTTTATGTACGCCTATAAATCGTGTTCGGATGCTTGGAGCACCGTAAAATTAGGTAGGTATCCATGAGGGTCAATACACTAATCATTTATAAAACTCTTCACTGTACTTCTCATAGAAGGGTGGGTATAGGGAAAAAAGTTTCAAAATATATGCTAAAATAGGCGAAATATAAAAATTATTCTAGAAGGACGACCAAAGCATATGTTGCACTTCTCAATGTGAGACACAAAATTCGGGGGTCTATAAAGGGTCTCCGAAAACCACATTTTAAGGCCCTTAAATTAACAGTGTGTGTGATATTCCCAGAAAATTAACATCGTTCTGATAAAACTTTTGAAGGAAATACAAACCGTTAACCATTGCAACAGTAGCTGAATTGATGGTTATTCATACCAAAGACCGTTCGAAGAACGGGTACTTCTGCTAGTTACAAAATATATATGTCTATGAATGGTGTTCATGGAGGTCATGTTGAGTTAGTTGTCGCTGCTGAAGTTTGCAAAATGGATATTTATTCGTGGATTACTACTGTCGTATGGAGCAGACGCCTTGCATGTACGAGCAGTAAAAGAATATCTCAGAGTCGGTAGTATTGTAGTTTTGCCATCTTCGTTTACAGGTAGCCAAAGGAAAATATTGCAAAATTATCAGGATACAATGGTGATAGTGAGGAAGTTTGGAAAGCCAGATTTATTCATTACGTTCACCTATAATGCGGGCTGGCCAGAAATACTTAACAGCATTCATCTCTGGGAAACGGCTAATAATAGGCCTGATATTGAAGTGAGAGTTCTTCATTGCAAAGTAAAGGAATTGCTACGATTGTTTAATGTTAAGGAAATTTTCGGTAAAAGCATATCTATATACAGTGGAATTTCAAAAACGAGGTCTCCCGCACATCCACTTACTCTTAACATTAACGGAAGATTGTAAGTTTCGAGAAATTTCTGACATTGACAGTGTGGTGTCAGCCGAAATACCAGATCTCGAGGATGAAGCGCTATACGAGTTGGTAAGGCGTCATATGGTACTGTCCCCGAATTCGTATAAAGAGATACGAGGTATTGATATGAAAGGCAGCCTTAATAAAGGAGAGCATTTAATTAATAAAGGAAGAATGAATTTTGGAATAGGTCCATTACACCAGCTTTATGTCTTGATGTATTGCTCAACAAGAGGCTTGTTGGCTGAATGTAATCTCCTCCTAGAAAGGGCGGATTTGATTGGATAATCCATTCGAGATAGACCATAACCGGTTCTTGAAGAAAAGGAATGGGATTGGAAGATTCGGTGAGCGAAGTTAGAAATGGAATGTTTTATTTTGTCTAGTAGGCTATTTAATGCATTTGGAAGAATTGACCTTGGGAAATAAATGGAAGACATTAATTAAGTTATAATCAGGAAATGCCTTCGGTGGATATTAATGCCCGAAGTATGTTTGAGGATATTCATGTCCGAGTTTGGGTAAGCAGCATTGAGTAAGGAACAGGTGCTTCGAGAAGGCGAGAGAAGGATGACGTCAGAGTGTGTCAGGTGACGTGAGGGAGAGTCTACTTGGTCGGAGAGAGGGGAGCAGTGTGCTGCGGAATGGCATTACGACAGTGGTTGTTCGTTTGGGATGTTTAAGGAAGTGATATGAACGTGTGAAACATCGTGTCTAAATGTGCTAGTGTATTGTGAAGCACGGAAGTCTGTGTGATTTTGAATGAATTTTGGAATATTCCACGATAAAAACCGGTGGCATGGGGAGACAATGAATTGTCAGTCAGTACTGTGTAACGTATTCGTGGAGAATAGGGAAATGTGAATGTACTTTTTGAAAAGTAATGAACGTGTATGTTTGTAAGGAAACGGCTTGAGACACGTTACTTCGGAGCGATATGTTCGAGAAGGTAGTGGTGAACAATAAAATGGAGAACATTATGAACACGTGGCCGGAAGGAGAATGTGATTTATCAGAGGAAGTCATGGTATTTTGTTAAATTATGCTGAGGGAAATGTGGTCTACATCATGAAAGTGAGAATTCCTTCGAGTGGAGTCACTTAGAACGATATGCGGAAAAGCAAAGTTCACGCAGCCACTTCAAAAATGCACAACCTACTAGAGAACATTATGAATTATGGCCAACGCAATTATGGAAGGAGACTACACGATTTTCTGGAGGGACGAGAAGAAGAAAACGCCAGGACGAAGACCAGGGATCGAACGAGGTGTCTGTCAGTGGGCGATCCGATTGCCGTGGCAATCAGCCCTTCTCAAGAACTCGGATGGCCGATGGCAGGGAACGAGCAGTTTCTAGGCGCACCAGGGAAGAAGGATCGTGGTTTGAAGCGAGGCTACCCAGATGTCAGCCGAGTGAAATGGAAACCAGCGCCTGTTCTGAACGTGAATGGATCTTCACATTGTTCGTCTCCGATTCAGCAGAATGTAAGACAAGTCTTTCAATATTTGTAGCCCCAGTTTGTAGTTCTATGTTCTCGTAGATGCTTTGTGTGATCATTTTATTTCAGTAGAAATTTTTGTTAAGTAGTTGGTTTGGATCTTGTGGTCATTATTTTTCATTCATCGAAGCAAGTTACGGTATGCTTTTAGTGGGCTTGTGAGCCTCAGTTCCAGTCTGTCTGGGGATCTTTGCAGGCGAGTTATCTGCTTGCTGACCGTGCTTGGGTTAGTGGAGTTCTCGTTTCGATGTTTATCGCTGGCTTTTTCAATTGTAAGATTTTCTTTCTCAGTTTTGAAATTTTCGACCTCTTGGGTTTCGCTTTGTATTATTTTGGATTTAAGAGTGTTCCGGGATGAACTGTGTCTTGCGCACTTTGCTTCTAGGCATTTTTTTTATTTCCGCGCTGTTGCCACTTCGCAGCTTCAGAGGAGTTAGTTTTTGAAAATTGCTTTCGAAATTTAGGTTTTCTTAGATTTTTAATTTTGAATGTTGAGATTTAGCTATTTGATCTTCGATGATTCTTTTCACATTGTGCTGTTGCACAATTATCTGACTTAACCATTTGAATTATTTTCGGAATTTTCAATTTTGAATTATTTTGGATTTTGAAATCTTCACTCTGAAAATTTATTTCATTTAGATATTGGAATTTGAATCAAATCTTTCCTCGGATTTTCAGAAAATCCCGATCGATTTTGATTTTGAGAATTTTTGGACTTCAATCCTGACTTGAGATTTTCCAACAAGATTTTTTTTTATTTCTTTGAAAGTATAATTAATTTTCAGTTTTTGACTTTTAGAAAATGTCTCGTTGATTTAAAGTTGGTTGCAATTCTGATCGTTCAGATGAAGAGTTCTTTCGAAAACAATTTTGAATTATAAAATGTAATGTTGATTCGAGTATTATTCTCGACTGTTGTTATTGAGTGAAACAGTGTATATACATAATTATTTATTTAAAAGTTTACTGAATATTGTGCACACATAAGTGGAAAATGTTTTTGAGTTGACACTCACTATAAATGTAACTTGGAACGGATTATAGTCAGAAATACATCGTGCTTAGTTAACACGCACTGGGAGATTGTCATTCGATCTGTAACAGTTATCGCTTATGAAGCATATTTAAAATTAGTATCAACGTCTTTGAATTACATAACTTGAGGGAGAGATGGTCATTTTTTTTATAGCATAGTGCGGGATGGTGGTGTTTACATTGAAGAGGTGTGCGACAATACCAATTGTTTTTTGTTGGTATTTCGAAGGTCGACCCCTGTAAGGGACGTTATGTCCTGGGAACCGTTCCTCGGTCAATGGTTGTTGTTGTTATTTGGGCACGCATTTGCGTATGCTTATACCATTTTCAATTTACTCTTGCGTTGTTTTTTTATAGATAGTGGGGAGGATAGGAACATGCCATGGTTATTATAGCGGCTTGAACCATTTTATCCATTCCTTTGTCCCTGTTACGCCCGAGTGAATGAGAGTCTCGCGCTCATGTGTGTGTGTGTGTGTGTGTGTGTGTTGTCGCTGATCCTGTGGAGGATTTTCCATTGCAAGTTGAATATATATATCACCTGATATGTGTCCACGATTTCAGAGTGTGTGATGTCGGATATTACGGTATGTATTTTTAGCCGGGGTACTGCCGTTGATTCTTGATCCGCTGTTTTCTTGGATTCTGGCATTCACGACACTGCTGAAATCGGGTACAGTACGGTACATGGTTCTCGCGGATTTTTGAATCCTGCATCAGTCTGTATGAAAGATGGCGTATGTAAGAAAGATTTCCCTAAACAGTTTCAGGAAGAGACCAAAGATAATGCCAATGGTTATCCTTCGTATAGGAGAAGAAATAATGGACGGATTATTATAAGAACAATTCGAGGCATTGACATCGAAGTCGATATTCGATTCATTATTCCCTACAATCCATTTCTTTTACTTTAGATGCAAGCTCATATTAATGTTGAAATAGGCTCAAGTGTTCGGAGTGTTAAATACATCCACAAATATCTTATATATTAAAATCCACAAGTATGTGTATAAAGGTCATGACTGCTGCATTGTTAAACTATGTCCTGAAGACGAAACGGTGAACTACGATGAAATTACTTCTTTCCTAAATGCTAGATATGTTGGTCCAACAGAAGCCGTATTCAGGATATTTTCATTTCACTTGCATGAACAGTCACATTCTATCGTGCGATTACCAGTTCACTTGCCACACTTGCAAATTATCTATTTTAAAAATGATAACGCTCCTGATATTTTACTTCAAGCACAGTTGCGCACCACGGAGTTACAAGCGTGGTTCAAGTTAAATCAAGATTCGCAAGCCAGAAGTCCGTATATATATTTTGAAACACCAGTACATTACGTCTGGAATAAGAGCAACTGCCAGTGGCAAAAAGGAAAAAAGTAGTTCCGTGAAGAACTATACAGCCTATTTTCATACATCCTGCTCATGTTAATTGCCTCTATCAACATACAAAATTTCAGTTTAATTGCTGTAACAGTTTCGTAGATATTCAGAACCGTCTAAATATGTCAGATGGTCGACAGGTTGGATTTTTATTTTTGTACTATTACATTAAGATTATTGTGTACGTGTGGTATTCAAACTTCAATCGCATGATTAGAATACAAGAAGTAAAAACGAGATTTTAAAATTACGCACAGCAGCCATCTTGTGGTTATGCAAAAAATCGAAATAAATTTGATGCCAGTGGATCAACATTTGTAAAAGCATTTAACGTGCAACGATTCATGGCACTCGGATAGTTAATTCGCGAGAAACGTCCATTTAAATATTTATACTTCGCGTCGCCGCCATGTTGGATTTGTGCTCACCAGGTTACTGAAAGTCCTATAGGTGAACATATGTTCATAGTCTCTATGAACATTAAAAAAAATCTGTTTGGTTGCTGTAAAAGATTCATAGATATTGAGAACCGTCTAAATATTTCGGAACCTCGCCAATTAGGATTGTTATATGTATAGGCCATAGAGTTATGTACCATTCAAGGAAAATTATTGCCTAGGTTCATTATTCAAACTTTCACTTCGATCGCATGATTACGACACAAGAAATAAAAACTTAATTTTAAAATTTCGCACAGCCGCCATTTTGAGGTTATGTAAACAATTGAATTAAATTAGATGGCAGTGCATTACAATCTGCAAAATCATTTACTGTGCCACATTTCACTGCGCTCAGAGAGTTAACTCACGAGAAAAGTCTATTAAAATATTTCAAATTTGCTTGGTCGCCATGTTCGTTTTGTACTTGACAGGTTTATGAAATATACATAGGTAAACTTGTATCAGTACCCTTTATCACCGTACAAAATTGCAGGGTGATATCTGTAATAGTTTCGGAGATATAGAATGTCAGTGAAATATTTCGCACAGACGCCATTTTGAGGTTATGTAAACAATTGAACTAAATTAGACTCCAGTGCATTGCAATGTGTATAAATATATGCTGTACCAAGTTTCATTATGTTTGGATATTTAAATCGCGAGAAGAGTCTATTTAAAAGTCTCAAATTCGCTTTGCCGCCATGTTGGTTTTGTAGTCACCAGGTTTTTGAAAGTCTCATAGGTGAACTTCTAGTAGTGCCCTTTATCACCGTACACAATTTCAGGGCGATATCCGTAATAGTTTCGGAGATATAGAATGCTAGTGAAATATTTCGCACAGCCGCCATGTTGGATTGGTGAGACGTAACCAGATTTGAAGGGCACGGTAGAGGTCGCCGGGAATAGTGCTATGAACTTACCGAGTTTCACTGAAATTGCTCCAGCCGTTTAGATTTTATTAGGGGGACACACACACACCTCACACACACACACACACACACACACGCACACACACATGGACAAAAGGTGATCTCATAAGCCTATTTTAAAAAAAATAAAAAATAGGCTAAAACTGTTTCAAAAACTATAGGCAGAATGTATAATGTTTCGCCTACAGAAACAGAAAGGTATTATTTACGCCTGTTATTGCTTCACGTCATAGGTACTACCAGCTTCCAGGATCTACGAACATACAAAGCAGTTCTCTATTCTACTATTAAAGAAACAGCTAAGGAGCGAGGTTTGCTGATTGACGATTCTGAATGGCAGCGTTGTTTGGCAGAAGCGTTACAATTTCAGATACCTTCTCAGTTACGACAACTGTTTTCTTACATATGTATCTTTCAGACTCCTTCAAATGTAAGATAGTTATGGGACATTTTCAAGAATTCATTATCTGAAGATTATCTGCAGTTTCACGAACCTAACATTGCATATCAGTTCACTCTTATACATATTTCTAATACATTAAAGCTCCATGGTCTTCCCATTACTTCTCTCAAATTGCCAGCTATTATTGATAATTTCCGTCAGACAAATTTACCAATGAATTATCCAAAACTTAATGAGGATCAATTAAGTCGGATGATAAACCAAGCAAATGGAAACCAAACGGCTATAATTACAGAAATTTTGGGGTTAGTACAAAACAGCAATGGAAGGATGAGTAATGCATATTTCATTGACAGTCCAGGGGGCAAGGGGAATACATTTCTTTACCAATGCTCGATTCACAGTTGCGCAAATTTGGGGTTAAATGTAGTTTCTGTTGCATGGACTGGTATTGCAGCAATGTTACTACCTCAGGGGCGCACTGTACACAGCCAGTTCAAGTTACCTCTACATTTACATGAAAGTTCTATATCAGGAATAAAAGTTAACAGCAAGGAAGCATTTTATATTCGTTCAGCAAAACTTATCATCTGGGATGAAGCCTCTATGGCTAATAAGCACGAATTGATGTGTGTAAATCACTTGCTCAAGGACATCATGCATAATGACGTGGCTTTCGGAGGAAAATTATCATATTAGGTGGAAATTTTAGGCAGGTATTGCCTGTTGTGCCTCACGCATCTAAAGCAGCATCAGTCCAAATGTCAGTAAGGTTCTCTCCTTTGTGGCCATTATTCAAAATTTTTAAACTCAACAAAAATATGCGAGCGGATACAGATCAACGTGACTTTGCAAACTTCTTCATACAAATTGTTAACGGTGAATACCCTCACGACGATGGAGAAAATTCTGAATTAGTCCCACGCTGAAAAATATTTCACACTTTTCAACAAGATGTTCAGTAAAGAACATATAGCCTACTTTCTCCTAAATGCATGGGTATTGTTATAACTCTTTGTCCTTTTCAAGGAGTATAATTGAATGTTGGTTGTAGTAGCTTGTTGAAATACAACGTGCTATAGGGATATTAAACATGAATATGAGGAGCCCTTTGCTAGTGCTAACTCTGTAAAAAAATTCATTCAATTCGGTTTCACCGTGTTTGAATTGATATGGGGAATGGATTTACGCATACTTGGCCACAATCTGCAAACTATTGGGCAGATGATCTTGCAGTTTGGTCAGGATATGCTTTCCACATAAAGATATGTTGTTGCAAAATTTGGTAGAGACTAGATTATTAGGTTGGTCGTATTTAAATTTTAGCTTTTAACATTTGGGTGGCCGCGATTACGTTTCCGTCAAGATGGCGGTGATATAAAACATGACACTGAGGTGCCCTTTGCTACTGCTACCTCTGTACCAAATTTCGTTCCATTCGGTTTCACCGTGTTTGAATTAATAGGGGGGATCGATTTTGACACAATGATGGCCGCCATCCGCAAACTATTACCCTAATAACCTATTAATATGGTCAAAGGATGCTTCCTCCATAAAGGTATGTTGTTGCAAAATTTGGTAGAGATCGGATGATTAGGTTAGTCGTAATTTGATTTAAGCTTTGAACATTTGTGTGGCCGCCATTACGTTTCCGTCAAGATGGCGGCGATATAAAACATGACAATGAGGTGCCTTTTGTTAGTACTACCTCTGTACAAAATTTCGTTCCATTCGGTTGCACCATGTTCGAATTAATAGGGGGAATCGTTTTTCACACAAAGATGGCCGCCATCCGCAAACTATTAGGCTAATGACCTATTAATTTGGTCAAAGAATGCTTCCTCCATAAAGGTATGTTGTTGCAAAATTTGGTAGAGATGGGATGATTAGGTTAGTCGTAATTTGATTTAAGCTTTGCACATTTGTGTGGCCGCCATTACGTTTCCGTCAAGATGGCGGCGATATAAAATATGACACTGAGGATCACTCTACTAGTACTACCTCTGTACCAAATTTCGTTCCATTCGGTTTCACCGTGTTCAAATTAATAGGGGGATCCTTTTTCACACAAAGATGACCGCCATCCGCGAACTATTAGGCTGATGACCTATTAGTACAGTCAAATGATGCTCCCCTCATAAAGGTATGTTGTTGCAAAATTTGGTAGAGATCGGATGATTAGGTTAGTCGTAATTTGATTTAAGCTTTGAACATGTGTGTGGCCGCCATTACGCTTCAGTCAAGATGGCGGCGATATAAAACATGACACTGAGGTGTCCTTTGCTAGTGCTACCTTTGTACCAAATTTCGTTCAATTCGCGTTTACCGTGTTCGAATTGATAGGGGGGGACAGACATTCAGAGTCCACACACTCACATACACACACACACACACACAGACAGTCTCACACACATACACACACACAGACAGACACACTTTTTTTTGCCTTGTGTTGATCTCATAAGTCTACTTTCATTTTTTGCAAAAATCGAAAGTAGGCTAAAAATAGCGATTTTAGCCCCTAACAAGATGTTCAGTAAAGAACATATAGCCTAATTTCTCCTAAATGCATGGGTATTGTTATATCTCTTTGTCCTTTTCAAGGAGTATAATTGAATGTTGGTTGTAGTAGCTTGTTGAAATACAACGTGCTATAGGGATATTAAACATGAATATGAGGTGCCCTATTCTAGTGCTACCTCTGTAAAAAAATTCATTCAATTCGGTTTCACCATGTTTGAATTGATCTGGGGAATGGATTTGCACACATATATGGCCGCTATTTGCAAACTATTGGGCTGATGACCATGTAGTCAGTCATAAGATGATTTCCACAAAAAGGCATGTTGTTGCAAAATCCGGTAGAGATCAAATTATTAGGATGGTCGAAATTTGATTTAAGCTTTTAACAATTGGGTGGCCGTCATTCCGTTTCCGTCAAGACGGCGGCGATATAAAACGTGACACTGAGGTGCCTTTTGCTAGTGCTACCTCTGTACCAAATTTCGTTCAATTCGGTTTCACCGTGTTTGAATTGATAGGGGGAATCGATTTGCACACATACTTGGCCACCATCTGCAAACTATTGGGCAGATGATCTATTAGTTTGGTCAAAGGATGCTCCCTCCATAATGGTAAGTTGATGCAAAATTTGGTAGAGATCGGATGATTAGGTTAATCGTAATTTGATTTAAGCTTTGAATATTTGTGTGGCCGCCATTACGTTTCCGTCAAGATGGCGGCGATATAAAACATGACACTGAGGTGCCCTTTGCTAGTGCTACCTCTGTACCAAATTTCATTCCATTCGGTTTCACCGTGTTCGAATTAATAGGGGGAATCGATTTTCACACAAAGATGGCCGCCATCCGCAAACTATTAGGCTAATGACCTATTAGATTTGTCAAAGGATGCTTCCTCCATAAAGTTATGCTGTTGCAAAATTTGGTAGGGATCGGATGATTAGGTTAGTCGTAATTTGATTTCAGCTTTGAACATTTGTGTGGCCGCCATTACGTTTCCGACAAGATGGCGGCGATATAAAACATGACAATGAGGTGCCTTTTGTTAGTACTACCTCTGTACAAAATTTCGTTCCATTCGGTTGCACCATGTTCGAATTAATAGGGGGAATCGTTTTTCACACAAAGATGGCCGCCATCCGCAAACTATTAGGCTAATGACCTATTAATTTGGTCAAAGAATGCTTCCTCCATAAAGGTATGTTGTTGCAAAATTTGGTAGAGATGGGATGATTAGGTTAGTCGTAATTTGATTTAAGCTTTGAACATTTGTGTGGCCGCCATTACGTTTCCGTCAAGATGGCGGCGATATAAAACATGACACTGAGGTGCCCTTTGCTAGTGCTACCTCTGTACCAAATTTCATTCCATTCGGTTTCACCGTGTTCGAATTAATAGGGGGAATCGATTTTCACACAAAGATGGCCGCCATCCGCAAACTATTAGGCTAATGACCTATTAGATTTGTCAAAGGATGCTTCCTCCATAAAGTTATGCTGTTGCAAAATTTGGTAGGGATCGGATGATTAGGTTAGTCGTAATTTGATTTCAGCTTTGAACATTTGTGTGGCCGCCATTACGTTTCCGACAAGATGGCGGCGATATAAAACATGACAATGAGGTGCCTTTTGTTAGTACTACCTCTGTACAAAATTTCGTTCCATTCGGTTGCACCATGTTCGAATTAATAGGGGGAATCGTTTTTCACACAAAGATGGCCGCCATCCGCAAACTATTAGGCTAATGACCTATTAATTTGGTCAAAGAATGCTTCCTCCATAAAGGTATGTTGTTGCAAAATTTGGTAGAGATGGGATGATTAGGTTAGTCGTAATTTGATTTAAGCTTTGAACATTTGTGTGGCCGCCATTACGTTTCCGTCAAGATGGCGGCGATATAAAATATGACACTGAGGATCACTCTACTAGTACTACCTCTGTACCAAATTTCGTTCCATTCGGTTTCACCGTGTTCAAATTAATAGGGGGATCCCTTTTCACACAAAGATGGCCGCCATCCGCGAACTATTAGGCTGATGACCTATTAGTACAGTCAAATGATGCTCCCCTCATTAAGGTATGTTGTTGCAAAATTTGGTAGAGATCGGATGATTAGGTTAGTCGTAATTTGATTTAAGCTTTGAACATGTGTGTGGCCGCCATTACGCTTCAGTCAAGATGGCGGCGATATAAAACATGACACTGAGGTGTCCTTTGCTAGTGCTACCTTTGTACCAAATTTCGTTCAATTCGCGTTTACCGTGTTCGAATTGATAGGGGGGGACAGACATTCAGAGTCCACACACTCACATACACACACACACACACACAGACAGACTCACACACATACACACACACAGACAGACACACTTTTTTATGCCTTGTGTTGATCTCATAAGTCTACTTTCATTTTTTGCAAAAGTAGTAGAGTTTGCTTCCCTTTGGATATTGCATCATCATGACCAGAAATTGCGTAATCCTGATGACGTCATGGGTCCTTAGAGCGAGCACGTGGTCCAGGTGGGATCAGGTGAATGGCTAATGGCTAGGATGACCAGCATGCCTTGTGTTCGCACGGAGAGGGCAGCGGAGGTCAGTTGTGTATCATGGCTATTAATTATTGATTGATTATTGAATTATATTTTGGTAATTGTTCAAGGAAGTGGAGAGAGTCTTGGGTGTCATAACTTTTGAATGAGAGTGTACGGTGAGGCGCTCGACATTACTGGCTCGCTACCAGACATGTGGTGTGCAGCTGTTCCGTTTTTTATTGCTCGCGCCGTGCGGCGAGGCGTGAGACCAGCCAGCGCTCTCCACACATGTGGTGCATGGTTGTTAAAGTTTTTGCTCGCGCTTGCTAAATAAGTAAACTGGCGTTGTAAAGCTACACTCTGTTTAAGTACGGCATATATTACCAGAGCGTGGGAGTGAACTTGTGTTACTCGATGTCGCTATGTTATGTCTGTTTAATTTAAATGATGTTATCATTTTTTGTGTTCTGGCTTGCTTCATGATCTCAATTTGGTTACAGTGTTTTATATGTCATGTATATCTTCGAGTGTGTGAAATGAATCTTGATCTGTTTGTTATAAGATTCCTAGACGTCATTATTCAAGTGTGTAATTTTTAATGAGAGAACAAGATCTGAAGCCAGTTCCCAGAGCTCCATGTGAAAATGTTTAAAATAGCTTTTTTGCAGTTTGATATTCACAATATAAAAGAGCACATAGCTATGAAGTATCAGTTAGTTTCAAAGTAACACAGTTGTCTATCATCATGACCATGTATGGAAGTCTTCTTGTCAAGCTCCAGCAGCTCTATGAGATAAAATCTCTGAGAGAGCAATCAGAGAGGCTGGGGTTAAACTTTGCCGTGAGCGCGCTCAAAGTGTAGGAGGATGTGTGGTTCAACGGGCTGACTAATTTACAGCAAGACATGTACAATTGTGAGCTCTTAGAAATAATTCGAGACCGCCAGCATTGTCGAGAGTTGACGTCGGATGGTGTAACCCCCCACATATTGGGAGTAATCATTCAGCGGCTGCAAGCAATCAACTCGGACAGTATTGAGCTGCTCGATTTTCCGCCGCTGGAGGAAGAGAGTGTGGGGGGTGAAGATCATGCAGGCATGGATGCCGAAGAAGGTGAAGAAGAAGAAGTCCAAATTGTAAATTAAATGGACGTTGGACAGTGGTTGTTTTTTAACGAAAAAAAAAATAATAATTTTGTGTAGTGTAAATTTTTTTAAAAATATATTTATTTGATCATTTGTGGTTTACATTAATTATATAATATGAATTAGTGAAAAATGATATGATCTTCGTTCTTAAAGTGGTAAGTAGTTCTTTTTCCAACAAGCTGCGGAGAATTGAAGATGCTGTGTTGTTTGCAGAGTGGAATATGCTGGTCTTGTGCACGGGTAAGTACAATCATTCTTTTCTTTCTTGCGTGTGTTGGTTTTAGTGAGCTGAAAAATATATATAGAGACACATTAATAATAATAATAATAATAATAATATTTTTGCGAGGAATTAAAAATAAAAAACTTACACTGTTGTAATTAGAAGATATTTTTGTTGGGGATCCATGAGTTGTGAGTTGAATCGAATCCAAGCCAAGATACGAAGGCTCGGGTTCCTTTTCTACGTAGTACTTTGTCGACTAAGTAAATATTAGGATGTTTTGTTCGTTGTAACTCTGCTTCATAGAACGCTCCGAATATCTGCAAATTTGTATTATCTTTTAAAAGATATGTTCGTGGATTAGTATTTTGAACTTTATAAATTGTAAATAATTCCGTTGTCCAATTAGCTTCGTACCCCTTAGTGAAGTGTTTCTTGATTTTTGATATTCTTACAATGTCACCGATTTTATATTTAGGTTTTCTTAAAGTTTCATTATATTGTGTTGGCAAGCTGGGTGGATTGTTTCTTTTCACATCAATAGGTTTCATGCCGATGCTGCGATGTATTTTGTGATTATACTTTACTAGTAACTCAGGCAAAATATGTACCCTTCGGTAAGAACCTCGTGTTGTGAATTCTTTCCACATCGATTCCTTAAGAGTTCGATTAAATCTTTCTACCACACTCGCTTTAATGGAGCTGCCAGTGGAATAATGCTTTAGATTTTGTTTCTGAGACCATGTTTTGAATTCACTGTTATAAAATTCCGTTCCTCGATCGGTGTGAAAATAATTGGGCAATCTTTTACTTTGAGAATAAACAAATTTTAAGCTTTTTACAATCTCACTTCCTTTTTTGGTTTTAAGAGGAATTGCCCATGCATATTTCGAGTAAACGTCAATAATGGTTAATAAATATTTAAATCCATTATTCCATTTTGCAAGTTTGGACATGTCCACAAGGTCAGCTTCATGGAGGTCATCGATTCCTTTGCTAATAACATGGCGTCTTTTAAACTTTTTTCTAAGCGGTGCGTGAAGTTCTTTTGCAATTTCTCGTCTGATTTCGTTCATAGTTATTTTCCAAACAATGTTTTATAACATACTGTGCATTGTTTTACAAACGTTGGAATTTTTATTCAATATATCCTGCATTTCTTAGTTCTTCTTCAATTGCAAAGATTTCGCTGTCGAGTCCTGTGTGACCTGCAGCTTTCGATGCAATTAATTTTTTAAGTCTTGATACCAATTTGTTTGGTTCATTCCAGTGAACGAATTCAATATTGTTTCCGCCTTCAAATTTCCAAATGGCTTGTGGCGCGATGTGATTTTTTTGACCATATCCAGTATGCATCGTAGTATTTGCTTCTTCTTCATTTTCATCTGCTGTTTTTATAATTCTATCTATGTCTTCAGTGAGAAGGGGTTCAATTATATGTCTATACTTATAAGATTGCGTTCCTCTTGGAGCTGCATTGCTTGTATAATTTCTTTTGTGCACGTTTGAAACATTTAATAATTTCAAATATGAACTTAAATCACTCCTATCTATTAGAGTGGGGTCTGGTACTTTCCTTTGAATCAGTTCAAGTAGACCTTCTGTAATTGGAAATTTTTCACCACCAACTTTTATCCACTTTTTATCAAAGAAAACTCGTTCGCGCCCCAAGTATTGTTTATCATTTCTTATCGTTATACCATATGTTCTATCCACGTTTTGTTTAATGTACGGATCAAAGTAGCGGTTAAGTAGTGAAATTATTTTGATGCTATCTCCATCTTCTTCGTCTGAAGTAGCAGTGGATTCAGAATCGTCATATTTTCCTTTTCTTTTTCGATTTTCTTTATTTTGAGTTGACGTATTAGCAACAGCTACAAGTTGATTTAATGAACTTGTTACTGGTTTAAAGTTAGTCTCTATATCTAATTCTTTTCGTCTAACATCATTTTGAAGTGAAAGATACTTGTCTTTAACATCTTTTTTTAAGCGAGAAAGTTTATCCTTTACTCGACTTTCAGCTTTAATCTTCGAGCTCTTCTCCATGACTAAACGGAAATTGTGGTTGTTTTACTTATTTATAGTATATTCAAAATCGATTTGAAGAGGAAGATCATCAGTTTTATGTTTTTTAGGGTCTCTAAGTCGAAATTGAATTTCATCTTGCTCTTCAACGACAATATCACTGCCATCCAGTTCAATCTCTTGACGTATATTTAAAATTGCATACACAATTGGAGATCTTGGTGAAACAAAAATTGGTTTTAATACGCCTTTGTAGGGAAGTTGGTACTGTATGTTATGATTATGAAGCGTGTATACTGGTGAATGGATTGATGGTGTGTTGGAGAATTTCAGAATAAATTTCGATAAGTTATTTTTCTTTACTTCATCTTTTAATATACCATATTCTTCTTTGGATGCAGTAAAACTTTCGAGTGGTTCTTTGTTAACCAATTGCTCAATTTTTTCCAGTTCAGTTTTTAACTTGTTATATTCTTCTTTGGATTCAGCAGCATAACTTTCAAGATCTTCTTTATTAACAATATTGAGATTGTTAGCAACACCCTCAATACGAGTTTGTAAATTGCTTAAAATTTCTTTTAGTTGATTAACTTCAGTTCGTGAAGCAGCATAGTGTTCTACAAACCGTTTATTTGTCACGTCTTGGTCGTTAACAGGAAACTCAACATTTGTTTGTTTTTGATGTTGTAGATTGTTTACAGTTTGTTTCAATTGATCAAATTCACGTCGGGAAGCGGCATATTGTTCAACAAACGTCTTATTTGCAACATCGTTATCGTATATGGGATTGTTTACGTGAGTAATTCGTTTACTCATCATATTTAAAGTTCCACCATCGTCTACGTTTAAAAAGTTTTGTTTATTAAATTTAGCGATTAAGTCTTCTAGATCTTTTCGAGAGGCAGCAAAGTTTTCTAAGTAATATTTGTTTATTGCATCTAACGAATCGATTGGTTGAGATATGTTTGTTATTCTTCTATTTAACATATCTACAGTTTCATCATCTCTGTTTATATTCAAAAGAGATTTTTTAATTTCATCGAGTTCATTTGTTACATGAGTTTTAAGAAAAGAATACGTTACCGCATCTTGATTTTGAATTGGATCTTTAACATTTCTTATTCTTTTGTTACCCAAGTCGAGAGTATCTTGATCATACGGAAAGTGATCTTCTGAAAATTCTCGCACTAAACCATGAATGAATTCTACTCGTTGTAACACTTCGGTTATTCGGGTCTCAAGATATTTTTATATTCGATGTATGTTGCTGCATTGCAATAAGGTTTACTGCATCATTTGCAGATGATGGTAAAGCTAAGCCCGCGAGACGTTTGTTTTGAAAGTCAAGTTCTTTTTTCTCTATTTTAAAAATTGAAAAAATTAAACCTTTAAGGTCGTTCAAGTTTCGTTGTATGTCTTCTTTAGACTCGATTTTATTTAGCTCATTTAATAACTTCACTACATAACCTTTGTTGCATGCATCTTCAACATGTATTGGCGTTCCAACATTTTTTAACCGTTTGCCGTTAATACTTAGATGTCCGTCGCTTGTTGTTGTTGTTAGTTGATTTCCATATTGCAGTAGCTTATCATCAACATATGATTTAGTTGCAATATCATGTCGTGAAGTCGGTCGTCCGATAGACACATTATTGGTTTTGTTAAACGATGTCATAGTTAAGTTGTTAACCACGCAAAAGCTATAACACGAATGGGCATTTACCTCTTTTTGAAGTCATATTTATAACTGAAAATAAACATCAAATCCATTTTGATATCGACCATTTTGTAAATCGCTATCTTTATCGATAACCAAAAAACCAAACTTAGAGTTTTGCCAACAATACGAACAAATATCAAAGAACTGTTCATAGCTCATATCTGTATTTACATGATCGTTATATACGTGACGCAAGTTTGTTCCGTCTTGTTTAAAAAGAATTAAAAAATTAGCGTTATCTCTAATTAGATGTTTAGGTATACAAGAATATGTTTGACAAAGATAAAATACGTCAACGTTGTGATGACGACCTCTACTGAAATAATCTTTCATGTGTTGTTGTTTATTGCTGGCTACATCATCAAAAACAAATATAGAGTTTTTTCTAGCCATTTCTGGAGGCATTACTTCATCATTATCGGAAAAAAATCACTTTTTATTTCTTTTATGGAGTCCAAAACTTTTTTAATTCAACATATTTACTTTGAGCAAGTGATTTAGAATAAATATAAACGTTTTCAAAACGAACTCCATTTTTATGATACAATAAATTTAGCATTACGTTTGTTTTGCCACAGTTCGATGGACCGCAAATGATACATCGAATTGTGTTCGGTAGTAAAACACCATGCTTTCTTTTTTCACTTTTACTCTGGTTTTCAGCATTAGTAAATGAAATTACTGGTAGAGTGTTTGACTGCTTAACAAACTTCAACATGTCTACGTTTACGTCTGAGAATGCACACTGCACAAAAAATCACATCACATCAACATATATTGCTTCCACACGTATCATAACTTGTATTATATGGAATAATAGTAGGATTTTCAGGATTTAAATCAACGTTGCCGACGTAAAACCCTCTTATATATGGACAATATGGCGCCCATTTTTCATGATCATTTAAAGGATTATCGTTTTCCCTCCAATTTTCAATTTCAATCTTACAGAATATACATTTCACCTTATCACCATGACCAGTATAATAAAATCCTGCTGATGCTAAACAAAATTCGTTTGGACAGGGAAGAGGCCAATTTTGAGAAGTTTTAAGTCTTTCATATTCACATTTCAATTCTATGCTAGGAGAAATATTGTTTACGTAGGGGCAAGAAAAAGCCCATTTCTTATGCTCTTCAAACGGATCATCATCTTCTTCCCAATAACTAAGTTGCAGATTACAGAAAGCACACCTAACCATATCCTTATATCCAAAATAGAAAAATCCTGCCGCTGCTAACCATGCAGTGTTCGTAAAACTGTCTGAAGACCAGGTCTTAAATGTTTTTAGCCGATCTCTTTCAGATTTTAAATTCATTTCTTTTTGACTCAATATCATTTGCATTAACTGTTTTTTGGAATACTTTACACAATTAAAATACTTCATGATGCTGGTTTACTTCACAAAGAAAAGATGTTCACCACACAAAGCTAAATGCGAACTGAGATGAATCAACAAAACACGTTGGCTAATATGCATGATTTGCATGTGTGTTGGGTTGGCCGAGCGGTCTAAGGCGTTAGACTTAAGATCTAATTTTCAGAAATTGAAAGCGAGGGTTCGAATCCCTCACCTGACAATATTATTATTTTATTTACATGTAGAGTGAGGAGGTAATTGATCATTAGTAAGAACTTTAATATGAAATGGTACAAAAGCCCTTTTCTTCTTTATTCATTTAGAATTACAATTAATACAATTTTATTTCTCTTGAAGTAATCTCATTCTTTTTTTTTTAGTTGTCCAGATGAGTGTGGGTGTGTTGAGATGATCTTCTTCTTTTAGTTGTCCAGATGATTATTTTCTGTAGACAAAAAAAATATACACTGTGTTAAAAAGCAAACTAAAAACAAAATATGTATAGCTGTCAACGACACTAGTAGATTTAAATTAATCACCTTTTATAGATAGCGATTACAGTTGTCACATTTGCAGCGAAGATGAAACAGTTGAAATTTCCTCTTTAGATGATCTGGTAGATGTTCCCACTCTAGACGAATTCGTTGTGGTTCATATATAGTCAGTACGTTTATAGGAAAGTAGTTCCAATCAAACTTATTAAAACCTCGAAGTCCATTGTTTCGAAACTTGTTTATTATCGAACACACGATTTTCATGATGCCATCAGAAGAATTTAACCAATGTTGAACAGCATTGACGTTGAATTTAGCACAACTAATGCTTCCCATTGCTAGAGATGGTAAATGTTTTGGACAATCTGTAGGTAAACGATGGCTATGCCTCAACATTAGGTCTGACATTCCATCAATCGTATTAAGATCGAATAATGAGTCTGGGGAAAGTGCTTTTAGTGCAAACAAAGAAAATTCCTGTGGCAAATTATATACAACTAAATAATCATATTTATTCTTAATAGACTCAAAAAAAGAAGAAAGAGTTTTTTCACAATATGCTGCAACCCATGTGATCACGGGGCTGAATGAAGGTATATTCCCGTTATTTAACATACAGTAAGCAAGTTCCAAACTGCCGTTTGGTAGCTTGCGAATGTCTGCAACTATTGGTTGCTTCTTATTCCACGTGCCAGCATCAGTAGAAGGAGAGTTTGTTGTTGTCAATTCCATGATTGCAACTAAAGTGAGAATACTTGTTTACTTGCTTGCTTATAACTTAGCAAATATTGGTTTAGATAATTACTTCATTCGTTAATGGTCTGTAAGATATTTGACGATCATGAATAAGAACACAATAAAGAGTTGTATCTTCAGGTATATTCTCACTCGTCTCGATTTCAATTCGCACATTGACTGAAGATGTCTTCACTGCTTCCACTTGTTCGAGACAATTAATTACAATAATCGGACAATGAGACTTAAATTCATCTCGTGAAACCAGAGTCTCTGAACGAACATCGTCGATCTGATAATATACATTACGAAATTTAACAAACATGTCATATAACTCGCTGTAGTCATTTATGGCAATTTCAGATGTTGGCATTTCATAGGGATAAAAAATTGAATTTAAAAAAACTCTTATAGATTTAATGTTACAATGGTCGAAATAGGAAGAGCATGTGTTTAGTAAATTTCTTCTAGTTTGAAAACCTAATAAAAATTGACGCGGTTTTTGAGTTTCAGAAGTTGTCATGACAGTCCAACTATATTTAGTTGTTCTAGGAAGAGAAGGCAAGACATGAACATCCCACGATCGAAAACCAACCTGAATGGGAATATTTTTCTGCATTAGTTTTAATCTTTTAATTTGTTCTTCGTCCGATAATAATAAAACGGGAATTTTTAGATAAACATTAAATAACTTGACCTTAGAAAGATCGTTTTCGGTTGTCGATTGCAACGCACGTGCGTCACTTGACGATCGGAGAAGTATTACCTCATGCTTGCAGTTTAAAATCGGCTTTCTGTAATCCTCTGCTATTCCTAACAGGTTGCTTAAAGGAAGTATTATATGAAAACGTTTTGTGTTACTATCAACAATATTTGCTTCACTTGCTGGTGTTGTTAAAGAGGGAAAATAGCCAGCATTTTGTAAAGCTGTATATTCGTTTTTTGAATATGATGCAAAGGTTTTTATAGAACTTGTTATACCTAGATGGCGTGTACGATCAATTTCTTTACCATTTAACGTGATGCGAATTTCGCTAAAAAGATTAGCCCCAAAATTTTGGTCAGGATGTGCTGTAGTAGAAGCAGCCGGATTTATGTTAGAAGTAATAATTTGACCTTCTAAGTGAAGAACACCTTCTGATAATAAAACTATGTTTTCTTCATTTTGAATCGGTATTCGAATTTCATCATTATTTTCGAATTTATTAGCTGAATAAGGTTGATAAACTCTTTCTTCTCGTCGCACAACTCTGTTGTCAACCTCTCTTTTATCTGTTATGTTAAACATGCTAAACATGTTAACAGCTTCAACTATAGATAGAAACTAAATAAGATTGACAATTGCATATATATTTATATTGAAATTAAAGTACGCGATAGCCTAAAGACTGTAAGAAATGTTTGTTGTTACTCGATAACTGTTTCTTAGATTTCAAGGTGTGATGTCGTTGTTTTTTTTACAAATTTTAGCTGATTGATTTATATTATTTTTTCGAATCAGAGTCGACTTCTTTTTTTTTTCAAACTTTGAGTATTATATAGTATAACCATATTTGTGATTGTTTTCTAGTAAGCTTACTCAAGTAGAATGAAAACATAACAGTATTTCATTACTTTATATAGCAAGATATCGTGCTGGACGAATAATTAATTCTACAGTTAAATCTTCATCTTGCAAATCAATGAGCTGTTGAAGATGATCTTCAAGTTGCACAGATACATGTTGAATAACCTTGGTGTTCATAGGCAAAAAATTAATTGTTGTTGGTTGTACAACAATCGGGTAACCAGCAGGAACATGAGCTTTAAAATTATATAATGAGTGTGTTGGTTTATGGTTCAAATAAGAACTCGTACCAAGCACAAGGTTGCAACATACTCGAATACTATTAACAGTGTTAATTTTAATCATATATTCAGAATGATGAGTTGTGTTTGCCTTGAACTTTCTATGAGAAAATCCCAACAAATCTGCAATAGAATCTGCAACACCAAAATCTATAGCAAACACTTTCGAATGTAGTTTACAATGATAAAAGACTTTATCATAATTAATATAAAATGATGGGAATTTGTCTTTGTCACCTAATAAATGTTCAACTAATAATTCATTAATCTTTTCACTTAATTGTTTTAACGTATAGCTAGCATTGGGTATTATTAAATTCGCTCTATCCGCTTCGTTCAACTTTATAGCCAAAACGTTATTATTCTCGCTAATTGTTACTTCATTATCGATTCTATTTCGATCAATTTCAATTTCTCTTTTATTCTCTTTAGGTTTTTTTTTTTTTTTTTTTTTTTGTTAGCGTATGGCTTTTAGTGCCGGGAGTGTCCGAGGACATGTTCGGCTCGCCAGTTTTTGTAGCCGCTTCGAGACGGACACCCAATGGGTGAGCTACAAGTACCGTTGGGGAGGGAAGGAGGGAAGTTGGAATGTAAGGACGAGGAGTTGGAAGGTAGCGGCTGTGGCCTATAGTTTGGGACCAACCCCGGCATTTGCCTGGAAGGAAGATGGGAAACCACAGAAGACCATCTTCAAGGTTGCCGGCGGGGGGATTCGAACCTCCTCGCCTCCCGGATGTGAGCGACTGCCATCAGTCATGCCGTAACCACCACGGCTAACTCACCCGGTTCTCTTTAGGGTAAACTTTCTTTTCAATACCTAAAGGCCCTGCTACACTGTTGGCTACAGTGAAATCAATATTAAACGGAGAAGACAAAACGAGGCCGTTGTCTCTTTTTGCATCTATATCCTCTTCCAAATACATTTTTGTTTTTTCTAAATGTTTTGGTATAAGTTTCGACAATGAGTGATAACTAAGTAAATCATCAAAAGTTGAGGCTAGATCTTCCAATTCATAAATACCCGGTGGTACCACTAAATCAATTGATAAAAAATTAGTAAAATGAATGCGAAATTTATTATTTCTGTTGGTAACATTTCGAATGGAATTAGATGTATACAATCCTGCAAGTCCTATTTCAAAAAACTCTGCTCCTACAAGATGAATCGGGTTCTCCAATGTAACATCAATCTTCGAGCCTTTACCTTCAAGAGTTATCCGTCTTTCGAAAGCCATCTTTGAAATGTTTAAAGACGGTCTGTGTTTCCCTTATTTATACAATACAAGAAGACTAAACATAAATGTCCGCAAATCGAAGAAGTAATCGATTGATATGAATGAAAATTATATTGTAGATAGCAATTTTTAAGATATGTTAAAATTTCTAATGGTGGTCTTAAATTACCAATACTATCAAAATAATGCACATATTTACCACGTTTACTGAAAGCCACCCAATGTGAACCGGATTTATCCATCGGTTCAAGGTTAACAATACAGTTTTCATTTTTTCGAGGATATCTTGGTAACGTATCTCGCATAAAGACTCCTCTAAAATTTGGAATCTTTAATTGATGTGCGTATTTAGCTAAATCGAAATTACTTAATGCTTTATTTGGTATTTGGTTAATTATCTTTTGTATGCAGGAGGATTTAAATAAATGCCTTGACCTCCTTTTCCTTGCATTGCTTCTATCATTCGATTGTGTCTTTTCATTTCTTTTAGTTCTTCTTGAGCAGCTTTCGCCTTGTTTATAGCAGACGCCACCCCTGCTGCTCCGCCTGCTAGACCCCCCAAGCCCGACAAGGCTGCAAATATCGGAAGTAGGGGTAAAATACCACCTTGCTTTTTCGATGTTCTTCTTTTTTTTAATCTTTTCTTGTTTTTTTTTTATTATTTAAGTTTCGCTTACCTCCTCCAATTTTAGACTTAGCTTTCATGATGCCACCCACTGTTAGTGCAGCCGCTCTCTCTCCAAATGATGCGTCACGGGATTTTACACGAGACCAAGCTTTTGAAGCTAAAATTTCATCAGCCTCTCTTCTTTTGTTTGAATCTTTATGCTTTGCGTAAGCAATGTCGTGCTCTTTGCACGCTTTATCTAATATATTTATTCCTGTATCACCACGGCTCAATCGCTTTTCTAATTTTGTTCCTGGTCCACAATATTCATATCCCGGGATGTGTAATTCCACGGGTAAATTATCAATAGTTTTATTAAGTACACGACTAATTAATGATCCACTTCCTGTTCGTTTATATTGAGTGGTAGAGTTGCTCCTCTTACAACGCACCATTACTAAATGATATGTAATATAAAGTAATTATACATATATATATTTCTGGAAAATGGGAATGGTGGGGGGAGGTGTTTTTTTTTAAATAATACACACAAAATTTGGGTTATTATTTATTCTTTTTTTTTCATAAGCATAGGAACACACAAAAAATTAGTAATATTAACAGCATAAAAGTGTGTGTGTGTGTGAAAGAAATAAAGTAAGTGAGATGAACTGCTTTAATCTCAATTTGTTTCTAATCATTTTTTCAGAGAAAAATGACCAAACGGTAAAGTATCAATTCCGTTTTCAGTTATGTGTCTTCTATCTCCGTTTGATGAAATTGCCAACTTATTTTGCCGAACAGTAAATACAGAATGAGATTTTGAAATTATACAAACTTGAACTTTGTTGACTTTATCTCTGTTATAAAGACACTTTCGATACTCATCAATATTCATACTTTTACTCACACTCTTCTTAATGCCTTTAGCCTTACACAAGCTATTCATTTCATCACACAATTTTATTGCATACATTTTGGGTCGTAACCCCACAAATTCTTCAACAATCCTTCCAGCATTTTCATCTTTCATTAAACCAATTTCACCTTTATTTTGTCTCACAATGCCAAAAGGATTGTTTGTTTCATAGTTTCCAGTATCAAACAAATTTGAATGCTGTTTTATGAACTCATAAATATCATAATAGAATATATACATAAAACTATCGGTGTCTGTGTATAACAACCTCACATTTGATTCAGGATTTGCTAAAATAACATTGTAATGAAAGTCATTCATTTTACATTTAGACAAATCTAATATAGATGCACCAACATATACTGGTTGATTGTGAAAAATCTTTAGTCTACTCATCTCGATGACCATACATTGTTCATCGAATATAATTCTATGTTTAAAATTAGCCTTAGCTATTAAAGACCTAGCACCACGAGCTCCATGCCATTTGGTGACCCATTTGATGTCCCTTAACTTCCTCACATTCATCAGTGAACGACCAAAAATTGCATTATTCATCAATTTATAAAAATTCTTTTCAAAATCATTTTTGGCATGTTTTCGTTTCTCTGTGTTCACATCAATATATGGTTTTAGCCATTGGCTCTGATTGAATTCAATTATTCTGTGAATACGATCTAATTTCATTCCTAGTTGAATGCATTGCTTTAACAATCTATAATGCAAAACATAACGTTCTTTATTATCTAGGGTAGCCATTAGCTTTGTCAACTTTTCGGGACATAGAGGGTAATCTGAATGTTTGTCATGTAACTCTTGAGGATAAGTCAAATCTACTTCCAAAATATATCCAATTTCTGAAGTATCATCAATACTTAAAACATCAAAGCCTTCAATATTTGCAACCCATTTAAAGCCACCCGTTGGAAGATATTCCATCATCGCATATCCATATAAATTATTAAAGTCAAAGTCCATTATGTAGGAGTCTTGCTTTTTCTCATCATAAGTTTTCATATACTTATTATTAGCAATCGCATGTCGTGTTATACACTGAACATTTCCTCCTCGAATAGATCGTTCAAAAAAGTGTAACATATCAATATCTTGAAGCAATTCAAGTTGAACATTGGTTATCTTTTTCATAGCACACCAAGACATAGATGGCGCAGTGTAAAAATGAGCTGCATCAATGCCATAAGTTTCCATGCCATTCGATCTAAAATTTTCAAAGACATCCGCCAAAAGAAGTGTGTCAACTTTTAAATACAAATCGGCGTATTCTCCTAATGTTTGACAGGAAAACGTTTCCCACACCGATTGAGCAAACTCATACTCTTCATTCGATATTGTTTGATCATTAAGGCCGCTATAAAACTTGGATATTTGAGGTAATTTAGTTTCGTTAAGAACATCCATACTCGTGACGTATTCATAGGGAAACACACCTTTTCTCGCAGTAAGTCGAAACTGTGCATCATCATTAAAATAACGTCGTGTTATTTGCTTTGAACCTTCGCTTAACGAAGATGAACATTGATCTAGTGAACAGGACAAGAAATTATATGTATCGAAAAATCTTAACTGAATGAATCCATTCTTAGCCCGTACATACTTTGTAAACCCTTTATAACGTTCCATATTCACCGCTAACAAACTTATATGACCAGGATTATGTAACACCTCTCCATCACGTTTCTCGAAAATTTCTTTAATTATAAAATGTCCATCATAGGCTGTTAGATTATGAAATGCTATAGGCAAAACCTTTGTTACTTTGTAATTTAAATTACAACTATTGTGTGCGCTTCCTCTATATTTTCCAGTTAAGTGACAATGATCGCGTACTTTGTGTTCATTAACTGCAATCGGTTTCTCGCAAATGTGACACATTTTACTTGACAAAAATAATCTTTCTTCATTTTCGGTCATCTTTAACATTGGCTTAACCGAAAAGTAATATGTTTGAAGTTTATCCACAATACTATAAAGTTCCTTTACAAACAATTCAATGCAATTATTTCCCCTAAAGAGCTTGAAACTGCACAATTCACTATCAAAATTACAATGAAGGTATAAAGAAATGCTGTAAGGAATATGTTTATGTGTTAAAGTAGAGTTATGAATGTCACTATTTGGAAAACAGGAGGAAATTGGAGATAAGACGCATTCAGTGTCTGCATATATTATAAATGGAACTGTATCTTTAACTAGATATTCTGTAAAATTAACAAATCTTTGTTCATCAGTCGGCATTATGCTTTTTGCAACAGGAAACTGTTTACAGTCTGCAAAGTGAACATTTAACTCATCCTCAAGAAAATAATATGACAAACATCGTCTACATATATAAATCCTTCTGCGAGTGCTAGTGACGCTTGAACGCACAAGGCGAGCAAGATTTCTAATTAAACAAAAGTGATAACTTTCACTGTTTCCAATCTGCAACATCAATAAGTCTACACTCCTTTCATATAGTTTATCCGATACATACAAAGGTACAATAGTAAAAGTTTTTTTTCCTTTTACTTCGTTTGTTCCCATACATACCCAATTGTTTTCATCATATTGTGCTCCATACACATTTACAGAAATATTGTTTTGGTTTTCAAACTTGTTTAAATATTTCATTTCCATCGGAATTGGAATACCATCTAAATTTAAAACATCTCTGTAATTAGGATAGGAAGAAAGATGATTCGCGTTTCGAGTTTTTGGATACAAACCAGCAACCACACTCCACGCAAAACAAGCTTCCTTTGTATCATACAAATTTAGCACTGCATGTTTATTTACTATTACATCAGGCAATCTACTAGTATTGGACATTCCTACTCGAAATCCAACATATTTATTTATATTAATTCTCAAACTATGAATTTTTTCTAAAGCCCACCCGGAACCATTTGCTTCAAATTCGCTCATTTTTGTCAATGTACCTTCAATGATATTCTTATTATAAAATTCATTTAAATCAGTATACTCGAAAACTACCTCATTTTTGATAGCAAAATATTTTGTTTCTGATATGTCGCGAAGCACATATTGTGCACACAAAACTGAATTCACCTTTAAAGCTTGTACAGTTAACGCTTTCTTAACATACTTTGTAAACCAAATATTAGCATTCGCTAAAAATTCGCGAGGATCCAAAAACTCATTCTTAACATTTGATACTGCAAGTGTGTACACTCTAGAATTGAATGCCGTTTCAATTAACTCACAGCTCAAGAAAGATTCATCCTTTATTTGAATTGTAATTTCTTCGAAATTCACAGCTTGTTGCAATATGTGCTCACTAATAACTCTCCAACATTCAATCAACTAATCACTGTTCTCAATCAACTCGGTTTGAGTGTTTTCCCCGATTTGGTATGATACTGAAATAGCACCGTTTAGTTCTCTTCGAAAATTAGAAACACTTTCAAATGCATTGTCCAATTGGTTTCTTATATTTTCACTGTTATTATGTATTACAATATCGACCTTTCTACGTTTGCTAGGAGGCGAGGTCATTGTTGGTGTTGTCTAAGCAATTGTCCAATTTGCACTAAAGTTAATACACCACCAACAGTTGGTGTACCATCACTGATGTCTAAGCATACGTCCAATTTGCACTATTGTTAATACACCACCAGCAGTTGCTGTAACATCGGTTTACCATAAACCTATAATCTTTTAAAGTATATTCAAGCCATTGTGATAAATTACTGCCTGTAATCTCCAATGAACAATGAACAGCCTCAAAAGGAAATTCATCCTGAAGTTTACCAAGCAAATTGTTTCTATTCACATTCAATTTTGTTACATCGTAACAAGTCATGGAAAATTCGATTTTGAAAACTTCATCAAATGTATTGTATCCGAAGAAACAAATAAAATGTTCATCTTCACATAATTCTTTCAATAGATATCTTAGAACTGTTTCTGTCACCTCTCACTGACTATCATCTGATTTGCTAACATTGGTAACGTAGACTGAAAATGTTGAAATTCCACTCGAAGATGTCCATTTGTTAAAACAAGCTTCTTTCTCATTACGACTCACCTCGTTATCATCTTCTTCCTCTTCTTCCGGTTGTTGAAAGCATACACGATGATACTCTATTAGCGGGTGCGATCGATGTTCAGTTCCACTCAGGAAATTAACAGTTTTCCACTTCATTATGCTGGTTGTTTTATTAGTTTATTAGATAATCTGAAAAATTAAACAAATTAAGAAATAATTAGCAACTAAATATATCAATCGTTATATCAATCAATACATAAAATATATATAATCCAATACTCACCAAAACATGTCGATGTGAGCGGTTCTTCAACCCCAAATACACCGTCATCAGTTTGCCTTCGAGTACTGTTTCAAAATGACTTGATGTGAGCGGTTCTTCACCCCCAAATACACCAGCATCAGTGTGCCTCCCATTGAGTTTAGTTCATCGATCTCTGATGCGCTTAATTTTGAAAATACTGCTGGTAGAAATACACTTGTTACTTCATCTTCAATGTTAATATCCACCACTATTTTTCTTCCAAACCTCGTCTGTACGGGGCGAATAATTTGGACCACATATGGTAAATCAATGACTAGTTCTGCTAGTTTCTTATTAGAATACTCAGTACAAGATGATAAGTTATTGAACTTCGTTAGAGCTTCCATCACACAATTTGTTCCTCGTCGTTGACTTTCTTTATTTCTTTCACACACACACACACTCTTCGCGCAAAAGTAAAAGTTAAACTCTTCCATGCACTCATCCATTTATATATCCTTCACCCCCACCCATACTCCAGAAACCATATGCTGCAAACTAGCTTCTAACGCAATCATTTCTTTTTTTCCACTATTGCTTAAAGAAGTCAAAGATTACATTCTTAGCCAATGACGTTAAAGGTCAACTCTGTCTCACGCGAACACAGCAGACGAGATCAATCACACTGCTGCACATGGTCAAACTTGCACGGGTGTCAAATGACGGTTAGCATCCAAAGCAAAAAACAATAACAGCTGCACACCACATGTGTGGATGGGAACCGCCTCTCCGCTCAGCCAACCCGAAGCGGACAAAAAAAAAACATAACAGTTGCACACCACATGTGTGGATTGCTGATAGTAGCACACATGCTCACACTCGCATGGGTGTCAGATGACGGTTAACATCCTAATAAACAACCCCCATGACGTCAACACCCATTAACTTTTTATCATCATCGCACAAACAAGCCAAAAGGTCAACCCCTTCCCACGCTAACACGTGCACTGCACATGCTCGCTCCTGGACCATGTGCTCGCTCTAAGGACCCATGACGTCATCCCATGACGTCATCAGGATTACGCAATTTCTGGTCATGATGATGCAATATCCAAAGGGAAGCAAACTCTACTACTTGCAAAAATCGAAAGTAGGCTAAAAATAGCGATTTTAGCCCCTAACAAGATGTTCAGTAAAGAACATATAGCCTAATTTCTCCTAAATGCATGGGTATTGTTATAACTCTTTGCCCTTTTCAAGGAGTATAATTGAATGTTGGTTGTAGTAGCTTGTTGAAATACAACGTGCTATAGGGATATTAAACATGAATATGAGGTGCCCTATTCTAGTGCTACCTCTGTAAAAAAAATTCATTCAATTCGGTTTCACCATGTTTGAATTGAACTGGGGAATGGATTTGCACACATATATGGCCGCTATTTGCAAACTATTGGGCTGATGACCTTGTAGTCAGTCATAAGATGATTTCCACAAAAAGGCATGTTGTTGCAAAATCCGGTAGAGATCAAATTATTAGGATGGTCGAAATTTGATTTAAGCTTTTAACAATTGGGTGGCCGTCATTCCGTTTCCGTCAAGACGGCGGCGATATAAAACATGACACTGAGGTGCCTTTTGCTAGTGCTACCTCTGTACCAAATTTCGTTCAATTCGGTTTCACCGTGTTTGAATTGATAGGGGGAATCGATTTGCACACATACTTGGCCACCATCTGCAAACTATTGGGCTGATGATGTATTAGTTTGGTCAAAGGATGCTCCCTCCATAATGGTATGTTGATGCAAAATTTGGTAGAGATCGGATGATTAGGTTAATCGTAATTTGATTTAAGCTTTGAATATTTGTGTGGCCGCCATTACGTTTCCGTCAAGATGGCGGCGATATAAAACATGACACTGAGGTGCCCTTTGCTAGTGCTACCTCTGTACCAAATTTCATTCCATTCGGTTTCACCGTGTTCGAATTAATAGGGGGAATCGATTTTCACACAAAGATGGCCGCCATCCGCAAACTATTAGGCTAATGACCTATTAGATTTGTCAAAGGATGCTTCCTCCATAAAGGTATGTTGTTGCAAAATTTGGTAGAGATCGGATGATTAGGTTAGTCGTAATTTGATTTAAGCTTTGAACATTTGTGTGGCCGCCATTACGTTTCCGTCAAGATGGCGGTGATATAAAACATGACACTGAGGTGCCCTTTGCTAGTGCTACCTCTCTACCAAATTTCATTCCATTCGGATTCACCGTGTTCGTATTAATAGGGGTAATCGATTTTGACACAAAGATGGCCGCCATCCGCAAACTATTAGGCTAATGACCTATTAGATTTGTTAAAAGATGCTCCCTTCATAAAGGTATGTTGTTGCAAAATTTGGTAGAGATCGGATGATTAGGTTAGTCGGAATTTGATTTAAGCTTTGATCATTTGGGTGGCCGCCATTACGTTTCCGTCGAGATTGCGGCGATATAAAGCATGACACTGGGGTGCCCTTTGCTAGTGCTACCTCTGTACCAAATTTCATTCCATTCGGTTTCACCGTGTTCGAATTAATAGGGGTAATCGGGTAAGAGAGGAACCAGTGCAAAATAGAATAGAGCGATCTAGGCTACAATGGTATGGACATGTGAGGAGGATGGAAGAGGAGAGGATACCGAAGAAGATGTTTGGAATGGAAATGACGGGAAGGAGGCCAAGGGGAAGACCAAGGGACAGATGGACAAAAGGAGTTAAGAAGAGTGTGGAGGAAAGAGGAGTGTGCTGGGACACAGTAAATGACGAGAGATGGTGGATGGACAGGAAACGATGGAGAGGCTTATGTTCCAAGCAGACCCGACCAGCGGTTGGAAACTGCTCAAGATGATGATGATGATGATGAATCGATTTTGACACAAAGATGGCCGCCATCCGCAAACTATTAGGCTAATGACCTATTAGATTTGTCAAAGGATGCTCCCTTCACAAAGGTATGTTGTTGCAAAATTTGGTAGAGATCGGATGATTAGATTAGTCGTAATTTGATTTAAGATTTGAACATTTGTGTGGCCGCCATTACGTTTCCGTCAAGATGACGGCGATATAAAACATAACACTGGGGTGCCCTTTGCTAGTACTACCTCTGTACAAAATTTCGTTCCATTCGGTTTCACAGTGTTCGAATTAATAGGGGCAATCGATTTTCACACAAAGATGGCCGCCATCCGCAAACTATTAGGCTGATGACCTATTAGCTTGGTCAAACGATGCTGCCCCCATAAAGGTATGTTGTTCCAAAATTTGGTAGAGATCGGATGATTAGGTTAGTCGTAATTTGATTTAAGCTTTGAACATTTGTGAGGCCGCCATTACGTTTCCGTCAAGATGGCGGTGATATAAAACATGACACTGAGGTGCCCTTTGCTAGTGCAACCTCTGTACCAAATTGCATTCCATTCGGTTTCACCGTGTTCGAATTAATAGGGGTAATCGATTTTGACACAAAGATGGCCGCCATCCGCAAACTATTAGGCTATTGACTTATTAGATTTTTCAAAGGATGCTCCCTTCATAAAGGTATGCTGTTGCAAAATTTGGTAGAGATCGGATGATTAGATTAGTCGTAATTTGATTTAAGCTTTGAACATTTGTGTGGCCGCCATTACGTTTCCGTCAAGATGGCGGCGATATAAAACATAACACTGGGGTGCCCTCTGCTAGTACTACCTCTGTACCAAATTTCGTTCCATTCGGTTTCACCGTGTTCGAATTAATAGGGGCAATCGATTTTCACGCAAAGATGGCCGCCATCCGCAAACTATTAGGCTGATGACCTATTAGTTTGGTCAAAGGATGCCGCCCCCATAAAGGTATGTTGTTGCAAAATTTGGTAGAGATCGCATGATTAGGTTAGTCGTAATTTGATTTAAGCTTTGAACATTTGGGTGGCCGCCATTACGTTTCCGTCGTGATGACGGCGATATAAAACATGACACTGAGGTGTCCTTTGCTAGTGCTACCTTTGTACCAAATTTCGTTCAATTTGCGCTCACCGTGTTCGAATTGATAGGGGGGGGACGTACATTCAGAGTACACACACTCACACACACACACACACAGACTCACACACATACACACACACAGACACACTTTTTTTCGCCCTGTAGTGATCTCATAAGTCTCCTTTCATTTTTTGCAAAAATCGAAAGTAGGCTAAAAATGAACATTGTAAAGAAATCAATGACAAAGTTTTAGACCTAATCCCAGGATCATCGAGAACTTACATCATTGTGAATAATTTGATTACTGAAGATGAGAGTGAACTTCTACAATTCCCAAAATAATTTTTAGACAGCATAGGCATAAGTGGATTTCCACCTCATATCCTTCGACTAAAAGAAGGCTCAATTGTGATTTTGTTGAGAAATATTAATGTTACCCAAGATCTGTTGAACGGTACTAGACTGTTGGTTTGGAAGATGCATGACAATTGCTTCCACCTGGAAATTATTACTGGCGTAAATGTTGGAAACAAGGTCCTACTCCCTCGCCTTGACTTGACGCCATCAGATACTTCAATGCCATTTTCCTTCAAAAGGACAGTTTCCAGTACATTTGGCTTTTTGTATAACTATCAATAAAGCTCAAGGTCAAACACTAGTTCAAGTAGGCATTTATTTACCTCAACCGGTGTTTAGCCACGGACAACTTTACTGTATGCCACACTATCGCGAGCAAAATCCTTTCACGACGTCAAAGTTCAAATAGAACCAAAAGGCAAGCGAACAGCAAATGTCGAATGGAAGGAAGTACTATTAGAATTTTGAAACGAATGTGTGGAGGAGCATAGACCTTAGCAAACGGGGCACAGATTAAATAACAATTATACAAGGACGTCCGCATCCCTAATACGATAACTGTCCTGTGGTAATGGTAAAAAATTTACTATTGTCCTACATCGGTGATTACTATCCTACATACAAGAGTATAGCTTATGTGTTATTCTATAAAAAAGATATAATCAATCAAATTTACAGTTTAATAAATATTAATTCCTTCTGTGTGAGTTATCTTTTCATTTCTCATCAATCGCCTTTACTTACTATTCTATCTGTACGGGTGGAGGCGATAGCTGTCTTTACAGAGATGTGAAAATTATTAGATTCGATGTCATTTTTCCAAAATTGCATTTTTTATTTTCACGGTTTAATGCACTAAGTATGTTTACAAGGCGATGAAATTACTTCAAATGTTTAACTGCTTTTCATTTAAGAAACTGAAATTAAAATGTTTTTTTAGAATTTCCACTAACAGAGGAGCCTTGCAAATGCAAAATGCCACACGTTTCGTTTTTATTACTTCACTCTACTTTACGTGTGAATTTAGACTGATGAACGCTATTGAACTATTCAAAGATTCATGAATTATGCATTGAAATCACCTGACTTGAATTCTAAAGTCAATGAAAAATTGAAAATGGACCCTGCTCAGATATCCCTCGGAATCCAATAATCTGAAAGTTTTCAGACGCAATTCTTTATGGAAAAGGTGTAATTCCACGGGAGAGGAAACACTACTAAGTAGGACAACAAAAGAAGTTGGTCAAAAAATGATTTTGAATAAAAGTCATTACGACTGATTAAAATTATTTATTTAATTCTATTAATTTGCTCACCTCTATATGTTAACCAAGAGTTACATCTCTAAATTCAAATATAAGAGACCCATCTTTTATTTTAAATTTATACCATTGTTCATAAGTAGACAAAACACCAAATTGTACCGCTGTAGCCTTTAATTGTGTGGATATCTCTATCTACTTAGTGCAAAACAAAGTTCCCAATTCTTGAATGTAACGGGTAATCTCGAGAGCAACTTGATGGATTTTGATGCGGTTTTCACCATTCTGTAAAGAATTTCTCGATGAAGGATTAGGTAGAAATACATTTATTTATGACTAAAAGAAGCCGAGCATTTACGATTTCAGTGAATTGAGTTGAAGGAAAACCTAACGTCCATGTGTCTTTTAAACAAGTAGTTCCGTGAAGAACTATACAGCCTATTTTCATATATCCTACTTTTGTTAATTGCCACTATCAACATACACAATTTCAGTTTGATTGCTGTATTAGATTCGTAGATATTAAGAACCGACTAAATATTTCGGATGGTCGCCATGTTGGATTTTATATATGTAGGTCCTAGAGTTATGTACTGTTACATGCAGATTATTGTGAACGTGTAGTATTCAAACTTCAATCGCAAAATTAGGACACGAGAAAAAATAAGGAGATTTTAACATTTTTCACAGCTGCCATCTTGAGGTTATGGAAACAATTGAAATAAATTAGATGCCAGTGGATTAACATTCGTATAAGGATTTACTGTACCAAGTTTCACTGCACTTGGATGGTTAAATTGCGAGAAACGTCCATGTGAATATTTATAATTCGCGTCACCGCCATGTTGGATTTGTGATCACTAGGTTATTTAAAGTCCTATAGGTGAACTTAAGTTCATAGCCCCTATGAACATTAAAAAATGCAGTTTGATTGCTAAAATAGATTCGTAGATATTCAGTATCGTCTAAATATTTCGCATGGTCGCCATGTTGGATTGTTAAATGTATAGGCCATAGAGTCATGTACCATTAAAGGAAAATTATTGCGTAGGTTCATTATTCAAACTTTCACTTCGATCGCATGACTACATTACAAGAAATAAAAACTTAATTTTAAAATTCGCACTGCCGCCATCTTGAGGTTATGTAAACAATTGAACTAAATTAGATACCAGTGGATTACAATGTGTATAAATATTTCCTGTACCAGATTTCAGTGCGCTTGGAACATTAAATCGCGAGAAAGGTCTATTTAAAATGTTCAAATTCGCTTGGCCGCCATGTTCGTTTTGTAGTTAACCGGTTTTTGAAAATCTTATAGATGGACTTCCAGTAGTGCCCTTTATCTCCGTACAAAAATTTTAGGGAGATACCGCTAATAGTTTCAGAGATATAGAATGCCGGTGAAATATTTCGCACATCCGCCTTCTTGTGATTATGTAAACAATTGAACGAAGTTAGATGTCGGTGCATTACAATGTATATAAACATATACTGAACCAAGTTTCATTGCGTTTGGTTGGTTAAATCACGAGAAACGTCTATTTAAAAGTCGCAAATTCGCTTGGCCTCCATGTTGGTTTTGTAGTTACCAGGTTTTCAAAAGTCACATAAGTGAACTTATAGCAGTTCTCTCTATCACCATAGAAAATGTCAGGGTAATATCGGTAATAGTTTCGGAGATATTGAATGCTGGTGAAATATTTCGCACAGCCGCCATGTAGGATTGGTGAGTCGTAACAAAATTTGAAGGGCACGGTCGAGGTCGCCCGGAATAGTGCTATGAACTTTCCGAGTTTCATTGAAATCGCTCCTGCCGTTTAGATTTTATTAGGGGGACACACACACACGAATCACACACACACACACACGCACACACACACGGACAAAAGGTGATCTCATAAGCCTATTTTCTCAAAATTGAAAATAGGCTAAAAATCGATATTCTCTGAGAATTGTTCAGCATGAAAAGTTCTGCAAGAAAGTCCGCGACAGCTCCCACATCGACCACTGTAAGTGTTTTTACGTTTTCATTTCTTCCAGCAATCTCCATTCAGTGGAAATTTAAATTACTAGCTTCAGAGTGAGTTTACGAGCTTGCGAGCGACCTATCACCCTAGCTTCAGCCAGCATCAAACTGCCGAGTCGTGTCGAGTTAATTCTTCAGAGAAGAGTATAGCTTATGTGTTTTGAGTTAGCTGTTCACCTCGGCCTGACGTCCGTGCGCCTTTATAGCTTACGCAGGGTAAATAGTGGGACACACGCACAGAGGACAGGCAGACACCCACACATTTCATCTCATAAGTCTACTTCATCATTTACCCAAAAGCGACGGTACCGTAAATGTCTGTTCAGGTCACTAGCATGAATACATGCAAATGTCATATGGACAGAAGTGCTGTAGGATTGTTGAAGTGAATGCTGCGGAGCAGCACGGGTCTTCTAGTACTGTTTTATTATTAACATTGTATTTACATTACATTACAAAAATGCAGGCATTCCTGTGTGTACATTATGATGTAGGCCTATGTGCCCCATATTAGCTGTAAGCTACGGAATGTCTGTACAAATAGCCTACTACTACTGGTGTGCAGTCGAAGAACGGCTCTGGGATGGCTATCTGTCATTTGTGATCGATGTCTCGATTAACAAAGCTTTAAAGCGGAGAAAAGTTTTTCACATAAATATGTAGAACCAAACATGCACATTAGAGCTGCTACTTTCGCATGTTATATTTTTAGCCTATTTTCAATTATGAAAAAATAGGCTTATGAGATCACCTTTTGTCCGTGTGTGTGTGCGTGCGTGCGCGCGCGCGCGCGTGTGTGTGTGTGTGTGTGTGTGAGGTGTGTGTGTGTGTCCCCCTAATAAAATCTAAACGGCTGGAGCGATTTCGATGAAACTCAGTAAGTTCATAGCACTATTCTTGGCAACCTCGACCGTGCCCTTCAAATTTTGTTACGTCTCACCAATCCAACATGGCGGCTGTGCGAAATATTTCACTAGCATTCAATAACTCCGAAACTATTACCGATATCGCCCTATATTTTGTACGGTGATAAAGGGCACTACTGGAAGTTCACCTATGAGACTTTCAAAAACCTGGTGACTACAAAACCAACATGGCGGTCAAGCGAAGTTGAGACTTTTAAATAGACTTTTCTCGCGATTTAACTATCCAAGCGTAATGAAACTTGGTACAGCAAATGTTTATACACATTGTAATGCACTGGAGTCTAATTTAGTTCAATTGTTTACATAACCTCAAAATGGCGGCTGTGTGAAATATTTCACTGACATTCTATATCTCCGAAACTATTACAGATATCACCCTGAAATTTTGTACGGTGATAAAGGGTACTGATACAAGTTTACCTATGTATATTTCATAAACCTGTAAAGTACAAAACGAACATGGCGACCAAGCGAATTTGAAATATTTTAATAGACTTTTCTCGTGATTTAACTCTCTGAGCGCAGTGAAATGTGGTACAGTAAATGATTTTGCAGATTGTAATGCACTGCCATCTAATTTAATTCAATTGTTTACATAACCTCAAGATGGCGGCTGTGCGAAATTTTAAACTTAGGTTTTTATTTCTTGTGTCGTAATCATGCGATCGAAGTGAAAGTTTCAATAATGAACCTAGGCAATAATTGTCCTTGAATGGTAGATAACTCTATGGCCTATACATATAACAATCCTAAATGGCGAGCTTCCGGAATATTTAACGGTTCTCAATATCTATGAATCTTTTACAGCAACCAAACTGATTTTTTTATGTTCATAGAGACTATGAACATATATCCACCTATAGGACTTTCAGTAACCTGGTGAGCACAAATCCAACATGGCGGCGACGCGAAGTATAAATATTTATATGGACGTTTCTCGCGAATTAACTATCCGAGTGCCGAGAAACGTTGCACGTTAAATGCTTATACAAATGTTGATCCACTGGCATCTAATTTATTTCAATTGTTTGCATAATCACAAGATGGCTGCTGTGCGTAATTTTAAAATCTCGTTTTTACTTCTTGTGTTCTAATCATGCGATTGAAGTTTGAATACCACACGTACACAATAATCTTAATGTAATAATACAAAAATAAAAATCCAACCTGGCGACCATCTGAAATATTTATACGGTTCTCAATATCTACGAATCTGTTACAGCAATTAAACTGAAATTTTGTATGTTGATAGAGGCAATTAACATGAGCAGGATATATGAAAATAGGCTGTATAGTTCTTCACGGAACTACTTGTTTAGCTATCACAGAATGTCCACATACTAATCATTTAACACGTTCTCCAATTGTCACAAAAAAGCTACTGCCCTTCCCATTGGGAGTCTTGTTGCACGCTATTTGCACTAGACCTTGGTCTCTTCTCAGCAGACACCATATTTGTAGCACTAGCTGTCACTGCAGTGACGCAGTCGGTTGGTTTACGCTGCCAAGACTAAATGTAGCTACTCTGCCCGCTCGCCGCCCGTGCACGGAGCGGGCGCCCGCTTGGCGAAATGCCCTGTTTGAGCAAGCCTGGTGTAGTTTAACAACTGAACTGATGTTTTGACGCCTTCACACTATATGAAAATGGATAAGTTTAATCAAACAATTCTACTGAACAGACGAAAATTAAATTATAGATAAATAATTTAATCGCCTTCATTTACGCATATTTATACGTCCAGCTTCATGGTTAAGTTGGTAGAACTATAGAGCCTGATACAAAGGACGTCGTGTTCGTGAGTTTTTAATTCGTGTGATTGACTCCTCTGGCTCAGGGACTGGCAGTTTGTGACGTCATAATTCATTTCTTCCTCAACAAGACGCGTGGATCGGCCTGGGCGTCACTCTAGAGAGGTCACTTGTCAATATTGTTCATTTATTTATTTATTTATTTATTTATTTATCGGTTGCCTTAACTAATTTAGAATGTTAATCCAAAATTTCCCCCTTTGGTACGAAGTGGTTAGCGTTCTAGGCATTGGCCTGAAATCTCTCGAGTTCAATCCCTCCCAGTTCTATTGTTGAATTCCCAGTTTCAGCGACTCGATGTTTGTGAAGTCTTCACTGTCATCTCATTCCTGGTACGACGCACAAGTTGCCTGTGGACGTTAGTTAGTTATTGTTGTTTTAAGGGGCGGAACTACGAGGTCATCTGCTCCTCTTAACACAGATTAAAGAATACAAATTTGGAATTGAATTTAAAATTTTGAGGTGGACACCTAAATATAAAAGACCAAAAATTAATATAACAAAATAAAAGAATTAAATAAAAAATAAAAATTATAAAAATAAACAAAAATTACGGAAAAACAAAACATTATCATTCAAAAACGAACAAGTTAGTTAGTTAGTTCCTATGGACGTCAACCCGATAGTTATGCAGTAGGCATCCTTGGCGGCCACACATTATTTTTTTAACTGTTAAATATTATTTAACACCCCTATTAAGAGGTATATTTTACAGAAACACCGATAAGTTACTTCATGTGCATCCTATATTTTACTTCGCTAATTCCGGGCAAGCTTGTATATACTGAGAGTGTGATTCTCCCTGACTTCCTCCATACCATTCAGATAGATGGAAGCACTCTCGAAAGCACTGGACCGCACTGCTTTATAATCCTTATTTGAACGTTAAACTTAATGTACTGTACAGCGTTGTGTACATTGCAATCAAACTGTCTAGCATAGCTATAATGTGAGAAAATATGGCAGAAGAGTCGCTCAGTAGTTTGGACTTGTAAATACGGTAAAAGGACTTCAAATTACCTGAAATGAGTGCTAAAATGTGTTCTCTGTAAACAAATATTCTAAACCTTCACCATGAACCATTCTTCAAGACATAAATTATTTTTGTAACTATAATAGCCTATGCACTAGAATATCATTCCATTAACCTGTTTCGTAAAATTCCATTATGTGCGGAAGTCATATCATGTTTTCAAGACAACGAGATCGTGCTCATCTGTTTGAGTTGAATTGAGGTCATTCTCGACATTTCCCTGCATTTCTTGATTCCATTGCATCACAATTTTCCGTATTCGAAGAGACATATTATTATTTATAGACTATTATTTATTTATTTATTTAGCGGTAAGCGCTAACTCACTACTGCGTGTCTCGCTAGCATCGGGAGAGCGTGGGTTCGAATCCCACCTCAGCCGTCCTGACAATCGTTTTCGTGGTTTCCCATTTTCACCACCAGGCAAATGCCGGGACGGTCCTTTTCAATAGTTCCATGACCTATTTCCTTTCAAAATCTCTTCCCTGACCCAGCCTGAAAATAAGATAAATGGTCATTGGCTGCATTAATAATAATAATAATTTTGAAAACGTTTATTTGGGAAACCATTACTGTATTTACAAGTTCGAACAACTGTTATTAAGAGAACAACTCTTCTGCCATACTAGCTGTGCTAGACAGTGTTTGATTGTAATGTACAAAACGCTGTACACTACATTATTTTAACATTTTATGATCTTGTAGTTTAAGCAAAAGACGCTTCCCACATTAATGTATATTGTTGATAAATTTGGTAGAGATCGGATGATTAGGTTAGTCATAATTTGATTTGAACTCAGAACATTTCGGTGGGCTCTATTTCATTTTTGTTATGATGGCGGCGATATACTAAATGGCACTGAGTTGTCCCTTGCTAGTGCTACTTCTGTACCGAAGGTGGTTCGATTTGGTTTCGTTGTGTTTGAATTGAATAGGGAGGATCGAGTTGCACACATACACGGCCGCCATCTTGAAACTATTGGGTTGACGTCCTCTTAGTTTGGTAAAAAGACGCTTCACACATTAAGGTATGTAGTTGCAAAATTTGGTAGCGTTCAGATGATTAGGTAAGTTATAATTTTATTTGATATGGGTAGCCGCCATTACGTTTCCGTCTAGATAGCGACAATATAAAACATGACACTGAGGTGCCCCTTACTAGTGCCACCTGTACCTAATTCATTTCAATTTGGTTTCACCATGTTTGAATTGATAAGGGGAGGGACAGACATACCAAAGCACACACACTCATACACATGAGAGAGACACAATTTTTGGGCCCTGTGTAGATCTCATACGTCCACTATCATTTTTGGCAAAAATCGAAATTAGGCTGAAATTGGCTTATGAGTCACCTTTTGTCCGTGCGTGTGTGTGTGTGTATATGTGTGAGTGCGTCCGTGTGAATGTCCCTCCCCATAATAACTTCTAAACGACCCAAGTGATTTCAATGGAACTCGGTAATGTTTACGTCTCACAAATCCAACATAGCGGCTGTGCGAAATATTTCACCGGCATTCTATATCTACGAAGCTACTACCGATATCACCCTGAAATTGTGTATGGTGATAAAGGGAACTACCAGAAGTTCAGCAAAATGAACCTGGCGGCCAAGCGAAGGTAAAATATTTTAATGGATTTTTCTCACAATTTAACCATCTGAGCGCAGTGAAATATAGTACAGTAAATGTTTATACACATTGTAATGCATTGCCATCTAATTTAGTTCAACTGTTCACATAACCTCAAGATGGCCGCTGTGCGCAATTTTAAAATTTATTTTTTATTTCTTGTGTATTAATTATGCGATCGAAGTGAACGTTTGAATAATGGACCTAAAAAAATATCGTCATCTTATAGTACATAACTCTATGGCCTACAAATCCAACCACAAATCCAACATGGCAGCGACGCGAAATATAAATATTTAAATGGACGTTTCTCGTGATTCAACCATCCGAGCACAGTGGAACATGGTACGGTAAATGCTTATACAAATTTTAATCCACTAACATCTAATTTATTTCAATTGTTTTCATAACCACAAGATGGCAGCTGTGTGAAATATTAAAATCTGATTTTCATTTCTTGTTTCCTAATGATGCGATTGAAGTTTGAATACTACTCCCACACAATAATCTTCATGTAATAGTACATAACTCTAAGACCTATATAAATCCAACATGGCAACCATCAGAAATATTTCGATGGTTCATAATATCTACGAATCTATTACAGAAATCAAACTGAAATTTTGTATGTTGGTAGAGGCAATTGACATAAGTAGGATATATGAAAATAGGCTGTATAGTACTTCACGGAACTACTTGTTTTGTTATTGCATTTAATATTGCGTCACATAGTGGCCAGCAACTGCACTACATTGAGGAAATATTTATGTCGTACGTGGTTGTTAAGAAATTCTCCGAACCCTAGAGGCACCAGGGGAGGGGGCAAATATTTCCACCGTCTTTTATATCATTGCTATTCAAGCGTCAAGTGAATTTACAAATAAATAATACTTTAGCAATTTGTAACAAGCTTCACAAACATCAGTTGCTACCATATTTTACAGTATTTATTACTTCTTCACATATTTTTCTCTTTATATTTATTTTTCATGCTTGGTGGCAATTTTTGTTGGTTCTCCGTGATACATTACTTCTGTAGAATTCCTGTGATTTTATAACAGTTCGAAAGTATGACATTGTTGAATTTTATTTTAAATCTGTGTGTTTAACATTGTTGTAGTACGTTTCATGGTGTGTAAAGCTTATAGTCAGTAGTTTTTCTGTTATATGAAGGAACAGTTTAGTTATGCTGAGTGTGAATAATAAGTTTGTGAAAGTGTGTAGTTTCTATAAAAGTTCTTTACAAGAGAGTGATATTATTGATGCGTTAGAGGCAGATTTACCAGAAGACCTTGAAATTGAAAGTGAAGATGAGGTAGATGCTACTGTGAATGTTGGAAGTTCACCGGATGCATTGAAACTACAAAACGTGTTGAAAACAGTTTTTAAGTGATTTTCAAAATAAATACCATGATTTTTAAGTACTTTCAGAAGTTAGAATTAAGTGCAATAGTTTATATTATACTAATTTCAATAAATATATTAATATCAACAATTGAATGCGTATTAAGTGAAATAATTCTGTGGGCAAGTAGGTTGGTGCTTGTAGGGTTAATCCTTCCTATAAAACACACACAGTGTGAATTATAATGTATATCTCTTCTCTAGTGATAATTCATTGCGGGAAGTTCTTAATTCTCTCACTATCTCTCTTGTAATTTTCGTTTTCTTTCTTCCTTTCATGATCGTCACACGCGATCTGGATCTATAATTGCAATTCCTCTACATCATTCATCTGCCTTCAGTAACTATTTCCTCGTGTCGGGAACTAGAATTTGGAATAATTGTACATCACTAGAAACTTTCAAACGAGCATGTAAAGATTTCCTCTTGAATTCGTAGGCCAACTAAAACAATTTGAGTATGAATGTGTGAGTGAATGACCATAGTTTAATTTGTTAAAAATGTATGTCATTTAAATTGTATAGCTTAGTTTATATCACGCAGGCGCCAATTTAATTTAATTTAATTTAACTTAATTCAATTTAATTCTAGTATTTAAGTTTTCCTAGTATTTAAAATTTGGTAGGTTAAGAATACCATATGTGAGTATTCATGTGAGTTGCACTGTGTGTGGTTAAGTCTAAGAGAGGGCCTAGAGCCCTAACTTCGTCACAATAAAGGCACCAATAAATAATAAATAAATGCCTCTAAATTAATAAGCTAAGCAAAAGAGTTAATTAATTTTAGGGTCGTGGGACAGCTTGGCCATTAGTCCCATGAAGTTGGGGTGTGTTGAATTTGGCTGATAACCTGTATTTATGTGGTGTGTGAGTGGCTGAATTGTTTAGGGTCTGGATGAAGATGCATCCCAGGAATCGAAATAAGGTACAATTCTGGAATTTGATACTGACAGCACCGGGATTCCAACCTACGACCGCCGGACTCACAGCAGTTTTCCATCGTGGTCGTTATAATGCCATTTGATGAGTACGACTACGCTTTGGGGTCCAAGAAAAAGAATCCCAGCAGCAAGAACTATGCAGAAAGAGTTGGAGGTGTTGCGATCAACTGATGATCGTGACCTAAATGAAGATGTTATCTTAGCCAGTGTTCGTTTATTGAAAACTAAATATATACAAGCGCATTTAAAATGCAATGCACACACTGAGAATTGTATTCAACAGAAGAGGAGTGTCGGTCTGAGGATTGCATTTAAAGCCTATTCTCGGGGAAAGAGCTTTAATTACAACAAGATGTTCAGGAAAGAACATATAGCCTACTTTCTCCTAAATGCATGGGTATTGGTGCATTCTTGGAATACACGGTACCAGAGATTATAATTTTCAATGCTTTTGCATGTTCTTTCCTTCCTCTTTGTCAAACACCAACAGTGATCTTCTGTTTTCTCTTAGGGGTTCAGGTCGCTTATATTTTGTATGAGTCTGTTCTAGATATATAACTTCTGTGACCCACCTAGCGTCATCTCGCAGCGAATCTCTGATGCTCCTCAATTCTTCCTGGTGCTAGAAGACTTACTTATCCATTTGGCCACCAGATCCTGTTACCATCGCCAGCTATTGTCTCCTTGAGCAAGAGGACTACGTCTACTGTTTCACTCACCATGCTGCGCTAGTATCGCCTGTTATCAACTCTTTGAAGACCAGCTCAGCATGAGAAGATCATTTTTTTGTTGTTGTAACATTCGCAATGCTTATATGTTCTCCTTTTGTCTCCTACCCCCCACTCTTTTCCCCTTCCTTGGACCCTCCGTGCTCCGTTGAGCAGGTCTCACTTCTCAGTCGGCAGTTGACTCGATCAGTTAAAGCTCCTCTCGAGCTAGCCTCCTCAAACCAAGAGGCCCACACTCTTCTACGCCATGTTGGCAAAGTAGTTATCGTCATCCAACGGAACTTCGCCTTCAACATGAAATCAAGATAAGTACCATTTTAAAAGTTTTAACCTCATCTTCATGGTTTTAACTTTCACGTGCTTTTAATGATACTTTTATAGACAGTGTGAAAGTATTTATTTTGGGGCAAAAATCATTCTTCGTGGGATTTGCCATGTTGAGCTTTTGCTTGTATAAGCCAACCTTACTAAAAAAGAGCTTTTCTTAAGCTATTCAAATGAGAAATCCTCTCACTAAGTGGGATATTACCTAATACCCACTGTCTATAATTCATCAAGCTAGTTCCTCCGTTGGATTTTCTCAACCCCATTTTTCTGCTAAGGTCGTTCTGGAACCTTCGAGATCTTGTACTCTATCTGCGAGTCTTGCCGTCAAGTTTTTTTCACTCACTTGTGACAATAATATTTAAAATGAGGAATCTTCCTTACAAATTGTTGCAATAGCTAACTTTCATCCACCGCTGGAACCACTGGAATGTTTTATGGTACATTTAATTGTAAATCACAACTTTTCAAGAAATAGACTCTCACCTATATAGTGCAATCAGTTATTTCCATAATTGCAATAACTTTCTTTCTCATAAACTTTAGTGTTTCTATAGTGAACTTTGCATCCATCTTTATAGACTACAGTGATAACCAGTGCTTGCTCCACGTTTCTACCGCGTCGCGCTCGTCCGTTTACATTAAATACGGCCATGAACATTGATCCTATATCCCAATGATCTTTCCTCAACCTTCTACTAACCACTATTATTAATAAAATTGTAACTTTCCTATAAGGTGTCACTCTCGAAGTGCCCTTACAACTTTGCTAGTTTAACATTAATTAAATTCTGCATAATTGCTTGTGTGATACAAGTTTCAAATCACATTGTTCCTTTCCTATAATCAGGGAAAACAATTCCTTAAACTTTTGAGCGAGTCATGTTCAGGTTTCACGAAATGGAAACTGTCCCATTTGGCTAGTGATTCCTGCTCAAACTTGGGAAGTCTAGAACCTTCCTTTTAACTTTCTTCAGGTTTCACAGTAAGTGACCTGCCCTCTTTTGTACAATTCTCATATAGTAATTCTGTATAAATATAAGAAGTTGTAGGAACTTCTATCTTATTTTTTCATGTTTTTATTATTGTTATTTTCGATGATGATGATGATGATAATTGTTGTTTTAAGGGGCCTAACATCTAGGTTATCGGCCCCTGTTATTTTCGAAGTTGTCACTTTCTCTAGAACATTCTCTCAAGAATTTCTTAAGGTACACTCTTTGTACTCCAATTCACGTTCAAACTTTAATTGCTTCATTGTTTATTTGTTTAAATCTTATAAAGATTTTAGAAACATGTAAGGTTTGAAACCTTGTAAATTGTCAATTGCCTGGAGCAAACGTTTAATGTTGAGAGGTCTGCGACCCCATTTGTTAAAAAGTTCAAATGAACTATGTTTGTCAAAATTATATTACATAATTGTTAATTTCCTCAAACTTCTCTGAATTGTTAAATAAATGAAGCGTATCCTTTCGCTTTTTCATTTACGAATACAAAGTTTAGGCAAAATCCTATCTTCCTTGACCCTCCTCACTTAATGACATTAAAATCATCAATAGGGCTTTCACCATTTGTTGCATTTGAACAAGAACTCTTAATTTTCACCTCACTAAAGTCCTTTTTAGCTTTAATAGCTAATTCTAATTGGCCAGTAAGGCAAGTAAAGCTCGCTAAGCCAGCTACCTGCTTGTGGAGACCCTCTCCGAAAACTTATGGTCAGTTTTCAAAAAGATAAGTGTTTCTTTTTGTCTAAACTTTTAGCCGGCTCCTCGCTGAGTAAAAGCTTAGCCATTTTCCAATGCAACCATTGGTTCATTTACCAAGATTACTCCATAAGGCATAATCTTTTATCATTTTCCTTCTTAGAGACACTTGGTCGCCCTTACAGGAACTCCATAATTTTGGAAATTGAAAATACCAAACCTGAGTTAAATCATTGGCATTCTTCGAATTATTTTGTAAAACCCAATTTCTTTGAGAAGACATACAGTAAATTTGTTACTATCAGTCTTGCCAGACCATCACCCTTCCCTATAGTAGTTTCATACATGCTTGGGAGGAAATACACTAAAGCCTCTCTCTTGCAAATCGCCCAAGTCCCGGCTGCGGTTCCCGTTAGCTTCGACCAAGCTCGTATCCACTTTAGGTATCCGAGAACGGATTTGCGGTGGCAACTGCCTCTAAATGTATTGAAAGTTAAATTCATAACTTTTGTGGGACTCTCCTCCTATTATTCTATCCTTCTTTTCCAATCCCAAATCTACTTCCTTCTCTTAATCATCTTCCCTTGGTGGGTGGGTTATTCCTCAGCCAATAAACTACCCAAAATTTGGTACCAGAAACCCGGGAGAGTCCATTTGCTATGTCCATTGTTTGTCAAGTGTCATTTGACAATACTTTGCATATTACTAATATCTGTGTTGAATTTTTCAGCTATAATTACATCATGCAAAGCCTGTGAACGGGAAAGAGGCCGCTCCTGTCTCCTATGGTGTGTCCCATTCTCTCTACCCATTTGCTGCTGCCAGCTTGACAGCATCTCCAAGGTTCTACACTTTCGTGAGTTGTATTTCAATTTATTCTCTTTGTCATGGCCCCTAGTGAAAAAGATGAAACTCTCATTGCCAGACGTTCTTCCTATAAAGGGCAACTCACTAGATTCAGAAATTTCATCAGCAAATTAAATCCCGCCGAGTGTGATTTAGACATCTTGACACATCGCCTTAAGTTGTACGAACGGTCCTATGATTATTATGATCAAATTCAAATCGAGATTGAATCCGCTTGCCCAGAACTTCAATCGGATCGGGACGAGGTCGAACCCTTGTACTTTGAAGGGATTGCAAAGGCCCACCAACTGATCCGCAATATCTCAGAACCGGACACTAGGGTCATCAATCCGGCCCAGTTCGCACCCGCTTCAGTTCACAAGAACAAACCGAAACCGTTACTTCCTAAGATAAGCCTACCGCACTTCTCAGGTAAGGAAGGTGAATGGTATTCCTTTTACGAACTTTACTGCTCCCTAATTCATGAAAATACTGAAATCGCCGATATTCATAAGTTCTACTTCCTCCGTACCTCTTTGGAATGTGAGGCCTTAGCCTTAGTGGAGTCACTGCCTTTAAGCGCAGACAACTACCACATCGCCTTTAATCTCCTTAAAGAGAGATATGGCAATTTACGTTTGAGTGTAGCTCGCCACATTCGCTGTCTCTTCAACCTACCAGCCGTCAAACCTAATGACGTCACCTCTTTAAGAAACCTGTTGGACTCTATACAGTTGAATGTCAGAGCATTATACCAACTTAAGCAGCCTGTCCAAACATGGGACACCATACTCATTCATCTGGCTACATCAAGATTCGATTTTTCAACTTTAAAGGCTTGGGAAATTGAACTCGCTCGCAAGGAAGAATTTTCCTTCGAACACTTAATCTCGTTTCTTAACAGCCGATGCCAAGTCCTTACAGCACTCGCATTTCAGTGCGAAAAGGTCGAAACGAATCCTCAGTCTCACATTTTTGAGAAAAACCTTGTTTTTTCAAAGGGTCATCAGCCCCCATCTGTCGAGAACAAGCAACCCCGTTCTTCTTTCAATCATGCAAGAGAACATATCAGGCCGCTCAACAAATCTTTAAAATGCACGCTCTGTAAAAAGCTTCACACATTGTATTCGTGCAAATCCTTTAAAGAATTGTCTGTCGAAGATCGAAGGAAGTTTGTCTTCAATAGCAAACATTGTTTCAATTGCTTGTCACCTAAGCATTCTTCTTCAAAATGTACGTCATCCAATCTCTGTTTTCATTGCAAAAAACCGCATCATTCTTTATTGCACGTTCACGATAAATCGAGGTCATCAATACCTGCCTCTTCAAGCTCCATGCAGAGCAGCTCCGAACAAACTAATGCTTCTTCCTGCATTTCTAACGCCGAACCTTCTCACAGTGCGCAAACCCTTTTGACCACTGTACAATTCGAAATCCAAGATAAATTTTGAAATTGGTTTCGAACCCGTGGTCTTCTCGATTCCGCTTCAACGCACAACTTTGTTTCGCAATCGTTGATTAAAAAACTAGGTCTTTCGTCATCGCCTACTTCTATCAATGTGACCGGCATTGACAATTTGAAAACTGAAGTCTTGCAGTCTTTCAAATTGAAAATCAGAGACGTTTGCCAAAGAAACACCAATCTTAATTTAAACTGCCTCATTCTTACCAGTATTGGCAAGGACACTCCTAGCAGCTGTATTAATACCTCCGGATTAAAGATTCCTTCGCACTTAAGGTTAGCTGATCCTCAGTTTAATGCTCAAAGTCCCATTGATGTACTTTTCAGTGCCAATGTTTTTTGGAAGTGCATTCGCAAACAAACACGCAAGTTATCTTCAACCGTGGTCGCCAGAGACACCGATTTTGGTTGGGTTATTACTGGTGAAATCAAACATACCAGTGTTCAAACCAAAGCGCAATGTCATTTCGTTACGGCTGACATAAATCTCATTTCTGAAAAATAGAACGCTCATGTTTCAGATCTCAATATTTTTGAAAAACACTTGCCGAAACGATGTCTCATCGTGAACAACTACGCTACCTCTGTAAGTTGTTTAAATGGTTTTTCCTTCTTCCCGCACAAAATGGCAATTCAATTCGCCTTGCTTTGTGTTACTTCGTCTACCTTCTCATGTCATTTTTTATAGCAGGTAATTGCTTAAACTTTTTCTCGAAAACTATCTTCCCTTTGTGTAAAACCATGGCTATCAGTCTCCATCACTTCGCTGTACGCTATGTTTCACTTCTTTCGTTATGTAGAAGGATGGCCACGGTCGGCTCCTCCCCCCTTCCTCACAATTGGAAGCCGCTTTTGAAACCGCTTGAAAATCTGAATTCTCTAACATCAGGAATAACTATTCTTATGCATAACCTTCTTCTCAATGTCCCAGCTTGTCTTCTTTGCTCGGAAGAATTAAGCTTTTTCCTGTCGAAAATTGTCGGATACCGTGATCCTCAAAATCATGCGAAATTGATTTCCTACTCTGTTTCATACGGCTTTAAATTGTTTGTTCACGTCCAAGTTACGATTGACTGCATGCCGTCTAACCTGAATATCTGCTTTAAGTCACAGCTGATTCAACAAGTGTTGTTTGTTTATTCCGAACTGCTTGTTTTTCAAACTTGTTTATATACAAGCCCGAGGAAGGTCAAGTCACTGTTTATTTCCTGTACGCCTGACAAAGTTCAAAGCAAGTTTCTCTTATCTCAACTCTGGCTGATTGCCAACCATTGTCTGGCGAGTCGCTACCGCACGCTCGGAAGCCGCTCACCTATTTCCCAAAATAAACTTGTTCTAGTCAAGGACTCTTTCAGATATTTATATTCGTTATCTCGTTGTACTATGTGTGTCAAGGCCGCGCTTGCCTGTGTCTTCCACTTACTCATGCTCGTATTCTATAACTGCTTCGATCCTTGTTTCAAAACTTCGTTGCGTATTTCTCACGCGCTCATGTATTTCACTCTGCTTACATATTTTGAAATCTTATTGTTCATTGATGAACAAACTTGTTTTTTCTCGTCGTCACATTCGATGTGTTTTTGCATTTATACTTGTCACGTCACGTTTCTCGCTGACTTAAGTATTTTTCTGAGTAACCCCTTTGATACTCATTATGACTTAAGGTCATTGTTTATGGCTACTCGTTTGTTACCTATGGCGTTCTTGCTTTCTACTCGCATAGTTTCTTTGTTTATTTGGTATATTCTTATCCTGAATAGATGTACTTGTCTCTATACGCTTTGTTTAAACTTGTCAATTCTTCTTTCGCATCGTATCGTAATCTTTACTAGTGCTTTATTTCTCTCAGCTTCCAGCTATTTCGTGATTGAAAGTGTTGATAATTCTCGCCTTTTAACTCCGCTTTCCAATGACCCTGATGACCTCCTTCCACTTACACCTGGTCGCTTCCTTACACGCACTTCTCTCTCTGCCCCTCCTCCTCTTCCCAATTCTTACAGGGATTTTAATCTACCTATTGTTTGGCGTAAACTTGAAGCCCTCCGTAATTCTTTTTGGAAGAGGTGGAACTTGGAATATTTAACTTCCTTGCAAAGGAGGCAGAAGTGGTTTCTTTCCAGTCCCAATATTAAAGTGGGGGACTTGGTCTTAGTTAGGGAAGTTTTTCCCCCCTTAGTCTGGATCTCGGGTAGAGTGACCGAGTGTTACCCTGGAAGAGATGGGAGAGTCAGGGTAGTCAGAGTCTTGACCTCTAATGGTCAGATCACAAGACTACTTCTCCGCAATTGCTTATTACCTTTAAATGTTTACTTGTTTTTCTTGTTCGCTGTTGGTGTTTTTTCCCCTCCCAGTATGGTACATTCTTGGAATACACGGTACCAGAGATTATAATTTTCAATGCTTTTGCATGTTCTTTCCTTCCTCTTTGTCAAACACCAACAGTGATCTTCTGTTTTCTCTTAGGGGTTCAGGTCGCTTATATTTTGTATGAGTCTGTTCTAGATATATAACTTCTGTGACCCACCTAGCGTCATCTCGCAGCGAATCTCTGATGCTCCTCAATTCTTCCTGGTGCTAGAGGACTTACTTATCAATTTGGCCACCAGATCCTGTTACCATCGCCAGCTATTGTCTCCTTGAGCAAGAGGACTACGTCTACTGTTTCACTCACCATGCTGCGCTAGTATCGCCTGTTATCAACTCTTTGAAGACCAGCTCAGCATGAGAAGATCATTTTTTGTTGTTGTAACATTGGCAATGCTTATATGTTCTCCTTTTGTCTCCTACCCCCCACTCTTTTCCCCTTCCTTGGACCCTCCGTGCTCCGTTGAGCAGGTCTCACTTCTCAGTCGGCAGTTGACTCGGTCAGTTAAAGCTCCTCTCGAGCTAGCCTCCTCAAACCAAGAGGCACACACTCTTCTACGCCATGTTGGCAAAGTAGTTATCGCATCCAACGGAACTTCGCCTTCAACATGAAATCAAGATAAGTACCATTTTAAAAGTTTTAACCTCATCTTCTTGGTTTTAACTTCCACGTGCTTTTAATGATACTTTTATAGACAGTGTGAAAGTATTTATTTTGGGGCAAATATCATTCTTCGTGGGATTTGCCATGTTGAGCTTTTGCTTGTATAAGCCAACCTTACTAAAAAAGAGCTTTTCTTAAGCTATTCAAATGAGAAATCCTCTCACTACGTGGGATATTACCTAATATCCACTGTCTATAATTCATCAAGCTAGTTCCTCCGTTGGATTTTCTCAACCCCATTTTTCTGCTAAGGTCGTTCTGGAACCTTCGAGATCTTGTACTCTATCTGCGAGTCTTGCCGTCAAGTATTTTTCACTCACTTGTGACAATAATATTTAAAATGAGGAATCTTCCTTACAAATTGTTGCAATAGCTAACTTTCTTCCACCGCTGGAACCACTGGAATGTTTTATGGTACATTTAATTGTAAATCACAACTTTTCAAGAAATAGACTCTCACCTATATAGTGCAATCAGTTATTTCCATAATTGCAATAACTTTCTTTCTCATAAACTTTAGTGTTTCTATAGTGAACTTTGCATCCATCTTTATAGACTACAGTGATAACCAGTGCTTGCTCCACGTTTCTACCGCGTCGCGCTCGTCCGTTTACATTAAATCCGGCCATGAACATTGATCCTATATCCCAATGATCTTTCCTCAACCTTCTACTAACCACTATTATTAATAAAATTGTAACTTTCCTATAAGGTGTCACTCTCGAAGTGCCCTAACAACTTTGCTAGTTTAACATTAATTAAATTCTGCATAATTGCTTGTGTGATACAAGTTTCAAATCACATTGTTCCTTTCCTATAATCAGGGAAAACAATTCCTTAAACTCTTGAGCGAGTCATGTTCAGGTTTCACGAAATGGAAACTGTCCCATTTGGCTAGTGATTCCTGCTCAAACTTGGGAAGTCTAGAACCTTCCTTTTAACTTTCTTCAGGTTTCACAGTAAGTGACCTGCCCTCTTTTGTACAATTCTCATATAGTAATTCTGTATAAATATAAGAAGTTGTAGGAACTTCTATCTTATTTTTTCATGTTTTTATTATTGTTATTTTCGAAGTTGTCACTTTCTCTAGAACATTCTCTCAAGAATTTCTTAAGGTACACTCTTTGTACTCCAATTCACGTTCAAACTTTAATTGCTTCATTGTTTATTTGTTTAAATCTTATAAAGATTTTAGAAACATGTAAGGTTTGAAACCTTGTAAATTGTCAATTGCCTGGAGCAAACGTTTAATGTTGAGAGGTCTGCGACCCCATTTGTTAAAAAGTTCAAATGAACTATGTTTGTCAAAATTATATTACATAATTGTTAATTTCCTCAAACTTCTTTGAATTGTTAAATAAATGAAGCGTGTCCTTTCGCTTTTTCATTTACGAATACAAAGTTTAGGCAAAATCCTATCTTCCTTGACTCTCCTCACTTAATGACATTAAAATCATCAATAGGGCTTTCACCATTTGTTGCATTTGAACAAGAACTCTTAATTTTCACCTCACGAAAGTTCTTTTTAGCTTTAATAGCTAATTCTAATTGGCCAGTAAGGCAAGTAAAGCTCGCTAAGCCAGCTACCTGCTTGTGGAGACCCTCTCCGAAAACTTATGGTCAGTTTTCTAAAAGATAAGTGTTTCTTTTTGTCTAAACTTTTAGCTGGCTCCTCGCTGAGTAAAAGCTTAGCCATTTTCCAATGCAACCATTGGTTCATTTACCAAGATTACTCCATAAGGCATAATCTTTTATCATTTTCCTTCTTAGAGACACTTGGTCGCCCTTACAGGAACTCCATAATTTTGGAAATTGAAAATACCAAACCTGAGTTAAATCATTGGCATTCTTCGAATTATTTTGTAAAACCCAATTTCTTTGAGAAGACATACAGTAAATTTGTTACTATCAGTCTTGCCAGACCATCACCCTTCCCTATAGTAGTTTCATACATGCTTGGGAGGAAATACACTAAAGCCTCTCTCTTGCAAATCGCCCAAGTCCCGGCTGCGGTTCCCGTTAGCTTCGACCAAGCTCGTATCCACTTTAGGTATCCGAGAACGGATTTGCGGTGGCAACTGCCTCTAAATGTATTGAAAGTTAAATTCATAACTTTTGTGGTACTCTCCTCCTATTATTCTATCCTTCTTTTCCAATCCCAAATCTACTTCCTTCTCTTAATCATCTTCCCTTGGTGGGTGGGTTATTCCTCAGCCAATAAACTACCCAGGTATTGTTATAACTCTTCGTCCTTTTCAAGGAGTATGATTGAATGTTGGTTGTAGTAGCTTGTTGAAATACAACGTGCTATAGGGATATTAAACATGAATATGAGGTTCCCTTTGCTAGTGCTACCTCTGTACCAAATTTCGTTCAATTCGGTTTCACCGTGTTTGAATTGATAGGGGGAATCGATTTGCAAACATACTTGGCCACCATCTGCAAACTAATGGGCGGATGTTCTTGCAGATTGGTCAGAATATGTTTCCCACATAAAGATATGGTGTTGCAAAATTTGGTAGAGACTATATTATTAGGTTGGTCGTAATTACATTTTAGCTTTTAACATTTGGGTGGCCGCGATTACGTTTCCGTCAAGATAGCGGTGATATAAAACATGACACTGAGGTGCCCTTTGCTAGTGCTACCTCTGTACCAAATTTCGTACCATTCGGTTTCACCGTGTTCGAATTGATAAGGGGAATTGATTTTAACACAAAGATGGCCGCCATCCGCAAAATATTAGGCTAATGACCAATTAGTTTGGTCAAAGGATGCTCCCTCCATAAAGGTATGTTGTTGCTAAATTTGCTAGAGATCGGATGATTAGGCTAATCGTAATTTGATTTAAGCTTTGAACATTTGTGTGGCCGCCATTACGTTTCCGTCAAGATGGCGGCGATATAAAACATGACACTGAGGTGCCCTTTGCTAGTGCTACCTCTGTACCAAATTTCGTTCATTTGGTCCCACCGTGTTCGAATTAATAGGGGGAATCAATTTTGACATAAACATGGCCGCCATCCGCAAACTATTAGGCTAATGACATATTAGATTGGTCAAAGGATGCTCCCTTCATAAAGGTATGTTGTTGCTAAATTTGCTAGAGATCGGATGATTAGGTTAATCGTAATTTGATTTAAGCTTTGAACATTCGTGTGGCCGCCATTACGTTTCAGTCAAGATGGCGGCGATATAAAACAAGACACTGAGGTGCCCTTTGCTAGTGCTACCTCTGTACCAAATTTCGTTCCATTCGGTTGCACCGTGTTCGAATTAATAGGGGGAATCGATTTTCACACAAAGATGGCCGCCATCCGCAAACTATTACGCTGATGACTTATTCGTTTAGTCAAAGGATGCTCCCTCCATAAAGGTGTGTTGTTACAAAATTTGGTAGAGATCGGATGATTAGGTTAGTCGTAATTTGATTTAAGCTTTGAACATTTGTGTGGCCGCCATTACGTTTCCGTCAAGATGGCGGCGATATAAAACATGATACTGAGGTGTCCTTTGCTAGTGCTACCTTTGTACCAAATTTCGTTCAATTCGCATTCACCGTGTTCGAATTGATAGGGGGGGACAGACATTCAGAGTACACACACACACACACACACACACACAGACTCACACACACACATACACACACACAGACAGACACACCTTTTTCGCCCTGTGTTGATCTCATAAGTCTACTTTCTTTTTTGCAAAAATCGAAAGTAGGCTAAAAATGGCCTCCCATGGCTATTAGAGAGTAATCAGAGCGTGGTTACGTAGAGAAAGTTTATTGGCCTGGTATTGCAAATCTTAGCCACAAGTCCACCAGATAGCATTTCTTAACAAGATGTTCAGTAAAGAACATACAGCGTACTTTCTCCTAAATGTATGGGTATAGTTATAACTCTTTGTCCTTATGAATGTGCACAAGTTAAGTACAGAGTCTCACTTTCACAGACTAGGAATATCTTAAACTAGCACGAACAGGTAGCATACAGGTACTATATATGGGATCACTTTGCCCTTTAGTTCAAATAGCATACAATAGGGTGTTACAAACGCTTTAAAATAAAGAATTATGGTATTAAGAACTTCCTTATATCATTCTTCAAGTTCGATGCGTATAGAATTCGAACGGAAGACAACCCAATGGAGTCCAATATAGAACAGTCATGACATCTGGCGTAAAAGTTTCGCATAAGATCACCCCATTACGTCAGATGCATTTAGATGTCCTTACGTGGTATAGCATGGGCCACCACAAAGTTGGCCCCAAGGTCGACAGGATGCGAGCACTCCTCTACGGGCCTGGACTGTGAGCCGTTCTACTTGAAACTTACTACAGTACACCACTGATTTTGTTTCTCGCGCCTATCCATGGTGACGAGTTCATTCTAGCGGCCACAAGAGGAATTTTTTTGATTACACCTTTGGCATGGGTACCAACAGGCTTGTGTAGAGCGCAGCTCACTTCTAGTCGGCATCAAGTCCTAGTCAGTCGTGGTTGGCAATGCATAGTTCATCTGATTGCTGGTAGATTTCTCTCGTGCATATCCAGGAAAGAAGTTTGTTTTAATTAAATATATACTGTAATTTCCATTGCAAAATGCACAATATAACGCTTAATTATATAACGTCTGAGTAATTACAAAACAATAAATAAATAAAAATTCAAGCACAAGAAAATCCAACTCCGATAGTTTTTGAACACCGGCCAAACGGGTGAAACTCATCGTTATCAAGTAACTTAGATACAACGTCTTAACAAATAATGATTTGGAGTAAACGATATCATCAGTGAAGTGTATTTATATTATAAAGCATTCAATACGAAGTTTATATTATTTATATCAGTAGGCTATATTGCATGGAATACTCAAACTAATGAAATATAGGTCAGGAAGAAGATATCAGCTGCCATCTTGTCTTTTAACCGAGACGGCTCAGCTATTTAATGTCACTACTACCGTGTAATATTATAATATGAACTTAAAATTTCGAACGGGCCACGTCACATGGCCCCAATATTGAAATGGTATGGCTTATGACCTTGTAGTTTAGGCGCAAGATGCGCCCCCATATGATGGTATGTTGTTACCAAATTTGGTAAAGGTCAGATGGTTAGTTTAGTCGCAATTTTATTTTACGTTGTGGGGTTTGAAACCATTTTTCAGTGTTGCCTTATTAAACAAGAGTTTAGTGCTTTTCAGTCGGTCAACACGAATATCTACGAATCTATTACGGCAATCAAATTGTACTTTTTTTATGTTGATAGAGGCAATTAAACATCAGTTGGATGTATGAAATTAGGCTATTTTGTTCTTCACGGAACTACTTGTTACGATTTATTTTAGCTTAATTTCGCCATATGGAAATGCTAATGAATGTGCTGTTAGAATTATATAATTTTAGTAAGATTCAGAAGTTTCATAAGTATATTTTTTTCCAAAAATCCTGAGTCAATGTAAGGAGAGAGTCTTGAAGTTCTGTCCTGAAAATAATTCGATTAGTTCCTGTTGATAGTTTCTAAGGAAAAGGTAAATAAAACGTAGGAAATTAGCATGGGCAATATGGGACATTCCAAGACAATAGTTATACAGACACAGCAGCCTACATTTAAATACCTTTAAATCAGGACGGACATCATTTGTTGAGAGAAAGGAAGCTGACGCGGAACCCTCCACACACGAAATGAGTCACCATTTGTTTCTCAGATAATTATCAGTGGTATAAGATATTCCGTTGAGCATCTCGACAGCAGTGAGCTTGAAAAAACGGTGTCCGGACAGTCCCCCCCCCCCCCCACACTGCCCAAAATACTGACACTTCCCCACAGCCCTTGGACGTGGCTACCTGTTTAATGACTCAGAAAGAATCTCGACTGACATTTCCACACACATCTTCCCTCTCCGCCAAGGCTACTATGAAAAAGATCAAGTTGAAATTTGGCCTACTGTTGTTTAGCACTTTTAATATCTCTGGAATCCCATATTATATTCTTTAACTACTGAACTACTGTATAAGGTTTGAGGCAAAACTGTTTAATACTCTTCAGCTATTATGAGTAAGTACAAGTACTAGTACATTATCGGTGGAGTAGCGAGAGAATAACGAAATCCGCCTTCGTGCCCGTATGTGCGCAGCACTTGCGTTTTTTAGGTAGATTTCATTAGAAAGCTAACTATTGCAATGGGTCCCATGTTTCGACTTCCGGAAAATTTCGACATATCTTCGCGTTTCACATCCCCCAGACCCCAAAACCACCGTCAGTTCAAAAGTTTATATATAATTTATGTATATATATATGTATATATATATATGTATATCAGTTTCTTGTGGACACGATAACTGCCGTAATTTTGCACCAATTACTTCGAATTTTTTACCGAAGATGTATACCTATAAAATCTCGGTCGAGTTCGTTACTGGGCTAAATCGGTCGAAGGGGGTGAAAATGGGGGGCTTTTTTCGAAAAAGTGAAATTTCGCTATAACTCTCTTAATACGTGCAATATCGAATCCATTCAAAGTTCATAATATGTGTCGGATAAGTGCCAAAAATTTATGTCAAATAAGATTTTTGATAGCACCAACCATTGACCAAAGGGGTGGAAAAAAGTGGGTTTTTCGGGAAACATTAATCATATCTCTCTTAATAGGCACAATATCAAAACCGTACAAAATGGACAATATTCCCCTAATAATTACCTAAAACTTTTGTCTGAAAGAATTTTTGATATGACCCACCATTACGCCAAGGGACGAGAAAAATGATTTCGGAATTATAAGAAAATGCCAAGAGCTATCAGTGGTTGCCATGGCAACACTACTAAATTGATGAGGCATGGACCATCAGACGTTGCCATGACAACGCACTTGCACGAGATCAGATTCAGTATTTCCATCTGATTAAGTGGTTGGTTGGTTGGTTCTTAAGTTTAGGGGCTGCGACAACGCGGTCATGTAGCCCCGTGTACTTTGGGTGTGTGTAGAATCTGTCTGATAACCGGTGTTAATTGTGATGACTGTATTAGTGTGTGTTATCTGTTTGTGAATTTAAGTACTGCAACTAACAATTTTTCAGATAGTTCCTACTTTTGCCGCCAAGCGCCACTGTCAACGACTACGAGGCCAAGTTCAGAACTGAGCTACTAGACGCCGCCGCAGTCGGCTCTTGGCAACGAACATAGAAACCTAAGAGCGTTGTATACATTCTTAACCTATCCAATTTAGCTTCACACAGGTGCAATTAGTGGAAGGATCTTTAACATGCCATAAATCTATGACATGGGACCGCCGGCTTTACTTCCCCTCCGAAGGAAGGCATACTGAGGGATATTTAACGCTCTTAAAAAATCCGACGGCTTCGGCCGGGTTTGAACCCGGTATCTTGGGCATAGAAGCTCAGCATGTTACCGACTACGCCACCAAAGCCGCCTGATAAAGTGGGAAGCGGCTTCGGTGACGTAACTGGTAGCATGCTGAATGTCTATGCCCAATGTCGCGGTTTCAAAGCCGGCCGAAGTCGTCGGATTTTCTAAGAGCACTAGAATCCCTCAGTATGCTTTCCTTTGGAGGGGAAGTTCCAACGTTCGTTGCGAGTTGATGGTTGGGGTGGCATCTAGTAGCCAAGTTCACAGCTAGGTGTCGTTGACGGTTGTACCTGGTAGCAACATTAGGAACTACTGCTTGAAATTGACCGTCTGCAGTACTTACATGAATTAAGACTAATACAGCCATTACAATTCACACCGTGTATCAGACAGATTCTACACTCACCCAAAGTACACGGGGTTAGATGACCGCGTTGTCGCAGCCCCTAAACTGAGGAACCAACCAGTGGTAGATTTCGTTAGAAAGATAACTATTGCAATGGGTACCATGTTTCGACTTCCGGAAAATTTCGACATATCTTCGCGTTTCACATCCCCAGGCCCCAAAACCACCGTCAGTTCAACAGTTATATATAATTTATGTATGTATATGTATATCAGTTTATTGTGGACACGATAACTGCCGTAATTTTGTACCAATCACTTTGAATTTTTTACCGAATACGTATACCTATAAAATCTCGGTCGAGTTCGTTACTGGGCTAAATCGGTCGTTGGGGCGTGAAAATGGGGGGCTTTTTTTTTCGAAAAAGTGAAATATTGCTATAACTCTCTTAATATGTGAAATATCGAATCCGTTCAACATTCATACTATGTGTCGGATAAAGCCAGAAAATGTATGTTTGAAGAGTTTTTTTTTATAGCACCAACCATTGACCAAAGGGGTGGGAAAAAGTGGGTTTTTCGGGAAACATTAATCATATCTCTCTTAATAGGCACAATATCAAAACCGTACAAAATGGACAATATTCCCATAATAATTACCTAAAACTTTTGTCTGAAAGAATTTTTGATATAACCCACCATTATGCCAAGGGATGAGAAAAATAATTTCGGAATTATAAGAAAATGCCAAGACCTATCAGTGGTTGCCATGGCAACACTACTAAATTGATGAGGGATGAGCCATCAGACGTTGCCAAGATAACGCACTTGCACGAGATCAGATTCAGATTTCCATCTAAGTGTGAAGCGGCTTCGGTGACGTAACTGGTAGCATGCTGAATGTTTATGCCCAAGGTCGCGAGTTCAAAGCCGGCCGAAGTCGTCGGATTTTCTAAGAGCGCCAAAAATCCCTCAGTATGCTTTCCTTTGGAGGGGAAGTTCCAACGTTCGTTGCGAGTTGCTGGTTGCGGTGGCATCTAGTAGCCAAGTTCACAGCTAGGTGTCGTTGACGGTAGTACCTGGTAGCAACATTAGTAACTACTGCTTGAAATTGACCGTCTGCAGTCCTTACCTGAATTACAGACTAATACAGCCATCCCAAAGTACACGGGGTTACATGACCGCGTTGTCGCAGCCCCTAAACTGAGGAACCAACCAAAATCTCTGCGGTAGATATAATTTTGCGTGAAGAAGTAACAGACCGTTACATAGTTGCACATCAGTGTCGAAACCTAGCATAAGGACAGTGTGACCACAAGTATAAAAATGGACCCCAAATGACAAGAAGGTTACCGTTCCCATAAGACAATAAAATGTTTAAAATAAGCATAAAATGACGAAAAACAAAGTTAATTAAGCTCCAATTATAAAATACCTTCTCGCATTAAATGAGGTCTGATCCTTCTACGAAAATCTGCATATTCTGCCTATTTTCGCCTATCCCCAAGTTTGTCCGGTGAAATCTACCTCCGCCTTCCGGCGTGCCGAGAGGACTTTTTTTAAAGCCTGAAGATGTGCTCGATGGATGGGTGGCAATACACTCTCAAGCTCCAGAAAGTCCCAAACTTAGCCAGTTTTTTGACTACATCGTTGACAACTGGCTAGATAACCAAGACATTCTAATCGAGGTGTGGAACTGCCACCAAGCACGACACAGGACAACGAATGCGCTGTTGACGGCTGGAACAACCGACTCAACAATCTTGTCGGGAGACCTCACCCCAAATTAAAAGAGGTTGTCAAAGTGTTGAAGACGGAAGCAGAGAAGACAAACTGCGCATTTTTAAAGGCCGAGCTTAACATGGAAGGGAAAAAAAGAAGACGAAAATATGTCAAACTCGACGGACGGATTGAGATCATTCAGAAAAAGTTCGAAAATGACAAAAATATGAAAAGTTTTCTGAAGGCAGTTGCCTATTCACAGAAAATGGAGTAGATTAATATTATTGTTGAACAAATATGACAAAAAAATACAAAACAACTGACGAAGTCTAGAAAGCTGATTTTAAACACGCCAAAATGATAACAACACCAAAATGATCGGTTTTGTTATTATTTTGCCAGTCCACAGCCTGGATAAAGTGTGATGGAAATCAGACTCTGCATTTATTTTATTTTGATGGAAATTACACTACATCACAATTATATTTTCGAGACCGTGTTAGTAATGAAGTACATAGACCGAGCGTTTTTCTTCACTCCAAATGAGTATTATGTTAAGGTGCATTGTCACAGGTGCGGCTGTAACGATGATCACTGAAGCCTTATAGCCTTAGGGGTGAGGGGATGTGTGTGGAACTGTCAGTCGGGAATATTTCTGAGTCATTAAACAGGTAGTCGCGTCCAAGGGCTGTGTGGAAGTGTCAGTATTTTGGGCAGTGTGTGGAAGTGTCAGTGTGGGGAACTGTCATGTAATCGAAAAAGCAATTGACTTACAAAACGACTCGTAATTCGCGATACTGCCGCTAGGAAACTATTGTTTACAACAATTACCGACGAGGGAATCCTGACAACACAGCTGCGATCAGCAGTTGTGTTACTATTTCATAAAACGAATAGCCTTATTTTGACTCAGAGGCTTTTTCGTCTACAGTTTAGCACACGATGGGCCCTTTACAACAGAACCATTTACAAGATGTATTAGAACTTTCGACGGGAAGGAACAATATGACAGAGGCAGATGACCTCGCTGTTCAGTTGTTGTTGTTGTGCCATTCGAGGGGCTTGGACTTAGTGTGGAATTTTGTCTGGTAGCCTGTGGAATTGTGATGGTTGTATTAGTGTGTGTGTTTTTGTAATTCAGGTGAGGAATGGGAAGGAGGCGGGCGTGGCATTTTCCTAGAATAGGAGTGGGAAACTACGGAAAACCACTTGCAAGATGACTGAGGTAGAAATCGAACCCACCTCTTCTCAGTGTATCCCGTTCCAGCACTCAGATTAGAATTAAGTTCCTTGGCAGAGCCCAAAATTTAACCCTGACCTCCGGGCGAGAGCCAAGAATGTTGGCCACTACACCTCGAGGTGGACTTAAAAGTCTGCTGTAGTCATAGTCATACTATAGTAGAAAGTCAGGTGGTGTTTTCGTAAGTTGTGCATGTATTATGTTGAGATGTGTATTGATTGTGTATTACCTAGATTATTTAAACGATAGAATAATGAACTCTTTGGTAGTGGATAAATGTTTTTTAAATGTCTTTGAAATATTAACAAACTAAATTGCCAAAATTAATTCAGAATTTCCAGGTGAAATCACGCCTGTATCTTACAAATACACCGCGATCGATCGAGTAACATAAATTAATTAATTAATTAATTTATTTATTAACAAATAAATAATCAAACAAGAAAATAAATAAAGACAGCTTTGGAACTTAACCGTAATGGGGACCAGGCTACACAAAACTTTGGTGTGGTAGGTTTATTGGGCAATATGCTGGTTTCATTCCTCCATGGTCATAAATATTATATTACGGCACATAACATGAAAAAGGAGTATATTTTGCAACCTAATCAACGATTTGTGTTATTATAATGGATTTTTCATTAAACCTAATGGGACGATGTTAATTTTTGTGCAACATTTCCATGCCCTCGACATTACTATCCACTAACCATCAATTATTCTTTTGACACTTTTTGTTCATCACAACAGTGTCAGTAAAGCGATCATAATGTGTTGTTTTCCAATATTAATGAGACACGCAGCTACAGTAATCATGCATAACAAACAAAGCATTACACATGACTCATTTCACCACCCGTGTATACGAACTTCCTTTGAAGATAATTGTAGTCTTTTGATCAATTAAAGTACTCTTTCTCTATCAAGGGGGCCGCGCCTGCTCGCCATCGCCGATTTCATCCGAATGCACGGTAGCCTATATGCAGGGCATGATCAGAAATTAAAGTGACAGATGTAGGAGCTCCAGATGATCAAGCGCGTAGAAAACAAGTAGTTCCGTGAAGAACTATACAGCCTATTTTCATATATCCTATTTATGTTAATTGCCACTATCAACATACACAATTTCAGTTTGATTGCTGTAATAGATTCGTAAATATTGAGAACCGACTAAATATTTCGGATGGTCGCCATGTTGGATTTTATATATGTAGGTCCTAGAGTTATGTACTGTTACATGCAGATTATTGTGAACGTGTAGTATTCAAACTTCAATCGCATAATTAGGACACAAGAAGTAACAAGGAGATTTTAAAATTTTTCACAGCTGCCATCTTGAGGTTATGGAAACAATTGAAATAAATTAGATGCCAGTGGATTAACATTCGTATAAGGATTTACTGTACCAAGTTTCACTGCACGCGGATGGTTAAATTGCGAGAAACGTCCATGTGAATATTTATAATTCGCGTCGCCGCCATGTTGGATTTGTGATCACCAGGTTATTTAAAGTCCTATAGGTGAACTTAAGTTCATAGCCCCTATGAACATTAAAAAATGCAGTTTGATTGCTAAAATAGATTCGTAGATATTCAGTATCGTCTAAATATTTCGGATGGTCGCCATGTTGGATTGTTAACTGTATAGGCCATAGAGTCATGTACCATTAAAGGAAAATTATTGCGTAGGTTCAGTATTCAAACTTTCACTTCGATCGCATGACTACATCACAAGGAATAAAAACAATTTTAAAATTCGCACTGCCGCCATCTTGAGGTTATGTAAACAATTGAACTAAATTAGATACCAGTGGATTACAATGTGTATAAATATTTGCTGTAACATTAAATCGCGAGAAAGGTCTATTTAAAATTTTCAAATTCGCTTGGCCGCCATGTTCGTTTTGTAGTTAACCGGTTTTTGAAGGTCTTATAGATGGATTTCCAGTAGTGCCCTTTATCTCCGTACAAAATTTTAGGGAGATACCGCTAATAGTTTCAGAGATATAGAATGCCGGTGAAATATTTCGCACATCCGCCATCTTGTGATTATGTAAACAATTGAACGAAGTTAGATGTCGGTGCATTACAATGTATATATAGACATATACTGTACCAAGTTTCATTGCGTTTGGTTGGTCAAATCGCGAGAAACGTCTATTTAAAAGTCGCAAATTCGCTTGGCCGCCATGTTGGTTTTGTAGTAACCAGGTTTTCAAAAGTCACATAAGTGAACTTATAGTAGTTCCCTCTATCACCATAGAAAATTTCAGGGTAATATCGGTAATAGTTTCGGAGATATTGAATGCTGGTGAAATATTTCGCACAGCCGCCATGTTGGATTGGTGAGTCGTAAAAAAAATTGAAGGGCACGGTCGAGGTCGCCCAGAATACTGCTATGAACTTTCCGAGTTTCATTGAAATCGCTCCTGCCGTTTAGATTTTATTAGGGGGGGGGGGCCACACGAATCACACACACACACGCACACACACACGGACAAAAGGTGATCTCATAAGCCTATCTTTTCAAAATTGAAAATAGGCTAAAAATGGCAGTTTAATCGCGGGTCGGGCGAAGCATTAGGCACGTATAGTATTGGCAGCGGTTGGCGCAGCGGAAAGAGAGCAGAACGGTAATCTGGGGATGGTCGGGTAGAGTCCATACGCGGAAACGTTTTTGTCTCGTATTTATTTTAGCTTATTTTCATTTAAAAATAAATAGGCTTATGAGATCACCATTTGTCCGCGTATGTGTGTGTGTGTGCGTGCGTGCATATGTGCGTGTGTGTGAGCGCCCCTAATAAAATCTAAACTGCTGGAGCGAGTTCAATTAAACTTGGTAAGGACATAGTACCATTTCGTCCGACCCCGACCGTGCCTTTTAAATGTTATTACGTCTCACCAATCCAACATGGCGGCTGTACGAAATAATTCACCTGCATTCTATATCTCCGAAAATATTACTGATATCACGTTGAAATTTTGTACGGTGATAAAAGGCACCACTACAGTAGATGTTTACCTAGGTGACTTTCAAAATCCTGGTAAGTACAAAACGAACATGGTGGCCAAGCGAAGTTGAAACATTTAACTAGACGTACCTCGCTATTTAACATTCCGAACGCACTGAAATATGGTAGAGCAAATGTTCATACACATTGTAAAGCACTGACATCTAATTTCGTTCAATTGTTCTTATAACCTGAAGATGGTGGCTGTGCGAAATTTTAAAATTAAGCTTTTATTTCTTGTGTCCTTATGATGCGATCGAAGTCAACGTTTGAATAATGCACTTACTCAATAATCGTCATCTAATAGTACACAACTCTATGGCCTACGTATATAAAAATCCAACAAGGTGACCATCCGAAATATTTAGATGGTTCTCAATATTGGCTACTAATCTATGATAACAATCAAACTGACATTTTGTATGTTAATACAGGCTATTAACATACGTTCACATATAGGACTTTCATTAACCTGATGAGTACAAATCCAATATGACGGCAACGCGAAATTTAAATATTTAAATCGACGTTTCTCGCGATTTAACCATCCAGGCACAGTGAAATTTGGAACGAAAAAGCTTATACAAATTTTAATCCCCTGACATCTAATTATTTCAATTATTTTCATAACCTCAAGATGGTATCTGTGCAAAATTTTTAAATCCCGCTTGTATTTCTTGTGCCCAAATCGTGCGATTGAAGTTTGAATAATATTTAACTACGCACTAATCTTCATCTAATAGCACATAACGCTATGGACTACATAATATATAACAGTCCAACATGGCAACCATCCTGAATATTTAGGCGGTTCTCAATATCTACGAATCCATTACAGCAATCAAACTGACATTTTGTATGATGATAGAGGCAATTAACATAAGTAGGATGTATGAAAATAGGCTATTTAGATCTTCTTGGAACTATTTGTTAGTTTGTACGTTACCTACTCTGAAAATAAACATAAATATTGCATCTATTAATATTTGCACAACATTCAAAAAACGGAAAAGCAAAGGAAAATTTGGCAAATAAGGCGAACACAAGAGCGTCGTATATAACATTAATACAATTATTTTTTATGTTATACCCTGACTATTATATGTCAGGAAACTGTATCATAATGATGGTCATTATAACACTATTTTTCATTATGAAACAGTTTCTCCCACCAATCAGACCTCAAGAAATAGTTGTTTGACCAATCATGTGAGGATAGCAACGCATCTGCGCTGAGTTCCGAGGCCTTCTAATTTAAATTTCACTGCCTGGCCTAGTGTCATAGTGGGACAATCTAGGAGGCCATGGTCAAATACAAGGCATTCTGTGCGTCCCATGCGCTCTGTTCAGTACATAAAACTTGTGAAATCTCGCCAGATATTTATGAATATTTATGTTCGAACATAAAATAGTTATAATAGTTATCGTCGAATATAAACAGTCGTATGCAACTCGCCTATAATGGTAATTAAGACACTCGTGTCTTTTTATTGCCATTATAGGCTCGTTGCATAATGTACTATTACAGTGGATGATTTACACATGCTGGGGATGTTGTGCGTAAAATCAAGGGAAGCAGTAATTACCTCGGCATCTTGCAAACACTATGAACACACATTTTTGGAATTACATAGTTGTATTTAAGTTGATATAGCAAAACAAAAAACATACGTGGATAATGCCTCACCTGACCCGCGCAAAAATGCATTTATTTTCTAAATGCTTGGCCATCTGGAGCTCCTACTTCTGTCACTTTAATTTCTGGCCAAACCCTGCATATACCATAAATTTGGACGAGATCGGTGATGACGAGTTAGCGCAGTCCCCTTTTGCGCATGTGTACTCAGTCCCTATAAATTAAATTCTCACTTAAATTCTTCTTCAATCGAGGATATTGTTTTCTGAATTTTGACATAGATGTAATCATTCAGAAAGATCTCCAGTGAGGGGCAATTTGAAAAAGAACGAAAATCTTTCTTACTAGGTTTGCTCATGGTCTTAGTGCTGTAACGAACAGCCCAAACAAAAGTGGCATTCTTCAAATTCGATATTTACT